>OY740794.1:10957176-11689676 GCA_963514005.1 Raja brachyura | reverse complement strand
TTCTAGTTGTAATATATAAATTAGGGTAAGAAAATGGTGAGGTAATTACCATGCTAGCTCTGTTTAATTGCATAACACTCTTACCTCTTGATTGGATTACTCCAGCACCAAGAGCACAATCAGTGCAGGAATAAAATGCAGATGCTGGTTTAAACCGAAGATAGACACAAAATGCTACAGTAACTCAGCGGGACAGGCAGCATCTCTGGAAAGAAGGAATGGGTAACATTTCGGGTCCAGATCCTTCTTCGGAAGAAGGGTCTTGATCCGAAACGTCACCCATTCCTTTTGTCCAGAGATGCTGCCTGTCTCGCTGAGTTACTCCAGCATTTTGTGTTTATCTAAAGCACAATCAATCTCAGCTGACACTTCCACTGCACATTGAGGAAGTGCTACTCTGTTTGAGGTGCCATTTGTCGGCTGAGATATTAAACCAGCGAGCGATCTCTTCTCCCCAGTGCAAGTGAGAAATCCCATGGCTCCATTATGAATAAGGGCAAGCTGTTATCCTTGGGGTTCTGGACAATGTTTATGCCTGAAAAACATTTCTAACGATGATGATTTGCTCAGTGTCACAGTGCTCTTAGTGGGAGCTTGGTGTGTGAGAAATGGATACTGTGTTTCCAATGTTATTATAGTGATTATATTGTAAAGTGCTTTGGTTTGTTTTGAAATAAATGTAAAAGGTATTATCCCTATGCAAGTTCTTTCTTTCTGATTATATCTGATTGAGTATGTTGAACATTTTTTTGCGAGTAAAATTTGGTCGGCATGGTTCTTTTTGACCCGTAGTGCAGTGGAGTGGGGTCGCTATTTAGTTACAGGCAGTCGAGGGCAGCCGTAGGCAATCTCCTTCGCTGACAGGGCATTTTGATTGGCTCATTGGAGTTTTCAGGACCAAGGAAAACCTACCAGTACGTAAAATGCCCACTAACGTTATTATACTTCTTAAAAGTGTCTCCACTCCTTCTCCCCCACTTCTCTCCCCTTCTCTCCCCGTTCTCCCCCCTTTTCTCTCCACCTCTCTCCCTCTCTCCCCTTCTCTCCCCTTCTCCCGCCCCCCCCCCCACCCCTCCCCCGCCCCCCGCGCTCTCTAAAAGACTTCCCGCTGCTGTGCAGTCGTTTTACCTTCTTCTTCATCACGTGTGTGAATTTCAGACAGCGCTGCCCCGCTTTCCCTGGCCTCCGCCAATGCCATGTGTTTGTGTTGGTGTGTGTGTGCAGTCGGTCGATCCAGCTCGCGGTTTCAATTCGGACGATCGATCCAGCTCGAGCCTTTCCAGGCGAGTGCCCTCGAGCTGGAAGGTTGAAGACACTCTTTTTAACTCGTGGATTAGGTCGCCCAAGTGAAACAGGCCCTTTATCTAGCTCTCTCTTGATATATCTGATTTTTATATCATGTTTTCTAGAAAATGTAAGACATTTTTGAAAGGTTTTAATTGCTTTTGCTTATTATTATAACTGTATTTTGTGTATTTCTGTTTGCTTTTTTTCTTCAATTGTCTTTTCTATTTAGATGTCTCAGATCATCATTTGGCAATAGCCTATGAACTGGATGTTTTACTTATGAAATACCTTATTTCTCTCCCTGCTTTGAAGGAACAGATTTAAAATTTGCATTTCACATTTAAGACGTTTTGCCCTGAATGTGCCTGCATTTCAATGAGATGTGTGGCCTGCAGCCATAGTGAAGTAATCCATAATCAGTTTATGTGACCTAACTTGCTGTGCTGGGTCAAACACATCTTGCCTCACCCTGAGGAGATTGTGGCTCAGTTTGCCAATTTTTGCAAGACCCCCATGTAAAAGCAGTCTGTTAATATCAGCCCATAATCTCCAGCATAATGCCCACGGCCCCTAAGGCCAGGCATTTCAAGCTGCTTTGCAGTGCATTGGAAATTGTTATATTTATACCTTGCCTTTAAGATGCGGCCTTTCTCTTATATTAAGCATAGAGTCGGAGCTCAGAGATTTGCTTTGTCCGGTCGTGAAAAATCTGCAGTATTCCGTCGCGTCACAGATAATGTTAAAAATCTCCAAATAACCTTTACGCGGGAATGCTGTAGTAGCATTTTTTTTTTACCCCTTTTGGTATTTCTTGGACTCCCGCGGGAAAGGAAAGTCTAACTAGCTGTTTCTATCGTATCATACATCGTGGTGCCACTTGAGATTTCATCAGCCGAGAATTAACTCAAGCACACAGCAGTCAGTTTGATATATTCCAATTTGACTTTCTAACTGCCAGGCATAAACGAGTTGACATGTGCAAACTGTGAGGTAAAATGCTGAAGACTGTTGGAGGTTATAGGTAGGTTAGTAGAGTCAGTTGATGTGTAACAAATGTGATCCAATATACATAAATGTAAAATGGCATAACTAGAATTAGGGTAAGGGGTGGAAATAAAAAAGCAATGATCTCAACACGGCAATTAAAAGGGTTCCAAGTTAAATGTTTGTCTATTTCCTCATCAGATGATGCCGTGTTCAGTCTGAAGAAGGGTCTTGGCCCGTAACATCACCCATTCCTTCTATCCAGAGATGCTGCCTGTCCCGCTGAGTTACTCCAGTATTTTGTGTCTATCTTTAGTTTAAACCAGCATCTGAAGTTCCTTCCGACACACTGCTGTGTTCCTCCTGCACTTAAAAAACTATCTGTAAATATATTCCTTTTTCAGAGTCTTCATCAATGCTCTGCAAAAATGTAAAATAAACAAACTGCCGGAGGAATCTGATAGGTCAAAAAGCATCTGTGGAGGGAAATGGTCTGAAGAAGAGTCCCGGCCCAAAAGGTCGAGTGTCCATTTTCCCTTCACAAATGCTGCCTGATCTGCTCAGTTTCTCCAGCACCTTGTGCTTTGCTCAACGTTCTAGCATCTGTGCTCCCTTGTGCCTCAGTGAAAAAACCATGGATCACAGAAACAAATGCACAAATCTTTGAAAGTAAGATTGCTCTCAGTAAAAAAAAGCAAAAATGGATGATGCTGTATGGTTGTGATGTCCCAAGATACATTTGCAGTGGGTTCAACTCCCAATGGATTTTAGCTGTCAGATAACTCCAAAAATATTTAATTCCAACAGTTCCTGGAATCAAATCAATTTCCTACCAATAAGGCTGACAGAAAAACAAAAGCACAAATAGTTTCCAAAGTAACATTACGTTCTTATCTGTCAACGATCTTGATCTCAAGACAAGAATGCTTTACAATACGGAATACAACTAATATGTGTACCAGAAGAGGAATTTGGGAGAAATTAACATCAGAGAGATAAGCCTAGTATTTTATTGGGATTTGTTCATCAAGTCTCCACAGGTAAAAAGTTTAAATCCTTCGCAGTATTAATGTTGCACAGATGAGTATTTTCAAAATGTTCTGTTTTAGTTTCATTTACCTTTACTCACTTCTCAATCACATGCATCATTAATATTCATTTCCAAGCAACAATTTAATTCCCTCATAAAACAATTTTGTAAAAAATAGTTGATGAGAAATGTACTTTAATAAAGAATCCCATTTCCTTAATGTCATCTAAGTATTTTTTCTACTCAGTCCATTAATTTATTTTTGTGATTATCTGCATTTTTACTGTCTTGCTGCCAATTGGAACATTTTGTTTTAATATGCGTCCATAATATCCTTCATAAACTTGACCACAGATGCTAAATATTCCATAAAACCTCTTGTATCCTGGTGAACGGGGTCATTATTTCTCAAATCCCTCTTCATAACTGTAAGCACTCATTCCTGATAATAGTATAATGAACGTGCATGCTATTTGTTCAATTCACTTTATATCATTTTACTGTTGTAAATGACTCTGATCCATCATCATTTGATATTGCATATTAAGTACTGAAGTAACACATATAAAAGCAGAATGAATATGGAATTAACCCAAACAAAAAATAAAATGCTGGAAAGGCTCAGCAAGTGCGGCACCATCTGTAGAAAGAGAAACAGTTAAGGATGTGGGTCTGAAATCCCTCATTGTAAAACCATTGTGGACCCAGTTCTGATCAAGGATCACAAACTTAAAATGTTAACTTTCTTCTTTCACAGATGCTGCCTCACTTGTTGACATTTTTCATCATTTTCTGGTTTTGTTTCAAAATTCCAGCATCTTCAGATCTTTCTGATGTTCATGTATGTAATTAGCCAATGCGTTTTAACACAGATAGATGGGAAGTATTGCACATTGGTAAGTAATATGTTACTTTGGAAAAAATGGAAATAAATGTTTGTTAATGTTCTTGAATAATTAATGCAATTGTTCTGAGAATGTACATGTTCTTGTGTTCTGGTGTAGATGGGGAAAGTGTAGGAATCCAGGAGTACAAATGCATAAATCATTAAAAGTGGTAATGAAGAAAAATAGTAAGATTAAATGAGAACTTACCAGTTTGAAGTTTAATCCTTATTTTATGAGGAGTAACGATGAGGGATTTCGTGAAGACCCGCCAGCACCCATGCGAGACATTCTTCAAAGCAGTGGTGTGAAATCACAGATAGTAGAATTGACTGCAGATAGTAAGATTAAGAGAACTAACATACCAGTTGACCTTATGATAGAGGGTTGGGAGTGGAGGGCACAAAATCCCTCATCGTTACTCCTCATAAAATAAGGATCAAACTTCAAACTGGTAAGTTCTCATTTAATCTTACTATTTTACTTCGGAGTCACGTGAGTGACTTCGTGAAGATTTCAAAGCTCTGTGATTTCATGCCCTGGAACCACGTCCATGCTCACACACTGCCGTGATAACTGATGGAGGAAGTATGTTAATGTATTTCAGACTTGAAATAGAGCTGAAAAATAATAATGTATTTATTAACAAACAGAAGCAAAAACCCCTGACTTTGGGGAACGTTTAGGGAACAGCACTTAAAACAGTGTCTGCAAACGTTGCGGGCGTGGCCACAGGTTTATTGTAAAACCGCTCTAAGGTGCCCTCATTGGCCCAACCCGCTGTTGCGAGGACATGGTCCATGGGAACCTCCATGGTCCTCGCCGCTGATGTGGACGCTGCCCTGGTAGAATGAAATTTAAAAATGTCAGTGTCTATCCCTGCTGCACCCAACACCACCCTGAGCCACCTGGAAATAGTCTGCACAGTTACCCTGTGAGGGCATTTAAAACTGATAAAAAATACCTACTTCCATTCCCCTGATATTCTTGGTGACATCTATATAATGTCGGAGGTGGGTGGCTAAACAAAGGTGTTCATCAATAGGATATGCCAGGAATTCCAATTTAAGACCGGTTGTTCCAGGTCTATGGTGTTTTAGTAACTCATCGATAAAGAAGGTTACCTTGGTGGGGGTCGAGACCATTCTGTCCAATTTTAATTTGTGGAGGGTCTGGACCCGTTGAGCAGTGATAAGTGCCATCAGCATCACCACTTTGTTGGTGAGCTTAGCCAGTGGGAGATTTGAGACTGGCGCCCAACTCCTGAGTAGGGACAACACCAGCCCAATATCCCAGGTCAGAGTGTATCGCGGCCTGGGAGGGTTGGAATTAAAAATACCCCTCATTAGTTTGGATACAATGGATGGGATCCCACTCCAAGTCTGAGGTAGGATGATAATGCAATCCTTGCACTCTCTGCACGACGCCGTGATGATGTCCATGGTCCTGTTCGACAGCCCAAACTCCAGTAATGGTCTCTTCAGAACCTGCAAGCCAACAGGTTCAAATGACCAAGGCACGGATGACTCTCCCCTGTTATGGGATGAATCAGGAGGTTCGGGCATTTGGGAACCGGAAAACACGGTTCCTTCACCATGTCAAGGACCACCAGGAACCATGGCTGTGTGGGCCAGTCGGATATTATCAGTATCCCTGATGCGGAATCTAACTGAATTTTCCTCAATACCCGACTGATGAGGCAGAAAGGGGGAAATGCATAGAAGAACAAGTTCCCCCAATGTAGCGAGAAAGCGTCCATCGCTACTGCCCCAGGGACATATGTTGGTATCTGATCGTTCAGTCTGGATGCAAAAAGGTCGATATCTGGTGTTCCATACTGAGCTATAATGTCAGAAAATATTTGGTGGTTCAACATCCACTCGGTGTTGTCATTGAATATCCGTGACCTGGTGTCCGCCACTGTATTTAGCTTACCCGGAAGGTATGTAGCTGAAATCCAAATGTTTCTTTCAATGCACCAGTGCCAAATTGTGTTTGCCAATTCATCACAAGATATCGACTTGATACCACCCATATGGTTTAAATATGCCACCACTGTGGTATTGTCTATTTGTAGACGGACATGCGTATGATGTATGTTTGTACAGTAGGCCCGTAGTCCATGAAACGTTCCCAGCATTTCCAAATAGTTTATACCTCGTGATTGAAGCAATGTAGATTCAAGCAAATCCCATCTACTGCCACAACTGGAGGTGGTGTCGGTAGCTCCCCAGCCGTGGGCGCTGGCGTTAGTTTGCAACACGACTGAAGGGTTTGTAACTACGATGGGATTAAAACAATGTCGAATATTGCTAATCCCCCATCGTAGCTCATTTTTTGCTTTGGGCGGCAACTGCATATTTTTGCAAATTTTGATAATGCAATGGTCCATATTGTGCAGCTGGAAACGTAGCTACAAGTTTCCCAATTACCTTAGCAGCGTCGACTAGTCGTTTTTTTGGCGCAAGCAAGGCTATTACATGCCTCTATTATATCTGCCGCTTTGTTATTTGGTAAAGTGATAGTCATGTGATTCTTGTTAATCGTGAACCTCAGATAGTCCATTATGACAGAAGGTGTTAACTTTGATTTGTCTGGATGGATGACGAACCCCAGCTTTTAGAATAGTGACTTGGTGGCTGTCACAGCTAATTTAGCCAATTCCAAGGTTTTCCCCACAATCAGGATGTCATCAAGATCGGCCATGACTCTGTGGTTTTGTCTTCGTAGAGACGCCAATGCTAGTTTCAATATTTTGGTAAATAACCTGGGAGCTGTTGTTAGTCCATTAGGCAGTGCTCTATACTGCCACAACTGCCCCATCCAGACGAATTTCAAATATCTGCGGTGATCTTTATGTATAGGTAATGAATAGTATGCATCTTTTAGATCGATGCAGGCCATGAAGTACCCTCTGGAAATCAGTTGTTTGGCAGTTTCAAATGTTTCCATCTTGAAGTGGGTATATTGCACAAAGGTATTCAGTTGAGTTAAATCAATAATAAGACGACATCCACCATCTTCATGTTTGGTTTTCTCTATTACTCCCTTGGCATATCATCTAAATAGTTCTGCATGTCCTTCCACTTTCTCTTTTTGAGAAAGCACAAATTTTCGGCTAGGTACATGTTGAACTGGAGGGAGGAGTTTGTTAATGAATTCAATTTCATAACCCTGAATACTGTGCAATATAAAGAGGTCAGAAGTTATGCAACTCCATGCATCCCCATACAGGCGCAACCACTTGTGAGGTTATGCATGCAGAATTCCCAAGGGAACCAGACCCACTTACCTCCATGGTTACCGGTGGGGCTTGGTCTTCTGTCCTTGGTTCTTGGGATGTGGTGGCGCTGTGGTGTGGGGTTGACGCATTTTCCATGCGGGTCGCTCTGGGCCTTGGCCTAAAAAAGGCCTCTGTGGATAAGGCACGACCTTTGGGTTTGCACCCGTCACCCTGTCGGGGTGAAACCGGGGCCTGTTGGGTGTTGCGTAGGGATGCTGCCATCGATACGCTGGTGGCCTGCTAGAGGAAGGTGGCTTTATCATGCCAACTGCTTTGGCTTCCTCATCTAGGTCCTTGACCTGTTTAGGCAGGTCATCCCCAAACAGCAAGTTCGGTGACAGCGTAGCGCTGGCCTTACACAACCCCGCAAATTTGGGGTTGAGCGTAGGACGGATTGAGCTCTTCCTGAAACAATTAATCTCATATTGAGCATTGCAAAACAGGGCTAACGCATCCTGCTGCTCTTCCATCATGTCCGCACCATCAATGAACCTGGCAAATGCAGTAATCCCTGAAGTCAGCAGTTTCAGAATTTTCTGAAGTTTCAATTCTTGTGCCCTTATACTCGAGCTTATGTTCCCCCATATGGGTGTGTTGACGGTGGGCACATTCAGCGATACGCAGTTCTCCGGGGCCATGTACTTGCCTGTGTTCTTGGATATTACCTGTTCCTGTAGTTGGTGAGTGGTCAGGTAATTAATACTTGTTGCTAACCGTGGCTGAAGTGGTTGTCCTTTCTGGGATGGCTGTGCAAATTTGGACACCATCCCCAGAAGTTCCTCTTCCTGCATCCCAGTCAACTTTGGGTCTTCGGTCAACCCCTCCTCAAAGTCAGCCAACCCCTGACCTCTGGCACTCCCCTCCGAGGAGGGAGAGATGTTGGACAGTCCTGGAAAAGGGACTGTCGTAGACCTGATCCACGGGACCCATGCTCCTGCTGGGGTTTGTCGCTCTGGAGCAGCTGCTCCATCATCCGCTCCATGCGGGTAATGCGATCGCCGTCGCTATCTGCGAATGGCAGATCGTCGTCCCCAGACTCAGCTGAGTCAATGGGGCTATGACCGCCAGTCCGCACCCCTTGGGGAGGTGGTGTCTCCCGGACTGTTGCGGTAGAAAGTCGGTGCCTGCCGCTTCAGCGGGGCTACGCTCCATCAGTTTATATGGAGAAAATAATTCTTGCTTTTATTTAGTTTAGTTCAGGGACACAGCACGTAAACAGGCCCTTCGGCCCACCGAGTCCATGTTGACCAGCGATCCCCGCACACTAGGGACCATTTACAATTATACCAAGCCAATTAACCTACAAACTTGTATGTCTCTGGAGTGTGGGAGGAAGCCGGAGATCCCAGAGAAAGCCCACGCAGGTCACGGGGAGAACGTACAAATTCCGTACAGACAGCAGCTGTTGTCAGGATCAAACGTGGGTTTCCTGTAAAGGGCCTGTCCCACTTTCATGACCTAATTCACGACCTCTGCCGAGTTTACTCTTGACTCACACTCGCAGCATGGTCGTCACAAGGTCGTAGGAGGCCGTAGGTAGGTTCTAGGTAGGTTGTAGGTAGTAAGTAAGTGAGTAATTTTTAATTATATAGCACTTTTAAATCAAGTCATGTTGAAGCCAAAGTGCTTTACAGAGAAAAAAAATTAATTACCATACATCCATATAAAGTTTTAAAAAAGAAGTAAAAAGACACAATACACTATAGGATTAAACATGAACATCCCCCCACAGCAGAATCAATACTTTCCACTGTGAGGGAAGGCACCAAAAAGTCCAGTCCTCCTCCTAGACCACTCGAGGTCGGGGCCTATTTGAGGCCTCCGCAGCCAGTCGCCGCAACGGCGGCCAGATGTTGTAGGCCCACCTGCCGCAAAGACTGAACGCCGGCATTGGGTGAAAAGTCCTCAGCGGCTGCTCCCTCCCCGGACACCGCGGCACCCGAAGTTCTCATGGTCGCGCTGGTTGGAGCTCCGACTTGGATCCCAGGCTCCGTGCTGTTTTAAATCCAGCACCGCCCACGGCCACAACTCCTCGATGTTGGAGTCGGCGGTCACTGCACTCCGGAGCTTACCGCACGGCGACCCGGTAAGGCATCACCCGCTCCATGTTGGTATCCCAGCGCTGTGCCGCCGCCGAAGCTGTAGTCCCGGCCGGTCCCGACAGGAAACGGCGCTCCAGTCCGATGGTAGGCCGCACGGAGAGGACGAAGATGTGATTCAGAGGAGAACCGCAGGAATATAGGTTCCCCCTTCCCCTCCCCCCACCCACCACATAAAAGAAGACCCACAACAAACATTTGGATCTTTCAGGACTAAAATAAAAATAAAAAAGGGTGAAAGGACGGACTGCAGGCAGAGCTGCCATACACAACGGCGTCCCACTCCTGCAGTCCGCCATCTTCGGTAGGTCGTAGCAGGCCGTGATGCTAGTCGTGGGTACTCGTGGCATCAAAGTAGGTCGGAGCGTTTATCTAACCTGATGAAAAATGCTGACGAATAAATTAGGTCGTGAAAGTGGGACAGGCCCTTAAGGCAGCAACTCTACAGCTGCGCCACCGTGCCACCCCCGCTGCGCCACCGTGCTCTGAAATATTAATTCTGCTTCTCTTTCCACCAGTGCTGATTGACCTCGCAAAATATTCTGCATTACGCTGCCATAAACGCACGAGGTTGAGTGAATCTTCTGGTGGCTAGAACCACGTTACAACATTCTCACTGAGACTTCTGGAATCACCACTGACTGTCTTGAGAGAAATACAGGAACACCATCCAGAGTGGGCGAGGCAATGCCTGCACCATCTGGGCTGCTCGATCCAATGGGCGACTTTCTGCACCGTCATTAGGGAGAAATATATTATCAAATTTAACTCACACATGAATATTTTACAATTTACTGCACCTTTTCTATTACATACCAGCAAATGATGTGTGGCAATGTTTCCGTATATCACAGGAAAATGAAAGGTGCTGTTGAAAAGCAGTGAGAAGCAAGATTGATCACAATGGGAGTTTTCTAAGCTTGGTCGATGTCATCGCCACTGGTTGGTCCTTGTCACCTCCATGTAGCTGTATTTCATGCCTGTCTAATGATATAGTTACACAAGGAACTGCAAATGCGGGTTTACAAAAATACCACAAACTACTGCAGTAAATCAACGGGTCAGGCAGCACCTCTCGAGCACATGAATAGGTGACCCTACTTCAGACTGATTGCAATAGCAGGGAGACAGCTGGAAAGGAGAGCTGGGGACAGGACAAAGCTTGGCAAGTGATAGATGGCGATAAACACTAAGTGCTGGAGTAACTCAGCGAGTCGGGCAGCATCTCTGTCGAAAAAGGATGCTTCTCCATAGATGGTAAAAGGACTGAGTGGACACTCCATGATGATGGGTTTGCAGGAAAAATGGCTTCAGCAGTAAGTAATAGTTTCTTTATTGTCATTGTAACATGAACCATGTACAACAAAATTTAAAAATGTCAACCAGTCAGTGCACCATTCAAACCATAAAAGCTAACGATACATACAAGGTAAAATATTAAAAAAGATAAACAACTAAAATAAATATGAAATATGAAAATAGCACGCATAAACACCCAACCCTACATCCTTCTGTCGATTTCACAGTGTACCAACCACAGTCCATTAGTCCCCGCGTTCCTTGGTGGCTACATTTAGTGCCTTTATAGCAGTGGGGTGAAAACTGTTTTTAAGTCTGTTTGTCCTTGTCCTTGTAGATCTGTACCGTCTGCCTGACGGCAACAGTTCAAACAGGGAGTGTCCGGGGTGGGAAATGTCCTTTATAATATTCTGGGATTTTTTGATGCAGCGGGAACTGTGTAAGTCCTCCAAGGTAAGGAGAGGGCAGCCGACAATCCTCTGGGCGTTGTCAATGGCCCTCTGGAGCGCTTTCCTCTGAGCCGCTGTGCAGCTGGTGTACCACAAGCATACACAGTATGTTAGGATGCTCTCAATGGAGCACCGATAAAAGGACAGCAGCAGTCTGTCCTTAGTGAAATACAGTAGCCTGTATTTCACTAATTTTCACAATTTTCTTTCTTGGATATTTAAAGTAAAATATCGATTGGGTGTAAACTGGCTTGTAAATTGTTATTGTCAGTTTTAACGCTGTCAATCACCAATTTCACCTCGTCGCATTTACAAGTATGAATGGTAATTATCAGGGATGGAACTCTGCAATCAGCTGTGCAGACCTTCATCTGCACTGTTCCATCACTGCACCTTGCGCTGCAGTCAATACCACGACATAAAGTCTGCATTTTCCCAAAGTCTGATTCTTCCGTAGGCTAATGCTTATTGAATATACTTTCCTCTGGTAACTCATTTCAACGATATGAGTGAACATTTCATCCTTTATAATTAAACACTGTCCCTTGCTTAACACTCAAGATTATTTTCATCTCTATCAAAATGAATTAGGGGAGGAGAATATCTCACTAAATATTGAATTACGAATCTTTATGCCATTGATTTTCAGCCCAGCACCTGGAACAGACCAGATCAATTTTGCTTCAAAATATTGCATGGAAAAAATATAACTTCTTTATGGCCTGAATTCATTTTGCACATTTCAAAGACAAAATAATTAAACTGACCTGCCACAAAATTAGTTCTGTTGAAGAAAATCATCCCTGTTTCATGAGTCGCAAACATTATGCAATGTTAGCGCATAATCTTTTATTAAAAAATTTGAAGTTTTGCGTTCAGTCCAGTCCCCCTGTATGCTTTTCTGGAAACACTTCCCAATTCCCAACCTAAATTAACATTTGAAACCCTTACAAAAGAACTAGGAATAGTTTTCCAATTCCAATTTGTCAATACCATTTATAATTTTGTTCACCGCTATTATATCATGCAATGGATCCCAAGAATTTCTCAAATGCCTAAATCCAGTCAGGCATGTAGCTCTCTACAACTCTTGAACATCTCTAATCACACCACCTAACCAAGATAGAAATACAACAAAAAAACAGGTTTCCTCAATAGCCTCAAAATCTTGCTTCAATTCCTAGTGTGGTTGTATTAATAGTGATGATCAGATGACTACAAGTTGTAATAGCAGATGTTAATAAATGATAAGGATGTCTAAATGATAAAACATCTTAATGTCCAACTTTAATGTAATTTAGCAGGCAACACTGATGTTATAACAATTATTAAATTGGTAAGAATTTGGTCAAATTCAAAATGCCAGTTTTACTCTCTTGTCTCTGTTGTGCACGGCACTATTGGATCCCAAGCCTAGCCTTAACTGCCGTTTTTGTTATGGAAATGAAGGCAATCTTAGCTAAGCTTGTTTGTAAGCCAAGTGAAACGATGCAGTAAATGGTAACTGTAAAAAGCAAGCATATCTTTCCTGCAAAATGGTGTCTTGATTCTGCCATCTGCTACTGTGTTGCAATACTTTACAATGTTTCTCATTTACTGTGTTATGAGCAACGATGATAGTTTTCTATCGGGCAAAGTGAAGGTTAACGATATGGTCGTTTCTCCGGACTTTATGCTACTCCTAACAAAAGTATATACCCATATTTTGTAGCATTTCTAAAGGTGAGTGTCCAATCAAAAGCAGCAGAGTGAACGATATGTAATTTCAACGCTTGAAATGCAGTAAAGATTGTATAAAGCAATCATGTGCAACATTTGAAAAGATCGCATGATGATTCATTTCACTGCAGGATGATTCCATGGAGGCTATTGTGAAGCTACACAGCAGAATTGCAAACACAAAGGCTCGCACAAAGACTGTAGACTCATTGTCATTGGAGAGTTGTAGCTCTGGTGTGTGTGGTGGTTTCACCATGAGGTAGCCGAACAATTGTCTGGTAAAATAGAGCTGGTTGATAACTATGGCAATTCCATTTAATGATGTAATCATTTCCCAGCCCACTCATCATGTCTCTTGTACAAAACTGCACAGGCTACATCTGGTCCAAAGGGATTTGTGACACATCAGCTAAGTATAAAGTGCTATTCAAAGTCAACACATAATTTCACTGAATCTATGTCAAATGAAACTGAATTCAGTAAAATTCTGCTCATTAAAGGGCCTGTCCCACCAGCACGCAACTATATGCGATGAACGCGATCAAACCGGCAGCGGGGGCCGCGCGGAGGTCGGGTGATCCCCTGTACAGTGCCGGTCCCACCAGCATGCGCCTGCATGCGGCAAGCGCAACTAAACCGGCAGTAGGGGCCGCGCGGAGGTTGGGTGAGTGGCGCAACGCGGCGCAAAGCGAGGCGAACTTGAAGCAAGTCCAAGGTAAGTTCGCCAGGACTTAGAGGGGCGCACAGAGAGGGGCACCGAGACACACACACATACAGGGCCACGGAGCCACACACATAGAGGGTCACGGAGGCACTTACAAATAGTTTCACGGAGGCACGATGTCCGGGCGGTGTGTAAATGTCGCGGCGACTGCGAGCCAACAAACCGTTGCCGCGTGGGATTTTTGGACATTGTCGGTTTTTCGGAGCCCCGCGCGGCGTCGGGACGAACTCGGGACGAACTCCGCACAATTCCGCACGGCTCCGGCGATCGAAGTGGGACCGGCCCCGCGACGCCGGACGGCTCAAGCGACCATGTTAGGTCGCGCTAATCGCATCGAGTTGCATGCTGGTGGGACAGGCCCTTTAAGCTTGAAACCAGTGCAAGAATGCCTAACACACAATTTTGCATCATGTATTGTTGACAGTTCTTTCAATACATTCTGTTGAAGCTTATTCACTCTAACAAACACTTGCATTTATGCTGTACCTTAACTCTTTACAGTGTCTCAAGTTATAGGGAAGCTATATAATCAGATAAAAGTGGACATGAGGAAAAAGAGGGAGACATTAGGAGATGAGAAAATTAGGGCAAGATGGGTCAGACATCGACTGAAAGAAAGAAATTCCAGAGTTTCAGATGTTGGCATTCGAACGCACAAATGCCACAGATGGAATGAAGAAGTAGTCAGCATATTCAAAGCCTGTATTAGTGTTTCCTTGGCAAGGTGTAAGCTTCGAACAAGTAATCGATACAAGGATGAGCAAAATCACCAACGGATTTGTGCACAGGGATAAGAATTCCAAATTTGCGATACAATACGAAATGATACGATAGAAGCTTATTTATCCTAGGAGGAAAAATTATCTGCCAACAATCATACAACACAAAATACATGAAACATGAAATTAAACTGACGAGTGGAAAGGATTGGGGTGTGTGCAAAGAATAGGGAGGGGGGGGGGGGAGGGGAGTCAGTCTACCCCACGACGAAAGGGGGAGGAGTTGTACAATTTGATAGCCACAGGGATTTGTGGATATGTTTAAGCAAATACTAACACAGGTGAGTAGCGCAAGGGGAGTGGGTGAACGTGAAAGGACACAAAGTGCTGGGGTAACTCTGTAGATCAGGTGGAACCTGAAGAAGATTGTTTTCAGTCTGAAGAAGGGTCCCGACCCGAAATGTCACCTCTCCATGTTCTCCAGAGCTTCTGGTTGACCTGCTGAGTTACTCTGTGCCCTCTTGTGTAAACCAGCATCTGCATTTCCTTGTTTCTGCAAATGGGTTCATGTGATTTGGTTCAAGTTAGGAATAGGAGAGCTTGACCCAGCGGAAGCTTATCGAAGCTGGAATCAGGGATGCAGGCTGGGTAGCATTGATCTAGTCAAAACACTGTAACAGAAAAGGCATTAATAAACTGACGTATTGATGGAGACAGGCAGCTTTTCTACAAAAAATATAAAGGAAACTAGACTTAGTGGGACCCGTGGGTCCCAGCTTCACATGGGAGAGCTGGTCTCCCAACACAATATTCCACCTCTCCACCAATTCCATATACACACACACATTCACACACACACTCACTCACACGCACACACACACATACATACTCACACTCACACACATACACACACCTCGCACCACACACTCACATACTCACACACACACACACACACACACTCACATATGCACACACACTCACATATGCACACACACATGCACACACATGCGCACACACACACACACGCGCACACACACACACTGATTCACACACCATATATATGACAGTAAACTTTCTTGAATCTACTCACACGGCTGAGCGCGGCCTCTCCACTGTGGGGCTTCCGCAGTCAGCGGAACTTCTGCAATCAGCGCGACCCCTGCACTCACCGGAAATTACGCGATCAGTGCAACCTGTCCACTAAGCGGAAGTCACAAAATGAGCGGGACTTTTGGACTAATCGCAGTCGCACCTAATAAAGCATTTATTCCTTCCAAACATAGTCGAACCTAATAAAGCATTTATTCCTTCCAAACACAGTCAGACCTAATAAAGCATTGTAGTTTCAAGCACAGGCAGAGCAGCAGGCCAAACAACTCATGGCATGGTAATTTCATTTGAATTCATTTCCAATCAAGCATTGCACTTTCAAGCACAGGCAGGGCAGCAGGCCAAACAACTCATGGCATTGTCATTAAGGGCTAAAGGCCCTGTCTCACGGTGCGAGTTGACACACGAGTGACCCAGAGTGACAGACTCGTGGTTGTGTACGATATTCCAAGTTGATGTGCAAGTGTTTGTGGCGAGTTCCCACGGGTATGGTAATCTGCGATGTTCCGAGTTCGTCTCCAGAGTTACCAAGTTCCCCTCCCGTTTGCTCTTGAGTTACCAAGTTCCTCTCCCGCTCAGGGCGTGTGTTGTTGCTGCAGTCCGGGATTCGCATTTAAAGCACTCGGTTATCTTCAGCAGTTCAGGCGAGGACAGGTTTGGGGGGGGGGGGGGGGGGGGCGAGGGATGGTGGAATTGGGAGAAGGCAAAGATTATGGGTGGGGAGGAGTGAGAGGGGGGCTAGGAACAGCATCTGCGAAACGGGTAGTCAACCTTTAGGGTCCCTGCCCGAAACATCCCTATACATTTTATGATTTCCCTCCAAAGATGCAGTCTCCCGTGGTTTGTTTGCACAACTCTCTTCCCTCTCTCTCCCAACATTGGGGGGGGGGGGGGGGGGACGACGACGACAAGATAGTTTAAACGGACCTTACCCCCACTTCATGCTTCTGTTGCGCATAATTCAGCAGTAAAACCTCTCTTCCCCTTACCCAGCGACGCCCGATTCCTCGCACCCCCACAAGTTCACATCGACGAGGGAAGAATGAGCGGGGAGTCTGAAGAAGGGTCCCGACCCGAAACATCACCCATTCCTTCTCTCCAGAGGCGATGCCTGTCCCGCTGAGTTACTCCAGCATGTTTGTGTCTATCGTCGGTGTAAACCAGCATCTGCAGCTCCTTCCTACACACGGACAGTGAAGTGCCTCGGCCAAATTAGGAACATTAGGATTTTCTGATGTGAAGGTAGTCTGGTTTGCGTTTCTTACACTTGATCATATCCGAAACTAAAGTATAGATAGACACAAAATGCTTGAGTAACTCGGCGGGACAGGCCGCATATCTGGAGAGAAGGAATGGGTGGCGTTTTGGGTAAGTCTGAAGAAGGGTCTCGACTCCATTCCTTCTCTCCAGAGATGCTGCCTGGTCCGCGAGTTACTCCAGCATGTTGTGTCTATTAAAGAGTTCCCACAGTAGACGCACGGATCACTAAAGTTAACGCACGGGCCACTACGATGTAACTCTGAGTTTAAATGTTTCAATTTTAAACTTGACCACGAAATTTGACTCGTGGAAAAAGTCAAACATGTTTGACTTTTTTCACGAGTTCACAAGTTTCACGGGTACCTGCCGTTAGCGCCACGAGTGGACAAGTTGATCGCGCGAGTTCCGACGTTCCCACTACGTTGGCTGTACGTGATCACCACTAGTGAAAACTCGGGGTCACTCGTGGGCCAACTCGCACCGTGAGACAGGGGTTTAACAAATCATTTATTGCAAGTACATTGCAGGCTCACAGTTCAGTTGATTCACAGCTTAGAATGACAGTCGTGGCCTCTCCCTCACGATCTTGCAGAGTGACTGACTCACGTCCAGGCATCTGGGGTTTTATAGTCCTGCCCCCCCCCCACCCCCGGAAGGGGCGTTACCTTAATCACGGAGATTGACAGGTGAGAGGACCAATGAGCTGATCTCTAGGTTTTTTTAAACACTCATACTTTTTTATTTTGAATCGATGGAAAATCCTCAGGCCTGCTCACTGGAGGAGGACTGTGTGTAAGATGGCCAAAAATCACAGCGATACAGGGTAGCGTTTTTTCTAAAACCAATATACAGCGCAGACAGGAAGTGGTCAAGGTGAGACTTTTAATTATATACATAGAAGAAAGATAAGATATAGTAAGGGGATCAGTGAGTGGAGGGCCTGTCCCACTGTGGGGACCTAATTTGCGAATTTAGAAGAGTTTAGGAGAATCAAGGAGAGTGTCATGGTCTTGTTGAATCGCCAAAGTAGAACACCTCCTACGACCTCCTTCGTCTATGTAGAGAACCTCATACGAATATGTAGAAGACCTCCTTCAATCTCCTTCGACCTCCTTCGACTATGTTGAAGACTAGCTTCGACTATCTACGATTTAATCGCCGATGCTCTCTGGAAAATTGGACACCGAATAGTGGAGAGTGAAGGCGACCACCTTCGACTATCTTTGACTATACTGACACTATCTATGACTACCTTCCATACCTTTGATTGCCTTCGATTACCAACGAATAACATGCTTCGACTAAACCCACGAGTAAAAAAATATCGATTTATTTCCATGCCGACCAATTTTTACTCGTGGACAATTTTTCAGCATGCTAAAAAATACTCCTCGACTTAACTGAAGTTGTGAGTATGCGGGAACTTCTCTTGAGCATGAAGGGGAGTTACATTAGACCTCCTAGGACCACGTGTCGACCATTCTGCGAGTTTGAATCAAGCACAAACTCTTCTAAACTCGCAAATTAGGTCCCCGCAGTGGGACAGGCCCTTGATGCAGTAATAACAGAACTGTAGTCACAAGGTCCAATATCACAAGGTAATTACAGATGAGAGAGGCCGAGAGGAAAAAGGTATCAGTTGTGAAATAAGGAGAGAGCATCACTTTCAGGTAACTTTCATTGCTCTGTTGCCTGCTCCTCCAATGTTGCATAATCATAAAAGATTACAGCAAAAAAATATCAAGTGACTCATCGCTTCAGTCGAGGAAGCTACTTTCTTACTTAATCCACATACCTTGTGATGTTCCTCTCTTCCAAATGCGATTATTTTTAAAGGAATCATAGATTTTGCTTCAACTGTTGTTTGTGGCAAAAAAACCCTAATTTTTTTTAACAAGAGAGGGTTTTTCTCTTAAACTACTCGAATAACTTTTTTATTGACACTGATAGCAAGTCCTCTTCTCCCATTCAGATCCTATAATGCCTGGATCAAAACCTAGTAAACTCTTAGGAAAATTCACGCATGAAATATAAGCTGCATTTCTATTTATAAGTAAAATTCATTATTTTCACAGTTTTGTTTATTGAAACCAAACTCTTCGGTTTAAACCAGCATCTGCAGTTCCGTCATCCACATAAGGAAAGCAGAGGTGGTCTCACTTTACCCAATAGGTCACTATAGATCAAAAGTGATTTGAAGTGAATTCCCTTTGTCACTTTATAGCTGTTTTACTTTATGCAATGCCTACTTTAACAGGGATGTAAAGGCACAAAATCAATCTAGCTGTAAACTTACCTGGCAGGGGAGAAACCTTGATCACTAAGGAGGTTCTCGGCCTTTTGGCTAAGATCAAGTGTAGTATCTGTTCTTACACTTGAAGAAGTGAAAGAGACTATCTGTTCTTATTAGAACGGTTCTGGCGGTCCCTTGGGGACAAGGGCCGTGGATTGCGGAGCGGACTTGGAGACGAGGAGTTGTGGCTGCAGGCTTAGAGGTGGATCCATGCTGGTTGGGTAACCAACCTAACACCTTTAGCCACTATGTCAGCAGGAGCAGGAGTACAGGGTATTCGCAATACCCTGAGAATAAGCGTGAAGGACATCAGCGAGGGGACCCTCTTTTCAAGAGACCTGTTCGTCAAGAAGGTCTTGCTAGGGGCCCTCAAATTTGAGGCTAAGGACATCTACTGCCTCCAGGATTTCCCAGGTAACGGATATTTTGACGTTACCTTCAAGTATCCGACGGGATGGCAGAAGGTGATGGAAGACTTTCGGGAGAGGGGGAATGAAGCTCCGCTGTCGCTGCTCAAAGTGCAGCCGCTCTTCACCCTCCCCACCCAGAAGGAAAGGTTGATCACCGTGCATATGTTCAACCCACATGTGCCGGTAGTCGATGTCCTCATGTTCCTTGCTCGCTACGTTGAGGGAACAGGGAACTGTGTGGACGTGAAGGACATGCATGGAATTTGGACAAGCAAGAGGCAAATCAAGGTGAAGCTGAGGGTGGACAAAGACGGAGAAATTGTCCACCCCCCCTCGGTTTTTGCGATTGGAGGAAACCGAGGCTACCTCAGCTACGTAGGGCAACCCAGGCTGTGCAGGAAATGCAACAAGCCTGGGCATGTGATGGCCCAATGCACAGCAGTTGTCTGCAAAAACTGCAGAATGGAGGGCCATGAGACAAAGGACTGTCAGGCCAGCAAGAACTGCAACCTGTGCGGGGAGGCAGGCCACCTTTACAGGGCTTGCCCTAAAAGAGCCTGCACTTATGCACAGGCGACAAGAGGGGCTACTGCCAGCACCCCCAAGGTGGGCGAAGCACCCCCCACCACTACCAAGACCCCAGCAGAGAAAGGAAACACAGATGAGGACAGCCCAACCACCTTGAAGCCCCAAGTGCCAGAAGGAGACGCCCAGCATCTTGCCCAGGAGGGAGAGTCGATGGAGGAGGAGGAACAGAAGGAGAAGTGGACAACAGTGTCCTACAAGAAGCTGAGGGTTCAGCCCAAGGAGCCGAGGCCGCAAAGGACTGGTAAGTCTAAAAGCAAACAAATAAAAAGATGTCTTTCTATTACAGAAGGCAGCAATCTCTCCTCTTCGTCAGAGGATGAGGCGACCGGGAAGTCCCAACGAGGGAGACAGAGGAGGAAAACGGGGGAAGAGAAGAGAGAGGCCACGACGATCACGACCCGGCCCCAGGAGACCGAGAACAGAGAAGCGGCGGAAGGGCCCCAACCCCAGGACACCAGGAGCAGTGCAGCGGTCGAGGGGCCCCAGGCCCAGGACATCGGGAGCAGTGAAACAGTCGAGGGGCTCCAGCCCCTGGAGACAGGGATCATCACAGCAGCCAATGGGCCCCAGCTCCGGGCAACCGGGAGCAGCGCAACGGCCGATGGGCCCCAGCTCCGGGCGACCGGGAGCATTGCAGCGGCCAATGGGCCCCAGCTCCGGGTGACCGGGAGCAGCACAAAGGCCGTTGGGCCCCAGCTCCGGGCGACCGGGAGCAGTGAACCAGCCACCGTGACCCAGCTACAGGAGACGGAGGAAGCCGTGCGCCCGAGAGGGGGTGGAACGAGAAGGCCCCCCTCAACGACACCACTGGTTGCGCCACCAGAAACCCACCTCATCGCTGGATTCCTGAGCCCAGGAAAGCTGAGGCAATTCACCGAAACGGTGGGAATGAGGGGACATGAAAACGGTCAGTGACTCTAAAGACAATGGAGCTCAAACTGGCATCTTTAAACATGCGCAGTATAAAGAGCACTGCGCGATGTGTGAACGCCTTACAGTACCTGGCCAACGTCAAGGCAGATGTGACATTTCTTCAGGAGTGCGGGCTGCCACACCTCCGCTGCTATCGGAGGTGGTCGCGATGGTGGCCCCACGGACTGTCGGTGTGGTCGGGGGGCAATGACTGTCGTGCTTCCGGCCTGGGGATTTTGCTGCGGGGAGGGAACTTCGCCATCAATGAGGTCAGGGAGGTGGTTGGGGGGCGTCTCCTTGTGGTGGATGTTATGTACCGTGGCTCTCCGCTCCGGCTGATTAATGTGTATGCCTCACCCACGCAGAGCGAGAGGCTGGCCGTTCTCCAGCAGCTCCCAGTGCTGCTGGCCACGTCCCGGCAGCTCGTTCTGGCCGGTGACTTCAACTGCATCATTGATGCGGCTGGACGATCCGGCAGTGCCGACAGCAGACTGGACAGCACGTCCAAGTTCCTGAGGGATATGGTAAAAGATGCAAAGCTGCGCGATGCCTTCAGCGACCCTGCAGGCGGGTCCCAGCCACGGTTCACCTGGTCGAGATCGGACGGTTTAGCCCGATCTCGGATAGACTTTGTCTTCACGACGAAGGCCGTCACGGTGAGACACACTGACCTCACGCCGGTGTTCTTCTCCGACCACTGCCTCCTTCAGGCTTCCTGTCACCTACAGGAGGACCGGAAGGCAGGCAGAGGGACGTGGAAGTTAAACATGAAGCTGTTGACCCCAGAGAACATCGAGGAGCTAAAGAGGGACTACGCATGTTGGAGAACGGTGAAGCCCCTCTTTGACTCCCCCACACTCTGGTGGGAAGCAACCAAGGAGAACATTAAGAGGTTCTTCATAAGTAAAGGGGTTCAGAGAGCAAGACAGAGTCAGAGGGAATTGTGCCAACTCCAGACAGATTTGCAACAACTGCTCCTTCTGCAGTCGAGAGGGGTGGATGTGAAGGAGGAACTTAGAGACGTGAAGGACCGGCAAGCTCGGCTCTTTACCTCTGAATCCTCCAAGATCATCTTCCGATCCAGGGTCCGCCATGTGGAGCAGGATGAGACGTGCTCACGTTTCTTCTTCCATAAGGTTCACAGGGGGAGCTCTGTGATGAACAGCCTTAGGGAGGAGGACGGCTCGGTAGCATCCTCACACACAGACATGCTGAGGATCTGCAAATCCTTTTACACAGATTTGTATGACCAAAAGGCCATAGACAGTACCTCCTCCCAGAACTTCCTGTCCTCGATCACGGAGGTCTTGGAGGACAGCAAGCGGGAGAGTCTGGACCAACCACTGACCCTAGAGGAGCTGACTGGCTCCATCCGTTCCTTTGACTCGGGTAAAACTCCCGGAAGCGATGGCTTACCGGCCGAGTTGTATTCGGCTCTGTGGGACTGGATGGGCCCGGACCTGCTAGAAGTGTACAACGACATGCTTCTAGCTGGTAGCATGTCAGACTCCATGAGGAAGGGCAACATCACCCTAATCTACAAGCAGAAGGGGGAGATGAAGGACATAAAGAATTGGAGACCCATAACGCTCTTGAATGTAGACTACAAGATCCTGTCTAAGGCCATCGCCAACCGGGTCAAGTCTGCTCTGGGACAGGTGATCCACCCGGACCAAACTTGTGCTGTACCTGGCAGGAAAATCTCAGACAGCCTAGCGCTGCTGAGAGATACCATCGCCTACGTGCAGGACAGACGGGTGGATGCCTGCCTAGTCAGCTTGGACCAGGAGAAGGCCTTTGACAGGATTTCACACACGTACATGAGGGACGTGCTCTCCAAAATGGGTTTTGGGGAGGGAATCAGGAATTGGATCAATCTGCTCTACACCGACATCCGTAGTGCAGTCCAAATCAATGGGTGGGAATCAGACAGTTTCCCTGTAAGGTCTGGAGTCAGGCAGGGTTGCCCTCTCTCCCCTGTCTTGTTTGTCTGCTGTATTGAACCTTTTGCCGAATCCATCAGGAAGGATGCGAGCATTAGAGGAGTGACACTGCCCGGCAGTGGGGGCATTCAAGTAAAGACCTCCCTGTACATGGACGATGTCGCTGTCTTCTGCTCGGATCCAGGGTCGGTCCGCAGATTGATTAGTATCTGCGACCAGTTTGAGTCGGCCACGGGAGCCAGGGTGAACCGCAGGAAGAGCGAGGCCATGCTCTTTGGCAACTGGCCCGACAGATCTTCCGTCCCCTTCACCATCAAGCCTGACTTCTTGAAGGTGCTGGGGATCTGGTTCGGGGGGGCTGAGGCATGTAACAAGAATTGGCTGGAGCGGATAGCCAGGGTGGGGAAGAAGCTGGAGCTGTGGAGGCAACGCTCCCTCTCCATAACGGGAAAGAATTTGGTCATCAGGTGTGAGGTGCTCTCGGGCCTGCTGTACTTGGCACAGGTGTGGCCTGTCCCCCCTTCCTACGCCACAGGAATCACCCGGTCCGTCTTCCAGTTCATCTGGGGGTCGAGGATGGACCGGGTGCAACGGGCCACAATGTACAAGTCAGCAGACAACGGGGGTAAAAGCGTGCCCAACGTCGCCCTCATCCTGATGGCCACCTTCGTGTGTGGCTGCATCAGGAGGAGTGTAGAGCCAAGGCACGTGGGCACCAAGTGTCACTACTTGCTGAGGTTCTACCTGTCCCCGGTGTTGCGAAGGATGGGCCTGGCGCAGATGCCACGCAATGTGCCAGTCAGCTGGTCACTGCCGCCCCATCTGTCGTCTGTGGAAAGGTTCTTCCGGACCAACACCTTTGACCACATGTCCATTGGGCAGTGGTCAGCACAGAATGTCCTGCAGGCACTGCAGGGAAAAGACTCGATGGACCCGGTGGCGTGGTTCCCTGAGCAGACTGCCCAGCTTGTCTGGCAAAATGCCTCATCGCCAGAACTCACCAACAAGCACCAAGACCTGGCTTGGCTGGCGGTGAGGGGAGCCCTCCCAGTCAGATCCTTCCTGCACCGTCGGAACCTCACTACCAGCGCACGCTGCCCTCGGGACGGCTGCTATGGAGTGGAGACGGTTGCCCACCTCTTTGCAGAGTGTGGATTTGCCCAAAGAGTCTGGAGAAAAATGCAAGGGTCCCTGGTACGCTTTATTCCAAACAGCTCCGTCACAGAGGACTCTGTGATTTACGGACTGTTCCCAGGGACACATTCAGAGACTGACATCAAGTGCTGCTGGAGGATTATCAACTCGGTGAAAGACGCTCTCTGGTCTGCCCGAGCGTTGTTTACCACCCAGCAGAGCGAGATGTCCGTCGGGGAATGTTGCCGACTGGCCCACTGCAGACTGCAGGAGTACGTACTGAGGGACGCACTGAAGCTCGGTGCAGCCAACGCCAAGGCTCGGTGGGGGAGGGCCACAGTCTAAGGTCCTTCCGCTGCTGGACATGAGGGGCACAGTATGGTGGAGACGCCCCTCAAAATAAGGGAAGGTATCCCATGCTTGGGGGCCACATGAGTGGCACGGGTGGGGGATCGATTCGTGAAATTTGAAAAATGTATATAGACTGTATGGAGACATTTGTATAGCCTCCGAAAATGTTGGATGGATTTTTTTCGCACGGTTGATGTATTGTATATATTTATTACTCGAATAAAGTCTATTTTGAAATTAAAAAAAAAAAACAAAAAAAAAAACAAAATCAGTTTCTAATTCTTTGCCAGTCTGTGCTGTACTTCAGCTGTAATGTAACTGGTCTTCATGTCTGCATTTCAATCTGCGCGGTCCTATGCTTTTGCATTGCTAGTCTTTAGTCATATTATAGATAATGGACCTTGACCTTTGGGTGATGGAGTTTATCACAAACATCCAGTCAACGTCTGCTACCTCCCAGAACACAATAGATGAGTCAACAAAATCAACTGGAAAGTTTTACTTTTTGTGCAGTGTAAAACCCCTGTCTCACGGTGCGAGTTGTCCCACGAGGTACCCCGAGTTTTCACTCGCGGTAATCCCGTACAATCAACGTAGCGGAAACGTCGGAATTTGCGCGAGCAACTTAGCGACTCGTGGTGCTAACGGCAGGTACCCGTGAAACTTGTGAACTTGTGAAAAAAATCAAACATGTTTGATATTTTCCACGAGTTAAATGTAATGTTCAAGTTAAAAATCTGAAACAGAAAACAAAGTCAATTGTAACTGTAAAAGTAAGTGGATTTCATGTTGTTTTACTAATTCTAAACAAAATTGCTATGTATGTTTAATATGACAACCAAACAATTAATATTAAAAAATAACATTCATTTTTCATCCCAGTTGATTGAATTACATTTAAGTAAAAAGGAACCACTGTGTGGTATAAATTAAAAAATATAGTATGTATCATGTCAAATTATAAAGCATTGACTATTTTCTAATTTTTTTACACAACATACGCCATAAATGAACAGTAAATCTTATGAGAACATTCAAAGGTTCGTTATTAGTCACATACATCAATTGGTGTAGTGAAATATGTATTGCCATTGCAGCACATAAAAAAAGAATACAAACATAACAATAATAAATAAATGTAAACATAAAAAACATCCCCCCACAATGGTTCCCACTGTGAGGGAAGGCACAAAGTCCAGTCCCCATCCCTATGTCCACCCATAGTCGGGCCTATATTAGCCTCCGCAGTCGCCTTTATGGAGACCCGATGTTCCAGACCCTTCTCACCGGATGATGGTGCTCCGGCGTCGGGAGAATCCTCACAGCGGCTTGGGAAACCTGGAACGGCCGCTTCCTTACCGGAGACCGCTCCACCACTGGCGAACTCGGCGAGAGATCCCAGGCTCCCGATGTAAAGTTCAGCACCACCGCCCACGGCTGGCCGCTCCACAGACCCGCAGCTCCGCGATATATTTTATCGGCGGACTCACTATCCCGGAGTTCCAGCGCGGCGGCCCGGGCAAGGCATCACCCGCTCCATGATAGCGCTCCAGCGCTGTGCCACCGCCGAAGCTGAGGTTCCGGCCGGTCCCCTCAGGAAACGCTGCTCCGGGCCCGCTGGTAGGCTGCGAGGACGGGGCGCAGATGCTGCCCGGAGAAAAGCTGCCTCTCCGACCAGGTAGGGACCCTAGAAAGCAGTTTCCCCCTAACCCACCCCCCCCCCCCCCCCCACCCCGACATTAAAAAAGACTAGAGCTCCAAAAACAAAACACTTTAATTCATTAAAAATAAATAAAAGGGTGAAAAAATGGACAGCTGCAGGCTGGGCAGCCATACCCATACAGGACGGCGCCCCCTAATTCTCATAATAGCAAGAAACATCAAGTTTGCTGATGCACAGGGAGATCTTGTCCATTAGCTCCCTGAAAACGGTGACACAGGTGGATAAGTAGTGAACACTTCATATGCTTGCTTTCATCACTGGAAGCATTGAGTATAACAGCTGGGACGTCATGTTGCAGCTGTACAAACCTCTGGTTGGGCTACACTCGGAGTATTGTGTACATTTCAGGTCGACATGCTTCATGAAATGGAGTAATGGAGAGAGTACAGAAGAGATTCATCAGGATTTTGCCTGGAATGGATTACTGCTGTTGCAAGGAGAAATTGGAAAGGCAGGGTTAATTCTCCCTGCAAAGTAGGATGTTCAGGGATGATTTTATAGATGTTTATAAACTTATGAGGGACAGAGGTAGAATAGATGGTCAGAATAATTTCCCTAGGATAGGGGAGTCCAGAACGAAATGGCAAAGGTTCAAGGTGAGTGGGGAGGTATTTAAAGGGAGTCAGAGAAGTGTGTTTTCCATGCAGAGAGTTGTAGTTTTGTGCCTATCTTCTGTGATGGCTTTTTGTGTCTAACTTCTGTTGATGTGTCTCTTTTGTGTCTATTTTCTGTTGATGGCTTGTCATTTCTGTTGGAGTATCCTGGATTTCGTTACATGATAAGAGAATAAGTTAGTTGGCACATGTGGGCTGAATTCAAAGACAACAAGACATGAGCAATAAAAAGGCAGCAAATGCCAGCGCTGACAATAATATCCACATCAGATTATCTTTTAAAAGAATGGAAGGTTAAAGTAAGCAGAAAATTACCTATTGTTGGTTAATTAAGCATTTAGTAATCTTGCTATTCAACCACTCCATGTTGGAAGGCGAGTATACGGTGGGTCCCCAGATTCCACTAAAATGCTTATTGCACGCTAGTTTAATTATAAGAATCATCAATAGAAAACAAAGCATTCCACCAAAGCTACAGTGCAATGAAAATCTATATCCATAATGACCTAATCCGGTGCCATAGGTTTGCTTATTTCTCAGATGCTAAATGGTAAGTTACTTAATTCTTACTGCAGTGGATGGATGAATCCACGTGCCTCACCGAGTTCTGTCACAAGAGTCAAAGGAACCCAAGGAGCCCAAAGAAACGGTTCAAAGACTGCAACAAGGACCACCTCCTGCACACAGGCCTAGCCCCAAAAGAACTGGAAACCCGTGCCAGTGACACAAAATGCTGGAGTAACTCAGCGGGACAGGCAGCATTTCTAGAGAGAAGGAATTGGTGACGTTTCAGGTCGAGACCCAAACCGTCAGAAGAAGGTTCTTGACCCGAAACGTCGCCAATTCCTTCTCGGTAGAGATGCTGCCTGTCCTGCTGAGTTACTCCAGCATTTTGTGTCTACCTTCGATTTTATCAGCATCTGCAGTTCTTTCTTACATACCAGTGGCAGAACTGGCCGGTGTACAACCACTAGGAAGGCATTAAGCATAGAAACATAGAAACATAGAAAATAGGTGCAGGTGGAGGCCATTCGGCCCTTCGAGCCAGCACCACCATTCATTGTGATCATGGCTGATCGTCCCCAATCAATAACCCGTGCCTGCCTTCTCCCCATATCCCTTGATTCCACTAGCAACCTAGAGCTCTATCTAACTCTCTCTTAAATCCATCCAGTGATTTGGCCTCCACTGCCCTCTGTGGCAGGGAATTCCACAAATTCACAACTCTCTGGGTGAAAACGTTTTTTCTCACCTCAGTCTTAAAAGGCCTACCCTTTATTCTAACACTGTGGCCCCTGGTTCTGGGCTCGCCCAATATTGGGAAAATTTTTCCTGCATCTAGCTTGTCCAGTCCTTTTATAATTTTATGTTTCTATAAGATCCCCCCTCATCCTTCTAAACTCCAGTGAATACAAGTCTAGTCTTTTCAATCTTTCCTCATATGACAGTCCCGCCATCCCAGGGATCAATCTTGTGGACCTACGCTGCACTGCCTCAATCACAAAGATGTCCTTCCTCAAATTAGGCGGCCAAAACTGTATACAATACCCCAGATGTGGTCTTATCAGAGCCTTATACAACTGCAGAAGAACCTCTTTACTCCTATACTGAAATCCTCTTGTTATGAAGGCCAACATACCATTAGCTTTCTTCACTGCTGGCTGTATATGCACGCCAACTTTCAGTGACTGGTGTAGAAGGACCCCTGGGTCTCGCTGCACCTCCCCCTTACCTAACCTAACCCCAGTTTCAAAGACAATCGGCGAAGCCGACTCGTTAGTGCCAGAGACAGGAGGAAGGCCATTTCTCCCACGTGTGGCTCGCAGTGTGAATATTTGCTGCA
Source organism: Raja brachyura (assembly GCA_963514005.1). The sequence continues at coordinate 11,661,018 of OY740794.1, read as the reverse complement.
AATCAATATAAAATTAGAAAAGGCACTAACTATTCAGAAAGCCAGGCAACATAAAGAAGCATACATTTGTTAGGCTGAGGGCTCCGTCAGGACAGGAAAAAGTTGGTCCTAAGTGAACACGGAGACAGGGACAGTGGGAGAGAGGCAACAAAGAGCGAGAGAGGCAGAAGAGATGAAAGGACCTGGTTCTACAAAGTTGAAGATTATGTTAATAGGACACAGAAGAGAAAATGAGAGCCAAGCTAGAAGATGTGACAATAGGAATAATAGTGATTATCAGAAATTGTTAAACCAAACCTTGTGACTGTAAGAGCAGATGCTGGAATTTGAGATTATACTGACTTTTACTGAAGTCGTATAGGGATTGAGAACAGAGAAACAGAATGGAGGACCAAGAATTAAAATGACAAATGACTGGAAAATCAGAGTTACAGATTGTATGAAGGTGTTTTGCAAACTGCAGCTGGTCGCCGCAGTGTAGTGAAGGCTCATTGTTTAGAATCGAAGAAAGTAAATTAAACTCAAGGAAGTTCACATGGGAAGGTGCACTGCTCCAAACTCATCTATTTCATCCGATGTTCCCGATTTGGCGTCCTGTACATCGGCGAGACCAAATGTGGTCTCGGCAACTATTTCGCTGGTCCGCTGAGGTCTACGGGATCTCCCGCTTGCCAACCATTTTAATTCTCCTTCCCATTCCCATACTGATCTTTCTGTCCTGAGCCTCCTCCATTGCTGGAGTGAGGACAGGTGCAAATAGGAGGAAAAACACCTCATATTTTGCTTGGGTAATTTACAACCCAGCAGTATGAATGACAGCTTTTTAAGGATTTCAAGCAGGCATCTAATGTTGACCAGTCAGCATGGCGGCACGTTGGCGCAGCGGTAGAGTAACTCTTATAGCGCTTGCAGTGCCAGAGGCCCGAGTTCGATCCTGATTACGGGTGCTCTCTGTACGGAGGTTGTACGTTCTCCCCGTGACCGCGTGGGTTTTCCCCGAGATCTTTGGTTATCTCCCACACTCTCACAGAGAGGGGTGGGGAGGGGAGGGGAGTAGAGGAGAGGACATGAGAGAGGAGGGGAAGAGAGGAGAGGCGTGGGGAAGGGAGGAGAGGGGATGAAGGAGAGGGGGTAATGGGGAGGGATAGGAGGAGTGAGGGGAAGGGGAAAGGTGGACGGCAGTGGAGGCCGATTCACTTGATGTTTTCAAGAGAGAGTTAGATTTAGACAATAGACAATAGGTGCAGGAGTAGGCCATTTGGCCCTTTGAGTCGTTAGCTCTTGTGGCTAACGGAATCAAGGGATATGGGGAAAAACAGGAACAGGGTTCTGATTCTGGATGATCAGCCATGATCAATGTGAATGGCGGTGTTGGCTGGAAGGGCCGAATGGTCTACTCCTTCACCTATTATCTATGTTTCCATGTTGAGGAACCAGTATGTGAAGGGGTGATCGCTGGTCGGCACGGACTCGGTGGGCCGAAGGGCCTGTTTCTGCGCTGTATCTCTGATCTCCAAAGACATTTGTAGGTTATTTGGCTTGGTAAAAATGTAAATTATCCCTAGTGTGTGTAGAGTGGTGTTAATGTGCGGGGATCGCTGGTCGGTGTGTACTCGTTGGAACAAAGGGTGGGACTCGTTGGGAGATCAGGCAGCATCTCTGGATTTTTAAAAAAAGACACAAATTGCCGGAGTAAGCTGCCTGACCCGCTGAGTTACTCCAGCACTTTGTGTCTTTTTTTGTAGTGTTTATCTATTACCTGCCATGCTTTGTCCTTCTCTCTTCCAGTTTTCTTCCCTCCCCCCCCCCCGTTCAACACACACACACACAATCAATCTGAAGAAGGATCTTGACCCGAAACCTCACCTGTCCATGTTCTCCAGGGATGCTGCCTGACCCGCTGAGTAACTCCAGCACTTTGTGTCTTTCACTGTAGCTGTAATTGTTAAACACACACGATGGTTTAGTTTCAATATCAACCGACTGAATGCCACCCAGTGTTGTCTCATCCTCAACTCTAATTAATGGGTGTGAAGGGATGAATTTATTGACAGCACTTTTCAATTTAACCACATCTGGCTATCTCGCCGATCGGAGAGGCCATAATCTTGGATGGATTATTCATCTCTCCAGCCCTGAATGGATGCCTATGATGGGTAAAGCTCCCTACCAACAAGGCAAGCTACAGGATGGTGAATACTGCATTGACTGGGCCTCTGTGGATGCCCTTTGAAAGAACATTTGAACCTTTCTGCATATGTAGATCAGTAGCCACGCTCACCGTTTCAGTCCTTTGCTTACAGACTTTTATCATGAAGCATTCGTGCATGCAATGTGCATGAAGAACAGCTTCAAAACATGCTGTGAGTCAGAGGAAGTGTCTTGTGCTGTAGATCAGATGGTCGGCACAGTCCCCAAACTCCTGAACACCTTCCTTTAGGTGGGTTATGTTCATGTTATTCCCCAGTCATCCTGTTCCACTTTCACTTGCAAATTTGACCTTCGCTCAGTACAATAATATAAATGAATCAGCAGAGCTAACACAGACACAAAATGCTGGAGTTACTCAGCGGGACAGGCAGCATCTCTGGAGAGAAGGAATGGGTGGCATTTTTGGTCGAGTCCCTTCTTCAGACCTTTCAGAGTCTTCTTTAGTCTTGACCCGAAATGCCACCCACTCCTTCTCTCCAGAGATGTTGCCAGATCCACTGAGTTACTCCAGCATTTTGTGTCTATCTTTGCTTTAAACCAGAAACTGCAGTTCCTTCCTACGCAAGCAGAGCTAACATACTGGCTGGTATTACATTATAGCTGATTGCTAATATTTCTTTCAGATCATGCATTTTTTAACAAATCAGAGGTAATGGATAATTTATATCCATGTATCTTCATATCCACATTGTGTATGTACCTGGTTTAATTTAACATGAGTCTGGGGGCTAGTGATTGATTTAGCTCATTGCTGGCAGTCTCGGATCTGAGTCAGAAGCCTGCAGGTTCAGTCTCACAAACTCGCCTATGTTCCATTTGCAGCAGTGGTCTGTTTTCAGAGATTCTGGGCTAAATGTCCACCGTGGTTTCCAGTAACAGGACCTTTCTTCAGTTCTCACAGACCTCAACATTTAAAAGACATTTGGACATGTGCATGGATAGGAGAGGTTTAAAGGGAATGTGTAGGAAGGAACTGCAGATGCTGGTTTAAACCTTAGATAGACAGAAAATGCTGGAGTTACTCAGCGGAACAGGGAGCATCTCTGGAGTTGAGGGATGGGTGACGTTTTGGGTCGAAACCTTTCTTCAGCGTTGAAGAAGGGTCTTGACCCGAAACGTCACCCATTCTTTCTCTCCAAAGAAGCTGCCTGTCCCGCTGAGTTATTCCAAGATTTTGTGCCTATCTAAGGTTTATAGGGATATGGGCCAAATGTAGGCAAGTGAGACTAGTGTAGACGGGACATCTTGGTCGGCATGGGCAAGTTGAGCTAAAGGTCCAGTATGACTCTATGACACTGTTCTAGAAACGTTACATAACAAGGATATAAAAAGGTTTTGTAAGGAAACTTCAATGACAGATGGCTGGTCTGTAATTGCAGTTTTACACTTAAAGCAAGGTGAACATCTACCAACCACTTGCATCTTCCAGAATGGCACAGAGCAAAGGACATTCGGCCCAACGTGTCTCTGGGGGTTCACAAAACAATTCCAATAATCCCATTTTCTCACTAATACCCAGATGACATGGTCTTTCTCATATGCCCATTTAACACCATCCATTTGCCTAATTCCCCTGCCATCAACCTAGACTTGGGGCAATTTACAGCAGCAAATCATCTAGCAATCTGCACGTCTCTGGGATGTGGGAGGAGACGGGAGCAACTGGGAGAAAGCCCTGTAGTGACAGGGATAATGGGCAGTTGTCTGCAGCAGGCACTGTAAGCCGCAATGCAATTGAGGACTCTGGAGATGCAAGACAGCTGATGCACTACCTGCAGCAACACTGCTGTGTAACATTGTTTGTAGGAAGGAATGCAGATGCTGGTTTAAACTGAAGATAGACACAAAAAGCTGGAGTAACTCAACGGGTCAGACAGCATCTCTGGAAAAAAGGAACGAGTGACATTTCGGATCGGGACACATTGTTTTGAAGATATTTGTCTCCAAACAATAGCTTGGGGTATGTTCCTAGATTAAGGTTGTCATATGAGCAAATGTGTTGGTATTGATGCCTATAAGGATTCCATTGTTGCAGTAACATTCACCTCTTAATTAATAAATACTACCTGGCCTTTTGTTTAGTTTAGGGTTACACAAAAAGCTGGAGAAACTCAGCGGGTACAGCAGCATCTAAGGAGCGAAGGAGATAGGCGACATTTCGGGTCGAGACAACTTTGTTTTGTTTAGTTTAGTTTAGAAATACAGCGCAGAAACAGGCCCTTCGTCCCACCCGATCCGCGCTGACCAGTGATCCCCGCACATTAACACTATCCTACACCCACAACGGACAATTTTACACTTATACCCAGCCAATTAATTCTCAAACCTGTACGTCTTTGGAGTGTGGGAGCAAACCGAAAATCTCGGGGAAATCCATGCAGATCACGGGGAGAAGGTCCAAATTCCGTACAGACAGCACCCGCAGTCAGGATCAATCCCGGGTCTCCGGCGCTGCAGACGCCGTAATGCAGCAACTCTACCGTCGCGCCACCGTGACCGCTCACGCCCATGGTATTTGCATTGTGTAAACTGAAGACTGCTTCACAATGATTTGCCCATGTGACCTTTGCTGTGCATCACTAACTGAATACAGAGGAGTTTGAAACATCCAAATGACATGAAAGGTGCCATTTTTATGCAACGTCTTTCTTTACTTTGATTTATTTCATCCACATAACTAACAGATGGGAATCAGAAGCATCCACTATGCATGCCATTCTTCACAGGTAATTCATTTGCCTTTGAAGTTTTCAATATATTTGTCAGAGCTTGGTGAAGTTTGAGGAAAAATGTTTAGAATGTGTTTCATGTCAATGATGTATAAGCATTAGGGAGAGCCAATCTTTAGAAAACAGTTGCAGTCATAGTTTTGTTTTGCCATTCTTTAAAAAGTGCATGCATACTGCTGCAATCAGATTAAACATTCTCGGTTTCAAAGATAATTGATAATGCATCTGTTTATAAATTGTGAAAGCTGCATTATAACAGCTGCATCAAATGGCTTATTGATCAGAAGATACAGCAGCAAATGTATGCTCCCTCATCGACTTGATTTTCCTCTGTAATATTTTTCCTGCCCCTTCTCAGCACAAAGAAAATGAACGGTATCTCCATATACATTGGCTATGAAAACATTGATGCACCTCTCTTGGACTGCTTGGAACTGTGGTCTGTCTAAAGATATTGGGGCTGAATATGCTCGATCCAATTTGTGATCTTCACTCACTTCACCTCCAGTTACCCTCTATTCTTACAACCACACGAGCCTTCTGCAGCATCTGTGAATGGTCCATGCTAGAACCCGCCACTCTGTGACTCTTCCACAATTAGGAGTAAGCCACATAGGGAAACAAGCCTCAGTAAAGCCTTAAGGGGCTGTCCCACTTGGGCGACCTAATTCGCGAGTTCTGGTGAGTTTGCCCTCGACTCATACTCGCAGCATGGTTGACACAAGGTCGTAGGAGGTCTTTGTAACTCTACTTCAGGCTCGAGAGTGGTCTCCGCGTACTTGAGGCCTCAGCTAGGTCGCGGCGTTTTTTCCAATATGTTAAAAAATGCCCGCGAGTAAAAAAAAGTCGCCATGGAAAAAATCGATACTTTTTCTACTCGTAGGTTTAGTCGCAGTAGGTCGTAGTAGGTCGGCATGTTAGTCGTAGGTAATCGAAGGTAGTCGTAGATAGTCTTCAACATAGATGAAGGGAGGTCGAAGGAGGTCGTCTTCACTCTCCACTATTCGGTGACCAATTTTCACGAAGTTGGTCATAGCTAGTCGTAGCTAGTCGAAGCTGGTCTTCAACATAGTCGAAGGAGGTCTTCTACACAGTCGAAGTTGGTCTTCAACATGTCATTTGTTCAAAGTCTTCTAAACTCGCCAATTAGGTCGCCCAAGTGGGACAGCCCCTTTAGAATTAGTCTGAAGAAGATTCCGACCCAAAACGTTCCATCCACAGATGGTGCCTGACCTGTTAAAGTCCTTACGGTCTTTGTGTTTTGTTCAAGATTGCAGCATCGGCAGTTCCTTGTGAATCAGTAAGGTTCTGACAGTTTTAGATGACACAAACTCCAAAAGATATTTTCACTGATTCTAAATATCTCTGCCAATCAGAAACATGTAAAAACAGGTTAAATTATTGCATGTCAAATAAAATAGTTACACATAGTTAATATGATTTAAACTACTGTAAATTGGTTAGGAACATGACAATAAAGTGCAGTGAAGAAAACTGAATAGAGAACTTAGCTTTCCAATGAATATAGACAGAAAATGCTGGAGTAACCCAGGGGAAGGCAGTATCTCTTGAGAGAAGGAATGGGTGACGTTTCAGGTCGAGACCCTTCTTCTGACTTTAGGTCAAGAGCCATCTGCCAATGTAGGCCGTTCCATGTGTACGCTCCATGTATTTTGGAATTACAGATGCACTCAGTGGTGAGTCCACCAACAAAATGCAAGGTTAGCTTCAACATGGTTCTCCCATTGCAGAGAGTTAGCGTGCGTGGAAACTGTACGTAGGCTGAACATCAGAGGGTGGTCAGGATGCACTTATGATGGCCCGCTGACCACTATCTCCTTGTGCTGAGGTGTTAGTAGAGTGCTAATCCATCTCAGGTTGAGGCCACTTTGCAGATTTACACTGGAATCCACTAACCTCTGGCTATCGTTCAATTCCGAGGCACCGTGAAGATGACAGAGTGGACACTGAATGCTGCACACCTTTCCTCCATTGTACCCGTAACAAGGAACCTAATCAGTGGCTCTAATTGGGACATATTTCTTTTAACGTTTATCTTTACTCAACCTGAAAGATTATGGCATTCCTGCTCTTTCAGGATTAATACATTTATTGAACATTTATTAAATTTAGTACCGAGTGGCATTTCTTTGTGTAGAAATTATTGGAAGAAAAATAATAAAGGGAAAGATGATGATTCTGAGAGTAATCAAGCAAGAGGTGTATGACATACAGAAGGTGATTCTAAGAGACATTCAGAATAGTTGTGAGTCTATTTTTAAACTCCCCGCAAATATTTTAATGACAACAAAATCACAATAGCTTTGCAATCAGTGGTGTTCAATTGTTGATTTGTGAGGCTCATTTAACTTAAAGATTACAAACACCAAATGCTGCCATTTTAATAATTGGCCACAGATAATGAAGGAGATTGAAGAAGATGGCTCCTGGAGGAGTCTTTCAGGAGACCTGTGATCTTTTATTTTGGATCTGTGGAGTTTACTGACACTAAGCTGTATTTTTTTTTTGCGCTCAGTTTTGTTGAGGCATTGTACAAGTCAAGCTATCCATAGCTGATACAATGGATTTGTTCAATAGTTTAATCAAATCATCAACTGAATATGTGGAAAGGATGGAACATCTTTTTGCTGCAAATAGCAACTTAGAAGAGAGGAATAAATTTATGTTGCTCATATTTACCAGTTTTTAAGTACCGATAAAAACTGACGACCTAAAAATGGCTGGTTCCAGTCAAGTTCTACTTTGATCTCACATTTTCACACCTCACCCTTCCATATCTCCAGTTACCCTCCCCCCTGAATCTCAGTCTGAAGAAGGGTAAGGACCCGAAATGTCACCCATTCATTCTCTCTAGAGATGCTGCCTGTCCCGCTGAGTTACTCCAGCTTTTTGTGTCTGTCTTTGGAGGATTCCATGATGTGCATTCTCATTGGAAGCTGCTCAGTGAGAAGATGCCTGGCAAATCTACGGCAGAAGCTGCAAAAGGTTCAGCTGGATAGTGATTTTGTTGGTTAAACCTATTGTGTTTCACCGAAGCATTTGGCACGCCTGTTGTTGAACTAGTTTTAGCAATTGTGCCTTGTCCTTTGGTTTGGTCATGGACAGCTATTTCAGGATTTCAACAGGCATTTGATGTTGACCAGCTGGGCATGGGGGCATGATGTTACAGCAGTAGATGTGCTGCCTTACAGTGCCAGAGCCCTTGTCTGTACAGTGTTTGTACGTTCTCCCCGTGACCTGCATGGATTTTCTCTGAGATCTTCGGTTTCCTCCCATGTTCCAAAGACGTGCACGAGTGTAAGTTAATTGGTTTGGTATAAAATTATAAAATTATCCCTCGTGAATGTAGATAGTATTAATGTGCTGGGATCATTGATCTGCGTGGAATCCGTGGGCCGAAGGGCCGGTTTTCACTCTGTACCTCTAAACTAAACTAAAATCAATGGAATTAGCTGTTAAATAAGCACAGGCTTTGCAATGACATTTAGCAAAAGCACAGAATGTTGACCAGATAGGATATAGGTGAACTGCATCTAAGAAGATAAAAGAAAGCAAAGTACACATGGTGACATAAAAAACAAGCAGTGTGAAGCATATTGATAGCGAGTATCATACATTTGGAGTTAAAAGGATTGCTAAATCAGAATTCCACTCAACCTCTCCATATCAGCATACATTGAGGGAATGCTGGTGACACAAGAATGCATACATGTTATGCAGAGACGTGAGTGGCATTGATCACTGAAGCGTAAGGGATAATCTGCAATCGTTCAGCCCACAGTGGGGAAAAGATCAAAGTGGGAGAGATGTGGTTGGACTGAGAAACAAAGTGCAGCAAAGCTATGCCTTCTGATTGATCCATGACAAGAATTACATTTGATGAATTGGAACTGGTTATCAAAATGACCACTAGATTTTGCAGAGATTAAGGTCAGGAACAAACTGTCTCTGTTCGCGGTGCTTGACAAGTAGCCTGGAGTGATAGCATTCAAGGAATGAAAGCCAAGATTCAGTTGAAAGAAAACACTACACCTCAATAATTGAAAGCTCAATCTGCACCTTGCTGTCTAAAGGAAATAAGCTCAAATGATTACTGTGGATCTTTTCCACCATTATTAAGCAAAGTGAGAGTATGAAAGAGCACGAAATTGGGCTTGGGGGGTTGCCGTTGAGTTCACAGGTTCTTGTACATTGTAATCCACAGGTTGGATAAAACCATGATGGGGATAGATGGGATGACTGCACACAATCTTTCACCCAGGATAGGGGAATCAAGAGCTTCAGCACACACGTTTAAGGTGGGAGGAGAAAGATTTAATAGGAACATGAGGGGTATTTTTTTTTTCACACAGAGGGTGGTGGGTATATGGAATGAGCTGCCAGAGGAGGTAGTTGAGGTAGGTACTTTAGTTTAGTTTACTTTATAGATACAGCACGGAAACAGGCCCTTCGGCCCGCCAAGTTTGCACTGACCAGCGAATCCCGCACATTAACACTATCCTACACTAGGGACAATTTACACTATACCAAGCCAATTAACCTACAAACCTTTACGTCATTGGAGTGCAGCAGGAAACCAGAGATCTCAGAGAAAACCCATGCGGTCACAGGGAGAAAGCACAAACTCCGAACAGGCAGCACCCATAGTCACGATCAAACCTGGGTCTCCGGCACTGCAAGCGCTGTAAGGCAGCAACTCTACTGCTGCACCACCATGCTTCCCCCTACTATAAAAATATTTAAAAGACACTTAGATGGATGTGGGCCAAATGCCAAATGGACAAGTTGGGCTGAAGGACCTGTTTCCATGACTCTAGACTCTATGACTGTGTGACTGTTTGAGCATTAACATTGCTTATATATGATATTGTATGAATGGCATAATGATAATGTTGATTCAATGGCTCAACTACCAGTTGTTGAACCTCGCTCTAAGACAATAAATGTTTGGTGAGATTGTTAATATCACCAAATGTGATCCTACCCTCTCACTCTGTCAAATCTGTAACAGTTAGGACGAGGATGTGAGAATGACATAAATGACACCAAATTTCAGGAAAGGTTATCAGTCTGAAGAAGGGTTTCGGCCCGAAACCTTGCCTACTTCCTTCACTCCATAGATGCTGTCTCACCCACTGTGTTTCTCCAGCATTTTTGTCTTCCGTCAATTTTCCAGCATCTGCTGTTCCTTCTTGAACATTATTAGTTAAGGTACCAGTTTCTGGAAGGTGGGGCAGTTATTCTGAAGCAGCCACATCCAAGTTATCCAGGCATATCCTATGTCAAGTAAATTGCTAGATGTATTGCCTAATTGTCAGGAATAGATAAACTGTTGTAGCAAACCCCTGCGGATTTTCAATAATCAGGCGCTTTCTCATCCGCGACTGAACGAGAAAACCTTGAAACTTTGAACAGCCATCTTCTGCTCTGGTGCAAAATCAGTTGTGTCATTTGTAATAAGAAAGGACACCACCAATAGATTGAATTGTAAGTAAGGAAATGTTAGTTACATGGTTTTGTTGCAGAACTGTATTTATGCAGCCGTTTTTTAAAAGTATGTAAGTATTCAACCCAAATCAAGACGATCAATGTAATATCCCTCAGATTATTTCACAGCTTTTTGTGATTCTCTTCACAAACTCCATCCAGTAATTTGGGAAAGCACATGATTTAGTTGCAGAATCATGAATCTTGCTTTCACCTGATGTTTGTGTGCACTGAACGCTGCCATTATGGTAAAATGTAAAAGCAAACTGTAAGAGCTTTTACATGTGTATAGGGAGAGATTAGCTTAGGCAAATATTGGCCACTTACAAGATGAGATGAAGCAATTAATAATAGGAGAAGGAGTGGACTTTGAACAAATATTTTGTATCTTTCTTCTCAGTGAAAACATTCCAATAATTACAGTAGGATATTCAGGAGCAAAAGGAAGGGAAGAGCTGGAATGGAAATTATGGATATTGGAAAGATATCTATTCGGAAAATATTTTTCGTAATGTATTCCAACAATGAAGAAAATGTCAAAAAAGAGTAAAGCAAAAGATAGTTGAATAACGTTTAAGAGGTGAAAAATAACTTCTTGTTGATTTTCTTAGCAGACAAATATTTAATAAATCAATCCTGCTTATTTACCATGAACAAAATGATTATGAATGGTTTACTAATAAAATATCATGTAATGTGACCATACATTAATATTTCCTACTCTATACAATAATTACCTGATCAAACCATTTTCAGAGGTAATATCCATTTTAATTTGCAGTTGTGAATTCACATTTTGAAATTAATGTGCACAAAAACCTTATATCTTGGACCTTTGCAAAAACCCAAACACCAAATCATACAGGACATTTAATTTCTATGTATCTCAATGACAAATTTCAAAAGCCCAGCACAGGTAAATAAAAGTAAAGAGACATCTGCAATTACATAGTATTTTGTGTGATATTAGAGAAATATTTGATAGTTTACAGTTTAGATATACAGCATGGAAACAGGCCCTTTGGCCCACCGAGTCTATGCCGACTATTGATCATCCGTTCATACTAGTTCCATGTTATTCCACTTTTGCATGCATTCCCTATACACTCGAGGGGCAGAGGACATAGGTTTAAGATGATGGGGAAAAGATTTAATAGGAAAGGGTGGTGGGTGTATGGAACAATCTGCCAGAGGAGGCAGTTGAGGCGGGGATTATCGCAACATTTAAGAAACAGTTAGACAGGTGCATGGATAAGACAGGTTTGGAGGAATATGGATCAAACGCGGGCAGATGGGACTACTGTAGCTGGGACATCTTGGCCAATGTGGGCAAGTTGGGCCGAAAGACCTGTTTCCACACTGTATCACTCTATGACTCTATGGCTTGGGGCAAATTCTGGAGGCCAATTAACTTACGAAACGGCACGTTTATGGGATGTGCGATGAAACTGGAATACTTGGAGGAAACCCATGCAGTCACAGGGAGAGCTTGCAAACCACATTGACCCTGGGTCTCTGGTGCTGTGAGGCAGCAGCTCTACCAGCTACGCCACCGTAAGTGTTATTGTGATATTCTTCAAAATAACATTCAAACAAGTTGTATGGAAAATGCTGTGCCTATTTTGTCCGCTTAATTAACATACATGTCTTTCAAATCAACATCCATCCTTTCCATCACTGTATATTTCATCACAATATATTGTGTACAGAATACAGCACAACATTTCAGCAAACTAACTTCAACAGCATCTCATGCACTGAGGTCTCTCTGGCCATCGCTCTGACTCCAATGAAATAACAGGCATCTTGAACAATGCGGGAAACCAATAACTAGTGTGGGTTTTAAAACACAATTGGACCTGGAGCAGTTGCGATTGTTCGCAGTTAAGAAACCTGGAAGTGTTTGCTCTCTGCCTTTGATGAGCTCCGTGTAATGAGCATCCTCATTGTTAATTTTCCTTCCTAATTAACACTCTCTGGTGTGACGCTAACGTGCATCATACTCCAATTTCAACTCCAATGTTTAATAGTTTCCAATGAAGGTGTTTAGATGGGATGGAGAGGCACCTATCTGCTGCTGTAGAGTCAAGATAAGCAAAGGCTGTCCAGTACCAACTCCCTGGCATTGGGACTATAGGGTCTGGATACAGATATTTTCCTCTGCTGATGGGAGCAGGAAGGCTGCAAATGACAAAAAGGAGGCGTGGTTGGCATTCGTCCATGCAGCCAGCAGCAGGAGGATGTATCAATCTATTTGATTCAATGTAAAAAGCAGTTTAATGACTGAACTATGGCAGGGAAGTACAGTCATATGTCCAGCAGCCTAAATTCTCACTCGGCTTTCTCGTCTCACATTTCTTACCACCCTGGATAATCACGTGCATCCTTAAATAATTAAAAATCTACCTTTTATCCATCTCTTGTGTACATTCCTCCTTGTGGGAGGACAGCACCACTTTCATACACACTTTCATACTTTTCAGATTTCATGCATAAAGTCCATTTTACTTGTAAACACTGCCTGAAAAGACACATTTGTCACATGACCCAACTTTCAGTTATTCCCCTTAATTCTTAAAGGATTTATGGAATGTTTCATGCCTAGAAACTGAATTTCTGATGCGCTGATGGGAAATTGAGTGATCTGCAAAAAATTGCAAAGTTGCCAAAAAAGCTGTTTAAAATGGCACAGGGATGATGTACACCCTAGTGATGTGGTTGCCATGGTGATTTGTGTGAACAGCTCCTAATTGATGTCAGTTCACCACATTCACTGGTGGGACGAATGCCAGACCTTATGTGACCTCTTGCCTTGGCAACCGCAGCCCAGCTGCTGTGGAAGCTACCCTGGAGATGAGAGAGAGCATGGGAGTGGTGGGGAATCAGCTCCTGGTCAATATTTGGGTCCATCACTAGTCCACAGTTGAGTATCTGACAATATGGCCACATTGGCCACAATAATTTGGAGGGAACAGCCTTATCACCATTCCAGGAATAGAAGCGGCCCAACTTTCACTTCCACTAAGATTAGTGCAGGTTTCATGCTTCAAAGGCAAACAGATAATCTATTTACGAAGTTTCCATGGAGAGGTGAGACAGATTAAGAAGGTTTGCCATAGCTTTGAACTAAATCTGGCCACCATGCCAATAATCACATTCATTTTTTATCCTATCATAGATTAATGGTTGCGGACTACACTTTACCTGACGTCAACGTCTCCCTTTCCAACTCCAGTCTCAGAGAGTTGCTGACCTTGCCTCTGCAGTATTGATCATACAATGGAAACCCCAGAACTTGGCAACAATTAATTTCATCCTAGTGCATGAAAATATTGCTCCATCCAGAACTCATTGGAATTCAAAAGCTTAGGGTGTTTTCAGTAGGGAAATCAAATGATAAATACCGTAATGTATGTAAATTCTAAATGATAAACCTCACCATGAGAAACATTTTTAAAGGAACAGGACTGGAAGTTGTATTATTGATATTTCTCTTACTGGAAGAGTTATCCAGAGAAGGGGGTTTCAAAGTAACGTTCAGAATCATGCTGTTAATCGGTGAAATCAATTACTTAAAGTAAGATATTAAAATACATTGATAGAATAGAATAAATGATAAAACATTATATAGAACATTATATTAAACCTAAAATAAATAATAGTGACAACAATAATACTCACTGACATTGATTTGAATGTTTTTAGCTAATAGTAGTCAGTAATGTATTTTCAGATGAATTTTAGGTGATTATTATGGTTTATTTTAAAATATTTTTTCTTTGTTTTTTAAGCTGTTATTTAATGATGAGGTTAAGTTACTGGTGATACTTTTGCAGAGAAGAGTGCCAAAACTGTACTTGCTAGTTAGTTAGTTTATTGTCTCGTGTACTGAGGTACAGTGAAAAGCTTTTGTTGTGTGTTAACCAGTCAGTGGAATGACAATACATGATTACAATTGAGCCACCCATAGTGTGCAGATACATGATAAAGGAAAAAACGTTTATAACTTTTAGTGCAAAATAAATTCCAGTAATGGAATCAAAGATAATCCAAGGGTCTCCAATGAGATAGATAGTAGCTCAGGAATGTTCCCTAGTTGTTGGTGGGATGGTTCAGTTGCCTGATGACAGCTGGCAAGAAACTGTCCCTGAATCTGGATGTGTGCATGTTCACACTTCTATACCTTTGCCCAATGGGAGAGGGGAGAAGACATAATCAAGGGTGTTACACATCCTTGATTATGCTGGTGGCCTTGCTGAGGCAGCGTGAGGTGTAAATGGAGTCAATGGAAGGGAGGCTGGTTTGTGCGATGGTCTAGCTGCGTCCACAATTTTCTGGAAGTTCTTGCGGTCTTGGATGTTCCCAAACCATGCTGTGATGCATTCCGATAAAATGCTTCCTACGGCGCATCTATAGAAATTGGTCAGATTGTTGGGGACATACCGAACATCCTGAGTCTTTTAAGGAAGTAGAGGCGTTAATGTGCTTTCTTGGCCATTGCTTCAATATGGGTGGTCCAGGCCAAGTTGTTGGTGATATTCACTCCTAGGAATTTGAAATCACTACTTTGTCGCTGTGAATGCAAACTGGGGTATGTGTACCACTTCGCTTCCTGAAGTCAATCGCAATCTCCTTTGTCTTGCTGACATTGAGAGAAAGGTTGTTCTCTCGACACCAAGTTCTCAATCTCCTGCCTGTACTCCGTTTCATTATTATTTGATATCCGGCACACAATGGTGGTGTTGTCAGCAAATTTGTAAATTGAATTTTGAAATTCAATGCTACATTTTGAACATATTTAGATCAGTGTATAATGATCAAACATTGCCAAGGAGGGTTTTACATGATTGTGATAAGTAGGCTTGGGTCATAAACTTCAAGAAGGAAGCACATGCTTTATATAGTTACTTTTATATCCCAAAGGGAATGTTGCAGTTTTTAATATGTCCTGGGGATGTCATTTTACAAATAAAATGCTTTTTGTCAGATTAGTTCGATGGGTAGCAATTTGATGCAGAGCTTTATGGATTCAAGGCCAAGCAATACGCATTTAATCTGTGCTGATGCTTTCACATGGTACTGAGAGATGATCAAAATTGTGCCTTTAGCTGAGATATAGCACATATTGTGTGGACCTCACCCCCCCCCTCAGTCTACTGGTAAACACAAAGGATCAGCTACACTATTTGGAAACTAACAGGAAGCTATTGATCCATAATTTAACAAAACATTGAAAAATGGTTAAGTGATAATGAAGTTGTTTAAATATTTCCATCTGTAAAATTATAATGGCGAGAATTTAGAATGATTTGTGTCCATTTATTAATAAATCTCACATCAACTCTTCTAACTGGTGGTAAAATCAGCCTAGAATTCATTTCTGGTTGAAGTAACGTCCAATGAACTGGACCTTCTGGACATGTTCTCATGTTTGGCCTTTCCCTTTCATCATCAACAGCACCCGGCCCCATAGCAGAAGCGTCCACGTCGCGGGGCTGGAAGCTGGAAGTATCCCGAGCTAATTCTGCTACCACCGTCATCTATTGCGACAAGTGATGGCTCCCACTGATTGTCGCCGGAAGCTTGCGTCCTTTTTCAGGACGGACGATGACAGCGAGGTCAACATTTGAAACAAGATGGACACGAAAAGACGAAGACAACAGCACCTTGTTGTATCATCATTCACACAACACCCACTTATTCACCTGAATTAGAGTAGAATGTTGCAACACATCTTCATAAAATAATTCCAACAAAATCAAAACAAAACACCATAATCCAGTCAGGTCAACAATGGATTAAAGGGTTGCCATTCTGACATTGATGTACTGCAAACAACATCAACCTCCTTTATTTTTTGCTGGCTGTTTCAGCACCAATTGCAAACATTTTGAACTAAACACATCAGAGCTGCAAGGTGTGATTTCTGTCTCACCCCCCACATCTTGTGATGTTTTATGGCCTCTTATGACACAGGTTTTGATTGTGTAGATGATCACACCGGCAATGTCCACAAACATAAAGCTGCAATAGTCTAAAGACTTAGCCGATGAACCAGCATCCTTTATTAAAGCAAATTGCACAACCTTACGTGGGACAAATGATATAAAGTTAAGCTACTTACTTTAATAAAACTTTACGGCTAATTTCTCATAAGCTTTTTCTTAGGTCGATCAGCCAACGCCAAGGCTCTGTGGGGAAGGACCAGAGTCTGTGGACCTTGTGCTGCTGGACATTGGGGAGGGGGGGGGGGGGGGGTGGAGATAGCCTTCAAACAAGGGAATGGATATCTCCCCCAGTGGGCCACACTAGCAGCAAATGTGTTGGATTTAAGGATAGTTTGTGAACAATACCGAATACAGCACTAATGAATGTATAGATGCTGAGAATGTTGCAAGAGGTTTTGTACTGCTCCTATATTTTTTTTAATTCCGAACAAATTTATTTTTGGAAACAAATGGCCAATCACTCAGATCAAGAATACTCAAGATGGGCAGTAGGCTACCTTGTCACCAACCTCAAAATCCAAATGAAGATTAAAGTCAATAAATTGCAACATTGGAATCCATGCCATGGAAATAAATATGCACAAAGTACTTCTCTGAGTAGGGTACTGACAAGAATGTGAATGGTCATATCCTGATCAATCTCAAACGCAGCTCATGTGAAGAAGGTATAAACACTTTGGGTAACTTTAACTTTAGGAATTATCTATAGAAAAAATATCTATAGGAAAAATACATTTCTCTCATTTCAGGAATTACAACAAATGTATGGGCTTCAATCAAAGGATTACTTTAGATATTTACAAATCAGAGACTATGTTAAGTCAATTACAAATGAATATAGATTTATAAAGATAGAAATTTTTGATGAATGTTTCAATAAACATCCAAACACAGAAAAACTGATGCCGTATATTTATAGTATTTTATTAGATAGCGATGCTCCAAAGACGGATTTATATAGGCAATCATGGGAAAATGAATTAGGTCAAACAATTAGTCCAGAAATTTGGGATGATAGCTTACAACATTTACATCACCGTTCGTTAAACACTAGACATTCTTTAATACAATTTAAAGTATTGCATAGACTGCATTATTCAAAAACAAAACTGAATAGAATTTTTCCAAGTGTTTCCCCTATTTGTGATAAATGTCAACACTTAGAGGCTAACCTAATGCACTCATTCGTAAGTTGTATAAAAATTAATAATTTTTGGATGGAAATTTTTAAGATAATCTCAGAAGTCGTCAATACCAAACTGGCTCCTGATTCAAATTTAATAATATTAGGAATAACAGAACCAAATCAATTCATGACTTTGAATCAAAGAATTTTTATTGATTATAGTTTAATAATTGGGAAAAAATTAATATTAAAATTTTGGAAAGGCTCTATAACCCCCACAATTAAAATGTGGACCACAGAAATGTCGGAGACCCTATATTTGGAAAGAATAAGATTTGTCTTAATGAACAAACAAGAACTATTTAAAAAAATATGGTCCCCATTTATTGAATATTTGAAGGGGCAAACTGGTTCGGCACGAGAACCCGACTGAAACCAGAATCGAAGAATAGATGAAGTAGTACATTTCATAAAACGCGGATATATCTCCAACGATGTAAAATCTGTAGAATACTCCATTCTTTCCCAACTTTTTATATATATATATATTTTTTTTTTGTTTAATCTTTTTCCACTATTTTCTATCTTTATAAAAAATGGGGGGAAAAAAATATAGAAGCACAATTATTAAGCAAGGATTAACATAAATAATACTGATTATGTATAGCTACAAAGAACAAAATGATTTTTATTATGTCAACAATGAACACGTATCTTTTTTTAAAAAATTATGTAATTGCTTCTAATTAATAAAAAAACTTAACAAAAAAAAACTTTAGTTTAGTTTAGTTTAGAGATACAGGGCGGAAACAGGCCCTTCAGCCCACCGAGTCCGCACTGACCAGTCATCCAGGTACATTAACGCTATCCTACACACAATAGGGCCAATTTTACATTTTTCTCCAAAGATAATTAATGTACAAACCTGTACGTCTTTGGAGTGTGGGAGGAAACTGAAGATCTCGGAGAAAACCCATGTGGACACGGGGAGAACGTGTAAATTCCGGACAGACAGCACCCGTATTCAGGATCGGACCCGAGTCTCTGGCTCTGTAAGGCAGCGCTGTATGGCAGCAACTCTACTGCTGTGCCATTGTGCCACCCCTCTGCCTAATCAGCCCATCCGTGACAAAAAGTGCATTCAATGGAGTTACCTCAAGGTCACAACATGCCTGGATTTACTTCAGTTATCTTAGATATCAAGGCAAAGATTAATAGGCGGTGGGTTACACAAAAAGCTGGAGAAACTCAGCGGGTGCAGCAGCATCTAAGGAGCGAAGGAGATAGGCGACATTTCGGGTTGAGACCCTTCTTCAGACTGGTCAGGGATCAGGGAAACAAGAGATATCCCTGACCAGTCTGAAGAAGGGTCTCGACCCGAAACGTCGCCTATCTCCTTCGCTCCTTAGATGCTGCTGCACCCGCTGAGTTTCTCCAGCTTTTTGTGTAACCCTCGATTCTCCAGCATCTGCAGTTCCTTCTTTAACACAAAGATTAATAGGCGCTGGTTTCAACTAAGTTCCTGTACAGATTTGTAAATGTTGTCACAATGCTCTCACGACCAGCTGTGCACACTCGCCAGAGACAGTCGGAGACTCGGTAACATTCTTTTTTTTTTTTTTAATATATTTTTATTAGAGGCCATACGTATTACAAATAAAATGATAATTTTTTCAGATATACATATTACATCTTTCCAAAATTATATAAATATTACCAAGCCATATATATAGGCCTCAATTTTTTTTAATAGTGTGAAAAAGAAAAAGAAAGAATAAAGAAAGAATAGAGAATAATTTAAAGAGTGTGATTATAATTTTGATTAGAAGAGAAAAAGGGAAAGAGAAAAAAAAAAGGAAAAAACATGTAACTAATAAACAATTATTATACTTAAAGATAAAAAAAAAACAGTATACATCGTAACAATGAATGGAACAATTTCTAATTATAATATATGGAGACACGTATATAAATCTCAGATTAAACATTTTCGTTTGAATTACCACCGGGTACTTATTGAGTTTCAATGCTGAGCCCAGCTACCCCTTCATATAATCAGTGAATGGAGACCATATTTGTTCAAAAAGCTCGTGTTTATCCATTAGGATAAACCTAATTCTCTCCAATTGCAACGTCTCCAACATTTCCACTGTCCACATTTTAATTGTAGGGGATAATGGTCCCTTCCAAAATGTTAATATTAGTTTTTTTCCAATTATTAAACAATAATCCAGAAAGTTTCTTTGATTCACTGTTAATGTTTGATTTGAATCTGAAACACCGAATATTATTAATTTTGGGTCAGGAATTAATGTGATCTTAAGAACTATGGAAATAATTTTGAAAATCTCAGTCCAATAACTATTAAGTTTTGTACATATTACAAAACTATGAGTTAAATCAGCTTCTATGTGCTGACATTTATCACACAATGGTGATATATTAGGAAAAATTCTATTTAATTTCTTTTTTGAGTAATGTAATCTATGTAATACTTTGAATTGTATCAAAGTATGTCTGGCATTTAACGAACAGCGATGTATTCGTTGTAAGCTTTCTTCCCAAAAATCTTCTGATATCGGTAAACCAGTTTCATTTTCCCATTTTTGTCGAAATGATTCAGTTGTTGGTATTTCCCAGTCCAAAAGAATATTATATATATATGCTATTAATTTTTCTGTATTTGGATGCTTATTAAGTACTTCATCCAGTAAACCTGGATCTCTATTTCTGTAATCTTGCGTATTTGATTTGACATAATCTCTGATTTGTAAATATCTAAATAAATTATTTGCTTGCAATCCATAAATTGACCTCAATTGTGTGTGCGGCTGCAAGATCTGTGGGCTCAGCAGGTCTTAGAGATAGTTGGCTGTTATTTTGATAAAACACCTGTATGCTGTGGAAGGTTTTTCAGCGACTTAGGGGAACATTTTAAAAGCAACCAAAATAAATGTCACCTAATGGCCTCCCTCAAAACGGTTTTCATGTTTATATTTTGACACTATTGATATCATGGTTTATAATGGTCATAAGTAAGTATGTCGACCCTATGTTAACCATACTCTTGGTTAAATCCTGCTTGTTTGGAGTATAGAGCAGCATAAGATCATTCAATTCAATTCAATCTTTAATTGTCATTGTGCAGTGTACAGTACAGAGACAACAAAATGCAGTTAGCATCTTCCCAGAAGAGTGAACTTAGAATAATGAACGGTAAAAAAATATATATGTACAAACAGTATCAGTAGTGCAATTATACTGGGGGAAGGAGTGTCCGGGGTGGGGTGACTGGCAATCACTGAGGTGCAGAGTTAAGTATTGTAACAGCCGCAGGGAAGAAGCTGTTCCAGAGCCTGCTGGTCCGGCAGCGGAGGGACCGGATTGGAGGAGGGTAAACAGTCTATGGCTGGGGTGAGAGCAGTCCCTGACGATGCTGCGCGCCCTTCGCAGACATCGCTTGCTATGGACAGACTCAATGGAGGGGAGTGTGGAACCGGTGATGCATTGGGCAGTTTTCACCACCCTCTGCAGTGCTTTCCGGTCAGTGATAGAACAGTTGCCATACCATACTGTGATACAATTGGTAAGGATGCTCTCGATGGTGCAGCGGTAGAAGTTCACCAGAATCTGAGGAGACAGATGGACCTTCTTTAGTCTCAGAAAGAAGAGATGCTGGTGAGCCTTCTTGACCAATGTTGAGGTATTGTGGGTCCAAGAGAGGTCGTCAGAGATGTTGACGCCCAGAAACCTGAAGCTGGAAACACGTTCCACCTCTGTCCCATTAATATGGATGGGGGTGTGCGTGCCACCCCTAGACCTTCTATAATCCACAATGAGCTCCTTGGTCTTCTTGGAGTTAAGGGCCAGGTTGTTGTCAGCGCACCATGCTGCTAGGAGCTGAACCTCCTCCCTATAGGCCGACTCATCGTTGTCGCTGATGAGGCCAATCACCGTTGTATCATCTGCATACTTGATGATGGTGTTAGAACCATGTTCAGGTGTGCAGTTGTAGGTGAAGAGGGAGTAGAGGAGGGGGCTCAGCACACAGCCCTGTGGGACGCCGGTGTTCAGGGTGAGGGTTGAAGAGGTGTGGTTGTCCAACCTAACAGACTGTGGTCTGTTAGTCAGGAAGTCCAGTATCCAGTTGCAGAGGGAGGGGTTGATGCCCAGGTCGCCGAGTTTGATGATCAATTTTGAGGGGATAATGGTGTTAAATTCTGAGCTAAAGTCAATGACCAGCATTCTCACGTAGGTGTCTCTGTTATCGAGGTGGGAGAGGGCGGAGTGGAGTGCCGTTGAGATGGCATCCTCCGTACCCCCATACTTGCGGTAGGAAAACTGATAGGGGTCCAGTGTGGGAGGTAGGCAGCCTTTGAGGTGTGCCAGGACCAGCCTCTCGAAGCACTTGGTGATGATGGGGGTAAGTGCAACTGGGCGGAAGTTGTTGAGGCTCACCGCAGTGGAGTGTTTTGGCACCGGCACGATGGAGGTGGTTTTAAGGCACGTGGGGAGCATAGCCTTGATGGCCATCTCTTTGTTGTCCCTGTCAAAGCGGCCATAAAAGTGGCTCCTCAAGGAAGGATGAGTCGCTGGATGTGGGAGTGGTGTTGGTGGGCCTCAAGTCCATGATGGCCTGGATGCCTTGCCACATGCGTCGAGGGTCGGAGCTGTTGTTGAAGTGCTCCTCAATCCTAAGCTTGTAGCTATGCTTGGCCTTCTTGATGCCCCTCTTCAGGTTAGCCCTGGATGAACTATAGGCTCGAGCATCGCCTGACCTGAAAACGGTGTCCCGTGCTTTCAGCTGTCACAGCAGCAAAATTAGGCCATTCACCCATCGAGTCTTCTCCGCCATTCAATCATGGCTGATCTATCTTTCCCTCTCAACCCCATTCCCCTGCCTTCTCCCCATAACCCTTGACACCCTTCCTAATAAAGAATATATAAATTTCCACCCATTGACATGATCTCCGCAGCCGTTTATGGCAATGAATTCCACAGATTTGCTAGACTATGCTGAATAATAGAGATGAACCAGGACACAACGTCAGTGCAGTCTCAGTATCTGCTGCTCCACATGCGAGGAGTTGGTGCTTGGTCATATTCTTGCATCATTGGAAGCTGGGGAATTGCAGTGAAGGCAGTATCATAGGATTATTTGCAACGTTCTGTTTATTGGTCATATTATTCATGTCTGTTTGCCCATATTTTGGCTTAAGGTTTGCAACAAGTTTACAGGTTTAGTGGTCTCTTCCCCCAGAGAACAACTGTATCTTTTTGCATGGATTTTATGAATACTTTGGGACATGTTTCGCAACATTTAGCTGATGTTTAGCAGGTACTTTAGCAACATTCAAAAAATATTTTAACAGGCACAGAGCTAGGCAACGTTTAGAGGGCTAAGGGCCAAATGCGGGCAGGTGGGACTAGTGTAGATCGGGGATCCTGGTCGGCATGGGAAAATTGGGCTGAAGGGCCTGTTTCCGTGCTGTATGAATCTTTGGATCTATGGATCTACGTTCTCCGGTGGCTCTTTTGTCTGAGTCACAGTCTCTGAATTTGGTGCCTTGGGACAGAAGTCAAAATAATGTGCTTTGGAAGATAAAATAATGCAGCCAACATAATAAAGGACCTTTTTTACCCCTGGCTATTCCGTTTTCTCCTCTCTCCCATCAGGTAGAAGGTACAAAAGCTTCAAAGCATGTCTCACCAGATTCAGGGACATTTTCTTCCCATCTATTACCAGACTATTGAACGACGCTCCCTTAAGTTAAGGGATAGTCCTGGACTTTTTCTCTGGAACTTCATTGCCACAATGTTGTAAAACCATACACTACACTGTGGTATTTTCCTCTTTGCACTATCTGTTGTACTTGTGTATGGAAGATAGACACCAAATGCTGGAGTAACTCAACAGGTCAGGCAGCATTTCAGGAGAAAAGGAGTAGGTGACGTTTCGAGTCGAGACCCTTATTCAGACCCTTTGAAGAGGTGGCATGGTGGCCCAGGGGCAGCACCATGGTGTCGTGGTAGAGTTGCCGCCTTACAGCTCCTGACTCTGTGTGCTTGTCTTTACAGAGTTTGTACGTTCTCCCTGTGAACTCTGTTGGTTTTCTCCGGGATCTCCGGTTTCCTCCCACATTTCCAAAGACCTACAGGTTTGTAGACTAATTGGCGATATAATAAGTAAATTGTCGGAAGTGTGTAGGATAGTGCAGCTGTGCGGGGATCGCTGGTCGGCGCAGACTCGGTGGGCCGAAGGGCCTGTTTCCGTGCTGTCTCTCTAAACTTAACTAAATTCAACTAAACTAAACTAAAAAGAAGGTTTTGAAGAAAGGTCTGAACCCAAAATGTCACCTATTCCTTTACTCCAGGGATGCAGCCCGATCCGCTGATTTCCTCCAGCATTTTGTGTCTATCTTCAGTATAAACCAGCATCTGCAGTTCCTCCCTACCTGCACTTGCGTATGTCCTGACTGTGCTTATGCATGACATGAGGTGATTTACTGGATAGCATGCAAACCCGGCTTTTCACTGTAACTCAGTACAGGTGACAACAATACATCAATCAAAGACAGTTCAGTTCTAGTTCTGTTCTGCTATTGACAATGAGTCAGGTTTGCTTGCGTTATTCTTTACTGTGAGCGGGATCAACAGATATCTTGCTGCTGGAAAATGGTAATGTGTTTTACTTTCTTGCAAAGACTTCCTTGGCATCAGTCAACATCATGTCCTTGAAATTTTCCAACTGGCCTTACAATCAGCCGAATTGATCTGAGCATTCTTCGTACATCAATTGCACACTTGATCGTAAATATTGATTCCGCCACCAACGTGCATCTGTCCTAATTTTCCCTTCCAATACATTTAGTGGAGGTTGAATCAATATTGCTTGCTTTGTTCAATGAAAACAAAGTGAAAATAACACTTCATTATTCAGGTAAATCTGAACTCTTGGAAACTTCATAACCCATCAAAATCATCCATCTGTTGCTGATTAACCTGATTTTCCTCATGGAACATGGCAATAACAGGTTACCAGGAGCTGACGAAAAGCATCAATGCATTCAACAATTAGCTCCTAATTGAATGAAAGCCAGACTTGCAATTTCTATATACCTGTGGGTGTTAAATGTGATTGCTAGGAGTCTGATTATGAGTGGGTGTTAGCACTTATCAGGGTGTTATTCCAATATTTTGACACATACTGTACATCTTACATTGATTATGGATTTTTCTTCGCTTTTTTTAATAAAGCAGGCTGCATCATCAACTTTTCGCATACATCAGGCCCTTATTGTTTCAAACAGCATTTTGCAGGCTGTTCTTCACTGAAAGCTTACTTTTATTTCTGCAGAAGCAAAGAAACGGGCTGCACAGTAGCACAGCAGTAGAGTTGCTGCCTTCAGCCCCTGTCCCACTTTCACGACCTAATTCACGACCTCTGCCGAGTTTGCCCTTGACTCATACTCGCAGCATGGTCGCCACGAGGTCGTAGGAGGTCGTAGGTTGGTCGTAGCAGGTCGTGATGCTAGTCGTAGGTACTCGTGGCATCAATTCAATTCAATTCAATTCAATTCAATTTCAATTCAATTCAATTCAAGTTTAATGTCATTGCACAAATACAAGTATAGGTACAACGAAATGCAGTTTAGCGTCATTCGTAGTGATAGCGATATAAAAAAATAAATACAGAGTGTAGTGATAGCAGTACGGAAATAAATAAATACAGGGTGCAGACAAGTCTATCAGCTGGGCTCCGAGTTCAGCAGTCTGATGGTGTAGTTGAAGAAGCTGTTCTTCGTCCTACTGGTGCGGGACCTGAGGCTCCTGTACCGCCTCCCTGATGGGAGGAGGGCAAACAGTCCATGGTTAGGGTGTGAGGGGTCCTTGATGATCTTCCCGGCCCGCTTCAGGCACCGTTTTCGGTGGAGGGCATCCATGGCAGGGAGCGGGGCACCGATGATGTACTGGGCGGTTTTCACCACCCGTTGTAGTGCCTTCCTGTCTGCCACGGTGCAACTGCTGTACCATACCGTAAAGCAGGTGGTCAGGATGCTTTCAATGGTGCAGCGGTAGAAGTTCGTCAGAATCCGGGGGGACAGGTGGGCTTTTTTGAGCCTCCTCAGAAAGTAAAGGCGCTGCTGTGCCTTTTTGATCAGCTTTGAGGTGTTGAGGGACCAGGACAGATCCTCCGAGATGTGCACCCCGAGGAATTTGTAGTTGGAGACCCTCTCCACCTCAGTCCCGTTTATATGGATGGGGGTGTGTCTGCCCCCTCTGTTCTTCCGAAAGTCAACAATTATTTCCTTCGTCTTCTGGGAGTTGAGGACGAGGTTATTGTTGGCAAGTAGGTCGCGGCGTTTTTTCTAGCCTGATGAAAAATGCCCACGAGTTAAAAAAACGTCGGGATGGAAAAATTTGATACTTTTTACTCGTAGGTAGGTCGTAGGTAGGTCGTAGTAGATCTTGATGCTCGTCGTAGGTAGTCATAGGTGGTCGGAGGCAGTCGAAGGTAATAGCTCCAGCATGAATAAAAGGTCAGTAGAAAAAAAAGGTTATTTAAACATCAGAACGTCACCTCTGTCACTCCAGGGCATGTTCATTCATAGCTGGAGAGTTTTTTGGACAGGAGACTTGCTTTAGAGATGGCACCAAAAAGGCAGCAGCACAGGGGGAGGACACAAACCTCAAAAAAACCTGCCACGCAGGTGTTGCCCACCCAGGAGTGGCAGGAGGTGATGCCACAGGAGGTGATAGTGCAGGAGGAGGTAGCCCTGCATGAGAGACCCCTGGAGGAGGAGACCAGGGTGGTAGTATATGTCCCCACCACCAGCCCATCCTTCACTGCCTCATTTGAAGGCAGCAAAGCAGCCCTTTCTCCTGTGTCTGACACAGCATCAGAGGCAGATGGCCCATTGGTTGTGAGGGAGGGCTGGAGGAAGGTAATGCCCTACACCTTCCCCAGGCAGCAGGAGGGGGACCTTGAGGAATGGTTCCAGCAGAATGCCATCCTGTACGAAAAGGAAAATGAGGGGTACAGGGACAGGGACAAGAAAGGCATGCTTGCCATCCACTACCCCACATGTGTGCTTAAAGTTCCATCTTTTGTCAAAGCCCAGTATCACTCTCTTCCAGTCATCTGGTGTACTGGGACAGTCCATCACATCATCTCCATTCACCCATTGAGACCTCTTCTTGTGCTTCCTCTTCACCCTTGCTCTTCCCCTTCTGCCTTTCTTAAAAGGTGCTGAAACAAAAGGACTACTGCAAACAGCAGTAAAACGTACATGGTTAAAACCGGTCTTCTTCAGGCTGAAGGGTTTCGATCCGAAACGTTGCCTATTTCCCTCGCTCCATAGATGCTGCCTCACGCGCTGAGTTTCTCCAGCATTTTTGTCTACCTTCGTTTTTCCAGCATCTGCGGTTCCTTCTTAAACACAGGATTATTCAAGCCCTTCATAAATCCATGCTGACTTTGACCGATCCAGTCACAATAATCGATTCAAGCATCTTCCCCACTACCGATGTAAGGCTAACTGGTCTATAATTCCCCGCTTTCTCTCTCCCTCCTTTCTTAAAAAGTGTAGATACATTGGCTAACCTCCAGTCCACAGGAACCGACCCAGAGTCGAGAGAACATTGGAAAATGATCACCAATGCATCCACGAAAGGGTGCTTCTGACCTTGCACTTTGCAAAGGAAGTAGGTTTAAGGGCAGCTGTGGTACATTACAGGAGATGTTATTGTGAGGATGGGAATCAATATTGGGAGAGGTGGATTCTGAAAGAAGTACTACATTTGAGATGTTGAAAGAGGAGTGAAGGGGAAGAGTACTCTGGTGTTGGCTTCACATTGGATGTGACTGAAATAGTAGAGAATGATCTTCTCCATGAAGCTGGTTGGATGGAAGTTGGGGACAAGGCAAACCCTCTCTTCTTCAGAGTGGAAGGGAAGAGTTTGCAAGCAGACGAGTGGAAAGTGTAATACTCTTGAGGACCCAGTCAGCTATTGTGGAGGAGAAAACACTTGTGAGGAAAATGTAGAGGATGTATCGGTGTGTCAGTGTAGTTGTGATAGAGGTAGAGAAATGGAAAGAATGCGCCATGTATTCCATGGGGGATAGGTTGGCTTGAACTTGTAGGAGTCCCTATAGCTACACATTTCATGTGGACAAGGAGAGGGATGCTGAAAGAAAAATTGTCAGTGAGAACATGTGTTAAAGAAGGAACTGCAGATGCTGGAGAATCGAGGGTTACACAAAAAGGTGAGGAAACTCAGCGGGTGCAGCAGCATCTAAGGAGCGAAGGAGATAGGCGACGTTTCGGGTCGAGACCCTTCTTCAGACTGGTCAGGAATCAGGGAAACGAGAGATATAGACGGTGATGTGGAGAGATAAAGAACAATGAATGAAAGATATGCAAAAAAGTATCAAAGATAAAGGATATAGGCCATTGTAAGCTGTTTGTGTTGTGAAAATGAGAAGCGAGTGCGACTTGGATGGGGGAGAGATAGAGAAGGAATGCCAGGGCCCGAGGGCTGAGGGAGAGATGGGAAGGGGAGGAGGCAGCCAGGGTTAACAGAATTGAGAAAATTCAATGTTCAAGCCCAGAGGATGCAGACTCCCCAAGCGGAATATGAGGCGCTGTTCCTCCAACTTGCGGTGTTGCTCACTCTGGCCGTGGAGGAGGCCCAGGGCCGAGAGGTCGGATACGGAATGGGAGGGGGAGTTGAAGTGCTGAGCCACCGGGAGGTCGGGTTGGTTATTGCGGACCGAGCGGAGGTGTTCGGCGAAACGATCGCCCAACCTCCGCTTGGTCTCACCGATATAGATCAGCTGGCATCTGGAGCAACGGATGCAGTAGATGAGGCTGGAGGAGGTGCAGGTGAACCTCTGTCGGACTTGGAAGGACTGCTTGGGTCTCTGAAAGGAGTGGATGGGGGAGGTGAAGGGACAAGTGTAGCATCTCTTGCGGTTGCAAGGGAAAGTGCCCGGGGAAGGGGTGGAGCTGGAGGGAAGGGAAGAATTGACAAGGGAGTTGCGGAGGGAGCGGTCTTTGCGGAAGGCAGACAGGGGGGGAGATGGGAAGATGTGGCGAGTGGAGGGGTCACGTTGGAGGTGGCGAAACTGGCGGAGGACTATCTGTTGTATGCGCCGGCTGGTGGGGTGAAAGGTGAGGACCAGGGGGACTCTGCCCTTGTTGTGAGTGGGGGAATGGGGAGAGAGGGCAGTGTTGCGGGGTATGGAGGAGACCCTGGTGCGAGCCTTATCTATAGTGGGGGAGGGGAATTCCTGTTCTCTGAAGAATGAGGACATGTCCAGCCAGTTGAAGAATTGTGGGCGGTGGAAGGAGGCAGGTTAGGCCTCTGATTGAGAAGAAACAAAATGTTTATAAGCGCAAGATAGACACAAAATGCTGGAGTAACTCAGCGTGACAGGCAGCATCTCTCGTGAGAAGGAATGGGTGACGTTTCGGGTTGAGACTCTTCCGAAGTCTGAAGAAGGGTCTCGACCAGAAATGTCACCCATTACTTCCCCCCAGAGATGCTGCCTGTCACGCTGAGTTACTCTAGCTTTTTGTGTCTATCTTTGGTTGAAAGTAGCATCTGCAGTTCCTTCACACTCTGGTTTGCAATCTCTCCTGGTGGGAGATGCCGGTTTTGAGGACAATGGGAAAGGGGCAGTAAAAGTGTGGCATATTCATTCATGGCAAGGGTTCCCAACCTGGGATAAATCTTGCCTACCCTGGGGGTAAATTTGTTGATTCTGGATTTGTACATATTTTTTCTCATTGACTGACTGCGTTTGGCTCTGACAGACGGGTATCTGTTCATCATTTCCTATTGTCATAAATAAGTGAAATAACATTGTTATGTGCTATTAAAGTTGTCAGGGTTAAACGGGATGCAAAAGGATCGGGAATCCCTGATTTATGGTATAATTACATTTAGGCTCCATCATCTGGCAAAGTGCCCAATTACTGCCAGGGAGAAGCAACACTTTTTTTTACAGAGAGTTGTGAGTCTGTGGAATTCTCTGCCTCAGAGGGCGGTGGAGGCCGGTTCTCTGCATACTTTCAAGAGAGAGCTAGATAAGCTAGATATCTTAAAGATAGCGGAGTCAGGGGATATGGGGAGAAGGCAGGAACGGATTGTGGATGTTAGACAAAAGTGCTGGAGAAACTCAGCGGGTGCAGCAGCATATATGGAGCGAAGGAAATAGGCAACGTTTCGGGCCGAAACCCTTCTTCAGACTGATGTAGGGTGGGGGGGGGGGGGGGGGGGGGTGGAGAAGAAAGGAGAAAGGAAGAGGAGGAGCCTGAGGGCTGAGGGAGAGCTGAGAAGGGGAGGAGACAGCAAGGGCTATCGGAAATTGGAGGTCAATGTTTATGCCGCTGGGGTGCAAACTGCCCAAGCGGAATATGAGGTGCTGCTCCTCCAGTTTCTGGTGGTGCTCACTCTGGCCATGGAGGAGCCCCAGACAGAACGGTTGGATTTGGAATGGGAGGGAGAGTTGAAGTGCTGAGCCACCGGGAGATCAGGTTGGTTAATGCAGACCAAGCAGAGGTGTTCGGCGAAGCGATCGGCAAGCCTACGCTTGGTCTCACCGATGTAGAGCAGCTGACATCTAGAGCAGCGGATGCAATAGATGAAGTTGGAGGAGATACAGTTGAACCTCTGTCGCACCTGGAATGACTGCTTGGGTCACTTTTTTAGAATATGTCTTTGGCTGGAGGAGGAGAATGTCTTCAAAGTTTTAGAATATGTCTTTGGTCTAATTGATTGTGGATGATTGTGGATCGTGGAAGATCAGCTATGATCACATTGAATGGCGGTGCTGGCTCAAAGGGCCGAATGGCCTACTCCTGCAACTGTTGTCTATTGTCTATAACTCCTGAAAACATTGAAAATTGAAGTCATGCTGAATATTTTTATTTATGAATAGTTTAAATTAGGTTATGATGTTTGGAGTATTCTGTAACTAAATGATTAATATGTTTTCAGCAGTGCTTTCCAGCTTGTGTACACAAATACACACAATTAATAGTATTTAATTAGTGATTCAACAGCAACTGGAGGTGGCTAGGAGCATTCAATTACTCTTCTCATGGAGAGCTTGTTAGTGCACTTTAACCAATATAGAACTGAGCTTGGTTAAACAGGTTCCTTTCAAGAAGAGACTCAAAGCGCTGAAGTAACTCAACGAGTCAGGCAACATCTCTGGGGAACAGGGGATGTTCTGGGTTTATTTTAGGTTAGTTTAGAGATACAACGTGGAAACAGGCCCCTCGGCCCACCAATTCCACACCACCCAGCGATCCCCGCACATTAACACTATCCTACACACACTAGGGACAATTTATACCTATACCAATACACTACACCAGGCCAATTAACCTACATACCTGTACGTCTGTGGAGTGTGGGAGAAAACCAAAGATCTTGGCGAAAACCCTCGTGGTCACGGGGAGAACGTACAAGTTCCGTACAGACGGCACCCGTAGTCGGGAGTGAACCCGGGTCTCCGGCGCTGCAAGTGCTGTAAGGCAGCAACTCTACCGCTGCACCACTGTGGCCATTGGGACGCTCCTTCGGATGGATTGATGCAGAGCAGAAGCAGATTGATGGAGAGGTAGGACGAAGCCTGGCGAGTGATAGGTGGACACAGGTGAGTGCGGGGGCTGCTGCTAGGCAAATAGTTGGACAAAGGCCAGAGTTTAAAAGACAAAGGTGTGAGATAAGGAGAGAAGAAGTGCAAATTGTGACGCCAGAGGTAGGAATATAGGTGGAGGGTGAGGAGGAAGGGCGAATGGTTGTGCATCCAGGTGGGACACTGGGAAGGGGGGAGCAGGGTTTTGTAGGTGGATTGTCTAAAATTGGAGAATTCAATGTTTATACTGTTGGGTTGTAAGCCCCTCCTCTCTTTCTCGTTTATCACTGTCCCGTTCCCCTCACTCCCCCCCCCCCCCCCCCCCCATCACTTAACCACATTCTCTGGAGATGCTGCCTGACCCATTGATTTTGTGTCCATTTTTTGTGTATGGCAGTACCTGCAGTTCCTTGTTTTCATTCTTACTTTCAAGAAGGATCGTTGGTTTTAGGTCATAGGTCATAAGTGATACAAGTAGAATTAGGCCATTCGGCCCATCACGTCTATTCCGCCATTCAATCATGGCTAGTAGTTTTAATATATTTTACAAATTCTGGACAGATGGAATATCACTTGAGTTTTCTCTGATATATTACAACTTTTAACGTTGCTTTATGCTGATTATAGATCAATAATTAATTGACTATTCTAAGGATGTTCACACATTTGGTAACTATAAACAAGTGCTACTGGATCTTACCAGGGTTGAGAACACCGGTCTTTTAGGTTTTACACAGAGAAGTGGCTCATAAACCCATTAATACAAGTCTATTCCACCATTCAATCATGGCTGATCCATCTCAGCCCATTCTCCTGCCTTCTCCCCATAACCTCTGACATCTGTACTAATCAAGAATCTTTCTAACTCCGCCTTAAAAATATCCACTGACCTGGCCTCTACAGCCGCCTGTGGCATAGAATTCCACAGATTCACCTCCCTCTGAGTAAATAAATGTCTCCTCATCGCCTACCGATAGGACTGTCCTTTTATTCTGAGGCTATGGCCTCTAGTCCGAGACTCTCACACTAGTGGGAACACCCTCTCCACATCCACTCTATCCAGGCCTTTCACTATCATTTTTCTAATTTTGATTCTAATAAAATTGCATTACTTTTAATATTTCATAAATGTTTCAGCCTTACTATTGAGGTTTGGATGACCAGTTGAGAAGGCCAAATCCCGAATGTAAATTATAAGACTAAATAAGAGATGGCATCTCCACTGATACTCTACAACATAAAGAGCTTCATCACTAATCTAAATTCTTATTGTTCTCTCCTGGAAGAGGAGAAATTAGGATAGGATCTCAAAGATGCTGTAATAATGCCCATCTTCTAGAAAGGAGCTAGGTCTGACTGTCTCTGCTTTCCATCACAGGGAAAGTCATTGTCCGCAACTGCCTACTCTCTGGCTAAATTCTGCTTCCCAAACCACAGTCGATCTCAAGACAGTGAACGGGCAGTGTCGTGGTGCAATGCTAGACTGACTGCCGAACAGCGGCAGAGACCGAGGTTCAATTCTGACCACAGGTGCTGTCTCTACGGAGTTTGTACACTTTCCCCATGACCTGCGTGGGTTTTCTCCAAGACCTTTGGTTTCTTCCCTCGTTCCAAAGACGTACCGTTTTGTAGGTTAATTGGCTTGGTATATGTGTAAATTGTCCCTAGTGTGTATAGGATAGCGTTAGTTGGCAGAAATCACTGGTCGGTGCCAAAATCGATCGGCCAAAGAGACCGTTTCCACGCTGTATCTCTAATTCAATCACAATCACAATAATACTTTATTAGCCAAGTATGTTTTGCAACATACAAGCAATTTCATTTGCCAAGTCAGTCCTACAAATAAAAAGCAATGGAATACACAAAATACATTTAACATAAAGGGCCTGTCTCACCAGCATCCGACTGCATGCGTCTAGCGCGACCTAATGTGGTCGCTTGAGCCGTACAGCCTCGCGTGGCCAGTCCCACTTTGATCGGCGGAGGCGTATGGAGTTGTGCGGGGCTGGTCCCAACATCGCGCGGGGCTCCGAAAATCTGACACCGTCCAAAAATTCCGCACGCCTGCAGCCGCATTGAGGGCGTACGTAGCGTCTTGACGTCGTACGCAGCGTCTTGACGTTGTACGCCTAGCGCGTGGCATTGCGCGATGACGTCACCGCACGCCGTGCCGTTGCGTGATGACGTTGCCGCCCGACGCCATGCAACGTCCAAATTCAGTTGGCCCACCTTTTGCCCAGCTGATTGGTGAGTATGATGTCAGGACCAGCCCCGCACAACTCCCCGTACGCCTGAAGCGACCATGCAAATGCATGCAAACGCATGCTGGTGGGACAGGCCCTTAAGCATCCACCACAGTGACTCCTCACTGTGATGGAAGGCGAAATCTCTTCCCTTAGCTCTCCCGCGGTCGGGGGCTTTATGCCCTCCATTGACGGGACGGTCTTGACTCCCGTAGCCGGCGGCGTTTGGGTCCTCCGCCTCGAGGCGATCAGCTCCTGCATCAGGGGGATGTCAGCTCCCCCAAGCCGGATGATCAAAACTAAACTAAACTGAACAGTGGACATGATCTTCACCACCCAACAATTCGAAGAAATGCACAGGAAATAAAACCAGCCTCTATTACATGGCCTGACACAATCTGCTGGAGGAATTTAGCGAGTCAAGAAGCATCAATGAGACAGGAGATCTTTTGGACTGGCACACTTTATACTTGACTTTCTTTCACCTCACTAAACACTTTGATGGCATCATTCAAGTGTGATTGGGGAAGAGCCACCTCAAATTTGGCTGCTCACAAAAAAAACTCCAACTTGCGTTCCTTCCACTTCAGCATGCAAGCAATGATAGTACAACTACTGTACATCCAGAAGCAATTTCAGCGAAGATCAATGTCAAACAAGGATGTACTATTCTCCAATGTCTATTTCCCACGATCGTTCTCATTGCAATTTTGCTCTTCACCTTCAAAAAACATCCTGTGGGATGTAAGGACATTTTCAGAACTAAAGCAAGAAATTACAAATGCATTTAATAATCAGATTATTTTTAATGTTCTTGCACACAACACATAAAACCGCTGTGCGTTGTGAAAATATTTCAATGCCCCACTCTGTTGACTGATGGATATTAGTGGTCCTTCATCTCTGAAGATGAGCAGAAGCAATGTTGCTGGTATTTATCACGCTATTATCATTTCCAGAACAGAAGTTAGATCTAGAAGTTAGATCATTGCCTGTGAAAGCAAACTGGCTGCTGGTTTCTCTCCAGTACATCAGTGAGGGCATTTATGAAGAAGGACTTAACTATCAACCTTATAATGATGCTCTGAAAAGGATGTGATCAAGACTATTTAAATGTATATATAACTTTGTATTCCTTATTAAACAGTAGTTGTGGTACTTAATACAACAAATCAGTAATTAAAGAACAGTGCAGGACAGGAACAGGCCCTTTGGTCCACAATGTCTGTGCCAACCATAAATCTAGGACCACTATGCATCTGCCTGCACAGAATCCATATTCCTCCATTCACCATCCAAGTGCCTATCCAAATGTTTCTTAAATGCCACCATTGTATCTGCCTCCACCACTATCCCTGGCTGTGCATTCCAAGCACCCATCACCCTCTGTGTAAAGAACAACTTGGCCTGCACATCTTTAAATTCTGCCTCTCTCACCATAAAGCTATGCCCTCTTGTATTTGATCATTCCATCTGGGAAAAAGGTTCTGCTTGTCTACCCTATCGATGTCTCTCATAATTTTATATACTTTTATCAGCTCTCCCCTCAATCTCTGACATTCTAGAGAATAGAATCCAAGTCTGTCCAACCTCTCCTTGTAGCTAATAACCTCTAATCCAGGCATCATTTCCGTATCCCTCCTCTGCACCCTCTCTAAACCTCCACATCATGCCTGCATTGGGGTGGGCAGAACTACATGCAATACTTCAAAGGTGGCACAACCAGAGTCTGATAAAGCTACAATATGACTCCATGAGTTTTATACTCGATGCTTTGATCAATGAAGGCAACAATACCATGTGCCTTCTTTACCACTCTATGGCCATTTTCAGAGTGCTGAAAATTTGGACCCCAAGGTTTGCATTAATGTTTATAAGGGTCTTGCCACGAATTGAAATTCTCCACTTACATTTGACCTTCCAAAGTACAACACTGCACACTTTATCGGATTAAACTGCATCAGCCATTTCTCCATCCGTTTCTGTAGCTGATCTATATCCCACTGTATCCAGGCTTCCTCACAGTCTGCTGCCCAAGATAACAAGAATTACTCCAGCGTGTGTATCTTTGCTGGAAATACATCAGATAGTAATTGTGGAGAACAAAACAAAGTTAAAGCTTTGTTTGACTGCTTTTAGACAATTAATTGGCTTCTCTGTAGCCCAGCACCCAAGCTAGTGAAATTCAAAGTCATGTCGATGGTCCTGGTAAGGACCACATTCTACTCTACTGCGTTTTTATCATAGAACCCGGTAATAAGATCTG
Organism: Raja brachyura; assembly: GCA_963514005.1. Next base: position 11,625,276 of record OY740794.1, on the reverse strand, counting down.
AGCAAAACCTTCAGTTAGTCATCAACTGGCATAAGGTTGAATAAAAATGCAATTGGCAGAAGTTATATTTTTGTACATTTAAAACACAGCAGAGAAATGCTTGACTCTAGTTGGATCTTAACACATTTCAGAGTGTTTCTCCAATATTTGACTCGTGCATCTCATATTAATTTTAGATTCATTTGCTTTAAAAAATATATCAATAGGTTATTTGCTTTGATCCACCCAGCATTTCCTCTGCTGAATAAGTAACTGTTCTTGGTCATTTCAAGTAACACTGAATCAGCAGCAAAGCTTTAGGAAAAATATTGATTTGATGAAGTTTATTTTCTTTAATATAATGGGATTAAACTATCATTGGTGCTAAATCTAACGGCTGTTTAATTTTATAATCTTATACTATAAGGACTATAATCTTTTTGAATGCATTTATTTAAAAAAATCATTTAATTCTGCTGTGTTGCTTTTGGTTTGTGTAAATTTACAATTGCACACTACAATTTCAGGCAAGGTAAATAGTTGGAAGCTTCTGCACGCTAAATGTGAGTTACCGCTGACTCACCAAAGGGAAGCTTTTTCAAAATAAGACTTGGATACAAGGGAAATGTAAGAGTGAAAAAGACTCAACAACTAAAACTGCAACTTTGTTTTTAGTAAACCAAAAACAGTAAAGATTTTTTATAATATATCAATACAGCAGAAAGAGGTATTTTGAATGAGCAGGACTCAGGGAGATATGGAATTATTACACACGTGGGATTAGTGTAGATAAGAATGATGGTCAGCATAGAGGTTGTGGGCCGAAGGGCCTGTTTCAAAGCTGTACAACTCTGTTCATCTAAAATCAACTTTCAATGAGTGATGAACATATTCTTTGCACAGGAACATAGGAAGAGAGAGTTGAACTCCAAAGCAAAAATCATTAAAAAGGCATTAAAAGTCCTTTAATTCTACATTTGGTCATTTGCAACATACTGAACAGTCTATTTGTAATTGAACTCAATTGTAACACAAAATTAAAAGAAAGGATATTTGAGAATTTTAATAGTAATGAACTATTATTTTCACAGGCTGTTTGGGGGAATGCTGCAGGAGCAAGGGGAGGAATTAGATTGTGTTACTTGGGGCAATTCTTATCTACCTTAGTGCAGCTGGCTACAAACAGTTGTTAGGCAGTTTCTGCTCGTGATCAAAGGAGGAATAGAATTATTTTAAATTAAACGCTGGGATATTTTGAAGAGACGAAATGCAAATTATACACAAAAGTAATTCACCAATACAACTATTCCTTTCTGCCGAGGAAGAGGAGCATTCTGTGACACAGGCAGCACAGTTAAATCTGGAAATCTTGGTCACTGCGAGTGATATTCTGCTTATCCAAATGCTGCACTGGAACAAACTTTGCAGACTGAATCAATTAGCAATCACTGATTTTATGAGAGCCTCATTACTTACAAACCACTTTTGTTGTAATATCCTTGCCATATATTTTATCTCTAATAGATTGCTTTCTAATGTTTGGTAATAAACTTCTCCGGGGTACTTTGCTAAATGAGGTTTGAAAATGAGAAATCTTCAAATAGCTTTAATAGATTTGGAAACAATGATTTTCATTTGAAAAGGCTGATTCAGGCCAGATTATGAGTTTCTGTTACCTCATCACTTATAATAGATTCCTGAGTCTTCCCTCCTGCTGCGATTAAGCTAGTTGACCTGGAATTCCCTAGATCTTTCCTCTTTCCTTTCTTGACTAAAACAAGCACGTTTCATGAATCCTCAGGATGTGACGGGATCAATCCCAGGTTATCGAGTGAAGCAAGAGAGGAGTTTGCAGTGGCCTTGCAAAGTTCTTTGAATTTTCTCCAGCCAGAGGCGAGTTCTGGGAGTAGGTAAAGTTGTTCCTTTGTTTAAGAAGCGAAGTAGAGACAATCCAGGGAATTATTGGGCAGTGAGCCTCACACTAGTGATGGGAAAACTATTGGAATGGATTCTAGAATTTACTCCCATTTGGAAGCAAATGGGTTAATTAGGGACAGTTTGTATGTGGCAGGTAATGTCTTACTAACTTAATTGAGTTTCCTGAGGAAGTAACAAAGGTGATTGTTGAGGGTAGGGTGGTGGATGTTCTCTCCATGGATTTAGGAAGGCATTTGATACATTTCCCCATGGTAGACTGATCCAGAAGATTAAGATGCATGGGATTCAGAATTGCCTTACTCATAGCAGTGAGAGCATTGCAGTGAAAAGGGGTTTGTTGTGGTTGGATGCCTGTGACCAGTCGAGTTCCACAGGGACCTGCTCTGGCATTTCGATTGTTTGTGATATGTGTAAACGACTTGGACCCTGGACAAGTCTTATCACTGGCTTCTGCATCTCTCATCATTGTCAAAACAGACTTAACTGCATTGGCACAGAGTGTAAAGGAAAGGCCTAGCACGTGAGCAACTCTTTATCTAGCACCTGATGGATGAAGCACTGAGTGCTGCTGAAATTCTCAGTGATTAGTTCATGATGAAAGCAGTTGTGGGGCTGTTGATCACTGCCCATTTCATGTGGTTCTGCAGATACACCAAATACATCCTCGTAGCCATATGACAATTCCCCAACAAAGTGCAATACAGATGTGTGATTATTAATTGTGGCAAGATATTAAACCACAGGCCAGCTGTAAACTTGTGATTCTTCACCAAAGTTTCAATCAACACTCCAGTTTATGCTCTGTTCTAACAATTTCACATCCATGTGTGAGGAGTTGTTCTTTTGGACAACCTTGTTAAGCTCAGTCAGAGATATCTAGCTGGCACACAGGGATGGCATGGTGGTGCAGCGGTAGAGTTGCTGCCTTACAGCCCCAGAATCCGGGTTCGACCCTAACTACGGGTGCTGGCTGTGTGGAGTTTGTACCTTTACCCCGTGGTCGTGTGCATTTACTCTGGGACCTTTGGTTTCCCCCAACATTCTAAAAACATACAGGATTGTAGGTTAATTGGCTTCTATAAAAAATGTAAATTGTCCCTAGTGTGTAGGATAGTGCTCGGGATCGCTGGTTAGCGCGGACTCAGTGGGCCAAAGGGCCTGTTACTGCGCTATATCCCTCAGCTAAGCTGAACTAAACTAGACTCAGCTGTGACTCCTAATGAAACAGCAGGTATAATAAATCACTATTTAGTCCTCTTCAGTATGCAGCTAACATTGGCCATTAGTCAAACACCACCTGCTTCATTGACTTCACTTAGAAAATGGATGCAGTGAAATCTCACACCAAGCAATATTTGATGTAATTTTTCAATTCAATCAATAATTGTGAGTTATTTTTCAATGTAATAAGTCATGAATAAATCATGCACATTTCATTTTTAATTTGCATTAAACATTTTATGCAAAACATTTTTGAAGAAAAAAACTATTAACCTCACCAATGTAAGGCATTAATTCTATCACACTCTGTTAATGGAGTGTCACAGAACTCAATATATATTTAAACCTATGGCAACCAAAACAAGGGTGCTTCACAGGACTGTGATTGAACATATTTTAATGCTGCCATGGAAAGTGGTATTAAGGCAGATAAATATAAAGCTTGGTCAAGGGATAAGTTTAAGGAACAGCTTGGGGAAGAAAATATGATGTGGAGAGGTTTAAGGTGGGAATTGCTGAGTGCAGAACTTTGGCAGATGAAGCCAATGGCATCCAAAGTCGGAGCAATTATACCTGGAGATGATGAAGTGTTGGAATGGAGGAGAGCAGGGACTTCGGGAGGGAGTATGGGTAGGAAAGAAGTGCAGATAGGCAGATCGAAGATAGACACAAAATGCTGGAGCAACTCAACGGGACAGGCAGCTTCTCGGGAGAGAAGGGATGAGTGACATTTCGGGTCGAGACCCTTCTTTAGACCGAGAATCAGGGGAGAGGGAGACGAAGAGATATGGAAGGGTATGGTGTGAAAACACAAATCAAAGGGGACGGTTCAAGGAAAATGTAGAAAATTTCATTCTTAACTGAAGGGAAGTTGACAACGAGGGATATAATCAGTAATATTTAATTAGGAGGACGGTGAAACTAGTCAGAGAACTAGGATGGAGGAGGTACTTTGTGAGGTTTTACAGCTAGAGTAGTTGACAGAGACAGGCAGGGATGGTAGGGGAGAAGCAGTGGAGATATTTAAAAGCAACAGTGAGAATTTTAATATTAAGCAGTTGTTAAAAATTGATCAGGAAGTTCAGTGAAGATGCATTAGGATATGTGCAATGACGTCTTGGTAATACCAGGTTTATGAAGACATTTGAGAATAGATACTTCACTTATTCCTAGATAACATTTCAACAGATCTGGGAAGGTAATTGGATGGGGAGTGATTGCAGCAGCTCCTGCTATCTTTTGACAGCTCACTCTTGCCAAGAACATGGAACTGTCTGTGAATATAGACATAAAAAGCTGTAATAACTCAGCGGGACAGACTGCATCTCTGGAGAGAAGGAATGGGTGACATTTCAGGTCAAGATCAGTCTGACTGCTGAGTTACACCAGCTTTTTGTGTCTATCTTCAGTTTAAACCAGCATCTGCAATTTCATTTCGGAGTCACGTGAGTGACTTCGTGAAGAGCCCGCCGGCGCGCATGCTCGACATATCGTCGTAACGCGTTGCTGCGACGGCTGGCGGTGGAGCGCGCTCCTCGCCAGCCCTTCATAAGGGGCCACGGAGGTGAGTATTCTACCTTTAGTTGGTGGTCCTTGTTGTCTGATTATGTCTTGCAGCAAGGACATGGATGGGAGTTCGAAGGGCCGGAGGACGTCAGGACGAGTTCGCCGGTCAACAGTTCCGGGGCCTTTACCATCGGCAGTACCTGCAGCGCAGGCCGGGACTCAGGCGGAGATGTGGGTAAGCCCTGTGATTACAGGTCCAGGTCCGCCAGCACACCACAGCTCGGAGGAGTTCGACGAGGAGGAGTGTGGTGTGCCGCCAGAGCAGGGGGACCCTGCCATGGCAGTCAGGTCGTCAGCGGGCTCGCTGGCGACCTCGAGCAGGGCACGTGCCGTTGCACGGTCTGTTCCACTCAGCCCTCCGAGAAGGGGGAGGGCAGGAACCCAGAAGCCTAACCCTGTTAGGGCTAAGGCATTGCCTATCGCGGAGGAGCGGTCAGGTTCCAGGGCGAGACCCGGGGCGGCTGTGAGGTCCAGCCGGCACACCCCGACTCTCGACGCCGGGACGGGTCGGTCGAGTCGGGTCTCGTCACGGTCGCCGAGCCCCCCATGGATGGGTGGGCGAGACCATGCGTCGGCAACGTCCACGATGTGGGCAGCCGGCAAGACTGCGCGGGCCCCAGGCAGCCATGCTTCGGCTGGTGCCGACACCTCGCCGCAAGTGCCCTTAGTGGCAGCGACTTCAGCTCCCGCTAAACGGAGGCGGTTGAACACGCCCGCGCAGGAATCGCGCAGTTTCGCCTCGGCGGCTGTTAGCGACAACTACCGGGCAGGGCCTCGACGAGGTGCGGGCCGATGACAGGAGCCCGGTTTTCTTTTCAGAGCCGGAGGACTCCGACCACCTGAGTGTTCAGGGTGAAGGGCGTATTGACCATATGGAGCGGCTGCTGGAGCTCCTGCTTCAACGTCAACAACAGCAGGGCAGCAACAGGCACAGGGCGTCTTCACCAACATCTACTATCAGCCTGGAACAGCAGGAGGAGGAGGTTCTGGTGGATCCCGTACCAACTCCGTTGGAGGTGCCAGCGGAGGAACTCTTGGATGTGGCGACCAAATTCGCGGCCCCACATACGGCTGGTCTTCCTCTAAATACAAAGCTGGCAGCCACAGTGGACTTTCTTAATAATCAGGTGCTGCAGGAAGAAGTCCTCATCCAGGCTATGAGCCGGCACAAGGCTCCATCAAACTGCAACTCCCTCAACGTGCCTGTGGTCAATACGCCAATATGGGGCAACATCAGTGCGGCTATCCGTCAACAGGAGCTAAAATTGCATCGGATCCTGAAACTCCTCACGGCCGGTATTACCGCCTTTGCGCGGTCGGTGGACGGGGACGAACTGAATTTGGACCAGGAAGATGCTCTGGCCTTATTGTGCGCGACCCAGCACGAAATCAACGGGTTTCGCAAAAACAGCATCCGCCCAGCACTCAACCCGAAGTTTGCAGGATTGTGCAAACCACCGCCGCCACCGCCGCCCCGTCAGCTCTTTGGTGAGGACCTCTCGAAGAGAGTCAAAGAGCTTGACGAACAAGCCAAAACGGTGGGGATCATGCGCTCTCAGAGTGCCCCCACACCGTCAGGCTCAAAAGCTCCATACATTCGCTCACGAGGGTCGGCCGGTGCCTCGACGAGGACTCGCCCTCTAGCTCCACAACGACAACAGCACCAGAACCAGCACCAAGGGTCTTTTTTAGGACAGGGTCGGCAGAGACCTTTGTGGAAATCGAAGACGCCGCGCCCTCAAGCCAACCCAGCACCTCCACGGCCACCCACACGTGTCAAGGACCGCCGGTAACCACGGAGGTGAGGGGGTCTGGTTCTCTTTTTTCTCTCTGTTTAACTTCCCATGTTGGTGGTCGTTTACGGTTGTTTTTGGATGCATGGGGTAATTTTACTGGTGATGAGTATGTGTTGCGGAATATTCGGGGGCATAAAATTGAGTTTATTAATGGCGACATTCCTCCATCCCAGCACATGCCTGGTCGTACGTTCAAATTGTCTGCTGCAGAACAGGCAGCAGGTTACAAGGAAATTTTAAGTCTGGAACAGAAGGGTGTGATTGAGAAAACGGTGCATGAGCCAATTGAATTTGTTTTGAACATATTTACTAGACCTAAGAAGGATGGAGGCTGTCGTGTCATTATTGATCTAACCCGTTTGAATACGTTTGTAACATATACTCATTTTAAAATGGATACGTTTGAAACAGCCAAATCATTGATTTCTCATGGCTGCTTTATGGCATGCATTGATTTGAGGGATGCATATTATTCAGTATCCATCCAGAAAGATGATAGAAGGTTTTTGAAATTTATCTGGATGGGGCAACTTTGGCAGTATAAGGCTTTGCCTAATGGGCTTACTACAGCCCCTAGATTGTTCACTAAATTGGTGAAGCCAATCATGGCTTATTTGAGACAACGACATCATATAGTTATGGCCTATTTAGATGATGTCTTTATTGTGGGCCACACCCTGCAATTGGCTGAACAGGGTGTTGCAGCTGCTGCCAATATATTTCAACAATTAGGATTCATTGTCCATCCAGAGAAATCGAAGTCCTGCCCTGCCCAGGTAATTAATTACCTAGGGTTCACGGTGAACTCAATGAGCATGAGGATAACTATACCAATTAACAAAATTGAGGAAGTCACTAAGGTGTGCAGAGATTTAATTGGCACCAATATACCATCGATTCGGCATACAGCCACAGTAATTGGCAAGCTAGTGGCTTTGTTTCCGGCAGCACGATATGGACCTTTGCATTATCAGAATTTGTAAAGAGCTAAAATTACTGCGTTAAAACGGAACGCTGGTCATTACGATCGATCAATGCAGCTGCCGTCCGAAGCGATAACTGAGTTGCAATGGTGGGTGTGTCACATTAGCAACTCATTTAAGCCTGTCAGGGAGGCTAATCCGGTGGTATATTTACAGACTGATGCAAGCTCCAATGGCTGGGGAGCTACTGATAATTGCTCTAGTTGTGGGGGCAGATGGGACACCCTTGAGGCATCGATGTTGTTGACTCAAGGGATTAACTATTTGGAGTTGCTGGCAGCATTCCACGGACTTCGTGCATATTGTTCCAAGCTTGTTGGAGCACACGTCCGTCTCCAAATAGATAACACCACAGCTGTGGCATATTTAAACCATATGGGTGGTACCAGGTCAGTTTTGTGTGACAAATTGGCTAACTCAATTTGGCTCTGGTGTATTCAAAGAGACATTTGGATTTCAGCTACCTATTTGCCAGGTGAGCTTAATACTGTGGCGGACACCAGGTCACGCAAATTTAATGACAACATTGAATGGATGTTGCATCCTGAGATTTTTTCTAAAGTCACAGCCAAATTTGGTAAACCGGACATTGACCTTTTTGCGTCACGGTTGAACCATCAGGTACCAGCCTACGTTTCATGGGAACCAGATCCTGGGGCAATAGCGCTAGATGCATTCTCGCTGGACTGGGGGAATTGGTTTTTCTATGCCTTCCCTCCGTTTTGCCTCATCAGTCGGGTATTGCGAAAGATTCAGGCAGATGCTGCCAAGGGCATCCTTATTATACCCGACTGGCCCACACAGCCTTGGTATCCGGTGGTCTTTGACATGCTCAACGAACCTTGGGTCCTTTTGAAGGGTTGCCCACAATTGGTTACTCACCCTGTCTCAGGGGAGCCACATCCCTGCCATGGCTATTTAAATTTGTTGGCTTGCAGGTTCTGAACAGGCCGTTAGTCCTCAGTGCCTCAGTGTTCTGTCCTTTGTCGGTGAGACCAGCAGTGGAACAGGAGGGCAGAAGTGCTCACTTCTGGCACCGACTCCTCTTTGCTTCGATGCGCAAGTGAGATGACCAGAGATGAGGCGACACATGAGGAAACACCTGAGAATTCTCTGTAGAACCATGAACAAGAGCAGAGCATGGTTCAGCACAGTGTATTGGCAGAACTAATATGAGGAGTTTAACATTGCATGGATTGCATTGTAGCTCAAACTTTGAAGTCATTAGAGATGTCTCCCAGGCATGACGACTGGAATTGGTCACTGAAGACTTTCTGGACCATTTCTTTTGTCTGGTCCTTTAGTTCCTTAAATATTTTTATGGACTTCCCCTGAATCTTTGTAAGTGCTGCTAACTCCCATATTAATTTGACAATAACTTAGTCATTATAAAATGCTGGATTATCTCCAGTGCATTGATACATTTCCATACCATCTGCCATATCAATTGGTATTATCCACTGTTTTAATTAGCTCCTGAGTGTTATTATTTCATAGGATTTGATAGAATCTCTGGTCAGTAGGCTCTGAAAGTTAATGCTTTGGACCCAGTCCATTTGAAGAAGCAGCCTTATTTACGATGTAGACTGGCAGCTGCCACCCAAAATACGCACTAGGAGGCTGCTCGCCAGGTACTATCTTCTGAGTTGTGGGGTACCCGGAGGAAGCTCCCTCCGTACAAGATCGGCTGTTGTTGAAAGTGGTCCATGATAAGACTTTGGAAAATGTGAGTTGATTTCTATTGCCTGGGTCCCACCTCTCAGTGAAGGCAGATGTTGATGATTAAATTTGCCATTGCCTTCAATGCAAGAACGACGACTTTGGCCATCTGAAGGAGATTTTGAAGACTGAGACTTGAACCTTAGCATCAAACATAGTCTACAGTGCTGCATTGTTGCAGGCCCTTCTAAGTCATCTCTTACTTACAGCACACACTTTAAGTTGCTGGAGAGATACCATGGAAGATTCCTCTACAACATCCTCCAAATTCATTGACAGGATGTGAAATAATGTCTCCATCCTTCCTGCGGCCAGTGTCTCCATTGAAGAAGGATCCCAACCCGAATTGTCACCTATCCATGTTCTTCAGGGATGCTGCCTGAATTGCTGAGGTACTCAAGCACATTGTGTCTATTTTCTTGTAAACCAGCATCTGCAATTCTGTGTTAAAGAAGGAACTGCAGATGCTGGAGAATCGTGGGTTACACAAAAAACTGGAGAAACTCAGCAGGTGCAGCAGCATCTAAGGAGCGAAGGAGATAGGTGATGTTTCGGGTTGAGACCCTTCTTCAGACTGCAGTTCTCTGCAGTTCTGTGCTTCTCCATTAATGACACTGTTGGTTCTGATAACGGACTATGTGGCTTGCATGCCCAACATGCCAAGCATCCTGCATCCAATCGATTGAGAAATGCTCTGGAGGCCTCTTTGATAAAGTGTAACATGGTCATTGGCATCTTGTTGTCCATGACGATCTCAAACTCTCAAAGGAACATTTGGGATGGCAGTGAGAACCTAGAGACAAGCATAAATGATGGAAGGAGGGCTCAAGTTTTTAATCTAACCATTCACCCTCTCATCCCACAGGCACCCTCTGCTCCACAATATGTTTCCACTAGTGGAAGGTTGGACTAAAGGCCATAGCCTCGGAATTAAAGGGTGCATTTTTAAAAAGGTGAGGAAGAACTTTTTTAGTCAGAGGGTAGTTAATCTGTGGCCCTCGCTGTCACAGAGGGCTGTGGAGGCAAAGGCAGTGGATATTTTTAAGGCAGAGATAGACAAGTTCTTGATTAGAATGGGTGTCAAGGGCTATGGGGAGAAGGCAGGAAAATGGGATTAGGAGGCAGAGATCAGCCATGATTGAATGGCGTAGTAGACTTGATGGGTCAAATGGCTTAATTTGTGAACTTGTGAATATGATAGAGCCTGTCAGACCAAGACTGACCACATCAGCCTCCTCAGAGATAACTGAACTGGAATGAAAGCAGGTACTCTTCACTCTGAGACTCAAAGACAAGGGAGAAAGTTGTCATCATCACTGCAACAGGAAGAATTGTTCAGATGAAGTTCAATAACACAAGAGGTGAACCCGTTGTTATAACAAACCAAACCTCTTGTATGGAAGCCTCCCTGTTGCCTGCAGGGCTATACCGAGCAGAATACTTTGAGTTGAGTTGAGTTTAGTTTATTATCACGTGTACTGAGGCACAGTGGAACGTTTTTGCTGCATGTTAAACAATCAGCGGAAAGACAATACATGATAAAGGGAATATCATGAATAACGCTTAGTGCAAGGTAAAGCCAGTAAAGTCTGATCAAAGATAGTCCGAGGGTCTCCAAGAAAGTAGATAACAGTTCAGGATGCTCTCTAGTTGTGGTAGGATGGTTCAGTTGACTGGGAATAAAAATGTCTCTGAATCCAGAGTTGTGTGTTTTCACACTTCTACACCTTTTGCCCGATGGGAGAGGGGAGGAAGGGAGTGGCCAGGGTGCTACATGTCCTTGATCTTCTTCTTCTTCTTGCGTATGGCATATGGCGTGCACAGCTTAAAGTTGTAGAATAACTTGTTCTATTTGATCTTATTTGATTGTGCACGCCAGGTTGATTGCATTCGTTGAAACAGGGTGGACCACGTGAAGGTTGCAATCTCCCACCCCGTGTCCTTGATTATGCTGCTGGCCTTGCCGAGGAAGTGTGAGGTGTAAATGGAGTCAATGGAAGGGACGCTGGTTTGTGCGATGGTTTGGGCTGCTCCCAGACTTCTCTGCTATCTCTTGCGGCCTTGGATGGAGCTGTTCCCAAACCATTCTGTGATGCATCCCGATAAAATGCTTTCTATGGTGTATCTGTGGAAGTTGGTGAGAGTTGTTGCAGACATGCCGAATGTCCTAAGCCTTTTGAGGAAGTAGGTCCATTGGTTTGCTTTCTTGGCCATTGCTTCAATATGAGTGGTCCAGGACAAGTTATTGGTGGTATTTAATCCTGAGAATTTGAAGCTTTCAACCATCTCTGCAAGGAGGCCAAATAAAATAGATACCATGAAGTAGCAGGTAAAAAATGAAGGTTTTTAATTCCAGAACTAGTATCACTCCATTAGCAGAGGCAAATAACCTGGCAAGTATGATAATCCTCACTATTCTGCTCTCCAAGATGATAAATAAATGAAAGGAAGGAGGCAAACAGGTAAAGACAAAAATAAGCAGAGTTGTACTCGGGTGGCAAGGAGCAGGTGAGACCTAATCATGAGTATTCATGTTATGTCTGCCTAAAGCAAACATTTACACAAAATGGTGCATGCTCTGGGGAAAAAAGCGTACTCATTGCATAATGAGTTCATGATAATGCTCCAAGCTTTATATTTTTAAAATAATCTATTCCTCATCCTGTTACTTTGTTAATATTGACTAAATTAACTCAAGTGGTGACGCCATCAAGTGTGGCTGCCTCGCCAGCAGCTGTCTGTCCTCTCATACGTTTTGTTATTTTTAGTCTGTTTTAAAGTTTGTTTTTGGAGGTCTTTAGACTTTTTTATGTGGGGGGAGGGGGAAACCATTCTACTTACTCACTTCCTGGTCGAGGATGCGTCTATCCTCCAAGCCGCATCTTCGCCCCCCCCCCCCCCCCCCCCCACTCCTCGTGGCCTACCATCTGGATTGGCGTGGCGTTTCCTGCCGGAGACCAGCCAAAGCTTCGGCTTGAGCAGCGTTGCAACACGAGATTCCACCAGGGAGCGAGTAGGGAATGGTAGGGAATTGAGGAATACTGTGGAACAGAGGGATCTAGGAATAACTGTGCATAGTTCCCTCAAGGTGGAATCGCATGTAGATAGGGTGGTAAAGAAAGCTTTTGGTGTGCTGGCCTTTATAAATCAGAGCATTGAATATAGGAGTAGGGAAGTAATGTTAAAATTGTACAAGGCATTGGTGAGACCAATTATGGAGTATGGTGTACAATTTTGGTCGCCTAATTATAGGAAGGATGTCAACAAAATAGAGAGAGTACAGAGGAGATTTACTAGAATGTTGCCTGGGTTCCAGCAACTAAGTTACAGAGAAAGGTTGAACAAGTTAGGTCTTTATTCTTTGGAGCGCAGAAGGTTAAGGGGGGACTTGATTGGAGTCTTTAAAATGATGAAAGGGATAGACAAAGTTGATGTGGATAAGCTTTTCCCATTGAGGGTAGGGAAGATTCAAACAAGAGGGCATGACATGAGAATTAAGGGACAGACGTTTAGGGGTAACATGAGGGGAACTTCTTTACTCAGAGAGTGGTGGCTGTGTGGAATGATCTTCCAGCAGAAGTGGTGAAGGCAGGATCGATTTTAACATTTAAAAGTAAAGTGGATAGGTATATGGACGGGAAGGGAATGGAGGGGTATGGTCTGAGTGCAGGTAGATGCGACTAGGGGAAAATAAATGGTCGGCACGGACTGGAAGGGCCGAGAAGGCCTGTTTCGTGCTGTAATTGTTATATGGTTATATGGTTATATGATGCCTTGCCGGGAATCACCGTGTTGGAGCTCCGGAGTGCTGTGACTGCCGACTTCAACACCGTGGAGCTATGGGCTGTGGGGCTTCCAGCCGTGGGCGGCACTGACTTTAACATTGCGGAGCCTGGGATCTCTCACTGAGGTCGCCTGCATTGAATCTCCGCCAAGCTCAGCCTGTGGACTTCGGGAGCCGCGGTCTCCGGTAGGAAGCGGCTGATTCGGATGTTCCGGGACGCTGAGAGTGTTCTTCCATTCGAGGGCCTGAAAACATCAGGCTGCCATAGAGGTGACTGCGGAGGCCTCAATAGACCCTGACCACGGGTGATCAAAGGACAAAACTGAACTCTGGTGCCTTCCCTCACAGTGGGAAACGCTGATTCTGCAGTGGGGGGATGTTTTTTATGTATTATGTTAAATTCTAAAGTGTTGTTTTTATCTCATTTGTGTGCTGCATGGTAACTCAAATTTCACTGCACCAATTGGTGTATGTCACAATAAATGTCCTTTGTCCTTTGTCCTTTGATCATAAAATGGAGCATCCCTGCAATTGTCAGAATTGCTTAACCCTTGTCAGCTGAAATTTACAGGCTTTGGATGGCACCAGCCAGTCTAGGCTTAGATTGATGTGCAGGATGGTGAATGATCCAGGTGTTCTCCTTGTTTCCCCTAAATTGATAAAATGTATAGCAGTTTTGCAAACAAACCTTAAATGCATCAATTCGATTGGATTGTTGCAAGAGTATTGTAAATAGTATAAATAATGTTGCGAGATGGTTATCCTGTTAATTTTTGATTGGTTGAAATGTTGAGCCTTGGAGGAACTGTTTGAATCCCAGGGCACATGTTGCACTTTTCATTTGTGTTTGCTTCCTTCCAGGAGCTTCTTTCAAATATACTGTATTCAAGATTGTATTATTGGGTTGGAGAACTGTCAATTATGTACTGTTATAATTAATGTGTTTAATTGGATTATGAAGAGACCACCCACATGTGGTTCGGCCCCTCAAGGTTTGGGGACCTATAAAAGGCAGCCGCCACGAGGTTCGTTGGCGATCTTCTGAAAGAGCGCTTGGAACTGCATGACCGTTTCGAGTGTCTCTGCTTGCATGAGGCTAGAAGGGCTTGGCCAAGCAGATACAAGGATCGAACCCGTGGTGGTTAGATATCGTATAGGGGAATTTGTGTTGTGTTTCCAAAATAAAGTTTAGTTGCTCAAGTGCTTGATTCAGTATTTTATTGACTGAAACTAGACTGGGGGGAGCTTAGAACAAGCTATTTACAACTTAAATTTTAAAGGAATTGGACAATATTTGTCCCCTACTATTTACAAATGTTGCAGCATGCTTATTTTGTACATCAGTACCTTGCGCTTCTGCTTTAGTAATCTTTTAATCTATATTTTACCCACAATTTTCAATTCAACTAAGAACTTATTCCTTTATTGTTAACAGCCACAACTGGGGGGGGGGGGGGGTCGTGGGCTGGCAGCTCAGTCACTCTGGCCAGGCAGCATTATAGAACCAATAGAGACACTTTCTGCAAGCATTTTAGAACCAATAGACATATCTGCAAGCATTTTAGATGCATTTCAGCAGAGAGAATGTTGAATTTAAAAAAAAAACATTTATATCTCTCTGATTTTTCATCAACGGGAAAATCCTCCTGTCCAGGAAGGTGGAAAGGGGCTCTGAGCGAGGTGGCCAAAAATGACAGATGTAGGTAGCGGCGCTCTCTCAGAAATCACACCACAGTGAGCCAAAAATCGGTCAAGATCAGACTTTTAGTAATGTAGATTAAAGAGTGCTATTCTTTTAATATGGCTGTCGTTGTGGAGCGTCCAACTGCGGGTGGCGCTGACTCTGAACACCGCGGAGCCTGGGATCTCTCGTCGAGATCTCCAATGTCGGAGCTCCGACCAGCGAGGCCTGCGGACTTCGGGAGCCGCAGTCTCGAGTAGGAAGCGGCCGTTCCAGACACTCGAAGCCACTGAGAGTGTTCTCCCGATGCCAGAGCTGCATCATCCGGGCCGCCGTTGTGGCGACTGCGGAGGCCTCAATCGGCCCGACCATGGGTGAACAAAGGGGAAGAGGACTGGACTTTGTGCCTTCCCTCACACCGGGAACCATTGTGGGGGGATGTTTTTATGTTTGGTGTTAAATTATTTAATGTTGTGTTTTACTTTTATTGGTGTGCTGCAAATGGCAACTCAAATTTCACTGCACCAATTGGTGTAAGTGACAATAAATGTCCTTTGTCCCTTGTCTTTGTCCTTTGTAATTCACTTTATTATAGATGTTACACGGTACTACAATAAATTTCCCAATGAATCGATGAGCTTGAAGGCAGCACGAGATAAAGTACCTCGTAAACCAAGTACGTGATGATCAGAATTTCTGAACAGTCAGAGGTCAATTGTATTATTTGTCTCTATGGATGCTGCCAGCCCCACTGAGTTTCTTCAGCAGTTTGTTTATCATCCCAGATTATGGAATCTGCAGTCCATTTGTATCCATTTTGCTGTATTACGTCCCTAGACCCACAAAGGTGAGACATGAACAAAATTGGCAGTTGCTGGTTTACACCGAAGATAGTAAGATTAAACGAGAACTTACCAGTTTGAGGTTTGATCTTTATTTTATGAGGAGTTGCGATGAGGGATTTCGTGAAGAACCCGCCAGCACGCATGCGCGACATACTTCAAAGCCGCGGTGTGGAATCACAGAAAAAACCAAGCCAAGAAATGACTTGTTATAGTAAGATTGAAGAGACTCTAGTTACCAGTTGACTTTATGATCGAGGGTTGGGAGCGGAGGGCACGAAATCCCTCATCGCAACTCCTCATAAAATAAAGATCAAACCTCAAACTGGTAAGTTCTCGTTTAATCTTACTATTTCATTTCGGAGTCACGTGAGTGACTTCGTGACGACTTCAAAGCTTCTGTGATTTCACGCCCTGGACAACGTCCATGCTATCACACACGCTACTGAAAAGGTGGACAGCAGTAATCAATTTCCGTCACTGTTTCTCTGAAAAAATAATAATATTTATTAATAACAACAAGAAAGGACCCCTCACTGAGGGGTAACTGTATGTTCTCGGCCTGCATCCAGCACGGCTCCTGCGAACATTCCAGGTACGGTGACGGGTTTGTTGTAAAACCGTTGAAAAGTGGCTTCACTGGCCCATCCCGCTGTGGCAAGTATCTGGTCCATGGGCACCTCCATGGCCTTTGCCACCGATGTTGATGCTGCCCTGGTGGAATGGGATTTAAAAACATTAGTGTCAATACCTGCCTTGTTTAAGACGATCCTGAGCCATCGGGATATCGTCTGTACCGTCACTCTATGGTGAGGTTTTTTGTGACTGATGAACAGGTATTGCTCCATTCCCCTTATTTTCCTCGTCACTTTGATATAGTGGCGGATATGGGTGGCTATGCATAGCCTAGCATCAGCGGGGTATGCTGGAAACTCCAGCTGCAGCCCTGTAAACCCAGGTCTATGCTGCTTGAGCAATTCATCAATGAAAAAAGTGACCCGTTCAGGGGTAGAGATCATTCTGTCGATCTTGGCCTTGTGAAGCGTTTGCACCCTTTGTGCTGAAGTAAGTGCCATCAACATCACCACCTTCAGGGTGAGTTTGTCCAGTTCGATCCCCGTCATGGGTGACCACGTTCTTAGTAGGGTCAGTACTTTACCAATATCCCATGTGACGTTGTAACGGGGCCTCGGCAGGTTGGAATTAAATATCCCCCGCATAAGTTTGGAGACCAATTTATTGGATCCTACCTCAATATTGAGGTAGGACGAAAGCGCACTCCTGGCGCTATTGATGGCACTATAGCTGAGATGTTGATCATGGTGTAGCCCCGCAAGAAATTCCAGCACATCTGTGATGGAGACGGAGTCATATGCAACGTCCATGCGGCCGCAATAGGATTCCCATTTCCTGATGTGCGATAAGTACTGCCGTCTTGAGGACTCCCTGCATGATGCTCCCATGGTATCCATTGTCCTTGAAGATAGACCATACTGAAGTAGTGGCCTGTTCAGATCCTGCAAGCCAATAGATTCAAGTGACTATAGCAGGGGTGTGGTTCCCCTGTGGCAGGGTTCGTCACCAATTGTGGGCAACCCTCTAAGAGGACCCATGGTTGACTTATCATTCCAAGGACCACCGGATACCATGATTGCGTAGGCCAGTCGGGTATAATGAGGATGCCCTTGGCAGCATCGAGCTGGATTTTCCGCAATACCCGACTGATGAGGCAGAATGGAGGAAAGGCATAGAAGAACCATTTCCCCCAGTCTAGCGAGAATGCGTCCATCGCCATTGCCCCAGGATCTGGCTCCCATGATACGTATGTTGGTACCTGATGGTTCAACCGTGACGCAAAAAGGTCAATATCCGGTTTACCAAATTTGGCTGTAATTTTGGTGAATATTTGGGGGTTCAACATCCACTCGATGTTGTCATTGAATTTCCGTGACCTGGTGTCCGCCACTGTATTGAGCTCACCTGGCAAGTAGGTAGCTGAGATCCAAATATTCCGTTGAATACACCAGAGCCAAATTATATTTGCCAATTCATCACATGAAATTGACCTGGTACCGCCCATATGATTCAGATAAGCCACCGCAGTGGTATTGTCTATTTGGAGACGGACATGAGTGTTAGTCATGTTTCAACAATAGGCTCTTAGTCCGTGGAATGCTCCTAGCATCTCCAAATAGTTTATCCCTTGTGCTGACAACAAAGTAGCTTCAAGTGAGTCCCATCTACCTCCACAACTGGTGTTGTTGTCCGTAGCTCCCCAGCCATGGGAGCTTGCATCTGTTTGCAAGTATACCATTGGACGAGGCACAATGATGGGTTTGAATGAGTTATGGATATTGCCAATCCACCATAGTAACTCAATTTTTGCCTTAACCGGCAACTGCATAGGTCTATCATAATGTCCAGCATTAAATTTTAATGCTGCTATTTTTGACCTTTGTAAATTCTGATAGTGTAAAGGTCCATATTGAGCAGCTGGAAATACTGCTACAATTTTGCCAATTACCCTGGCAGTTAATCTGATAGACGGTATACTGGCGCAGACCAGGTTCTTGCATGCTTGAAACACATCACCAACTTTGTTAGTTGGGATGGTGGTGATCATGCGATTGGAGTCTATCGTGAACCCCAAGTAGTCCATGATCTGTGCGGGGAGGAACTTTGATTTGTCTGGATGGATTATAAACCCCATTTTTTGAAAAATTTCCACTGTGGCTGAAACCGCCAATTCTGCTGATTCCAGAGTGTGCCCAATTATCAGAATGTCATCCAAATAGGCCATGACCGTATGATTTTGTCTCCGCAGTGTAGATAACACTGGCTTGAGTAGTTTGGTGAACAGTCTGGGGGCTGTAGTAAGCCCATTGGGCAATGCTTTGTATTGCCAAAGCTGATCCATCCAGGTAAACTTCAAGAACTTCCTATGATGTTCCCGAATGGATACTGAATAGTATGCATCTTTTAAATCAATGCATGCCATGAAGCAGCCCTTCGAAATCAAAGATTTGGCTGTTTCAAATGTGTCCATTTTGAAATGGGTGTATTTTACAAAGGTATTCAAGTGAGTTAAATCTATAATGACCCGGCATCCGCCGTCTTTTTTAGTTTTAGTAAATATATTGGATACAAATTCAATTGGTTCATGTGTGGTTCTTTCTATCACACCTTTCTCTTGTAAACTCAAGATTTCAGCATAGCCTTCTGCCAATTCTTTTTTGGAAAGTGCAAATTTGCGATTCGGCATATGCTGGGGTGGAGGCAATTGGCCATGAACAAACTCAATCTCATAGCCCTGAATACTTTGCAAGATAAACTCATCTGAAGTGATGGTTTCCCAAGCCTCCTTAAATCCCCGTAATCTGCCCCCAACTCGTGAGGTTAGACATGCAAGTGTATGGAATCCAGACCCCCTTACCTTCATGGTTATCGGCGGTCCCTGGGATTTTTGGTGGGACGTGGAGGTGCTGGGTTGCGTGGTTGGTGCGGAATCCGCATCTTCCATGCTGGCCGCTGAGGGCCTAGCCCTAAAAAAGGCCTGGGTTGAGGAGGCTGTTGATATTGAGGAGGTGCCGGAATGTAGCTCCTTGTCGGCCTGTCGGTTTGACCTCGTGGCCTGAAGTAAGGTGTCTTCTTGGCCGAAGGTCTGGTCACAAAATGTGATCTCATCAGACCTATGGTTTTCGCATGGTCATCCAGATCTTTGACCTGCTTTGGGAGGTCTTCTCCGAACAGCTGTCTAGGTGGGGGGGTAGGAGGTGCTCTGCATAGTCCCGCAAATTTCGGATTCAATGAAGGTTTTATAATGCTTTTCCTGAAAGCGTTGATCTCGTACTGCGTATTGCAGAGCAGAGCTAGAGCATCCTCCTGTTCGGTGCTTAGATCAACCCCGTCTACCGACTTTGCAAAAGCGGTGATCCCAGACGTAAGTAGCTTTAGAATTCTCTGCAGTTTCACTTCCTGCGCTCTGATGCCCGGGCTGATATTACCCCAGATTGGCGTGTTCACAATTGGCACGTTGAGTGAATTGCAGTTCCCTGGAGCCTTGTGTCTCTCCATGGCCTTTGCAAGGACCTCCTCCTGCAGTTGATGGTTCGTGAGGTAATCTATGGTTGCGGCCAGTTTGATGTTGAGGGGTTGTCCTGATGATACGGGTAACCCGAATTTGGCTGCCACATCCAGCAGATCTTCCTGAGGGACCTCAGGTGCTGCTGGGGCATGTACCAGGATTTCCTCCTCATCTGGTCTTATGCTGTCCATAGATGGTGACGGGGATATATCCATGAGTCCCCTGGAGCTATGTGTGTCCTGTTTCTGATTAAGTAGAACTTGCTCCAATATCCTCTCCATACGATCCAAGCGCCCTTCATCGGGCGTGTGTGGGAGGTAAGAGACCTCGCGCCCGAAGGAACTTCTGAGGCTCCTATCAGCAGTCCGTACCTCGTCGAGGTAATATCGGTACTGTGACGATGTGTCGCTACCAGCCGCCTCGGCGAAGCTGAGCGATTCCCGCGCGGACCTGCTCAAGCGCCTCCTTTTCGCTGAGCTGGACCCGGCTGCCTCTAAGGGCATGGGTGGGGAGAGGTCGGCACCTAACGCCGCAGCGTGGTGACCCGACGTCCGCGCGGGCTTGCCGACTGTCCTTGATCTGGACCCAGACGGCGTACGGTCCCGACCTGCCCCCAGCGGGGGAAGCGGTGACCTAGGCGAGGATCCACCCTTGTGACTCCTCCTGGTCCCCCTGGGTGGTGAGTCGACACTGGCCCTCCTTGGTCTGCCAGTGGACTCGGGCCTCCCTGATTCACCAGACCACTTCCTAGTGGCTCCTGGTGAGACCTCAGCCCGCGAAGGGCTAGGTAGTTGAACTGTATCCCTGCTTCCTTCGAGAGGGCTCAGGGAGAAGGGCCGTGCATCAGCACGCGAATCCCTCTTGCTCGTCTCTGCGAACGACCCAGTGGGTGAGAGAGAAATGGAGTCAGGATGCACCTGCTCCGGCGCTGTACCGGCTGATTGCTCTGCAGGCACCCCGCTAGGGCATAGCTGCGTCGGTAAACCGGATCCTGTGAATACAGGGCTCCCCGGCTTGCGCGCCCTTTTTCCCGGCCCGTCCTCCTGCCGTGGAGGAGGGCTCCGGGTTGGGTTGCCGACAACTCCTTGCAGAAGTTTTACGGCCTTTACTTTTCCTACTGTCCATGTCTCTGTGGAAGAAAACACAATTATTCACACAGAACAACCAACTCAAGGTTGTTTGTACTTACCTGAGTGGCCCTTGTGAAGGGCTGGTGACGAGCCGCGCTCCTCTCCAGCCGTCGACTGCAATGCGAGCGACGATATGTCGCGCATGCGTGCTGGCGGGTTCTTCACGAAGTCACTCACGTGACTCCGAAATGAAATAGACACAAAATGCTGGAGTAACTCAGCGGGACAGGCAGCATCTCAGGAGAGACGGAATAGGTGACGTTACGGATCAAAACCCTTCTTCAGACTGAGACGATATAGTCTGAATAACTTTAGTATAGTTTTTTTTAGTTTGAGATACAGTGGGTCGGCACCGAACAGCGATCCCCGCACATTAATACTACCTTAATACTACCCTCCACCCACTAGGGACAATTTTTACATTTACCAAGCCAACTAACCTACAAACCTGTACGTCTTTGGAGTGTGGGAGAAAACCCACGCGGTCACGGGGAGAACGTACAAACTCCGTACAGACAGCACCCGTAGTCATGATCGAACCCGGGTCCCTGGCACTGCATTTGCTGTAAGGCACCAATTCTACCGCTGCGCCACCGTGATCACCCTCAGTCTGAAGAAAGTTTTTGAACAAAATTTCACCTATTCCTTTTCTCCAGAGATGCTGCCTGTCCCGTTGAGTTACTCCAGCACTTTGTGTCTATCTTTGGGGCTTGAACAAGTAAATAAGCTCCTCTGATTCCTCCTCTGTTTTATGTTCTATTTCTCTCATATTTCAGATGTGTCGTTCATATAGGCATCAAACTCTGGTATGATAGCTTCATAGTTTTTTCCTTAATACCCTAAAATCTCTTTCTTTGTTCTGTCACTGCTCTATTAAGATGGATCAAATTGGATTTCTCTCAAAATAGAAATAGGAAATAAGGAAACCACTCAGCTGGCCATGCAGAACCAATGGAAAGGGACACAGTGATAATGTTTCTGCTCTATCTGTGAATGTGAGAAAACAAGTATGTTTTAAGTGGCTATGAAGGTGGGGGACGGATAGGCAGGATAATCTCTGACAGGACAAGGCCAAATGTGCCAAGGTGAGTCGAATGTTTGTGGTGTTGTTTGGTTACTAGATTGATGAAGGCAGATAAAGAGGGCAAAACCAAATGTGAAGCTGTGAAATGGAACTCCAAGCTGTTGCTGAGACCTAATCATAGAAACATAGAAACATAGAAAATAGGTGCAGGAGTAGGCCATTCGGTCCTTCGAGCCTGCACCGCCATTCAATATGATCATGGCTGATCATCCAACTCCGTATCCTGTACCTGCTTTCTCTCCATACCCCCTGATTCCTTTAGCCACAAGGGCCACATCTAACTCCCTCTTAAATATAGCCAATTAACTGGCCTCAACTACCTTCTGTGGCAGAGAATTCCAGAGACTCACCACTCTCTGTGTGGAAAATGTTTTCCTCATCTTGGTCCTAATGGAATTCCCCCTTATCCTTAGACTGTGACCCTTTGTTCTGGACCTCCCCAACATCGGGAACAATCTTCCTGCATCTAGCCTATCCAACCCTTTAAGAATTGTGTAAGTTTCTATAAGATCCCCCCTCAGTCTTCTAAATTCTAGCGAGTACAAGCCAAGCCTATCCAGTCTTTCCTCATATGAAAGTCCTGACATCCCAGGAATCAGTCTGGTGAACCTTCTCTGTACCCTCTCTATGGCAAGAATGTATTTTCTCAGATTAGGAGACCAAAACTGTATGCAATACTCCAGGTGTGGTCTCACCAAACCCTGTACAACTGCAGTAGAACCTCCCTGCTCTTGTACTCAAATCCTTTCGCTATGAATGCTAACATGCCATTTGCTTTCTTCACTGCCTGCTGCACCTGCATGCCTACTTTCGATGATTGGTGTACCATGACACCCAGGTCTCGTTGCATCTCCCCTTTTCCTAATTTGCCACCATTCAATAGTCTACCCTGGTTTTTGCCACCAAAGTGGATAACCTCACATTTATCCACATTATACTGCATCTGCCATGCATTTGCCCACTCACCCAGCGTATCCAAGTCACCTTGCAGCCTCCTAGCATCCTCCTCATACCTAACACTGCCCCCCAGCCTAGTGTCATCTGCAAACTTGGAGATGTTGTATTAAATTCAACAAATCTTTAATATATATTGTAAATAGCTGGGGTTCCAGCACTGAGCCTTGCGGTACCCCACTAGTCACTGCCTGCCATTCTGAAAAGGACCCGTTTACTCCTACCCTTTGTTTCCTGTCTGCCGGCCAGTTCTCTATCCACATCAATACTGAACCCCCAATACCGTGTGCTTTAAGTTTGTATACTAATCTCTTATGTGGGACCTTGTCGCAAGACTTCTGAAAGTCTAGATATAACACATCCACTGGTTCTCCCTTATCCACTCTGCTAGTTACATCCTCGAACAATTCTATAAGATTCGTCAGACATGATCAAAAGCAGCATGGTAATAGTGGCCACCATACTGGGCAGTGTATGAGCAGAGACAAAAAAGGCTGAGTTGATTTTACAGACGACAGGTCCGAACAGTTTGGATACAAACAGCAAAAATGAAAAAAACCTGAAACGCAGTATTGAGACTCAAAGACTGTAGTGTGGCCAGAAGTGAGGATGAGTCCATCAGCATCTTTGGAGGCAAAGGGATGGGTGCCATTTTGGGTTAAGATCTGCATCAAGATTGAGAATGAATTGGAAAGGCAGCCAGTATGCAGGGAGGGCTGAGACGGGGGCTGGTAGATGAAAGGTAGAACCAGGCAAAGCAGAACTCTCAGAACATAGTACTCTGGGGAGGGGTGGGGGGTGGAAGGAATGAAAAGTAAACCAAAGGAAAAGTGAAAAGGGGAAGTAAAGAAGTTAATAATTATATGGAAAATGGGATGAAGGAACCAGGTGGGAGAGGATGGCAGAAATTAACAAAATGAGGGTGTCAATAGGTGGACATGTGGGAGTGGGAAAGGAGCACGTGGGGAGTGGGTTGTTTGAAATTGGATGATTTAATGTTCATATTATTAGGCTGTCGGCTCCCCAAGTGGAAGATGAGGTGCCGTTCCTCTAGATTGCCTATGCCCTTATTGTGGCACTGGAGAAGGCCAAGGACGGATGGCTCATTGGGGGAAGTTGCTGTTTATCAAGTTAAGTCAAGTCAACTTTATTTGTCACATACACATACAAGATGTACAGTGAAATGAAAGTGGTAATGCCTGCGGGATTGTGCAAAACAACAGAACAGAACAGAATCAGTATTTACATTTTTCTACAGTAATTATGCCCTGGTGAAATCAGAGTTGACAGTCCTGATGGCCTGTGAGAAGAAACTCTGTCTCATCTCTGTTTTTGCAGCGTGACAGCGGAGACGCTTGCCTGACCGCAGCAGCCAGAACAGTCCATTGCTGGGGTGGTTGGGGTCCTTCATGATCTTGCTGGCTCTGGATCTGCACGTCCTGGTGTTCAGGTCCTGCAGAGGGGGGTAGGGTAGTTCCCATGGTGCGTTCGGCCGAATGTACTACTCTCTGCAGAGCCTTCCTGTCCTGAGCAGAGCTGTTGCCAAACCAGATCGAGATGTTTCTGGACAGGATACTTTCTACAGCACCAGAGTAGAAGGATTGAAGGATCCTCTGTGAGACTGAATTTCCTCAGCTGCCTGAGGTGGTAAAGGCGCTGCCTTGCCTTTCTCACCAGTGCGCAGTGTGTGTTGTCCATGTCAGATCCTCTGTGATGTGGACTCCCAGGTATTTAAAGCTGCTCACCCTATCCACAGTAGTCCCATTAATCCCCAGTGGCGTGTACGGCCTCGGATGTTGTGCCCTTCTAAAGTCCACAATCAGCTCCTTAGTTTTAGTGACCGTCAAGGGGAGGCTGTTGTTCTGACACCAGAGTGCCAGGTCAGCCACCTCCTCCCGGTAGGCCTTCTCATCGTTAGCGGAGATCAGGCCCACCACCACCGGGTCATCAGCAAACTTGATGATGGAGTTGAAGCTGAACCTGGCCACACAGTCCTGTGTTTACAGGGAGTACAGTAGGGGACTGAGGACGCAACCCTGGGGGGATCCGGAGGACTCAACCATGGGGGTCCCAGTTTCCCTATAAAGTTTGTATTGTGGCTTTTAAGAACAATGCAGAGGCTACTGACAGATGGAGGAGGGGACTGGAAAGGTAAAATAACAAGCGTTGGATGACAACAGAGGAGGTATCATTAGAGTTGTTGAAAGGAATTTTGTGTTTAACCTGTGCACTAAATCTGGTTTCAGGTGGGGCCCAGTTGCCCTTTTAATTACAGAACAGACACAAAGAACGTGTCCCAGTTGCCCTTTTAATTACGGAACAGACACAAAGAACACCTTGTAGAGCAGTGGTGAGTTCAAGAGAGTGTTGTATTCAAGAGTGAGGTAGATATATCTCTAAGGGCTAATGGAATCAAGTTATATGGGGAGAAAGCAGGAATGAGGCACTGATTTTGTATGATCAGCCATGATCATATTGAATGGCAGTGCTGGCTCAAAGGGCCAACTGGCCTACTCCTGCACCTATTTTCTATGTTTCTATGTTTCTCAAACAAGTTGGTTTATTCATAACCTTAACAATACATTAAAAAAAATCTAATCAAAATAAACTTTATTCAGAATAAAAATATTTAGAAAACAAGAGCTGTGCAAAGATTCTTCCGACATTCTTAGAGGCAATATATACATTCATTTGCGTTGTATCACAGTGTTCACAGATATTATTTTTTCCGGTCCACTTGCCACTCATGTGTCCCCTTGGGGTGATGTCCCTTCCCTCATTTGAAGGGTGTCTCCACCATGCCTTAACAATGCGCACTGGGAAACACTCTGAGTGAGCCCAAAGTGTTTCATAGACTCGCAGCACTCACAGCATTTTTATATTCTCATGACACCATGGTTACATGTGGATTTTACACCATTGATCAATGTCTCAGTAGCATTTCATCTTTGTTTTTCCCCAAAGTTATCTTTAACATCCTATTTCCTGTAATTAGAAAATAATTATTTCATTGATGTAACAAATGGGTGCAATAAAGGACACTGCCATTTCTGAAGAAGTGTCTCAACCCGAAATGTCAACCATTCCTTCTCTCCAGAGATGTTGTCTGTCCCCCTGAGTTACTCCAGCAATTTGTGTCTATCTTCGGTGAAAAAAATCATCTGCA
The DNA here is from genome assembly GCA_963514005.1 of Raja brachyura. The sequence continues at coordinate 11,599,349 of OY740794.1, read as the reverse complement.
GCTCCGTCCTATACACCTCTCTTTCCTGATCAGTTCAACTGTCCTCAGCCTCGTTTACAACTCCCAGTTAATTTTAACTTTAGCTAGCAATGCAGTGGAATCTAATCACCTGATAAATCTATTTATTGCCTAGTACACAAGTTTATAATTCATAAGAGCAGAAGTAGGCCATTCGGCCCATCGAGTCTACTCTGCCATTCAATCATAGCTGATCTATCTTTCTCTCTCAACCCCATTCTCCTGCCTTCTCGCCATAACTTGTGACACCCTTACCAATGAATAAGACTTTACAAACCCATAAGCTCTTGGGATAACCATATTACAATCTACTAATCTTTCTTATAATTTTCAGAATTTCCCACATCAGATTCGCAAAACCATAAAGCTGATCTTTTAGCTCTCAAAGAGATCACAAAAGTCTGCGTTTGCTTTTACCACTGTAGGGGTGACCACACGCAGAGCACCAAATCTATCTAAAATAGGACTGGGCAGGATATTTGGAAAAAATTGTGGACCATTTTTCTGTAAATTTACAATATTTGGTCTCATTTCTGCTTTGCCCAGTCTATTTGTCTTGAAGCTCAGTATTGTTAAACTCTGCTGCCTTAGATCTATTTCATCAAAGTCTCTCAGGACTTTATGTTTCAGTGAGACAACATGTCATTCTACTGAACTCCCGAGTGTGTTGGCTATAATGGATTTCCAGCGATAACAAAAACCCAGAAAGTATTCTCTTATACCGCCTGTAATACAAGTATATCTGCTTCCCTTGGTGCAGCGTATGGTACTCCAGGCAAGGTCATATGGAATTGGAACAGAAATAGACCACTGAACACGAGCCCCATTCAATGGGATCACAACTAATTTGATTTTAGCTCGAGCATTACTTCCCTGACATTTCCCATAACCTTCAATATCGCAACAGACCAAAGTTGTCTAATATTGTCCAGCTTGGCCTTGGATATATCTAATGAGAAACTCCACAGTTCCCTAAAATATAGAAGTGAAGCAAAACTTAAAAGAAAAAGAACAGTACGATTGGGCGGAAGTGAAGGCCTATGGCCACGTATAAGCTCAGGGGCAACCGCGTTTTTGCGGTTTTGCGGTTGCAGCACCTAGACTGTGGAACATCATCCCTCTTCTCATCAGAACTGCCCCCTAGACTTAAAGCCAATTTTTACTCACAAGCATTTCTTGAGGTCCTCTGACGGACTGCTGTATGTACGTATTTATGTATGTATTGTTAGATCTATGTACCATTGTATGCAGCACGTTAGTACCTGCACCAATGTAAAGCACTTTGGTCAACGAGAGTTGTTTTTAAATGTGCTATAGAAATAAAATTGACTTGACTTGACTTGATGATAATGGAAACAAGGAGAATCTGAATGAAACATCAGATTATGAGAGTGTTTGAATTGGTAGCTCTTAGAGAAAAAATATTATTTCTATCGTTCTCAATTAGCGACTCGTTATTCTGTTAGATGGTCTTAGAGAAAAAAAATATTCTCCCCATCTATCTAAAATAGTGACTCGTTATTCGGCATCTGTGTCCCTTAATTCTGGTCGGAAAACTCGGATGTAGGTGGGAACAGACTTGTCAAGGAGGGATACGATAGAATCGAGGTGTGTGGAGATAAGTTCAGTGGGGCAGGGGCAGGAGCAGGAGCAGGCAAGGACGATGAGTCTGCCGGGCAGTCTTGTTTTAGAACATAGAAATCATAGAAAAATAGGTGCAGTAGGCCTTTCGACCCTTCGAACTAGCACCACCATTCAATATGATCATGGCTGATCATATTGTACTCCGTTCCTGCTTTCTCCCCATATCCCTTAATTCCTTTAGCCCTAAGAGCAAAACTAACACTCTTTTGAAAACATCCAATGAATTGGCCTCCACTGCTTTCTGTGGCAGAGGATTCCACAGTTTCACAACTCTCTGGGTGAAGAAGTTTTTCCTCATCTCAGTCCTAAATGGCCTACCCCTTATTTTTAAACTGTGGTCCCTGGTTCTGGACTCCCACAACATCGGGAACAGTTTTCCTGCATCTAGCCTGTCCAATCCTTTAAGAATGTTATATATTTCTATAAAATCCCCTCTCATCCTTCTAAATTCCAGTGAATACAAACCCATTCTTTCATCATATGTCATTTGATCTCGATGAGAAGGGACTGGAAAAAGAGTAGGTGGGGAGGGACTGGACTTGATTCCGGATTCCCTCATGAGGGGAGATATCCAGTCAGCATCTCTCCACACTTGTCCTTTCCCTGTTAAATCTTGTTTCACTACTAACTTTTAGCAAGTTTGTTGAAATGTTAGCTCTGCCCATTGCTGCACAAATAAGACTGACTTGTTGAGTATTTCCAATATTTTCAGCTTCAATTTCCAGTTCTATTGATTACTTGATGGGTGACATGAAAACACAACATATCCACTATCGCCCATTTTCATCGAGCATTGAAAGAAAAAAAAAATCCTGTTTTTTGTTTGTTTTTGCCTTCAAAATTGCTTGGGCAATAACTTCCTTAAAACCAAATTTAGAAAATAATAGTTCAATTTAACCCAACGACCTTTAAAATCTAATTGAAGAGGATTAAAGGCTTTGACTATGGTTTTACGTGCAAGTGTGACTGAATGGACATTACAGTAAATGTCAAAGCTGAGAGGAAAGAGGAGATTGTGATAAAGGCAATCAGTGTGTTAAATAGGCCAGATAGAGATAATCTTTTCCACAGAATTATTTATTTTGATGGATGTTATGCAAAACTCATTGAATGTTCCAGTTAAAGCTCAACTTCCCAATGGCCTCCTCCTGTGCCTTATTGTTCTAGCTGATTGATAATTAAAATACAAGCAGATCAAATGTTTTCCATTAACTGAGCACTAATTTTCCATTAGCTTTACACTAGATCAGTTTATGATGCTGTTATGTATTATTGTGTGCACCACAAGGACCTTCCCAGTAATACACAATCTGCTGAGTTCCTCCAGCTCTCCCCTGTTTTTTAGCTAAAGATTCCAGCATCTGCAGTCTCTTGTAAATTCCCAGCCCGCTATCACCCCGTTTCTTTACATAGAAACATAGAAAAATAGGCGCAGGAGTAGGCCATTCGGCCCTTCGAGCCTGCACCGCCATTCAATGTGATCATTTTACCCCCTCCCCTACACACTCTCCTATTTTATCCTTTCGCCACCTACTCCATTCCTCATCCCACCCAATCCCTCTCACCCTCTCCCCTTCACTCCCCATCTTGCTCCATCCTCCCCTCCACCTCATTATATTGGCTGCTTCTCCTTTACCCATCCAGTCCAGGACCTGCATGGAAATGTTGCCTGTTTGTTTTTCTCCACAGATTCTGCCTGACCCACTGAGTTCCTCTAGTTCCTCTCCTTTCATATAGAGCACAGGACATAGAATAGTACCAACTAGGAATAGGCCCTTCAGCCCACAATGTCTGTGTCAAACACGAGGCCGAGATAAATCAATCTCATCTGCCTCCATGTGGTCCAAAATCCACCATTACTTGTCTATACATGGGCCTATCAATAGCTCTCTTAAATTCCACTATCACATCAGCTTCCACCACCACCTCACTAGCACATTGCAGTCACCCACCACTGGTTAAAAAACGTGCCCTGCCCATTTCCATTAACCTTTGCCACTCTTATTTTAAACTTATGTCCTCTAGTCTGACATTTTCACCCTGGGGAATAAGCTCTGACTGTCTACCTTATCTATACCTTTCATAATTTTATGTACTCCTATTAGCTCTCTCCTCAACTTATGGCATAGCTTCCAGAAGATAGACAGAAAATGCTGGAATAACTCAGCGGGAATGGCAGCATCTCTGGAAAGAAGGAATGGGTGAGATTTTGGGTGATGATTCCAGCCTCTGCAGCCCCTTGAGCTTTCCCAGTAATTCCACTGGGATACTGTGATGCCCTAGTTTGCCCACTGGTTTGAAAGAATGAGGAGGATAATTCCAATGAGATTTTATCTGTTGTGGCACCGCTAGCCTCAGACGACTGTCAACTAGCTCATATGAAATGTGATCACAGACAGGCCATCTCTGAATGGAACCCTCAGTTCCTGTGGCACCTGAGACACAAGATAATGTGGAACAAAACATAACAGAGCAGATAATTGACCTCTTAATATTGCAAGTAACACACAATGAAGCCAATATTAATGTTATCTCCTTCCATAGATTTCCTCCACATCTGATGAGTGGAACTTTATAGCCTCCTCCACTTTTTTTGAGGAATCAGACATTAAGGGAAGATGACTTGTATTGATAAACTGAAGTGCCTGTGCCCAATTCCTCCAGAGAGCCTCATGCAGGATCCATGTTAATGTTAGACTATACCCTCAGAGAACTTGGCAAAAATCCCATTGTTGATTTTCCCTGGGCATGGTTTGGACTGGATACAAATGCAACTTACTTAGTGCAGGAGCTCCAGAATAGCCTCTGGGAGATTTATTTAAATGCACACATATTCTATGTGGCGCATCTTGATAAGGCAGTTTTTCGATATTTCTGAAATCAATAATATGAAAAGAATTGTGGATCATTTGTTTCTCGTAGAGCAAGGTTGTTTCGGAAGCATTTTGCAACATAAATCATACAGCAATAGATGGCAGAGAGATCAAAAGGCTCCTGATATAATGGAAATTGAAGTGTGTGCTTAGCAGGCTTACCACAGGACAGCTGACTCAAATGGTTACTAGCTGCTGGGACAGAACTTTGTTACGTACAATAATAATATTTGCAGCAGTAGGAAACAGCTTAATACAATACAAAGTGCATTGCCATTACATGTAATAGCTGCACACATGTACATTGGAAGTGTTTATTAGAGTGTCCCCACATACGGTTCACAGTTTTTCACACACTAAGTAGATAGGCTATCTCTGTTTCTCATGGGGGGGGTGTGTAAAGTGCACAGCTTTGATGTAGAGGGAGGAGGTTTAACGGAGATCTTTTTCCGTTATATGTTTCTATAAGATCCAAAAAACAGTTGCTACCTGTGGTGGACTGTCAGAGGAGGTGGTAAGGGCTGCAACAACAACAACACCATTTAAAAGACATCTTGTGTGGGAAGGGACTGCAGATGCCGATTTAATCCGAAGATAGACACAAAATGCTGGAGTAACTCAGCGGGTCAGACAGCATTTTTGGAGAAAATGAATAGGTGACGTTTTGAGTCGAGACCTTTCTACGGTGTCATCTTGGCTGGTATTCAATTGTGCAGGGCTTAGTGCAGTGGTTCTTAACCTGGGGATCGTTTGGGGTTTTGCCGGGGGTCATGAAGGGGACATAAATAACATATAAATTTGTTAAGCCCATGTTTAGGAACCTAACAAAGATACATACCACATTTGTTCGCGTATGCGCGTATTGGTGCCAAAAACGTTAAGAACCACTGGCTTAGTGGAATATGGAATTAATTAAGGCTAATGGAATTACTATGATAGACACCTTTGATCAAAGAACCAGCTCTATGTTGTACAACTCTTAGACTCCTTGGTCAATCTATGCTTTTTGGTTTAAGAAAACAGTATAAGGCCTTTCTTCCATATTGACCCTATGCTCTGAAGTACAGATATCATTGGGGTATAGTAAAATAGACAATACATTGAGACTTGGCCTAGATGATGCATAGGCAATGTACAGACAAGGGCAGGAGCAGGCTATTCAGCCCATCAAACCTGCTTTGTCATTTAATATGATCATGGATGATCAGATGTAATCTCATCTCTACATTTCTACACATCTGTTGTAACTGAAGCAGTGGTGCACATACCCTAGTATACATTGATGGTGCCAAAGTAGAGATTGTTGAAAGCTTCAAGTTCCTGGGAGCAAATATCACCAGCATCTTATCCTGGACTAGCCAACAAAGCACACACCACATTTCTACTTCCTTAGAAGGCTTAAGAAGTTCAGCATGTCCCCTTACCAACTACTCTTACCAACATCTACAGATACACAGCATTCTATTGGGATTCAGCACACCTTGGTTTGGGAACAGCTCCATCCAAGATCACAATAAATTGTAGGGAATTGTGGACGCAGTCCAGACCATCACACTAACCAACTTCCCTTCCACCAGCTTCATCTACAACATGCTGCCTCGGCAAACCCACCAGCATAATGTAGGATGAGTCTCACCCCGGACACTCGCTCTTCTCCCCTCTCCCGTCAGGCAAGAGGCACAGAGGGGTAAAAATGCATACCTCCAGATTCAGGGACAGTTTCTTCCCATATCATGCAACTGAACCATCCTATCACCAACTGAAGAGCAGTGCTGAGCTACCATCTACCTCATTGGAAGACCCTTGGATTATCTTTAATTGGACTTCATTGTCTTTATTTTGCACTAAACATTATTCCCTTTATCCTTTATCTGTACGCTGTGGACGGCAAGATTTTAATAGTGAGATTAAATGAGAACTTACCAGTTTGAAGTTTGATCTGTATTTTATGAGGAGTTACAATGAGGGATTACGTGAGGACCCCGTCCAGCACGCATGCGCAACATTCTTCAAAGCAGCGGTGTGGATTCACTGAAAAAACACAGCGATTGAAATAAATATAGTAAAGAAAAAATAAGAACTTAATTACCAGTTGATCTGTATAATAGAGGGTGGGAGCGGAGGGCACGTAGTCCCTCATTGTAACTCCTCATAAAATACAGATCAAACTTCGAACAGGTAAGTTCTCATTTAATCTCACCATTCGGAGTCACGTGAGTGACTACGTGAAGACTTCAAAGCTCTGTGATTCCAAACAGTGTACCAACTCATGCTTCACTCACTGTCTGAAGACCTTTGAGGGAGGAAGTATGTTATCACAATCAACAATAACCTGTTTGTGAACAAAAAAGGTTTATTAATAACAACAAAAAACAGAGAGCTCCCCCGGGCTTAAATTAAATATTATCTACAGACTCTAAAATTCTGTCTGCAAACGTAGCAGGTTCTGCCAGCGGCTTATTATAAAACCTTTGGAAAGTTCTTTCCGAGGACCATCCTGCTCTGGCCAGAATGTGGTCCATAGGCACGTCCGTTCGCCTAGCCGCCGACTTGGATGCAGCCCTGGTGGAGTGAGTTTTGTAAACATTAGTGTTGACTCCCGTGGACTTAAGCACCTGCTTGAGCCACCTTGAAATGGTTTGGCTCGTCACCTGACCATGGGGCTTCTTGTGGCTTATCGATAAGGCTTTTTCTCTCCCTCTTAAGTTGTATGTTGTGTCTATGTATATGGCGAGATGGGTCTTGGCACACAGCCGTGGGTCAGATGAATATGCCCGGAACTCCATGACTGGAGGCATGGTTCCTGGTCTAGTTTGTTTGACCAGACTGAATATGGAATGTGATACAGTCCAATGACTCTGTCACGCTGTTCAGCCTCAGAAGGTGGAGGGACTGTACCCTTTGTGCTGACACTAGTGCCATGAGCATGACTGATTTCAGGGTAAGTTGTTCCAGCATGAGTGACCTGGGTGGTGGCCATCTCCTAAGGTACGTCAGCACAATGCTGACATCCCAGATCTGAGTGTACCTTGGTCTGGGGGAATTAATGTTAAAAATACCCCTCATGATTTTGACCACCAGTGGATGGGACCCCAAAGCCTGTTGTCCTGCAGCTGGAACCAAATAAGCTGACAACGCACTCCTGGCTGTATTGATGGCACTGTAGCTGATGTAACCCAACCAGGAACTCTACAACACTGGTAGCTGTTGCTGTTGTGTAGGTAGTTCCTGTTTTGGAGCAATACCATTCCCACTTCCTTATGTTGATCAGGTATTGTCTCCTGGTGGGCTCCCGGTAGGATGCGGTCATCATGTTGATGGCGTCCTCAGACAGTCCCAGGCCCAGTAGAGGTCTTTTTAGAATCTGCAAGCCAGGAGATTGTCTCTGTCATGGCACGGGTGACTAATGCCTGACGCTGGGTGGATTAATAATACTGGACTGCTGGGGAATTCCAACGGTGTTTCGACAGCCATGTCAAGGGCCACTGGGAACCATAGCTGTGTAGGCCAGTCGGGTATTATCAAGATTCCTGAAGCGGAATTCAATTGAATCTTGCATAATACCCGACTGATCAGGCAGAAGGGAGGAAAAGCATAGAAGAACATTTTCCCCCAATGCAGCGTGAATGCATCAACTGCTGCTGCCTCAGGGTCCAGTTCCCAAGCGACATACATTGGTACCTGGTGATTCAGCCCAGATGCAAATAGATCAATATCTAGTGTGCCATATTACTTTGTAATTTCAGCAAATACTTTGGGATTTAACATCCATTCGATGTTATCGTTAAATTTGCGTGACCTGGTGTCTGCCACTGTATTTTGCTTACCTGGTAGTTAAGTTGCTGATAACCAAATATGTATTTCGACACACCATTGCCAGATTAGGTTGACCGAATTGTCACATGATATCGACTTTACACCACCCATGTGGTTGATATAAGCTACCACTGTGGTATTATCTAATTGCAACCGAACATGTGCGTGATGCGTATTAGATGAATATGCTTTTAAACCATATAACGCACCCAACATTTCTAAGTAGTTAATATCCCGTGTCTGTAGGCAAAATGATTTAAAATTAGTTCATCTGCCCCCTGTGCTGGATTGTATGTTAGTTGCTCCCCAGCCCAAAGCACTGGCATCTGTTTGAATGGTTAATACTGGGTTGGTGATTATTATGGGACTGGAACTAAGCCTAATGTTCCTTGTCCACCATTGGAACTCTGGAATGGATTCAGCAGTTAAATTCATAGCTCGGTCAAAGTGAACTGAGTTTTTCTTTAGTGCGTGCACTTTTGCTCTTTGTAAATTTTGATAGTGCAAAGGCCCAAATTGTACAGCTGGAAAGGCTGCTACAATTTTCCCAATTATACTAGCTACCTGCCGTATGATTGGCTGATGATTAACCATTAGTTTGTTGCTTGATTGTGCCAAATCTGATGCTTTTCCCTTCGGCAGAGTTACAATCATGCGAATAGTGTCAATCGTAAATCCAAGATAGTCCATGGTTGTGGACGGTGTCAAATTGGATTTATCTGGATGTATGACAAACCCCAAAGTTTCAAACAAACGTTTGGTGGCTGCTACTGCCAAAATGGCTGTCTCCAAGGTTTTCCCTACTATTAAAATGTCATCTAAGTAAGCCATGACTATATGCTTTTGTTTCCTCAATAATGCCAAAGCAGGTTTTAAGATTTTTGTGAACAACCTTGGAGCTGAGGTTAGCCCATTTGGTAAGGCTTTAAATTGCCATAGCTGTTTTATCCAGATAAACTTTAGGTATTTACGATGCTCCTTGTGTATGGGTACTGAGTAGTAGGCATCTTTTAAATCAATGCTTGCCAGAAAGTACCCTCTCGAAATCAATTGTCTGGCTGTTTCAAAAGTTTCCATCTTGAAATGTATATACTTAACAGTTTCGTTTAAAGAAGTTAAGTTAATGATGATGCGACATCCACCATCTTTTTTAGTTTTAGTGAAAATATTAGACACAAATTCCAAAGGTTCATGTTTTGTTCTTTCAATGACACCTTTTGCTAGTAGCCTCATCAGTTCAGCTTGACCCTCTTGTTTCTCTTTGACTGAGAGGGTGAATACCCTTTGGGGTATATGCTGAACAGGCGGCATGTTTTCATGAACGAAGTCAATTTTATAGCCATGAATGCTGCTGAGTATATATTTGTCATTAGTGATCCAGTCAGCGGAAAGACTATATATGATTTTATTTCAGAGTCAAATGAGTGAATACGTGAAGACCCCGTCCAGCACGCGTGCACGACATTAGCGTTTATGCAGTGCACCCGCGACGAACGGTAGTTCAAGGCGCTCCCGCTATAATTTGAAAGTCGGGCCGACAAGTAAGTGTTTTTACCGTGGCCGTGAGTATTTTCTCTGTGTATCCATAAACAAGTGCAATCTCCCCCCTGTTAGTATAGAGCCCCTACTGCTCATATGCTGAGAGGAACCAGACCCACCTACCACCATGGTTATTGGTGCTTCTTCTGCCTCTTCGCTGGATGATGAGGTGTCTCCTGGGCTGTAGAGGGCTACTGTTGATGCTGCTGTTAATGTTGCTGTTGATGTTGATATTGGGCGTGGTGCATTTTCCATGGGGTCCGCTCTGGGCCCTGGCCTAAAAAAGGTTTAACGGGGAATGTTTGCGGACCCCGAGCTTTCACCAGTCCCATATGGTAGTCGACGACTGGTGGATGACGTGGGGTACTGCCGCCTGGGTTCATAAGGTCTGCTCGGTCCCAAACCTGCCCTCACGAGGCCAAAGGTCTTGGACTCTTCCTCCAGTTCTTTCACCTTTTTTGGAAGGTCCTTTCCAAAGAGCAGAATTGGAGGTTCTGAACCCGGTGTTTTGCAAAGTCCTGCAAACTTAGGGTTGAGGGCAGGCTTGATGATTTCCTTCCGTAAATTGTTAATCTCGAATTCAGTGGTGCACAGCAGAGCTAATGTATCTTGCTGATTTGTGGTAATGTCCACACCATCTATGGACCGAGCATATGGAGTTATTCCTGCTGTCAGGAGTTTTAGGGTTTTCTGGAGCTTCAACTCCAGGTTCCTGATATTCTGTCCCAAATGTCCCCAAATTTGGCTGTTTACAGCTGGTACATTCAATGATATACAATTTTCTGGGGCTGTATATAATTCAAGAGTCTCATTGATAACCTGTTCATGTAGGGGTTTTGAGGACAGGTGGTGAATGCTGGCTGCAAGTTTCGGCTCTAAAGGCCGACCCACTCGTGGAGTGGCCACATAGCGGTTGACCACACCCAGCAGCTCTTCCTGATCCTGTACACCCTGCATACTCTGGACATCTTCAGCCAGCGACCCCTCTCCTTGACCAGCCCAGACCTGGTCGCCAATGCTGCCTTCAATAGAAGGTGAAGCAATGGCCAGTGCTGTAAAGGGCACCGCGGGAGTGCCTGAGCTCCCTTGGCAAGTCTGCTGCTGCTCTCTCAGCAGATCTCGCTGGAGCAATTGCTCCATAAGCCGTTCCATTCGGCTTAGGCGGCTGCCTTTGCCGCTCTCGAGCGGTGAGGCATCTTCATCCGAATTGTCGGATACTACTGCCCGGTCCTGGCTGCAGGTACCTCCAGCCCGCTGCTCAGGCTGCACTAGCGGTGCTGGGCTCGGCTCGGTAGTTAGTCCTGCCGCCTCTTGCCCCCCTCCAAAGAAAGCTCCTCAACGGGAGACGAACAGGGGTGAGCTACACATTTCTTTCCTCTGGTCTTTCTCATTCTTCCTGGAACACAAAGCAGACCACAGAGAAAATACTCACGGCCACGGTAAAAACACTTACCTGTCGGCCCGACTTTCAAATTATAGCGGGAGCGCCCTGAACTCCCGTTCGTCGCGGGTGCACTGCATGAACGCTAACGTCGTGCATGCGTGTCTTCACGTATTCACTCACGTGACTCTGAAATAAAATTATATATATAGTCTTTCCGCTGACTGGATAGCACGCAACTAAAAGTTTTTCATTTTACCTTGGTCAAGTGGCAATAAACTAAACTAAACTAAACTAAACTAAACTAACCTTTCATCCTCATCAACCTCTCTTAGATAAACATTTTACTTTAATAACTTTTTGGAGGAAAAGGGTTCATGTCTCTTCTCATCTCTGCCTTAAATAGATGAGCCCATCAGTGAATCCTAGTTCCAGATCTTCCAGAGGAACCATCCTCGTTCACCCTGACATTACCTCTCAGGACCTTATATGTTTCAGTGTAGTCTCCTTTCAGTCTTCTAAACTCCAGCACATACAAGCCTAGCCTGTCCAACCTTTCCTCCTAACACATCTCACCCATTCTGGATGTTGGTCTTGTGAAACCGCTCTGAATGCGTTAACAACTGTCCTCTTGATATGGTCACACCAAATAGCCGAAGCAAGACTTCCCTACTTCTGTGATCAAATATCCCAGGAATAAATAAATAAAAACATTTTGTTTGCTTTGCTAATAACTTGCTGTGCCCCAAATATAATCTTTTGTGAATCATGTGTTAGCCCCTCCCCCAATCCCATTATATTCTAGAGCTCTGTCTTTCACCATTTAGATAACGTGCTCTTCATAATATTTCTTGACAAAATGGAGCTTTCACATTTCCTCACATTATACTCCATTTGCCAGATTTTTGTCCACCCACTTAACAAATTAATCTCCCTGTGAACCTTAACATTTTCCTACTTATCTTTGTGTCAACAACTTAGCAACCACACCTTTACTGCTTTCTTCCAAGGCTATTATACAAACTGCGAAAGTCAAAGGCCCAGCATTGATCCTTATGGCACATCCTTCTTTGCATCTTGCAAACGAGAGAAATACGCATTTAAACACATCCTCGGTTTAAATATTAGCTATCCAATCTTCCATCAATTCCAATATGTTACCTTTAACATCACAATTTTTTTTTTGCATTACAAGTCTTAATGTGGCACCTTATCCATTGCCTTCTGCAATTATTAGCACACCCACTACTTCCCCTTTACCCACAGCAAGTTAAAGCAAAAAAAAACATTATATGTAAAAAATCTACAAAGAGAAGAAATGCAGCATTTCTCAGCTGCTGTTAAGGCATAGAGACAGACCGAGATTTTTGGCATAGCAATGCATCAACAACACATTGCAAAGAACAGTTTGCCACAGTTTATTATTCTGAAAATGGTTCTAAGCGACATTATGTACATCACAGAATGGTCTCAGGTGAGGCATCTTTGGTGAGAGTTTAGCTGTAGGTGGGAGCTTATCTGGGTTCAAAGTTGAAATGTTAATTTAATAAATTAATACACAGGCTTTACATTTTGTTGGTAGCCATATACAATCTTCTGAAATGATCTGGCATTAATATTCCCATCAAATAATCTTCCCATGTAATTAATTGAGGGAGCTATTGCCTGTTACAAAGAGTCTTCACAACATTTCCAGCACCTATTAAGGGCCTGTCCCACCAGCATGCAACTCTATGCGATTAGCGCGACCTAACGTGGTCGCTTGAGCCGTCCGGCATCGCGGGGCCGATCCCACTTCGATCGCCGGAGCCGTGCGGAATTGTGCGGAGTTCGTCCCGAGTTCGTCCCGACATCGCGCGGGGCTCCGAAAAAGCGACTATGTCCAAAAATTCCACGTGGCAACGGCTTGTCGGCTCGCAGTCGCCTCGACATTTACACACCGCCCCGACATCGTGCCTCCGTGAACCTATTTGTAAGTGCCTCCGTGACCCTCTATGTGTGTGGCTCCATGGCCCTGTGTGTGTGTGTGTGCCTCGGTGCCCCTCTCTGTGTGCCCCTCTCTGTCCTGGCGAACTTACCTTGGACTTCGCTCCAAGTTCGCCTCACTTTGCGCCGCGTTGCGCCACTCACCCGACCTCCGCGCGGCCCCTACTGCCGGTTTGGTTGCGCTTGCCGCATGCAGACGCATGCTGGTGGGAACGGCCCTGTACAGGGGATCACCCGACCTCCGCGCGGCCTCCGCTTCTAGTTTGATCGCGTTCATCGCATAGAGTTGCATGCTGGTGGGACAGGCCCTTTATACTGGTGCCGAGAACACAAGTACTGATGGAGTCTGAGACCAAGCACCTCAAGCATAAAATTAAATGGCATTTCTGACCTGGTATTTGGCATTGACTTTGCACATTTTAAAGAATAAACCACAGAATTTAACATATATATTGGCCTGATTTGTTTTATTTTCAGAAAATTGGAGCGGAGTATATGTTTGCTTTTCCAGTAGGCAATTCTCCAGTCAAATTGTTTTCCAATCTATTTCTTTATTAAACATACTAAACTAGAAATATTTAATCTCACCCATCAAGCGCTGCAAATATGTTGAAATGACTCTGGAGAACATGGATGGACACACGCAATTGAACACAATATTTACCATTCCACTTTCTGATGCTGATTTGGCCATGCTGTATGTATTATAGAGTTGTGGAGATCATACAGAAACTCAGGGAGACTACAGCACAAAAATGTTTTGTGTTGCCCAGTGAATCTGTGATCAGTTCTGAGCAATTCAACTAGTCCCATTCTCAAACCATCGCTCCATTACCCTGCAAAACACAAAGTGCTGGAGTAACTCAGCAAGCCAGGCAGCATCTGTGGAGAGAATGGATAGGTGATGTTTCTAGTCGGGATACTTTCTCAGACCAAAAACATTGCCTATCCAGTACCTCCAACTGTCCTCAGTCTGACCGACTGAGTTACTCCAGCACTTGGTGTTATACTCAAGATTCTGGTGTCCTGCATTTCCTCGTGTCTCCGCTTCCTTTCAAGTATTTATCTACTTTTATTTTTAATAGGATGATGAAATCTGCCTCCACTAATTCCATTCCAGACCATTCTCTGCATGGTAAAGTTTTCACTTATGTCACTTCAGGATATTTTGCCAGTCATGTATGACTAACTGTGTCACCATCAGTTTACAGAGGATATACCTCTATCAGATTTTTTCATGACCTCTGCTGCTTCTGAAGAACAAGTTTTCCACGTCACAAATGTTCATTATCCTTGGAATCACTTCAGAAAATCCCTTCTGCATCCTTTTGAAGATCTTTCACATATTTCCTGCAAAGTCTATCAATGGTTCAGTGGTACTTTATCGTCACACGTACTTGATACAGTGACATTTTTTGTTTTGCATAGAATTCAGTAAAATCTTACTGTAAGTAGTAAGTAAGTAAGTAATTTTTATTTATATAGCACTTTTAAATCAAATCACGTTGAAGCCAAAGTGCTTTACAGAGAAGAAATTAGATTACCATACATCCATATAAAATAAAAAATAAAAAAAGACACAATACACTATAGGATTAAACATGAACGTCCCCCCACAGCAGAATCAATACTTTCCATTGTGAGGGAAAGCACCAAAAAGTCCAGTCCTCCTCCTCCTCCTAGTCCACCCGAGGTCGGGGCCTATTTGAGGCCTCCGCAGCCAGTCACCACAACGGCGGCCCAGTGTTACAGGCCCTCTTGCCAGGAAGATGGAACTCCGGCATCGGGTGAACACTCCTCAGCAGCTTGGAATGTCTGGAGCGGCCGCTTCCTCCCCGGAGACCATGTTTCCCGAAGTCCTCAGGCCGCGCAGGTCGGAGCTCCGACTCAGGCGATCTCGATTGTAAGCACAAACTTACCCAAGTACAAGAGTGTAATGATTGTCGTGTGAAAATAGTAGATTACATTAAGTTTGTCTGCCAAGAGACACCACGTTTCCGGCGCCATCTAGTATCCTTCAAATTTCAACATTTTTGAACATATTGAGTCTTATCTAGGCTTTGAAGGCCTGTTGCCCTGGTGATGGCACTGGGCCAGTGTTGCACGGGTCGAAGTGGCCTGGTGATGCCGTTGATGTCCTTCACCACCACTCTACTGCTCCCTGCTGCTACAGGCCACGTCCGATCCACACGCTTGTCTCACCTCAATGATTCAATGGGTCAATGGGTTCTTTAATGTCACGTTTACCAGGTACAGGGAAATACATGTTTTGCATACAGCTCAACAAGACTATCCCAGTACATAAGCTCAATCACCCAGTCAATATAGTATGCACAGAACAGCCCGCTGAGTCTATATGCAAGAGGTGCCATTTTTGGGCCATTTTACAGTCCCAGCTGCAGTTGGCCACAAAGGGCCGTTGGAGCCATCGCCTCCATCTTGGTCATCTCGAGATCCAATATCCCTCTCCACACCTGTGCCTCTCCTGCCCTTGACCTCTGTGGGGTCTCCAGTGGAGCCTTATCCAAGTGATCCCCCGGATACTGCAGGGCCTCCAGCCTTCCGCAGCCACCGCTCTGTCTCCCGCAGCTGAAGTGGGAATGCCCAGAGCATCTTCGAGGGCATGAGTCGAGCCCACAGCCCATTCACAGCAGCAACCCTGTTCTCCATCTGCTGCCACCGCCATCTTGAAGTGTTACTTGCCACATGCAGAGGAGGATTATCGGCCTCCAAAAATACATGCACATCGATATAAATGTTCTCAACCACCAAAACATCTGCCATGATAAATTATACAATTTTAATTTATAAATTTACATGAATTAAAATGATTCCTTCAAACCAATTAAACATTGCTTGAGGCTGCATGTAAAACATCTGAGAAATACATCTCTGACAGCTGTAATGGATAAGCAGAGTGAGCAGGGCACCTTTTCCAGTTGCAAATTACTTCTAGACCTTTATTAACCTATTTATGTATTAACCCAGAAGAAAGAGTTTTGGATGGAAAAATAAATTATTGGAGGAACTCAGTAGTTCAGGCAGCTTCTGTGGAGGAAAATGAAAGATATTTTAACTCAGACCTTTCTTCAGCTGATCTCTTTCCATTTCCCTCCACAGATGCTGTCTGACCCATTGAGTTCCTCCAGTAGTTTGTGCTTTGCTCAAGATTCCAGCATCCGCTGTCTTCATGTCTCCGAGTCCCTACACATCCTGGCTCCATAACACTGCTAGGACAAAGGCTTAGAATTTCATTTCAACACTGACACGGGGAAGGCAATGTCCTTACATGATTTTCCCTGGGTCACTGAGATACTCACGTATCAGTACTTGCCACGTTCCCAAAAATAACATTATTTTCTGGAAATAGGATTTCAAAATGACTCCTGTGTTTGCAAGATAGGAGGATGCTATTGTAAGTTTTTGTGTGCTTTTAAACAAATCAGCTGCCATCTTGGCAATGAAAGTGCAGATAGATTTAAAAACAGCAGAAGCACAGAGTTAGCTCCAGTTTTGGCTTTTATATTTCCTTACTAAGACACGCACTAATGGATGCAGCACTCCACAATGTGTCAACGTATCTGACTTTTGACAGCATGGCATGCAGGCATTCTCCCTCACTTCTTTATTTCTAAAGTCATCCCCATGGTTCCCATTGCTGTTAAAGCAGCTCAGAAAGCACAGTGCTGGAAACCCGGGTTCGATTCCTACTACGGGTGCTGTCTGTACGGAGTTTGTACGTTCTCCCTGTGACACATGGCTTTTCTCCGTTATCTTCGGTTTCCTCGCACACTCCAAAGACGTACAGGTTTGTAGGTTAATTGGCTTGGTGTAAGTGTAAAATGATCTTGTGTGTGTGCAAGATAATGTTAATGTGCGGGGATCGCTGGTCAGCGCGGACTCGGTGGGTTGAAGGGCCCGTTTCTGCTCTGTATCTCTAAACTAAACTTCAGCACGCCACACTTTACGTGCTTCAGCCGTAGCAAGCGACAGGCAGATAAACCCACCCTGGGGATTTAGATGTTTAAGAAGGTACTGCAGATGCTGGAAAATCGAAGGTGGACAATGTAGACAAAAATGCTGGAGGAACTCAGCGGGTGAGGCAGCATCTATGGAGCGAAGGAAATAGGCAACGTACGGGTCAAGACCTTTCTTTAGACTGATGTGTGGGTGGGGGGGGAGGGGCGAGGGGCGGGAAGAAGAAAGGAAGAGGCGGAGACAGTGGGCTGAGGGAGAGCTGGGAAGGGGAGGAGAAAACAGGGAGCACCTGAAATTAGAGAAGTCAATGTTCATACTGCTGGGGTGTAAACTGCCCAAGCAAAATATGAGGAGCTGCTCCTCCAATTTACGGTGGTCCTCACTCTGGCCATGGAGGAGGCCCAGGACAGAAAAGTCAGATTCGGAATGGGAGGGTGAGTTGAAGTGCTGAGCCACCGGGAGATCAAGTAGGTTAATGCGAACCGAGCGGAGGTGTTGGGCGAAGCGATCGCCAAGCCTACACTTGGTCTCACGGATGTAGAGCAGCTGACACCTAGAGCAGCGGATGCAATAGACGAGGTTGGAGGAGGTGCAGGTGAACCTCTGCCGCACCAGGAAAGACCGCTTGGGTCCTTGAATGGTCAAGGGGGGAGGTAAAGCGACAAGTGTAGCATTTCCTACGGTTGCAAGGGAAAGTGCCAGGGGAGGGGGTGGGAAGGGACAAATTGACCAGGGAGTTACGGAGGGAGTGGTCTCTGTGGAAAACAGACAGAGGAGGAGATGGGAAGATGTGGCCGGTGGTGGGATCCCGTTGGAGGTGGCGAAAATGTCGGAGGATTATTTGTTGTATGTGACGGCTGGTGGGGTGGAAGGTGAGGACAAGGGGGACTCTGCCCTTGTTAAGAGTGGGGGGATGGGGAGTGAAACCAGAGTTACATGGGTATAGATGAGACCCTGGTGAGAGACTCATCTATAGTAGAAGAGGGGAACCCTCGTTCCCTGAAGAATGAGGACATCTCCGATGGCCTGGTGTGGAACACCTCATCCCGGGTGCAGATGCGGCGTAGAGGGAGGAATTGGGAGTAGGGGATGGAGCCCTTACAGGAAGCAGGCTGGGAAGAAGTGTAGTGCAGATAGCCATGGGAGTCAGTGGGGTTATAGTGGATGTCGGTCAGAAGTCTGATAGTGAGCTGGAGGAGGATGGCCAGCCGTATCCAGACAGACCCGACTGTTGTGGTTGTGATGATCTTAGTAGCAGAAAGCCACAGGGTGCCCACAACATTAAAGCATTGCAAATGGCACCCAGCAACCTGTAACCTAGTGTTCTCATTAGAAGCATTTGGGAGGTGCGTTAAACCCCCTAATCGATGATAACACCTAATAACACTAATTGAGGGCAAGCATCAGATTTACAGACCCACAAAGCACAGATAACTGTGAGGAAAATAAATTGCTTGCATTATCTTCCAAATATTCTTGCAAATCTTATTTTAATTGATAAGGAATATAAAATGATACAAATAAAATAACTTGCATCAATGGTTCTGCAGCATAATATAGAAGAAGACATCATGGGAACTGCATAACACATGTGGACGAGGCAGTTAGATTATTGTATGAATCGGATGATTGTATCAATGCCTCTTTCATCAAGTTTACACCCTGACCTCAAAGATGGATCAATGGTGACATCCAGGCTTCCATTGAAAAAGTCCTGATCCAGCCACACATGTGCTTGCATCAGGTAACATTGAGCTCGGAGAGTGGATGATGCTCCAAGGTTGTTATCACAGCTTCGAGGGGCCGATAGTTGGCTCTGTTAATGTCAGGCCGGCGCATGAATCCTGCAGCAACAAGACCTGCCCATAGTTTTACAAGGATCATTAGGCAAGGCTGCAGAAGCCATTTCAAGATCTCTTGGAAGTCCATTACTCCAAATAGAATATGAGCATGAGATGCCAAAGCGAAAACACAATTGTTACTTGGAAAGCGAGAAATAGGCTTTTGAAGGGGAATTGGGAATGCATAGTTTAAAATTGCCAGTTGGCATTCTATACAGTGCTTCAGGCCTGTTTTGTTCAGACATTCATTCCCATTTGCATGTGGCTCAACTGGTAGGGAAAACCCTCGCAGGTCACGGGGAAAACGTACAATTTCCATACAGACAGAACTGTAGTCAGGATCAAACCCGGGTCTCCGACGCTGTAGGGCAGTAGCTCTACCGTTATGCCACCGTGCTGCCCAGGGTGCCACTATGGTGCATAGCTTGAATGCTGGCAATATTTGATGGGCAGTGGTCATAACCTGACGAGCTTTCTGTATTCATTTTGACTCTAATGCACATTAATTCTCCATTGATTTGTCCTTTTCTTTTTGGTCTTTAAATGTTACTAGACCAGGTGCAGACCCGTTGGGCCCGTACTCCAAGGCAATATTCCAACACTGACCTAAAGTCCCCAACTGTGCAGGCGCAGCTGACGGGTTCCCGTTGTGAAGTTATTTTTGTAAAGTTTAAAATGTAAATAACTTGAAAATATAACATCAATCTGAACAAAACTTGTTTCATTTTCATCCCAGGACAATAGGGAGTAAGGTGGGCCAAATATTGTAGTGCTATCGTATACCATTTTGGCAGGGTTTTGAAATATCACGCACAAGCACGCATACAAACAAACAAACAAACAGTGTTTTAGTAATATTTATAGATTCATCACATCATTATTCCAATGTTCGCCAAGTTGCCAGATATCTCATCACCCTCACCTTCCCACTCCTCCTGCTACAGGCTTCCATTCCCACATCAGCTCTCATTTCCCAAATATTACATTGCAAATTATATTCGAGCTGTGGGTGCTGGGTGTGGGAAAACAAGTCTTGCATTGCGTACTGGCATCTGTGTTGATCCAGTAAAGCTTGGTTTGTTGAGATGGCAACCCAGGATAACCTCCATCCAGGTACTCTAGCAGACCTTCCAGGTGAGACCAAGGTTCATGAATACCTCTTCTAACCTCTTTTCTGCATTCCGTACTTCCGATAAGACCTCCAAAGGGCTATATCAAGCAAAGACTAGGCGACTGTTTTGCTGAAAACCTGTGCTCAGTCCACCAAGACCTGCTGGATATCCTGGTTGCTAACCAAACCCTTCCCATTCGCAGCCAATCCTTCTGTCCTGGCCTCCTCTATTGCCAGAGCGAGGCCTCATACAAACCTCATATTCTGCGTGGGTAGCTTACAAACCAACGATATGAGCATTGAATTCTTCGATTTTAAGTAACAACCCTACTTTTACCCACTCTCTTTCCTGTGCACATCCTCAATGCTTTGTGCAATAATATCTCCCACTATCCTGTACTATCTACACACCGTCCCCTTTCACCTATATCCCTCCAGCTTTACCTTTTATTGTCTCACTCCTCTTCTCTCCTTAGCTGACAGCTTTTTGTCTCCTTGTCTCCTTTTGTCACCCTCTCGTCCTCTTTTCATCTCTTGCCCTTGTCCACCCACCTGCGATTCAAACAACCCCCTCATCTGTATCCATCTATCACTTGCCAGGCTTTGTCCTGCTCTCATATTGTTTCAGCTTCCTCCCTCCTATTACAATCAGTCTGAGGAAGGATCCCAACCCAAAATATCACCTATTCATGCCGACCAGAGATACTGTCTGATCCACTGAGTTAATCCAGCACTTTGTGTTTTATGCAAGATTTTAGGGGCAATTAAGGAAGAGCCATAAAATATATAAATTGGACATAAAACAAAGAGAAACACCATTGAGCAGAAGTATTTTATTCAAAATGATACCATGGTGCAATAAGTAAAGAATGCAAGAGACAGGCAATTAAATACAGTTGCTGTAAAATGCTTCAGGGAATAAAAAGCAAAAAAATTAAAACATTTTAAAAAGGTTAGCTAGTGAAAAAATGTTGGGAAAACACAAATAAGTTTTTAAAAAGTCCTGACAGAAAGCAGCAGAAATCCATGAAACACTTGACCACAAAATGTTTGCCATGGTGGATTTCTCCAGCAGTAAAGTACAGCTGCAGCAGCAGTAAAAATGACTGAAGAAGGGTCTCGACCCGAAAAGCCACCGATTCCTTTTCTCCAGAGATGCTGTCTGACCTGCTGAGTTACTCCAGCATTTTGTGTCTATCTTTGGACAATAGCAAGTTCTGATG
Source organism: Raja brachyura (assembly GCA_963514005.1). The sequence continues at coordinate 11,577,939 of OY740794.1, read as the reverse complement.
GAATGTACCTTAAATGAGAATGCCTAACACAGTGGGAGGTTAGATGGCTCAGTAGATGTGGCTGTGGTGTCCTAATGCTAAAGCACACCAACCAAGACTGGAAGCCAAAGTCTAAAGGATTGCCCAGCAAATTACACACCTGTTAACTTGATATCTTTGGTGAGAAGGAATGGGTAACGTTTCCAGTTGAGACTCTTCTTTAGACTCTGAAGAAGGGTCTTGACCTGAAATATCACTCATTCCATTTCTCTGGAGATGCTGCCCATCTTGCTGAATTATTGCAGCATTTTGTGCCGTGTAAACCGGCATCTGCAATTCCTTCTTATACAACTTGGTATCTTTAGTGGGAATGTGTTGGAGTAATTTATTAGGAGGTGATTCAGGAGCATCAGGTGAATATTTAAATACAAATAAATTGAGCGCAACAGGTTGTGTTCTGTGAATCGAATGGAGCTCTTGGAGAAATAAGGCTGATACAGTGGTGGAGCAGTGCAGCATCAGAGACCCGGGTTTGATCCTGACTGTGGGTGCTGTCTGTACAGAGTTTGTATGTTCTCACCATAACCATGTGGGTTTTTTCCGGCTCCTCTGATTTCCTCACACTCTCCAAAGACATACAGGTTAACTGGCTTTGGTGAAAATTGTTAATTGCCCCTAGTGTGTAGGATAGTGCTTGCATATGGGTACTGCTGGCTAGCATGGATTCAGTGGGTCGAAGGGCTTGTTTCCATGCTGTATCACTAAACTAAATTCCAAATAAAACCAATGCAGAAATTTGGTAGATAACATTCGATCTCTGAATTTGATGACTTAAATTCACCATGCTTAAATTACATTGAATAAATTGGATTGCATGTTACAATGTGCAATGAATCCTCGCATTTTCACAAGGGAGGCGAGTTTGAAAAAAACCATGAAAATGCCTGACAGGTGTGTGATGCTTAGAAACAGATGTGCGTCAGCTTCAATAGACCTGTTGTGCAGATCGTAGCCGACTCTGCAACAGTTCTGAATGAGGTCATCGCAGAGCAATTGGAGCAGGGCCAGAAGGCCCTGATGATGTGTGTAGGAAGGAACTGCAGATGCTGGGTTTGGATGTGATATGGGGATGGAGTGGAGTGGAGGAAGGAGTTTAAGTGAAGGCAAGAGTCGGTTGTTGAAAAACCTTACATACATGGTGGTGCAAAAATGGACGCTGAAAAATGTTTCACAGAGCCAGGTTCCAAAGATGTCCGGAGTATGTTAAAATCAATATTTTTGGGTTATTTTATTAAGCTTTCCTAATGGATGCCTAAAATGGCAATTTGGATGTTGGATGATTAATGAGATTAATGACTGTTTTAGGACCTCTTCTGTAGCAATCCAACAGCATTTGTGATGACACGTGAACCTGTACATTCAAATACGTCTTAATAAGGGTCTCAACCCGAAACATCAGCTATTCCTTCTCTCCAGAGATGCTGCCTGTCCCGCTGAGTTAATCCAGCGTTTATTGTCAATCTTCCATTCAAATACAGCCACTGGAATCTCACCTAAACCTAAGGTCCTTTTAAAAATTCTGATGTAAACATGGAGCTGGAAAGAATGGAAGAAATTTGTCCCCACTTCTCAGAATGCCAGAAGATTCTTGGCCTTCTGCTCAGCTTCCAAAGCACTGCACTTCCACCATCTTGGATTAGTATCAGAACCACAGCCAACCATCACAACATTTGAAATGGACCTCTGGCTCACTAATTCTCCTCCAAGGTGCAGACTGCTTCCCAATCTCATATAGAAACATAGAATCATAGAAAATGAGTAAGCCATTCGGCCCTTCGAGTCAGCACCGCCAGTCAATATGATCATGGCTGATCATCCAGAATCAGTACCCTGTTCCTGCTTTCTTCCCATATCCATTGAATCCATTGGCCCCAAGAGCTAAATCTACTGTAACTCTCCCTTGAATATATCTTCAATACATATAAACATATATATAGGTTTTAAGGCCAATTATGGAATTGATGGAGATGAAATTCCTGACCACTACCAGATAACTGGTAACTTTATGGATTATATGTATACATTGATTTTGTTGATTTGCTGAAGAGCAAAACCACCAAGAGATTTGGTCATTAAATGTTCTCTAAGTTAATTTGGTTTTGCAAGAGGAATCCTGTGATACTTGTGAAATTATGAAGTAGCCTTTGGGAGATTGCAATTGTTTCCCAATGCTCTATGGGAATGCTTCCATATTTAAAGGTTCCTTTGGATAAAATGCCAAGATTAAAACCTCGAGGTACCAGTTTAATTCAGCTCCTCTCTTCCCTCAACGCATTACACCCTAATTAAAACATACATAAAGTATATTTGCAAAGATAATTTTTTACAGCAAGATTGAGCCTATGTTGCTTCAATCACATACAGACTAGAGAACCTAAGTTGTTCAAGGGACTTTTTAAAACCATCTTGGCTATTAGAGAATTGCCTTTAATGCCAATACATTTTTAATGCATTTTCTAAATTGTTTTAGTTTTGAGTACAGTAATGGAAATGCTTGTTTTTTTTATGCAGTGCGTGGACATCACAAGTGCTTAAGTCTTAGACAATAGACAATAGACAATAGGTGCAGGAGAAGGCCTTCGAACCAGCACCGCCATTCAATGTGATCATGTCTGATCATCCCCAATCAGTACCCCGTTCCTGCCTTCTCCACATATCCCCTGACTCCGCTATTTTTCTAGCTCTCTCTTGAAAGCATCCAGAGAATCTGCCTCCATCGCACGCCTTCTTAAACTGCTTGGAAGTGGCAATAAATGGAACATGACATTTCAATTTATCATCACAGCATATTTTGTGCATCTGCAATCAAAGGACTGGTGTGTGAGAAATTCACTGTTGGACTAGATGCTTTGGGGACATAGAATATGAAAAAAACACCATGTTGTGCAAATTACTGCCTACTGACAGGAGTTACACTCTCAAGAAAACCTGAGCCGAGCATTTTGCCAGAAATTAGCAACATCTTCCATATTTAATTGTCCCCGATCGTTGTTTGAGAGCGTGTTTTAAGTTGGGATGGGAACTTTAGGGTGGCATGGTGGTGCAGCGGTAGAGTTGCTGCCTAAAGGGACTGTCCCACTGCAAGTTTAGACGAGTTTGCCTTCGACTCAAACCCGCAGCATGGTCGACACAAGGTCCTAGGAAGTCACTGGAACTCTCCTTCATGTTCGAGGGAAGTTCCTGAATACTCGTAGCCTCAGCATGTTGGAACATTTTCCACGAGTAAAATTTGGTCGGCATGGTTCTTTTTGACTCGTAGTGCAGTGGAGTGGGGTCGCTATTTAGTTACAGGCAGTCGAGGGCAGCCGTAGGCAATCTCCTTCGCTGACCGGGCATTTTGATTGGCTCATTGGTGTTTTCAGGACCAGGGAAAACCGACCGGTAAGTAAAATGCCCACTAAACTTTATTATTATTCTTACAAGTGTCTCCACTCCTTCTCCTCATCTTCTCCCCCCTTTCTCCCTCTTTCTCTCCCCTTCCCTCCCCTTCTCTCCCATTCTCTCCCATTCTCTGCAGAGCTTCAGCAGCAGCAGTGAGGCGGTGGAAACATCGCGGAGCAGGCGAGGCCTTCCTGGGATTGCCCGCTTGGAGCTCCGGAGTGCTGGGCCGCTGCTCCAACGTCGCGGAGCTGTGGGTGCAGAGCTCCCAACGCGGGCGGCGCTGACTTTAACATAACGGAGTCCTGTAACCCTTTGCCAGGGGTCACCAGCGCGAATCTCCACCCAGCGCGGCCTGTTGACATCGGGAGCCACGAACTCCGGTGGAAAGTGGCTGTGAGAGGTTCCCGGCGAGGGGGCCTGAATATCTGGCCGCCCGTAGTGGCGACTACGGGGTGCTCGGGAGGCCCTGACCACGGGTGAACATTGGGGAAGATTGGCGAGGAGGTTGACTTTGGTGCTGCTGTGGGGATGTTTGTGTTGTGGACTACTGTGTTCTGTGTTTTGTGTTTTATTTATTTTTATTTTTATTTTTTTGTATGACTAAGGGAAAAATAATTTTGTGGTCTCTTCATTGAAGACAATGACAATAAATTAAATCAAATCAAATCAAAATCCGCGTTCTCTAGAGGACTTGCCATACACTATGGCAACCGTTTACCTTCCTCTTCATCGTGGGTGTGAATTTCAGACAGCGCTCCCTCGCTTTCCCTGGCCCCCGCCTTTGCGTTTGTGTGTGTGTGTGGTCGGTCAATCCAGCTCGTGGTTTCAACACTGACGGTCCATCCAGCTCGAGGTTTTCCAGGCAATTGCCCTCGAGCTTGAAGGTCGAAGGCACTCTTCTTAACTCGCGGATTAGGTCACCGCAGTGGGACAGCCCCTTTACAGCTCTTACAGCGCCATAGACCAGGGTTCGATCCCGACTACGGGTGCTGTCTGTACAGAGTTTATAAATTCTCCCTGTGACCACATGGGATTTCTCTGAGATTTTCGATTTCTTCCCACACTCCAAAGACGTACAGGTTTGTAGATTAATTGGCTCGGTATAAATGTAAATTGTCTCTAGTGTTTGTTGGATAGTGTTGGGGATCGCTGGTCGGTGCAGGCTCGGTGGGCCGAATGGACTGCTTCTGCACTGTATCTCTAAAGCAAACTAAACTAAACTAAGCTGGCGGAAGTAAGTCAGTACTTACTGCATAGAGGCAGATTTTAACGTATAATGAATGATTCTGAGAGGGACTTGCCAGAGAAGATATGGAGAGGATCTTTCCACTTGTGGGAAAACCTAAAACTAGGGGCCAGCTAGGGGTTAGCAATAAAGAGTTAGCTATTTAAGACAGAGATGAGGCACATTTCTCTCTCAGGGGATTATGAGTCTTTTGAAGTTACTTGCTCAGAGGTTGGTGGATTAGAGTATTTGGATATTTTTATGGCTGTAATGGATATATATTGTAAACAAGAGAATGAAAGGTTCCAGTGGTTGGATGGGAATGGAGGGTTAAGGCTAAAGTCAGATTAGCCACACTCTTTCTTACACATTTTATCCACTCCACTGCGAAATCTCCTCAAGATATGTCTACTTTGAAGAAGTTCCCCTCTCTCCGACGAGAGTTCAGCACCATCCCCTTCCCCTTCCCAGTTCTCCCACTAGTCTTACTGTCTCCGACTATATTCTATCTTTGTCCCGCCCCCTCCTCTGACCAATCTGAAGAAGGGTCATGACCCGAAACGTCGCCCATTTCTTCGCTCCAGAGATGCTGCCTCACCCGCTGAGTTACTCCAGCATTTTGTGTCTCCCTTCAGCAAACTCTTATTTAATATTGCAACTAGAAGTGCCAAGTGCCTACACCTGTCCCTATTTGGTGCTTGTTTCTGATCCTTGGCCATTGCCTATGAAATGAAGGGAAGGACATGAAGGGGAAGTATGCAGACAGTGATTATAGTTGTGTCTTGCTTATGTCGTTCATGACATTCAGGTTCTTTTGTTACACCAGTCATGTTATAGTGACAAAGAAAAAGAATTAAAGCTTACTTCTAACAATTCATGTTTCTTTAGGGTGCTTACTGTGGAAGCCAATTACTGTTTGTAGGCCTTGCACAACCCACATGGTCAGTGAGGCTGGTTCTCTGTTTAACCGCCTGAGGGAAAACGTAGAATGATTCCTTTCCATTTCCCAAAGTAAATCAGCAGAATAGTTCACCAAGATATCCACTCATTAATTAATCATCAACAAAGTTAGTTACTTATTATGACACCGAAAGAGGCCATTTGGCTCATCTAACCCATGCTAGGTCCCAGTCAGGCAATCCCATCAGTCTGAAGAAGGGTCTCGACCCGAAAGGTCACCCACTCCTTCTTTCCAGAGGCTGCCTGTCCCGCTGAGTTACTCCAGCATTTTGTGTCTATCTTCAAAGTAAACCAGCACATGCAGTTCCTTCCCACACAAGCTCATCAGTTCCATTTCATTTCGGAGTCACGTGAGTGACTTCGTGAAGAGCCCGCTGGCGCGCATGCTCGACATATCGTCGTACCGCCTTGCTGCGACGGCTGGCGGTGGAGCGCGCTCCTCGCCAGCCCTTCAGAAGGGGCCACGGAGGTAAGTATTCTACCTTTAGTTGGTGGTCCTTGTTGTTGGTTTTGTCTTGCAGCAAGGACATGGATGGGAGTTCCAAGGGCCGGAGGACGTCAGGACGAGTTCGCCGGTCAACAGTTCCGGGGCCTTTACCATCGGCAGTACCTGCATCGCAGGCCGGGACTCAGGCGGAGCTGTGGGTAAGCCCTGTGTTTACAGGTCCAGATCCGCCAGCACACCACAGCTCGGAGGAGTTCGACGAGGAGGAGTGTGGTGTGCCGCCAGAGCAGGGGGACCCTGCCATGGCAGTCAGGTCGTCAGCGGGCTCGCTGGCGACCTCGAGCTGGGTGCGTGCGGCTGCACGGCCTGTTCCACTCAGCCTTCCGAGAAGGGGAAGGGCAGGAGCCCAGAAGCCTAACCCTACCAGGGCTAAGGCATTGCCTGACACGGAGGAGCGGTCAGGTTCCAGGGAAAGACCCGGGGCGGCTGTGAGGTCCAGCCGGCACGCCCCGACTCTCGACGCCGGGACGGGTCGGTCGAGTCGGGTCTCGTCACGGTCGCCAAGCCCCCCATGGATGGGTGGGCGAGACCATGCGTCGGCAACGTCCACGATGTGGGCAGCCGGCAAGACTGCGCGGGCCCCAGGCAGCCATGCTTCGGCTGGTGCCGACACCTCGCCGCAAGTGCCCTTAGTGGCAGCGGCTTCAGCTCCCGCTAAACGGAGGCGGTTGAACACGCCCGCGCAGGAATCGCGCAGTTCGCCTCGGCGGCTGTTAGCGACAACTACCGGCACCGGCAGGGCCTCGACGAGGTGCGGGCCGATGACAGGAGCCCGGTTTTCTTTTCAGAGCCGGAGGACTCCGACCACCTGAGTGTTCAGGGTGAAGGGCGTATTGACCTTATGGAGCGGCTGCTGGAGCTCCTGCTTCAACGTCAACAACAGCAGGGCAGCAACAGGCACAGGGCGTCTTCACAAACATCTACTATCAGCCTGGAGCAGCAGGAAGAAGTCCTCATCCAGGCAATGAGCCGTCACAAGGCTCCATCCAATTGCAACTTCCTCAACGTGCCTGTGGTCAATACGCCGATATGGGGCAACATCAGTGCGGCTATCCGTCAACAGGAGGTAAAACTGCAGCGGATCCTGAAGCTCCTCACGGCCGGTATTACCGCCTTTGTGCGGTCGGTGGACGGGGACGAATTGAATTTGGACCAGGGAGATGCCCTGGCCCTCCTGTGCGCGACCCAGCACGAAATTAACGGGTTTCGCAAAACCAGCATCCGCCCAGCGCTCAATCCAAAGTTTGCAGGAGTGTGCAAACCACCGCCGCCGCCCCCGCCCCGTCAGCTCTTTGGGAAGGACCTCTCGAAGAGAGTCAAAGAGCTTGACGAGCAAGCCAAAACGGTGGGGATCATGCGCCCTCAGAGTGCCCCCACACCGTCAGGCTCAAAGTCTCCATTCATTCGATCACGAGGGTCTGCCAGTACCTCGACGAGGACCCACCCTCAAGCTCCACAACGACAGCAACATCAGACCCAGCACCAGGGGTCTTTTTTAGGACAGGGTCGGCAGAGACCCTGGTGGAAAACGAAGACGCCGTGCCCTCAAGCCAACCCAGCACCTCCACGTCCACACATGCGTGTCAAGGACCGCCGGTAACCACGGAGGTGAGGGGGTCTGGTTCTCTCTTTTCTCTCTGTTTAACTTCACATGTTGGTGGTCACCTTCGGTGGTTTTTGGGTGCATGAGGTAATTTCACTGGTGACGAGTATGTGTTGCAGAATATTCAGGGGCATAAAATTGAGTTTATTAATGGCGACATTCCTCCATCCCAGCACATGCCCGCTCGAACATTTAAAATTATCTGCTGCAGAACAGGCAGCCGGCTATAAGGAATTGTTAAGTCTTGAGCAAAGGAGTGATTAAGAGAGTGGTGCATGAGCCAGTTGAATTTGTTTCGAACATATTCACCAGACCTAAGAAGGATGGAAGTTGTCGTGTCATTATTGATCTAACCCGTTTGAATACTTTTGTAACATATTCTCATTTTAAAATGGATACGTTGAAACAACCAAATCATTGATTTCTCATGGTTGTTTTATGGCATGCATCGATTCAAAAGACGCATATTATTCCGTATCCGTCCAGAAATGTGACAGAAGGTTTTAAAAATTCATCTGGATGGGGCAACTCTGGCAGTACAAGGCTTTGCCTAATGGGCTCACCACAGCCCTAGATTGTTCACTAAATTAGTGAAGCCAATTATGGCTTATTTGAGACAACGACACCATATAGTATGGCCTATTTAGATGATGTCTTAATTGTGGGCCACACCCTGGAATTGGCTGAACAGGGTGTTGCAGCTGCTGTCAATATATTTCAACAATTGGGGTTTATTGTCCATCCAGAGAAATCAAAGTTCTACCCTGCCCAGGTGATTAATTACCTAGGGTTCACGGTGAACTCTATAAGCATGAGGGTTACCATTCCAATTAACAAGATCGAGGAGGTTACCCAGGTGTGTCAAGATTTAATCCGCACCAATATACCATCGATTCGGCACTTAGCTACAATAATTGGGAAGCTGGTAGCTTTGTTTTCGGCAGCGCGATATGGACCTTTGCATTATCAGAATTTGCAAAGAGCTAAAATTGCTGCGTTAAAACAGAACGCTGGTCATTATGATCGGTCCATGCAGCTGCCGCCCGAAGCGATAAATGAGTTGCAATGGTGGGTGTGTCACATTAGCAACTCATTCAAGCCTATTAGGGAGGCTAATCCGGTGGTATATTTGCAAACTGATGCAAGCTCCAATGGTTGGGGATCCACGAATAATTGCTCTAGTTGTGGTGGCAGATGGGACACCCTTGAATCAACGATGTTGTTAACTCAAGGGATTAACTATTTGGAGTTGCTGGCAGCATTCCACGGACTTCGTGCGTATTGTTCTAAGCTTGTTGGAGCACATGTCCGTCTCCAAATAGACAACACCACAGCAGTAGCATATTTAAACCATATGGGTGGTACCAGGCCAGTTTCGTGTGACAAATTGGCAAACTCAATTTGGCTCTGGTGTGTTCAAAGAGACATTTGGATTTCAGCTACCTATTTGCCAGGTGAGCTTAATACTGTGGCGGACACCAGGTCACGCAAATTTAATGACAATATTGAATGGATGTTGCATCCTGAGATCTTTTCTAAAGTCACAGCCAAATTTGGTAAACCGGACATTGACCTCTTTGCGTCACGGTGGAACCATCAGGTACCAACCTACGTTTCATGGGAACCAGATCCTGGGGCAATAGCGCTAGATGCATTCTCGCTGGACTGGGGGAAGTGGTTTTTCTATGCCTTCCCCCCATTTTGCCTCATCAGTCGGGTATTGGGAAAGATTCAGGCAGATGCTGCCAAGGGCATCCTTATTATACCCGACTGGCCCACACAGCCTTGGTATCCGGTGGTCTTTGACATGCTCAACGAACCTTGGGTCCTTTTGAAGGGTTGCCCACAATTGGTTACTCACCCTGTCTCAGGGGAGCCGCATCCCTGCCATGGCTATTTAAATTTGTTGGCTTGCAGGTTCTGAACAGGCCGTTAGTCCAATACGGCCTCTCGGCTCGGACCATGGATACCACCGGGGCGTCGTGTCGAGAGTCTACAAGGCGAAGATACCGCTCGCATATTAAGAAGTGGGAAGCCTACTGCAGCCGCTCTCGCATCACGTACGATGACGTGACAACAACCGACGTCCTGGAATTCCTCGCGGGGTTGCACCATGATGAACACTTAAGTTACAGTGCCATCAACAGCGCCAGAAGTGCGCTATCATTCTACCTCAGTTTGGAGGTAGGATCCAACAGGCTAGTGTCCAGACTCATGCGGGGTATATTCAATATGAATCCGCCTACACCACGCTATAATATCACCTGGGATGTCAGGGACGTATTAACCCTGCTCAGGACGTGGTCACCCATGGAAGGGCTCCAACTGGACCAACGCACCATGAAGCTGGTGATGTTACTAGCGCTGACTTCAGCTCAGAGGGTACAGACACTACACAAACTTCGTGTCGACAGAATGACGTCTACCCCCACAGAAGCAGTCTTTTTCATTGACGAGCTACTAAAGCAGCATAGACCTGGGTGCACAGGGCTGCAGCTGAAGTTCCCGGCATACCCCGCAGATGCTAGGCTATGTGTAGCCTCACATATCCGCCACTATGTCAAGGTGACGGCACGCATCAGAGGAATGGCGAGATACCTGCTTGTCACTCATAAGAGACCTCATCATCGAGTGACAGTCCAGACGATATCCATGTGGCTTCCAGTCGTTTTGGGTAAGTCAGGTATCGACACTAATGTGTTCATGTCTCTTTCCAACAGGGCTGCATCGACGTCAACGGCGAGGGTCATGGAGGTGCCCATGGACCAAATTCTCGCCACAGCAGGATGGGCTAATGAAGCTGTGTTCCAGCGTTTTTATAACAAGCCTGTTGCTGCTCCTCTACAGTTTGCAGAAGCCGTGCTGAATGCAGGTCACGAACATGGAGATGTCCCCGCATGAGGGGTTTTGATTTGTTATTAATAACTCTGCTCTTGTTTTGCAGTATGAACTATTGAGCAAGTTTGTTCCTCCCATCCATCCCTGGTAGTGGTGTGTCAGCATGGACGTGGTCCAGGGCGTGTAATCACAGAAGCTTTGAAGTCTTCACGAAGTCACTCAGGTGACTCCGAAATGAAATAGTAAGATTGAACGAGAACTTACCAGTTCGAAGGTTGATCTTTATTTTATGAGGAGTCGAAGTGAGGGATTTCGTGCCCTCCTCGCCCAACCCTCAATCACCTTCATCTGGTAATCTTAGTCACTTCAATCTTACTATGCGAAGTCATTTCTTTGTTGGTTTCTGTGATTCCACGCCGCTACTTTGAAGTATGTCGAGCATGCGCGCCGGCGGGCTCTTCACGAAATCCCTCACTTCGACTCCTCATAAAATAAAGATCAACCTTCGAACTGGTAAGTTCTCGTTCAATCTTACTATTCCTGCTCTTCACAAACACCCTAAACATTAATAGAGAATTTAGTTTACTGATTAGTATTTATGATCAGGGCATCTTCAAATCTTTAATAAACAGATCCTGAAGCATTTTTTTTCAGTCAATTTTTACCGTGGGAAAATGAAGTATCAGTGTGATGCTAGATAATATTCTTGATGTGCCCTGTCTCAGTACAACATTGCTAAACACATTATGTATGATTTTTATCTTCCTTCAATTCATTGATGCTATTTTAATGCCAGGATAATGAGGCAATCTTTTGAGATTGTGCCAATGGAACTGAGCCACATATGACTGAGCAGAGAGCTGAAAACCTGACCTACTTGATGATAACTACAGCTGCTTTTTGCCATCTATGGGTGGATATATGCACCCAAATAGCATCAAAGCCATGTGTACATGATGGTATGCTAAGTCCATGCTGAGAATCAGTGCTGCCATTTTGGCAGGGCTTTAGGCGCCTGGGGTCAAAGGACAAAAATAGAACAGTTAAAATCAGGCTATTCAGGATGTGATCCAGATTTGATGTCAGCATTGACTTTTTTGCACTCAGTGCTCCAAGCACCATTTTCTCTTAAGGTGCTGGAGTAACTCAGTGGGTCAGGCAGCCCCTGTGGAGTAGACACAAAAAGCTGGAGTAACTCAACGGCTCAGACAGCATCTCTGGAGAAGAGGAATAGGTGACGTTTCGGGTCGAGACACTTCTTCTTCAGAAGAAGATCTGAAGAAAGTCTGAGGAAGGGTCTCAACCCGAAATGTCACCTATTCCTTTTCTCCAAGGATGCTGTCTGACCCGCTGAGTTAAGGGCCTGTCCCACTTTCACGATCTAATTCACGACCTCTGCTGAGTTTGCCCTTGACTCACACTCGCAGCATGGTTGTCACAAGATCGTAGGAGGTCGTGGGTAGGTCGTGATGCTAGTCGTAGGTACTCGTGGCATCAAGTAGGTCGGGGCGTTTTTCTAGCCTGAAGAAAAATGTCCATGAGTAAAAAAGGTTGTGAGTTAGGTCGGACAGGCCCTTTACTCCAGGTTTTTGTGTCCATCTTTGGTTTAAACCAGCATCTGCAGTTCCTTCCTACACAAGCCCAATGTGGGAAGGAACATTTTGGGTCAGGAACCTTCTTCATGCTTTGTTCCACTGGCATGATTTCAAAGACTTGCTTCATTATCCTGGCAATAGAATGGCGTTAATGGAGGAAGATAAAATCGTACATAATGTGTGTGGAAAAAAACCAGGACACTTTAAGAAGATCATTCAACATTACATATGATTAAACAACTTCATTTTCCCACAGTAAAAACAGACTGATAACATTTTCCATGATTAAAAATTATTGAAGATGCTCTAATCTGAAGAAGGGTCCATACTGAAAATATCATCTGTCCATTCCCTCCACAGATGTTTCCTGACCTGTTGAGTTCGTCCAGACCCTTTTGTTTTGCTCAGGATTCCTGCATTTGTCATTTCAGCATCTTTTCTTAATTCCTTGTCGCTAAAAGCATTTTCATCAGCGAGAACTTAATGGAAGTGAACAGAACCCCTGCAGATATGCTATTTTTAAAAAGTCCTATATCGACTCATCTTATGTAGTATTTGAAGCCCATGGTGGTGCTGATCATAGGATGTGGGGGTGGGGGGGGGGGTGGGGTCTCTTTTCATGCTGCATCATGCATCTTTGTTCGAGAAAGTACATTTGATTTCCTACACAATGTTCTAGCCTGCTAAGAGCTAATGGGTTCTCCTTAACTGGTGCAAGCCTCTTAATCTTGGTCCAATGATGTGGCAAGCAGTTAATCAACAGTGCAAGTTATGTTGGCAAAATGGTGTAAATATTGACGCTATTTTGCTTGTTTTACAATCTATGGGAGTGGATTAATCATATGTTGAGGTTGATTTGGGTTTTTTTTTACATTTAGTGCCATGTCCTGAACCTATTTTTATTTCCAATATGTGAACTTGACCAGCAAACCTCAGTTCCCAAAAAGGGGCCTTGATAAATATTTCAAATATGATCCTCCTCCACTTATACACCATTGCAATACTTCAATTAGAAATCAAACTTCCTCCAGATATTGTCTAGACCTTGACTGCCTCATAGAAAGCATTTTCACTTGAAATAAAGTTTTCCAGATGTAAATTGCAGTAAGTCTCAGTACTTATAATCAGCTGGGCCTCTCTGTCTGCAGATCTGTTGACTGGGCAGTCCCGTACTATCCGCCTGTTAAAATCTGCATCTCTTCCCCTCCACTACCTCCTCGCACTTGTCACTATCCTCCATGATTTCTTTTAGTATTGGATGTGGACACTGAATGAATGCATTTCTTCACTTTTGGAAGATAAATATTTATAAGATCGTTGGAAATATCTACAGATAACCTTTGTTTATATGCAGTAAAATTAAATATCTTCTATTATTTTTTATTGCTCCTGACCATTTGATTTAAGGACCCGTCAGATATCTATGAATAATTTTTAACTTAGTAAATTTATTTTTCATCTTGATTAAAATCTTAAGCTTGATTATAGGTTTGTTTAGTTGTCCGAATAATCAATGTCATTGGATCAGCATTTATTAAGCAATCTCACGGCTCCTACAAATCCAATCTATAAAAATAAACAAAATTATTCTTACCTCTCAAAGCTGGCTTTCAGGATATGCATTACGGCACTAAACCGGTTCACTCCCTCACTTAATCATTGAAAGTCCCATTTAATTTGCCAATCATTTTATGGAAATTATAATTGTGCATTATTAATGGAAATAATTTGCAAGAGTAAATCTTCATTAGGTGTCCTTACAGAGAAGAAATGCCAATTTTGTGTGCCTTTGTTTTCAGATTGTACATTATTATTAATACACTGCTCATCGAGCTCATGCATTTCAATGTTAGTAACTTTACTTTCTCTCTTGTTTGTAACCGTTTCGCTCTAAGCATTCAGATCATGCCAGATCCAACATGAACTAAATATAACCTTCTTTCCACTCATTGTCAGAATACTCAGAACATATTCAATTTCTTTTGCTAGCATTCAGTGGGTCTTCCCAGAAGAATCTTGACTGACATTTTTGTGAATTTAGCCTGCTTGGACCTGGGGCATTGTGGAAAATTATTTCAAGTGGTGCTCTTGCAGGCAGCTGATAAAGAAACTTTCATTCATTCAATTTAAACTGGATTAGAATTCACCCTCCAGTCTCTCGTCAGATTTCTTTACTGCAGATGACTCTTCCTCATCAAGAATAACATTCAAATGCAGTAGCTCTATTCAGGAGAATAAGTATCCCAGGATGATTTCACTGCAATAATCTATTGAATGAATTTGTGAAAACTCACAATGAAATTGTGCTTCCTTCATGAAATAAATCATAAAGCAATATGCAAAGGGAGTACTGTTCCCTGGACAACAAAACAAAGGAAAGCATCGATGAGGGAATGCAGTGAAGATAGAAGGGTATGGTCTCTCGGAGCAAGGAAAATTGCGAGGAGAATTAGTTAATCTCGACAAGGGCATCAGAGGGAAGTTGCTCCCACTAGCAAAATTTAAATTTGATGAAAAATATATAGTTTAGATTAGAGATACAGCCTTTCGGGCCTTTTGGTCCCCTGAGTCCATGCTGACCATTGATATCCGTCTCCCACTCTCTTGTCTACTCCCTGCACATTAGGGGCAATTAACAGAAGGCCATTAATCTACAAACGCGCACGTCTTTTGGCTGTGGGAGGAAACCAGAGCATATGGAGGAAACCTATGCTGTCACAGGGTCGAATGTTCAAACTTCACACAGACAGCACCTGAGGTCAGGATTGAACCTGCGTCTCTGTCACTGAGCTGTACTATATAAGACCTATGTGATGAATAGTTTTTTGATTTGGGGAGCGGTTAGGATCTGGGATTCATTGTTTGTAAGGCTAGATAGACGGAGAATTGGATAGGCAAGAGAGAATAATTTGCAAAGACCGTGAAAAAAGAGCCAGCTTAAGTTAATGGCGGAGTAGCAAGATGGATTCAACAGTGGCTGAATGGGAGATGCCAGAGAGGCTGTTTGTCAGGTTGGAAGCCGGTGACCAGTGGTGTGCCTCAGGGATCTGTGTTGGGTCCACTGTTGTTTGTCATGTACATCAATGATCTAGATGATGGGGTGGAAAATTGGATAAGTAAGTATGCAGATGATACTAAGATAGGTGGTGCTGTGGATAATGAAGTAGATTTTCAAAGTCTACAGAGAGATTTGGGCCATTTGGAAGAGTGGGCTGAAAGATGGCGGATGGAGTTTAATGCTGATTGGTGTGAGGTGCTACATCTTGGCAGGACAAATCAAAGTAGGACGTACATGGTAAATGGTAGGGAATTGAGGAATGCTGCGGAACAGAGGGATCTAGGAATAACTGTGCATAGTTCCCTGAAGGTGGAATCGCATGTAGATAGGGTGGTAAAGAAAGCTTTTGGTGTGCTGGCCTTCATAAATCAGAGCATTGAATATAGGAGTAGGGAAGTAACGTTAAAATTGTACAAGGCATTGGTGAGACCAATTCTGGAGTATGGTGTACAATTTTGGTCGCCTAATTATAGGAAGGATGTCAACAAAATAGAGAGAGTACAGAGGAGATTTACTAGAATGTTGCCTGGGTTTCAGCAACTGAGTTACAGAGAAAGGTTGAACAAGTTAGGTCTTTATTCTTTGGAGCGCAGAAGGTTAAGGGGGGGACTTGATTGAGGTCTTTAAAATGATGAAGGATAGACAGAGTTGACGTGGATAAGCTTTTCCCATTGAGGGTAGGGAAGATCCAAACAAGAGGGCATGACATGAGAATGAAGGGACAGAAGTTTAGGGGTAACATGAGGGGGAACTTCTTTACTCAGAGAGTGGTGGCTGTGTGGAATGAGCTTCCAACAGAAGTTGTGGAGGCAGGATCAATTTTAACATTTAAAAGTAAAGTGGATAGGTATATGGACGGGAAGGGAATGGAAGGGTATGGTCTGAGTACAGGTAGACGGGACTAGGGGAAAAATAAATGGTCGGCACGGACTGGAAGGGCCAAGAAGGCCTGTTTCCGTGCTGTAATTGTTATATGGTTATATGGTTATGTTTGATGGGCCTTCATGTCCAGAGTAACAATGATCTGATTTAATGGAAACATAGAAACATAGAAAATAGGTGCAGGAGTAGGCCATTCGGCCCTTCGAGCCTGCACCGCCATTCAATATGATCATGGCTGATCATCCAACTCAGTATCCCGTACCTGCCTTCTCTCCATACCCCCTGATCCCTTTAGCCACAAGGGCCACATCTAACTCCCTCTTAAATATAACCAATGAACTGGCCTCAACTACCTTCTGTGGCAGAGAATTCCAGAGATTCACCACTCTCTGTGTGAAAAATGGTTTTCTCATCTCGGTCCTAAAAGATTTCCCCCTTATTCTTAAACTGTGACCCCTTGTTCTGGACTTCCCCAACATCGGGAACAATTTTCCTGCATCTAATCTGTCCAACCCCTTAAGAATTTTGTAAGTTTCTATAAATCCCCCCTCAATCTTCTAAATTCTAGTGAGTACATGCCGAGTCTATCCAGTCTTTCTTCATATGAAAGTCCTGACATCCCTGGAATCAATCTGGTGAACCTTCTCTGTACTCTCTCTATGGCAAGAATGTCTTTCCTCAGATTAGGAGACCAAAACTGTACACAATACTCCAGGTGTGGTCTTACCAAGACCCTGTACAACTGCAGTAGAACCGCCCTGCTCCTATACTCAAATCCTTTTGCTATGATTGCTAACATATCATTCGCTTTCTTCACTGCCTGCTGCACCTGCATGCCTACTCTCAATGACTGGTGTACCATGACACCCAGGTCTCGTTGCATCTCCCCTTTTTCTAATCGGCCACCAATCAAATAAAGTTTACTTTCCTGTTTTTGCCACCAAAGTGGAAACCTCACATTTATCCACATTATACTGCATCTGCCATGCATTTGCCCACTCACCCAACCTATCCAAGTCACCTTGCAGCCTCCTAGCATCCTCCTCACAGCTAACACTGCCCCCCAGCTTCGTGTCATCCACAAACTTGGAGATGTTGCATTCAATTCCCTCGCCCAAATCATTAATATATATTGTAAATAGCTGGGGTCCCAGCACCAAGCCTTGCGGTACCCCACTAGTCACTGCCTGCCATTCTGAAAAGGACCCGTTTAATCCTACTCTTTGCTTCCTGTCTGCCAGCCAGTTCTCTATCCACATCAATACTGAACCCCCAATACCGTGTGCTTTAGGTTTGCATACTATTCTCTTATGTGGGACCTTGTCGAAAGCCTTCTGAAAGTCCAGATATAACACATCCTCTGGTTCTCCCTTATCCACTCTACTAGTTACATCCTCGAAAAATTCTATAAGATTCGTCAGACATGATTTACCTTTCATAAATCCATGCTGACTTTGTCCAATGATTTCACCACTTTCCAAATGTGCTGCTATTCCATCTTTAATAACTGACTCTAGCATTTTCCCCACTACCGATGTTAGAATAACTGGCCTGTAATTCCCCGTTTTCTTTCTCCCTCCCTTTTTAAAAATTGGGGTTATATTAGCTACCCTCCAATCCTCATGAACTACTCCAGAATCTAAAGAGTTTTGAAAAATTATCACTAATGCATCCACTATTTCTGGGGCTACTTCCTTAAGTACTCTAGGATGCAGCCTTTCTGGTCCTGGGGATTTATCGGCCTTTAATCCATTCAATTTACCTAACACCACTTGCGACTAACCTCTTCCTCAGCACCCCAGCCAATTTGATTCACCCAATCTATATATAGATTGAAGTCACCCATTATAACTGTTTTACCTTTGTTGCACACATTTCTAATTTCCTGTTTGATGCCATCCCCAACTCCACTACTACTGTTAGGTGGCCAGTACACAACTCCCACTAGCGTTTTATGCCCCTTAGTGTTTCACAGCTCTACCCATAACGATTCCACATCCTCCAAGCTAATGTCCTTCCTTTCTATTGCGTTAATCTCCTCACTTACCAGCAACGCTCCTTTTCCCACCTCCCTTTCCTTTCTGTCTATCCCTCCTGAATATTGAATATCCTTGGATGTTCAGCTCCCAGCCTTGGTCACCCTGGAGCCATGTCTCCGTGATCCCAACTATATCATATTTATTAATAACTATCTGTACATTCAACTCACCCACCTTATTTCGAATGCTCCTTGCATTGAGACATAAAGCCTTCAGGCTTGTTTTTACAACACTCTTACCCCTTATCCAATTATGTTGAAAAGTGGCCCTTTTTGATTTTTGCCCTGGATTTGTCTGCCTGCCACATTTACTTTTCACCTTGCTACCTATTGCTTCTACCCTAATTTTACACCCCTCTGTCTCTCTGCTCACACATTTAAGAAACCCACCACCTCTTATTCTCTGTTTATTATATTTTTCTTCTTTCTCCCCTACGTTGGGTCTGAGTGCTTCCCTTCTCTGCCTCCTACCTCACACACTGTCTACTAGCAAATTGAAAAAATGAAATTGAAGTCATTATCACATGCTGTCAGATGTTTGCTAATGGCCTAAAAATATATATAGAAAGAATGTTGAAGAATATAAACGAAAAATTAGAAAGTTGCTTTTTCGTGTTCAGCAGTGCCTCTGCAGTGGGGTGTGAGTGCAACGGAGCCTCTGCTCATGCAGCTTATTTAAAGGCTGGAAATGTCAGTACAGACTAGAGGATTTCACCTGAATCAAAAAACAATCTGTCCAAGTTTTTCCTCCTCTGCTTGCTGCTCTTGATTTTGTATTTTTTTTTCAGATCCACATCAATACGCATGAATGATGCTTACTTTTCCCATCTGCTCTCGATCTGTTTGCAAAATAAAGACGTGATGTGAAATGTCGGATGCAAAGTTTCATTTCACATATTTTAACCCTTCCCTTGTTGAACACTATTGAGCCTCCTCTTTTCAATATGGCCGCTCCTGCTAAATTGTTGCAAACAGTTAAAAAAATAAGGGTGGCACAGTGGTGCCGTGGTAGATTTGCTACAGTGCAAGAGACCCGGGTATGATTCTGACGACAGGTGCTGTCTGTATGGAGTTTGTACGATCTCCTTGTGACCACGTGGGTTTTCTCTGGGTGCTCTGGTTTCTTTCCATACTCCAAAGACATACAGGTTTGTAAGTTAATTGGCTTGGTAAAATTGTAAATTGTCCCTAGTGTGTAGGATAATGTTAATGTGCGGGGTTCGTTGGTCGGTGGGGACTCCGTGGGCTGAAGGGTCTGTTGCCGTGCTGTATCTCTAAACTAAATTAAACAAAACAAAATTTTAACACAAAATTAAATCTTGCAGATGTTAGAAATCTGAAATAAATAATAGGACTTAGTCAATATTCAGCAGGTTGGGCAGCAGGTGTGCAGAGAAACAGAGATAATGGAGGGAACTTCCTGAGAAAGTGAGTTGTTCTGGGTAGGAGGTCTGGGATTTCCATACAGATGTGTGGAAGATGGTGCTAACTTGGTCCTATAGCTTCCCACCAGTTATACTGGGAAGTCTCTCAGCTGAACCTGTGCAAAGCAGAGGCTGACGGAATGTGGAGACTTTGTTCATTTCTGTGGAGCATGCAAGTAATACTACAGCATACTGGGCAGTGGGCGGGTGCTATAGACCTGCAGGGGAAGGTAGACGCTCCCGCCCCCACGGGTCTCGGGCAGATGGGGCTCGTCGGCCTGGGAAGGCAGTCCATCTAGGAGAGGGAAAACTCTGATTTAAAACCTCCACTGCCCAGTCATGGAAAAGGCTCCAGGAGTAAACCTCAAGAAAATCCAGTCGGAGCCCCTAAGGCAGTTCGTCGTTGTCTCCAACCTCGCTCTGGCAGCTCCTGCAACGGCACTGGTGCCAAACTGTAACGGCCCTGCTGTTCCTTTAGATTGATCAGCGACATGGAGAGGGGGGACGTGCTGCATGGGCAACAGCCTGTCCTCCATATGACATTGCCCAGGCTTGCAACCGGCCAGGATGAATCACCCATGGCCAGTCGTGACCGAGGCGGGCCTACTACAAGTAAGCACTATTTGTTTCTGCGCACATCGTGGAGTAAACAAGTTTATTGATACCATTAACATTCTTAAGGGCCTGTCCCACTTTCCCGAATTAATCACAAATTCCCCCGAGTTTGCCCCTTGATTCAAACTCGCAGAATGTTCGTGACAGGTACGTAGAGTCAAAGAGTCAAAGGAGTCAAAAGATTCAAGAGAGTTTATTGTCATGTGTCCCTGACAGGACATTTAAATTCTTTCTTTGCTTCAGCACAACAGAACATAGTAGGCATTGACTACAAAACAGATCAGTGTGTCCATATACCATATATACGTAAATACACACATGAATAAATGAGTGGCCACACACTCATCTCCCTGCTACCTTCAGGCAGAAGGTACAGGAGTCTGAGGACTGCAACGACCAGGTTCAGGAATAACTACTTCCCCACAGCCATCAGACTATTAAACTTGGCTCGGACAAAACTCTGAACATTAATACCTCTTTATCTATTATTTGCACTTTATCAGTTTTGTCCGAGCCAAGTTTAATAGCCTGATGGCTGTGGGGAAGTAGCTATTCCTGAACCTGGTCATTGCAGTCCTCAGGCTCCTGTACCTTCTACCTGAAGGTAGCAGGGAGATGAGTGTGTGGCCAGGATGGTGTGGGTCCTTGATGATGCTGCCAGCCTTTTTGAGGCAGCGATTGCGATAGATCCCCTCGATGGAAGGAGGTCAGAGCCAATGATGGACTGGGCAGTGTTTACTACTTTTTGAGGTCTTTTACCTCTCCAGGGCGCTCAAGTTGCTGAACAATGCCACGATGCAACCGGTCAGCAAGCTCTCTATTGTGCACCTCCATTGACAGACCAACTCTCCATAATCTTCTCAGGAAGCAGAGGCGCTGATGAGCCTTCTTAATAATTGCATCTGTGTTCTCGGACCAGGAAAGATCTTCAGAGATGTGCACGCCCAGGAATTTGAAGCTCTTGATTCTTTCAACCTGTGATATAAACAGGACTGTGGGTCCCCATCCTACCCCTACTGAAGTCCACAATCAGTTCCTTGGCTTTGCTGGTGTTAAGGGCCAGGTTATTGTGCTGGCCCCATATGGACAGTCGCTCGATCTCTCTTCTATACTCTTACTCAATCCCATCAGTGATACATCCCACAACAGTGGTGTCATCAGCGAACTTGATGATGGAGTTCGCACTATGACCGGCTGCGCAGTCATGAGTATAGAGTGAGTACAGCAGGGGGCTGAGCATACAGCCTTGAGGTGCTCCCGTGCTGACTTTTATCGAGGCTGACACATTTCCACCAATACGGACAGACAGTGAATGAGGAAGTCGAGGATCCAATTGCAGAGGGATGCACAGAGACTCAGTTCTGTGAGTTTGGTAACCAGCTTGGAGGGGATGATTGTGTTAAATGCCGAACTGTAATCGATGAATAACAGCCTGACATATGAGTTTTTGTTGTCCATGGGGTCCAGAGCGGAATGGAGGGCCAGCGAGATCGCATCCACCGTTGATCTGTTGTGGCGGTAAGCGAACTGCAGTGTGTCCAGGTTTTTGTCGAGGTAGGAGTTGATTTGCGTCATGATCAACCTCTCAAAGCACTTCATCACCACAGGCGTTAGTGCCACAGGTCGATAGTCATTGAGGCAAGTCATCTTGCTCTTCTTGGGCACCGGTATTATTGATGCCCTTTTGAAACAGGTGGGAACCTCAGACCTCAGAAGTGACAGGTTGAAAATGTCCGTAAAAACTCCAGCCAGTTGGTCCGCACAGGTTTTTAGGACACGACCAGGTATGCCATCAGGTCCAGGCGCTTTTCGAGGGTTCATCCCTCTGAAGGATTTCCTGACGTCAGCCTCTGTGACTGAGACTGAAATACCATCACAGCAAATGGGGGTTCAGGAAGGCACATCGGTGTTCTCCCTATCAAAGCGTGCGTCAGGGAGTGATGTTTCGCCGACATTCGAGCTGCCTCCTGGTTTCGCCTTGTACGAGGTGATTGCATTCAGGTCCCACCACAGCTGCCGAGCATCTGTCTCATCCTCCAACTTAGAGCAGAAGTCCCTTTTGGCCTTTTTGATGGACTTACCAAGGTCGTATCTTGTAGACCACTGTATCATCAGAGATGATTGCCCGGTGTCTGGTCTTCAAAAGAGTGCAGATCTCAAAATTCATCCAAGGTTTTTGATTGGGAAACACTCAGAATGTTTTTCGTGGGGATAGAGTCCTCCACACATTTCTTAACGAAGTCTGTAACGACTGTGGCGTATTCGTTCAAGTCCGTTGCCGAGTCCTTGAACATTGCCCAGTCTACAGACTCCAAACAGTCCTGTAGTTGTTCCTCTGCCCCCACCGACCAGCTCTGTACTGTCCTCACCTCTGGGGCTGCGCTCTTTAATTGCTGCCTGTAGGCAGGAAGAAGCAGCACCGCGGTATGGTCAGATTTACCGAAGTGAGGGCGAGGGATAGAGCGGTTGGCATTCTTGATGGTGGTGTAGCAGTGGTCGACGGTGTTTGGCCCTCTGGTGCAGCAGGAGACATGTTGGTGGAAGTTGGGGAGTGATTTCTTTAGGTTTGCCTTATTAAAGTCCCCAGCAATGGTGGTAAATGCCTCGGGGTAAGACGTCTGGTGTTTGTTGACCACGGCGTGCAGCTCCTCCAGTGCCAGACGGACGTCTGCCTGGGGTGGGATGTAGACCGCGGTCAGGATGATGGAGATGAATTTCCTCGGAAGATAGAAGGGACGGCACTTCACCGCCAGATGTTCGAGGTGTGGAGAGCAGGAGTTGGACAGGACTGCCACTTCTGAGCACCACGCAGAGTTGACCATGAGGCAGACGCCCCCTCCTCTCCCTTTCCCAGATGCCAGTGTACGGTCCATACAGTGGATGGAGAACCCTTCAGGCTGGACCGCTGAGTCTGGGGAGCTGGGGGTGAGCCATGTCTCTGTGAAACAGAACACAGAGCATTCCCTCAGCTCCCTTTGATAAAGCAGCCTTGCCCTTGAGTCCTCCTCTTTATTTGCAAGGGACTGTACATTGGCCAGTAGGATAGTAGGAAGAGGGGGCCGAAGTTCCCTGCGCTTCAGTCTGACCTGAAGTCCTGCCCACCGGCCACGTTTCAGGACACAATGGAGGCTTCCCCTTTGTTTCCAGGTACTGAGTTTACTGTATCTGCTGTTTCTGCGAACGTGCGCTGGAACGGGGATTCCCTCACAGACGGCAGCTCCAGCTCTGTAACGAACGGGGGTTCCCTCAAATTCTGCAGCTGCAGCTCCAGCTCTGTTGTTCCTGGAAGGTCCAGTCCGTCGGCTCTGGTGGTCATCCCGGGATCTCCAGGTACAGTAACTGCGTTCCTTAGTCGGGTCGGGTGATTGCCAGCCAGCGAGGGAAATTTTAAAGTCCGGGGCTCCCGCAGCTGTGGGAGATCGCAAAATTGCAAGAGCCTTGATGTGCTCAAGCAGCTTGTCCGAAACGGCACAGTTTTCTGCCGTTTTCCTGATCCAGGTAAGTTGTTGGAAGTTGTAGTTGAGCCTTTTATGTTCCGGGGGTCCGCAAAAGTCGCCGCAGGTAGGCGCCATCTTGAGAACAGTAGGAGTCCGTAGATATATCGTAGATGCTCGTTATGCCAGCCGTAGGTACTCAGGGCATCAGGTAAGTCGGGACGTTTTTTCCAGCCTGATAAAAAATGTCCATGAGTAAACAAATAGTCGTGAGGATGCCCCAAGTACCTACGGCTCGCATAACGAGCCACTACGATATATCTACGGACTCCTACGGCCTCCTCCGGACCCGTTACGAACATTCTGCGAGTTTGAATCAAGGGGAAAACTTGGGAGAATTTATGAATAACTCGGGAAAATTTGTGAATAACTCGGGAAAGTGGGACAGGCCCACTTGGTTTTGGCTGCTGATGCATGTTTCTCATCTCAACTGAGTACTTGGGATGAATCAGATGCTGATGATCATGCTATGTGTCTGAACTCAGATCTTTAACCCAGTTCCAGCCTGTTGCTTCCTTTCATCTCCCAGACATTAACCTAGCATGCCAAACTCTATCCAATTTCTTTGAAAGCCCCGATTAATTCACTTTCATCACCATTGCAAGTGGCAACTATACTCTGTGCAAAGAAGATCTTCATCATATGCTCCTCATATCTTTTTGGCCAAATGCCAGGTCCTTTGTGACTTAGTCCTAGGAACCATCTGCTGACAAGAACAGCTGCCCTCCCTTGATGGCTGGGTCCCTAGATTCACTGTACATTTGTAGTCTGTTGTACTTTGTCTTGAACTGAACACTTAGAGTCACCTTAAAATGAATGAGAAGTTTATGAAGTAGCCAGTTGCAAGTATTTCTGGAAAGTATTTGTGTGACCGTTA
Source organism: Raja brachyura (assembly GCA_963514005.1). The sequence continues at coordinate 11,553,405 of OY740794.1, read as the reverse complement.
TGCTGAGAGTTATGGGAACTGAGGTGAAATGCAGAATGATGGTCCACAAAATTGTCTACCTTCGATTTTCCAGCATCTGCAGTTCCTTCTTAAACTAATTCTATCCATGTTGTGTATTAAATGTAAGTGCACCTTTTTAGAACTGAATGCACCATGTGGCATGATTTCCAATGCTTCATTGTACCTGATGCTACCATTTATTGACAGCTTGCTCTCTTCAAGTTGATCTGTTGATCTTTGTTATTTGCTTGTGTAAGCGGTTATATCAAACAGGTACGTACTTCCCATAACTATCAGAATGAAAACCAAAGTAGCTTGGAACATGGTACCTTGGAGTAGGAGGTTACTCATAAAGGGCCTGTCCTACAAGCATGCAACCCTATGCGATGAACGCGATCAAACTAGAAGCGGGGTCCGCGCGGAGGTCGGGTGATCCCCTGTACAGGGCCGTTCCCACCAGCATGCGCCTGCATGCGGCAAGGGCAACCAAACCAGCAGCAAGGGCCGCGCAGAGGTCGGGTGAGTGGCGCAACGCGGCATAAAGTGAGGCGAACTTGGAGCGAAGTCTAAGGTAAGTTCGCCAGGACAGAGAGTGGTACACAGAGAGGGGCACAGAGGCACACACACACAGAGGGCCACGGAGCCACACACATAGAGGGTCACGGAGGCACCTACAGATAGGTTCACGGAGGCACGATGTCGGGGCGGTGTGTAATGCGTCGAGGCGACTGCGAGCCGACAAGCCGTTGCCGCGCGGAATTTTTGAACATAGTCAGTTTTTCGGAGCCCCGCGCGATGTCGGGACGAACTCCGCACAATTCCGCACGGCTCCGGCGATCGAAGTGGGACCGGCCCCGCGACGCCGGACGGCTCAAGCGACCACGTTAGGTCGCGCTAATCGCATAGAGTTGCATGCTTGTAGGACAGGCCCTTAAGAGGGAGCAGGAGATACATCAAATGTAGTGTGTAGGAAGGAACTGCAGATGCTGGTTTACAGTGAAGATAAACACAAAATGCTGGAGTAACTCAGTGGGACAGGCAGCATATCTAGATAGAATGAATGGGTGACATTTCGTGTCGAGGCCTTCAGATGAAGAGTCAAGGGAGAGACAGATATAGGGATATGGAAGGGTAAGGTGTAATGATGAGAGATCTCTCTCTCCCTTTGATCTCTCATTTTCACACCTTACCCTTCCATATCACCATCTCTCCCCTCTCCCTCTTTGATCTCTTATTTTCATACCAGAGATGCTGCCTGTTCCGCTGAGTTGCTCCAGCATTTTGGACCTAGGAGTCTAAGTCCATAACTCCCTGAAAGTAGCAATACAAGTACATAGCATTAGAAAAGGCATACTGTATGTTATGCATGTCTTCATTGATCCGGACATTGACTTTAAGCGGCAAGAAGTTATGTTGCAGATTTATTAGGATATTTGTGAAGTTCTGGTCCCCCCATTTAATGAAGGATATGGAGACATTGGAGAGGGTTCAGAAGAGGTTTACCAGGATGCTGCCTTGATTAGAGGCTATTAGCTATAAGGAGGATATGGGGGGCAAGTATTTTACAGAGGTGCCAGGAACACACTGCCAGGGGTGGGGGTGGAGGTGGAAGAAGATATTATAATCGTTCTTAGGACTCTTTTCGATCGGCACATGGATATACAGGGAATGGAGGGATATGAATTATGTGCAGGCAGAAAGGATTAGTTTATTTTTGGCATCATGTTCAACAGAGGCCTTGTGGGCTGAAGGGCTTGTTCCTGTTCTGTATTCTATGAAACCACCAGGGGCGCCAAGGAGATGGCCAGCCCTGCCGGCAGTCTGGTCGTTTTTTATCTGTTAAGAGTTTGTTTTAATGTTCTTTGTTTTGTTTTATGTGGGGGGAGGTGGAGAGGAGGGATCGGGGGAAACTTTTTTTTCAGGTTCTTACCTTCCCAGAGATGTGATCATTTTTCGGATCACATTCTCCGGGCTCTGCGGCCTACCATCGATGGAGTTGGAAGCCTCCTCGGACTGACGTGAGCCCCACCGCGAAGCGCGGACTTAACATCGGAGCTGATCCCTTGCCTGGGATCGCACCCACCACAGCCTGCATGTCAATGGAGGGCTCGAGGCCCTCGACCGAGGAAGAACAAAAGGAAGAGACCTGAACTTTATTCCATCACAGTGAGGAATGTGTAGGAGTCACTGTGGTGGATGTTCATGTTAATATGTGGTTTTGAGTCTGTTGCTTTTAATTGTTTGACTGACCTGGCCAGTGAAATTCCTCGTATGTTGCAAAACATACTTGGCGAATAAAATCTGATTCTGATTCTGATTCTGGTGAAACAGCAACAGAAAATGCTGGAAACATAAGAGATCAGGCACCATTCGTGGGAGGTTTTGTCGTTTAGTTACCTACAATGATTGTTTTTAGAATAGGTTCAAAAGTAATAGGTTTAGTTTAGAGATACAGTGTGGAAATGTCCTTTGATCCACCAAGTCCACACCGACCATCGATCGGCCATGCGCTAGTTATGTTATCCCACGTTCGCATCGATACACTAGGGGCCATTTAAAGTAGCCAATTAACCGACATACCTACACGTCTTCGGGGTGTGGGAGAAAACCGGAGCACTCAGAGGAGACACATATGGTCTCAGGGAGAACGAGGAATCTCCATGCAGACAGCACCTAAGGTCAGGATTTAACTTGTGTCTCTCTGGAACTGTGAGACAGCCACTGTGCTGCAATATGGAAAATGAAAACCTATATCTATATTACTAAAAGTCTAATCTTGACCGCTTTTGGCCCACTGTGCTGCAATTTCCGAGAAAACGCCCCCACATACGGCCATCATTTTTGGCCACCTCACTCAGAGCCCTCCTCCGCCTTCCTTGACCAAAGCATTCTTCCCATCGATACAAAATCAGAGAGATATTAATGTTTTAAAAAAATCCCCATTCTCTCTGCTGCCCCTGCTGGAAGGAGGGGGAGGGACTATAAAACCAGGAAGTGGTGTACCTCACTCAGTCTCTGCAAGGTGGAGCAAGTCAGAGGGTCACGTCTCTCTGAGCTCTGAATAGCACTGAACACATGTCTACTCAACTGTTAGTGCCTTTATGTGGTTTGAAAATGAAAATATGGTTGGTTTGAAGTAAAAAGGCACTGCCTGCAAATGTTTGTTTGAGGGGTTTGGGTTAAAGTTAAAAGGCACTACTGCAAATGGTGGCTTGGTGCTTTGGGCTGAAGTTAAAAGGCATTACTGCAAATGGTGGCTTGGGTGCTTTGGGTTGAAGTTAAAAGGCACTACTGCAAATGGTGGCTTGGGTGCTTTGGTCTGAAGTTGAAACGCACTACTGCAAATGGTGGCTTGGGTGCTTTGGGCTGAAGTTAAAAGGCACGACTGCAAATGGTGGCTTGGGTGCTTTGGCTTGAAGTGAAAAGGCACTACTGCAAATGGTGGCCTGGGGGCTTTGGCTTGAAGTGAAAAGGCACTACTGCAAATGGTGGCTTTGGTGCTTTGCTGCAAATGCACTACTGCAAATGGTGGCTTTGGTGCTTTGCCTTGAAGTGAAAAGGCACTGCTGCCAATGGTGGTTTGGGTGCTTTGACTTGAAGTGAAAAGGCACTACTGCAAATGGTGGCTTGGGTGCTTTGGATAACTTCCTGTTTGCATTGTATATTCATTTAAAATAAAACCCTACCACTTACGGCTGTGATTTTTGGCCATCTTACTGAGTCCCCATCTGCTCAGCAGGTGCAGAGGCTTCTTCCCATCAATGAAAAATAAAAGTGTTATTAGTGTTTAAAACATTTTGAGAATCTCTCTCCTGTCATGAAGGCCACACCTTTTCCGGTGGGAGGCGGAAGGGTTATAAAACCCAGAAGTGTGGGCGTGGCTCAGTCTCTGCAAGATGGGGGAGGAAGATGTCACGACTGTCTGAGCTGTGAATAAACTGAACACACTGAATGTCTACTGAACTGTGAGTTTGGTGTTTTGTCTGGTTTTATGGTGGTTTTATGGTGGTTTTGCCCTGCTTGAAATGGTATGAAACTGCATTTGAATGTGGTGGGTTTGCACCCTGCATGAAATGGTATGAAACTGCATTTGAATGTGGTGACGTTGCACCCTGCATGAAATTATATTAAGCTGCATTTTAATTTGGTGGCCTTACACCCTGCTTGAAGTAGTATTAAACTGCACTGAATTTGGTGGCCTTGGATCCAGCTTGAAGTGGTATGAAACTGCACTTGAATTCTTTTGCCTTGCACCCTGCTTGAAGTGGTATGAAACTGCTCTTGAATTTGGTGGCCTTGCACCCTGCTTGAAGTGGTAGGAAACTGCACTTGAATTTGGTGGCCTTGCACCCTGCTTGAAGTGGTAGGAAACTGCACTTGAATTTGTGACCTTGCACCCTGCTCGAAGTGCAAAGAAACTGCACTTGAATTTTGGTGACCTTGCACCCTGCTTGAAATGGTAGGAAAATGGATTTGAATTTGGTGGCCTTGCACCCTGCTTGAAATGGAATTTCAAGGAATAGCCATTTCAAGGAACAGCCCACCAGCCGTGAGTGAGCTGCCAGCACATCAGGCTTGAGGGACTGAGCTGCCACCCCAAGAACCCATACCAGCGCTCCAGTAAGCCCCCCCACTGGCCACCAATATTGGAATTGGTGGAGAGGTGGAATATTGCGTCGGGGGACCAGCCCTCCCGTGCGAACATGGGACCCAACGGGTCCCACTTAGTCTAGTATATAATGTAGAGCAAAATAAGATACAGGTGGTATTGTAATGAAATATTGTTCAGTCAAAATAAAAACACCTGCCTTACAATAGTCACTATACTCATTGTTGTTTGTAAAATTCTTTAGATGTCCTGAAATAACTTTGAAAGGCAACTATTAAAATGGAAATGTTTCATTTCAATAGCTAACACTGACGACAAAATGTTAAAGACTTGCTGGTTGCTGCTCAAAGAAGCTTATTGCATTCAGAATAATTACCGGTGATATCTGTATCTCAAAAGAATGATGACAAAAGAAAGGTAGACAAAAATGCTGGAGAAACTCAGCGGGTGAGGCAGCATCTACAGAGCAAAGGAAACAGGCAATGTTTCCAACGAGATCCTTCCTCAGACAAAAGAAAGACAACCAAAGTATCAGAATTGTGGATAGCAATAATATTAATCATCTAATCAAAGGGATGTCATCTTTGTAATTGTTTAATGAAGACATTTGTACAGGTATAACTGGGTAATACCATGGTTGCAGAAGAACAATTCATAATGTAATAAAAAGTGATATCTGTAGACGGTAGTTATGTGTATCAATTTTTGAAGATTAATTTCAAAGCAAGGAATTAATTTTAAAAAGGTGTTTCAAATAAGGAATATGCAGCAGAACAGAATCCTGCAAATATCCGATGTATTCTCCAAAACCTCATTTAAAACTGTATTAAAAATTCTTAATTTACTTAATGCAGAAATATTAAAGCAATGATAGACACAAAGTGCTGGAGTAACTCAGTGGACCAGGCAGCATCTCTGGAGAAAAAGGTACTTTGAAAAATCCCTATTCCAGGCCCTCTCCTTGAGCTCTAACTCCACTCCATTGACAGCTGCATTGGTGCTACCTCCTGCCCTCATGCAAAACTCATGGACTTCATTACCTTCACCACCAATTTCCATCCTGCTCCCAAATTCACTTGGACCATCTCCGACACCTCCCTCCTCCTTTCTTGACCTCACCGCTCCATCACAGGAGATAAACTATCGACTGATATCTGTTAAAAACACAGATTCCCACAGTTATCTAAACTACATGTCTTCCTACCCTACCTCCTGCAAAGTCTCTATCCCCTACTCCCAATACCTCTGTCTCCGCCGCATCTGTGCCCAAGATGAGGTGCTCCATACCAGGACATCCGAGATGTCTGCATTCTTCAGGGAAAGAGGTTTCCCCTCTTCTATTATAGATGGGGCCCTCACACATGCTTCTTCGGTATCGCTCCATGCTCTTGCTCCATCTCACCCCAGTCATGACAGGGACAGAGTCATAAGGTCATAAGATCGTAAGGAATAGGGGTAGAATTAGGCCCTTTTGGTCCATCAAGTCTATACCGCCATTCAATCATGGCTGATCTATCTCTCCCTCCAAGCCCCATTCTCCTGCCTGCTCCCATAACCTCTGACACCCGTACTAATCAGCAAGTCCTCCTAATCCTCACCTTTCACCTCATCATCCGTAACCCTTCGACATTTTCGCTACCTCCATCGGGATCACACCACAAGTCACATCGTCTCATCTCCATCCCCTTCGGATTTCCGCAGAGATCGTTCCCTCCACAACTCCCTGGTTAACTCATCACTTGCCTTCAAAACCACCCTCTCCCCAGGTACTTCAGGTGGAGTCTGAACAAAATCCAATATAATTGTAGCATGGGCAGAACAGGAAGCAAATTGGTAGTAATCATAAATATTAGTTCACTATCCACAGGTGCTATCTGATGTACTGCATTGTTTTAGTTCAGTGTTTTAGTTTTAGTGATACAGTGTGGAAACAGGCCCTTCGCCCACCGAGTCCGCACAGACCAGCGATCCCTGCACATTAACACTATCCTACACACACTAGGGACAATTTACATTTATACCAAGCCAATTTACTTCCATACCTGTACGTCTTTGGAGTGTGGGAGGAAGCCAAAGATCTCGGAGAAAATCCACACAGGTCACAGGGAGAACGTACAAACTCCGCTCAGACAGCACCTGTAGCCGGTGCTGCAAGCATTATAAGGCAACAACTTTACCACTGCGCCACCGTGCTGCCCCTTTCTGCAACCTTTTTCACCAATGATATTAAATCGACTTGTTTATCTCAAAACTCAGAATGTCAACCACACCTTCCTTTGTTGAGACCACAGCTTCCTCCTTTGTAAAGACTAATGTGCAATACAGATGTCTTACCTGTCTCCATAAGAAGATTCCATGATCAGGTGTGGCTCTCATGCCTCTCCTTGTCCAACCCTTCCCATTCACATGCCCAGAACATATTTTTGGATTCCACATTATGAATGCAGCTTTAATTTTTCCACTCTTTCCTTTACGTTATTTCTTTTTTACTTCTCTTCTAAATTTACTGCAATCGGTTGGTTGACTATTGTAGAAACTTGGCAAATGGAGAGGCCCGATTTCTACTTTCTATGTTTCTCATCCTAAAGAGAGCTCTGGCTTAGAAACATAGAAACATAGAAAATAGGTGCCGGAGGAGGCCATTCGGCCCTTGAAGCCAGCACCGCCATTCATTATGATCATGGCTGATCATCACCAATCAATAACCCGTGCCTGCCTTCTCCCCATATCCCTTGATTCCACCAATCCCTAGAACTCTAACTCTCTCTTAAATCCATCCAGTGATTTGGCCTCCACTGCCTTCTGTGGCGGGGAATTCCATAAATTCACAACTCTCTGGGTGAAAAAGTTTTTTCTCACCTCATCTTAAATGGCCTCCCCTTTATTCTAAGACTGGCCCCTGGTTCTGGACTCACCCAAAGTTGGGAACATTTTTCCTGCATCTAGCTTGTCCAGTCCTTTTATAATTTTATATGTTTCTATTAGATTGCCCCTCATCCTTCTAAACTGCAGTGAATACAAGCCTAGTCTTTTCAATCTTTCCTCATATGTCAGTCCCGCCGTCCCATGGATCAATCTCATGAGCCTCAAATAAGCTCCGAACTACAATATATTATTATTATCATTGCACTACTATTGTCAGTTTTCTGTGTGTGTGTGTGTGTGTATATATATATATACACACACACACACACACACAGAAAACTGACAATAGTAGTGCAATAATAATAATAACAATGTATATATATATATACATTGTATCTGTGTGTACTTGTGGGTAAGTATATATAAGCACTGAACATTTTTTCTGCTCTCTCGTTTATTATATTGTTTACAGTGTACTATGTTTACATATTCTGTTGTGCTGCAGCAAGTAAGAATGTCATTGTCCTATCTGGAACATATTAAAATAAAACACTCTTGACTCTCTTGAAAGGATAAAAACCTAGAAGTCCTGCTCCACATTGTATGCAGGCTTGGTAGGATATATACTGCAGCCATGTCTTGAATGTCTTGAAACTCCCTCCATGATAGCACTGTAACCATGTGAACTACAGAGGCTCAATTAGAAGATTTTGCATCACCTTTTTGAAGACAACAAAAGATGTGTGATAAATGTTTGCTTTGTTTCTAAGAATCAATCCAAGAAAGATGCCCTTACTAGGATACAGATACTAATGAAGATAAGAATGAAAATACATAAAGAATGTTTGTTTTTCTTTAAATATGGCAAATATTTAACTTTCCATTATACAATGATAAAGCACTGACTGCATGGGTGATCCAGACTACAGGAGCTGTCTGACCAGTGTTTGCATGTTTCCTGTAACTTCATGGGTTTTCTCCAGGTGCTCCGGTTTCCTCCCACGATCCAAAGACATACAGCTTGGTAGGTTAATTTCTGATCACTGGTCGATGCTGACTCGGTGAACCGAAGGACCTGTTTCCATGCTGTATCTCTAAAATTGAAAGTAAAGTAAAATACAGAAGGAGACCACTTGGCCCATTGCAGCCTTGCTAGCCCTTTGAATGCAGCTGGGGGCGCCGGGTGTTTTTAGGCAGTCCTACATTCTGCAAAACAAATAATTAATTTAATTATTGCAATGTTTGCCCTTTGCAAATCTAGGGAGATGGGCAGCTTTTAAGAACAAATATTTATTTTTGTCCACACAGTACAATTAATGACATGCAAGAGGGGAAATTTACCAGGAAGTAAAGGCACTTTACAAAGCCTTGTGTGGGGGTGGTGAGTGACATGACTCTTAAATGGGTGACTTACACAAAATGGTTGATTGTTGCCATGTATGCTACAATTATGAGAGAGCTCCAATTGCACCAATGTGTCGAATGTGTCTATCAAGTATCTAATTGCATCTTTCCGTGGAGAAACAACATCCTGTTTGTTTTCCCATATCACTTGTATTTGACAAATGTAATTAGACCTTCTGGTTTGAGTCCTGCAACTGTGTTCTTGTTCTGAAACTGTTCCTGGCAACAGCTCCATCTCATCCCCACCATAATCTGTAAATCAGACAATTCAAGGAAACTTTGTATCTCACATCCAGATTCCAATCAAATCTCTTTTGGAAATCTTTGCTACTATCCTACTCACTAAACAGTTTTCCAACAGTTTATAACAATGTATTCATGGACCAAACAGTGTTGGTTTAGTTTAGTTTGGTTTAGTTTAGAAATACAACATGGAATCAGACCCTTCGGCCCACTGAGTCCACGCCGACCAGCGATCCCCGCACATTAACACTATCCTACACATTCAAGGGACAATTTACACTTACACCAAAGTCAATTTACCTACAAACCTGTACGTCTTTGGAGTGTGGGAGGAAACCGAAGATCTCAGAGAAAACCCACGCAGGTCATGGGGAGAACGTACAAACTCCGTACAGACAGCACGTGTTGTCGGAATAGAACCCATGTCTCCGGCGCTGCAAGCCCTGTAATGCCCCCGTCCCACTTAGGAAACCTGAATGGAAACCTCTGGAGACTTTGAGCCCCATCCAAGGGTTCCGTGCGGTTCCCGGAAGATTTTGTCATTCTCCCTGATTGTCGAAAGTGGTTTCCGTTTTAAAAATCGGTAATTTTTTAGTCGAATCTGGCTGCGATGCTAGTTGAAGGTGGTTGCCGGAGGACAAAAACCTGTGGGATCCTCTGGGAACCGCACGGAAACCTTGGGTGGGGCGCAAAGTCTCCAGAGGTTTCCGTTCAGGTTTCCAAAGTGGGACAGGGGCATGAGGCAGCAACTCTACTGCTGCCCAAAGTTATACAAAGTTTTTTTGAATTGTCTGATTCCCCAAGTTCAGACAGAAAAGAATAACCTGAATTTATCACCACTTTTATGGCCTTGCAATATCCCAAAGTGTTTCCCAGAGAGCAAATCATTTTAGAATTGAATCAGCGTTGAAGAATAGGCAAGTGCAAGAATGAATTTGCCGGGTGAAAGATTGATGCTGAGGACTGGAGTGAGAGCTTTTCCACATTTTCCCATTTCCTTTCTTTGACTGAATCTGCTCTAATATAATTTTATCATATTAACTTTTTTCCTTGTCATTATCAGTGAGCTTGATGGACAGACTAATAATATAGGTGCCAATATGTGGCCCAGGGAGTTTCAGTTGGGGACTAAGATAACTGATTTTGTTTCTGCCTTTGGATATACTACTAGAGAAAGACTGTTATTCAACCTTATCTTGGGAAATGTAATGGGGTAGGTGGTGGGTGTGAGGGTGGGGGACACTTTTGGGAACCATGGTCATCATCCCGAAAGATTCATGAGCCAGGAGGGTTTTATTGCCATGTGTCCCAGACAGAACAATGACATTCTTAGTTGCAGCAGCACGACAGAATATGCAAACATAGTACACTGTAAACAAGATAATAAACAAAAAAATAAATAATATTTATGCACACTCTCTCACACACTCTCACACACTCTCTCTCACACACACTCACACATAAAAGCAAACAAACAAACAATAATAGTGCAAAAAGACAAAACCAATGCCGCCAAGTCTATGTAGTTCAGAGCTTATTTGGAGGTTGTATTGTTTAATAGTCTGATGGCTGTAGGGAAGAAGCTGCTCCTGAACCTGGGCGTTACTGTTTTCAGGCTCCTATATCTCCTTCCGGGTGTCAGGAGTGAAATGAGTGTGTGGCCAGGGTGGCGTGGGTCTCTGATGATTCTGGCTGCCTTTTTGAGGCAATCCCTTCGATGGTGGGGAGGTCAGTACTCGTGATGGACTGGGCAATGTTCACCACTTTTTGCCATCTACTTCACTCCTGGTCATCAAGGTAGTTGTGAAAAGGAATAGGGTTGGTCCTTAAATTTAGTCTTGAATTGAGGAATTGGCCATGGTTTTCAAGGGAAATTGGACACTTAGTTCGAAAAAAGAGAGATATCTACAATAATTATAGGAGGCATGGAGGAAATGAGGTGCTAGATGAGTATAAAGAATGTAAAAAGAATCTTAAGAAAGAAATAAGAAAAGCTAAAAGAAGATATGAGGTTGCTTTGGCAAGAAAGGTGAAAGTAAATCCAAAGGGTTTCTACAGCTATATTAATAGCAAAAGGATAACGAGGGATAAAATTGGACCATTAGAGAGCCAGAATGGACAGCTATCTGCAGAGCCAAAAGAGATGGGGGAGATATAGAACAATTTATTTTCTTCGGTATTCACCAAGGAGAAGGATATTGAACTCTGTGAGGTAAGGGAAAAAAATAGAGTAGCTATGGAAACTATGAGGTTCAAAGAGGAGGAAGTACTGACACTTTTGAAAAATATAAAAGTGGATAAGTCTCCAGGTCCTGACAGGATATTCCCTAGGACATTGAGGGAAGTTAGTGGAGAAATAGCAGGGGCTATGACAGAAATATTTCAAATGTCATTAGAAACAGGAATAGTGCCGGCGAATTGGCGTATTGCGCATGTTGTTCCATTGTTTAAAAAGGGTTCAAAAAATAAACCTAGCAATATAGACCTGTTAGTTTGACATCAGTGGTGGGGAAATTAATGGAAAGGATACTTAGAGATAATATATATCAGCATCTGGATAAACAGGGTCTGATCAAAAACAGTCAACATGGATTTGTGCCTGGAAGGTCATGTTTGACAAACCTTCTTGAAATTTTTGAAGAGGTTACTAGGGAAATTGATGAGGGTAAAGCAGTGGATGTTGTCTATATGGATTTCAGTAAGGCCTTTGACAAGGTTCCCCATGGAAGGTTGGTTAAGAAGGTTCAATCTTTGGGTGTTAATGGCGGAGTAGCAAGATGGATTCAACAGTGGCTGAATGGGAGATGTCAGTGAGTAATGGTGGATGGCTGTTTGTCAGGTTGGAAGCCGGTGACCAGTGGGGTGCCTCAGGGGTCTGTGTTGGGTCCACTGTTGTTTGTCATGTACATCAATGATCTAGATGATGTGGTGGAAAATTGGATAAGTAAGTATGCAGATGATACTAAGATAGGAGGTGCTGTGGATAATGAAGTAGATTTTCAAAGTCTACAGAGAGATTTGGGCCATTTGGAAGAGTGGGCTGAAAGATGGCAGATGGAGTTTAATGCTGATAAGTGTGAGGTGCTACATCTTGGCAGGACAAGTCAAAATAGGACGTACATGGTAAATGGTAGGGAATTGAGGAATGCTGTGGAACAGAGGGATCTAGGAATAACTGTGCATAGTTCCCTGAAGGTGGAATTGCATGTCGATAGGGTGGTAAAGAAAGCTTTTGGTGTGCTGGCCTTTATAAATCAGAGCATTGAATATAGGAGTAGGGAAGTAATGTTAAAATTGTACAAGGCATTGGTAAGACCAATTCTGGAGTATGGTGTACAATTTTGGTCGCCTAATTATAGGAAGGATATCAACAAAATAGAGAGAGTACAGAGGAGATTTACTGGAATGTTGCCTGGGTTCCAGCAACTAAGTTACAGAGAAAGGTTGAACAAGTTAGGTCTTTATTCTTTGGAGCGCAGAAGGTTAAGGGGGAACTTGATTGAGGCCTTTAAAATGATGAAAGGGATAGACAGAGTTGACATGGATAAGCTTTTCCCATTGAGGGTAGGGAAGATTCAAACAAGAGGGCATGGCATGAGAATTAAGGGACAGAAGTTTAGGGGTAACATGAGGGGGAACTTCTTTACTCAGAGAGTGGTGGCTGTGTGGAATGATCTTCCAGCAGAAGTGGTGGAGGCAGGATTGATTTTAACATTTAAAAGTAAAGTGGGTAGGTATATGGACGGGAAGGGAATGGAGGGGTATGGTCTGAGTGCAGGTAGATGGGACTAGGTGAAAATAAATGGTCAGCACTGACTGGAGGGGCCGAGAAGGCCTGTTTCCGTGCTGTAATTGTTATACAGTTATATGGTTAAATGGAATGGTGAATAACAACAGTGCATGAGAGGACCAGGCAAAGGTAAATTGGGAGCAGATGCTTGCAGATAAATTGACTGCGGCCAAAGTGTTCCGGTAAGGATGAAAGCAAAGATGCCAAGAGGAGGACACTTTAGGTGATAGAGGAGGTTGAAGGTTTAATCAGGCAGAAAAAAGGAAGTACATGGAACTGAGATGAGGAACATAGAGTGAGTTGGTGAAAAATTAACAGGACAACACGGAGCCAGGAATTATCTTTGGCAAGCATGATTCGGGAGATTCTAAGCCATTCTAAGCCTATCTGGGGGAAGAGAGAAGCCAAGGAAAAGGTTAGTCATCTTGAGCACTAAAAGAACAATCTATGTATGGAACCAATGGGTGTATGTAAAATCCTAAATTAATATTTCTCATTTACATTCACCAGGGAGAAGATCATAAGATCATGATCATAAGATCATAAGATAGACAATAGACAATAGATGCAGGAGTAGGCCATTCGGCCCTTCGAGCCAGCATCGCCAGTCAATGTGGTCATGGTCACCCATCAAATTACTGCAGCTTTTTGTGCCTGCCTTGATTTTTAATCTGCCAATAATATCACCATGCATTCCGCAAAACTCCAGTGGATACACATAGGGTCTAAAACTGTGCCCAATATTCCAGATGTGGCCTCACGAGTATCCTGCACAATTGTAACATGCTTCCCTATTTCTAAACTGCAACCCTCTTGCAATGAAGGCCGAGGAGGGTGAAATATTAGCAACTTATTTTCAAAGTATTTCACGCATAAATAATTTGTGCATTTGGGTGCAACTTTCCCCAAAGGAACAATGGTACTTTAAGTACCTATATTGGAAAGCAGTTATGGCTCAAGTCTTGACTCAGTTTCAAGGCAGTTTAAATATGGACCACTTCCTTGCTCTGAAGTAAGTTTGTCAGAAGTGAATAATTAGCCTATTTCCAATTTGACAGCTGACACTGATAAATAAGCTGATGAATACAACTTCTCAAACTGACCCATGTCAAAGCTCCATTGGATTATAATCTGAATTTAGAACATTTTTAACACTTTGTAAGGAAATAGTCATGCAATGCTTCGAGGTTAATGTTGCCTTTTGTAGGTCAAAAACAGATAGTCACACTTCAACAGTTTCAAATGAAATAAACATGTTTACTCACAATCAAAGGATCAGTCAAGAGGCTGTGGTTAGGTAATGATATTCAAATCTTAAACTTGTGATTAGACTCAGAGAGGTTATCAGCATGGAAGCAGGCCCTTTGATGGTCAGAGTTCCTGCCTATTTATACTAATCCTCTTTCACAGCTGTTTACATGACTCCACTTTTTTCAAGTCTAATATACTCTCAAATTCCTTCACTCACCTTTAGACCAGAGGAAATTTACAGTGGCAGAATAACCAACCACATGGCATATCTTTTGGAATGTGGGAGGAAGTCAGCTCATCCATAGGAAGCCCTCGTTATCACAGGGGGAACATGTAAACTCAATGGTACTTTATTGTCAAACCTACCTAAGTACAACGAAATCCTTCTTTTAGAGATACAGCGCGGAAACAGGCTTTTTTCAGCCCACTGGGTCTGCGCTGATCAGCGATCCCCACAATCCTACGAACACGAGGGACAATTTTTACATTTACCAAGCCAATTAACCACTATACCTGTACGTCTTTTGCAAAGTATAAGTCTGAAAGAAAGTAGACTCTATCTTAGTCACTACACAAGAGTCACCACGTTTTAGGTGCCATTCTGTACCCTTCAAGTCTAAACTATTTGAAAAAATGTTAGAATCTTAACTTGGCCATAAAGGCCCGTTGTCCTGGTGGCAGTGGGTCAGTGTTGCAGGGGTGGTCCTGGCCAGGCGATCGATGCATCTATGGTGCTACGCCGCTCCACGCCGCTGCAGGCCGCATCAGTTCCCCGTGCTTGGTCACCTTGAAGCCTGGCGCCCAATCAAATTAAGCCCCAAGCTGCTACAAGGCCTCCAGCGGCCCGCTCCTCTGATTTGACCACACCGACGCCTCCTCAACATTGGTCTGTGAACGTGCCTCCAGCACTGAAAGGTCATGATTGAAGCAGGGCCACTGGAGTTGTGAGGCATCTCTCTACCTACTGTGTCATGGTGCTGCCCAGCTGGGCACATAAATTGTTTAGACATTATACACAAGAGACCACTATAGTTACTGCATTGCATTAACATTGTATCCATTTGTAGAAAGTGTGAATTTCACTGCATACAATTGTCATAACTCTTCTACAAGAGTTTTGAATGAAGACTTATTATTGTAGTCTCTTGGCTGAAGACTCGGGCTAGCTACATGCATTCAGCATTCAACAGCTGCTGGCTCACTGGCATCAATCTAATGTTATGTTTTGTTTGTGAGCTTTCTCCAACAATGCCTCCAGTCGATAGTCTGCTCAACCTCCTAAGTTGTGGTTTGGGGGAAAATAAACAAGCCCACAGCAATTGAACAGACAGGGTGGAACTTGTCCTCAACCTCAACAAGTTGTTTAAGAAGAAACTGCAGATGCTGGAAAATCAAAGGTAGACATAATTGCTGGAGAAACTCAACGGGTGCGGCAGCATCTATGGAGCGAAAGAAATAGGCAACGTTTCAGGCCTGAAGAAGGGTTTTGGCCCGAAACGTTGCCTATTTCCTTCGCTCCATAGATGCTGCTGCACCCGCTGAGTTTCTCCAGCATTTCTGTATACCTTCGATTTTCCAGCATCTGCAGTTCCTTCTTGAATATTATTAGTTAAGCTTCCAGTTTCTGGAAGGTGGAGCAGTTAGTTATTCTGAAGCAGCCACATCCAAATGATCACCCTCAACAACATCACTTTTGGCTCCCCTCACTTCCTCGAAGTTAAAGGTGTAGCCATGGTCACTAGCATAGGCCCCAGTTACACCTGCCTTTTTGTTCGTTATGTTGAACATTCCTTGTTCCAACCATACTCTGGCACCATCCCCCAACTCTATCTGCATTACATCGACGAATGCATCGAGGAGGCTGTTGCTGCACCCGTGCAGAACTCATTTATTTCTTTAACATTATCACAAGCTTCCACTCTGTCTGCAAATCCACTTGCACTATCTCTGACATCACTCTCACCTTTCTTGACCTCTCGGTGTCCATCACAGGGGACAGTCTATTGACTGACGTCCACAACAAACCAACCGACCCCCGCAGTTACCTGTGTCACATCCGCTCCCATCCTGCCTCATGCAAATACACCATCCCCGACTTTCAATTTCTCCTTCTCCACCACCACTGTTTCCGAGACGAGGCTTTCCATTCGAGGACAGTGGGATCTCCTCTCTCTTTAGTAAATGTGGTTTCCCCCCTGCTGTTTTAGATGAATCCCTCACCAGCGTTTCTTTTCTGCTCCATATTTCTGCTCTCACTCCCCCTCCTCGATAGAAAAAGGATAAAGATCCCTTGGTCCTTACCCTTCACCCCACTGGCTACCAATTCCAACACATCATTCTCCAACATTTCTGTCACCTTGAACAAAATCCCATCACCAATCACATTGTGCAGATCCAGATCCAGCAACATTATGGGGGACCCCTTCCACCCCAGCAATGGTCTGTTCCAGCTGCTATGGTCAAGCAAACGCCTCCGCTGTCATGCTGTGAAAACAGAGAGGATAAGACGGAGTTTCTTCCCAGAGGCCATTAGGACTGTAAACTCTTGTTTACCAGGGACTAACTTACTGTACCAAACTACTGTTGTGTTGTGTCTTTTTTAAATTGCTGGGTATTTTTCTCACCAATATGTAATTACTGATTCTGTTCTATTGTGTTTTGTCATTTTTTTGCACATTCCGCAGGCATTGCTAATTTTCATTTCACTGCACATCTCGTATGCGTATGTGGCAAATAAACTTGACTTGACTTGACTTCATCTTCCCATCCCTACCACTTTCCGCTTGCTGCAGAGACCTGTCCCTCTGCACTTCCTTGGTTCACTTATCCCTTTCCACCCACCCCACCCCACCCCCTCCCCCCCCTCCATCCATGGACCCAGCAGTCCATCCAGATGAGACAGTGGTTCACGTGCATCTCCTCCAACCTCATCTACTGCATCCAATGTTCCAAATGTGGCCTCCTGTACATCAGTGAGACCAAGCGTAGGCTCAGCGACCATTTTGCCAATCACTTGTGTCTGCAAAGGCCTACTGGATCTCCTGGTTGCTAACCATTTCCCTTGCTAACTCCTCTTCCCATTTGCTGACTGATCTTTCCATTTGCTGACTGACTGTCCTGGGCATCTTCCACTGTCAGAGTGAAGCCACATGCAAACTGGAGGAACAGCATCTCATGATATGCTTGGGTCACTTACAACTCAACGATATGAGCATTGAAATCTTCAATTTTAGGTAACCACCAAACCTGCCTCCTCTCTACCCCCACCTTTATTTCTTCCCCCCCACTCTCCCCTGTTCCCCACTTGGATTCACACCTCTTTCTCCCCTCCCTCTCAGCTTCCATCTACATTATTTCCCCTAGCATTAGAATTCGAATCTCTTCAATCCTTTTGTCTCACACCTGCTGTCTTTTTTATCTCCGTTGAACCATCTGTCTGTCAAACCCCCTCTTACCCATATCCACCTATTACTTGCCAGTTGTAGGAAGAAACTGGTTCAAACCAAAGATAGACACAAAAAGCTGCAGCAACTCAGCGGGTCAGACAGCATCTCTGGAGAAAAGGAATAGGTGACGTTTCGGGTCGAGACTCATCCTCAGACGTTCCAGGCTTTGTCCTGCCGCTCCTACCCTTCCAGCTTTCTTCTCCCCGCCCCAAAATTAGGCACCTTGCCAGGTTTACCAGAGACGCTGTCGAACCCACTGAGTTACTTCAGCACTTTGCATTTTTATGAACCACAACTGCAGTTCCTTGTTACAACAATTTTTTAAAAATCATACCTAAAATGGAATTAGTTCTCCCTCACACACTGCCTTGAATTCTTACAATAAATATGAATATTGCCACATGTTACACTTAGTAGAAACCTGCTCCCACTGACATCGTTTCCCTTGAATTTCTTTCTGAAGTATTTTCTTCAGTGCAATGAGATCCACCTCTCTGGGTGAATACATCTGTTAATCGCACTTGAAATGTCAATCTGCCACTGGAGGATTATTGACAAGACACTATCAAGGAAGTGGGTCATTTGAATATCGCATCAATTTTCTACTGCCCTTGCGTTTGTTTATATTCACTCCGTCATGTTCACCAATACATGTTCATGGATTGGGATTCACATAAAATGACAATACATATTTACTAAACTCCTTGGTAGCCTTCAACCAAGGGGTTGAGGATGACCTGATTTACTTCAATTATGATGAAGGAAATGTGCTCTTGTGTTAATTAATTTATTGTGGGATTGCCATTGCTCACCCGCTGCCACAAAGCTTAGGCGGAGCATGTTCCTGGCCCAAAGATAGGAAGTTCCCACAGGGCAGAGGTCCATGCTTGGCTGCAGAGTTAAAGAGGGAATCTGAGGGGGACTTTTGCACTCAGAGATAGGTTGAAATCTAAAATGCGCTGCTTAAAGAGGAGGCAGATTCTCTTGTAACTTTCAAGAAACATCTAGACAAACACTAGAATTACCAATGCCTAAATAATTGTTGCCCTGATGCAAGTAAATTGGATCTGTATAACTGATTGTAATGATCGACATGCACAAATTGAGCTGATGGGTTTGCTTCTGTGCTATGATCCTATAACTTCCACCTGGTGGCGCCAGCAATGGCTGCCTCGCCAACACTCTGTCTGTCCCTTCCTTCTTTGTTGTTTCATAGTATGTGTTAAATGTATGTTTCGGTGTTCTTTAGCTTGTTTTATGTGGGGTTGGGGGTGGGATTGGGGGAAACTTTTTAAATCTCTTACCTCAACAGAGATGTGATCTTTTTCCATATCGTGTCTCCGTCCGCACTGCGGCCTAACATCGAGGAGTTGCCGGCCTTTGCTGGAGACCGACTTCAGGAGCTCCAGCCGTGGGAGCCTGCGTACTTTAACATCGTGGAGCTTGCGATCCCTGGTTAGAGACTGACTTCGGGAGCTCTAAGCTGCAGGAGCTTCGATCGCCCCGACACAGGAGCTTCGATCGCCCCGACACAGGAGCTTCAATCGCCGGCTGCTGGAGCATCGATCGCCCCGACGTGGAGGCTTCGATCGCCGGCTGCGTAAGCTTCGATTGCCCGGAATTCGATTGCAGGGGAATAAAGAGGAAGAAGATTGGACTTTATTGCCGTCCATCACAGTGAGGAATGTGGGGAATCTGCTGTGGTGGATTTTGATGTTAACTTTTATGTAGTTGTGCATCTTGCTGCTTTTTTTTTGTATTGCTGTATGGTAAATCGAATTTCACTGTACCTTAATTGGTACATGTGACAATAAACTGACTTTGAAATCTTGAAACTATAACATAGCACACAGAAGTGTGCAGACATACATGCTCACTAAGCATGCAGAGAACACAGTAATTGTACGGTGATGGATAGTTAGTTAATCTAATGGTAGATTATGGCACAATGGTCAACATGTCCGTAAGCAATCATGCATTAGCAACATCAGTCTACTGGGGTTTAATACATACTTTGGAAGATAACTGTAGGAGTAAAGCCTTCTACAGAAACATAGCCATTTTCCTCCACCTGTCTTGTCTTTGTTTTGTTTCGCGCAGGTGTTACATGAGAGAACTGCTTCAGTCAGAGCACTCCGAATCCTGATTTATAGCTGATAAACTAAATAGTCCTGTACATCTATTGGTACACTGCCTTCTCCAGAACAAGGGGTCACAGTCTAAGGATAAGGGGGAATTCCTTTAGGACCGAAATGAGGAAAACATTCTTTACACAGAGAGTCGTGAGTCTCTGGAATTCTCTGCCACAGAAGGTAGTTGAGGCCAGTTCATTGGCTATATTTAAGAGGGCGTTAGATGTGGCACTTGTGGCTAAAGGGATCAGGGGGTATGGAGAGAAGGCAGGTACGGGATACTGAGTTGGATGATCAGCCATGATCACATTGAATGGCGGTGCAGGCTCGAAGGGCCGAATGGCCTACTCCTGCACCTATTTTCTATGTTTCTATGTTTCTCAAACATCAAGGCAGACAAAAATAGTCCAGCAAAGTTAATTTTAAAGAAAAATTCAAACCAAATAATCCAAAAACATTGATTTAAATCTCTAGCACATCATTGAAATGCATTTCCATTCAAAGATCCAGCCCATCCAATCGAGGTTCGACCAATTGTTGAATAAAGGTAACTACAGAGGCATGAGGGAGGAGCTGGCTAAAGTGGATTGGAGGGAGACCCTAGCAGGAATGATGGTGAATCAGCAATGGCAGGAGTTTCTGGGAGTAATTTGGAAGATGCAGGATCTTTTCATCCTAAAGAGGAAGAAGCTTCGAGGGGGAGAATGAGGCGACCGTGGCTGACAAGGGAAGTCGACGACCAAAAGCTAGGAAAGATAAAAGTACCAAAAGAGAACCAAAACAGGAGTCGCTCAGTGATTTTCTTTCACGAAAATAATAATGCCGAGCTGTGTATTAATGGCTATGTTTGACATCACTTCAAAATGTAATGATGGAACAGAATTTCAGAAGCAAAGTAAAACAAGCGGTAACTCATTTGACAGATGCCCCAACCCAGGAATTTGTGGATTAGTCCCCACGCTGTTTAAATAAATGCTTATGATATCAGCATATATTTGGGGGACCCATTACGCAAGCCAATTCATACCAAATCAAATGGCAATCAGGCGATTGGCAGCCTTGTGCCATTAATTGCCTTACGCAAGTTCAAACATATCTTGTGCCTTGGAAAAAAAAGCTAACAGAAAGGCTACTGTATAAAAATATGTACTTTCACATGACCTGCTTTTCCAAAACTGCAACAGCAGCAGTTGATCCCAACCTTTGTGTTATGTGCTTGGCTCACCTTCTTCCCTGAAGAGCTGGAAACGGGGTGAATAATGGTCATGAAATTATCGTATTGCCTCTCAATCGTTAAGTAATATAATTTCCAATTTAATATTCACAACTGTGCATAAACACAACCTCTGACTCTCACCAACTGTACATTTGGTCTGCAGCTTAAGGAAATCTCACTGGATATTATATATTGGAGACATACTACCAAAGGTGCAATGATGTTACAAAATGACGACAAATATACAGTAATATAAACATAACTAATAAATGTGATTTTGGATTATATGTAGCCTTCAGTAATATTAATTCCCAAGCCATCAAATAACTACAGTATTACAAATTGCCCTTGACATTAAGCCAAGTGAAATGAAACAGTAATTCTGCTTTGGCAAAGGCAAAAGCTTTACTCAAGGCTGGCTATTTACAGCAGTTTTCAATAACTTGTCTGTAAATGGATGTGTGAAAATTACATTGGTCCCATTGTAGTATATTATTTTAGATGCGATTTTCCATCCTAAGGCAAGAACTGAGAACATTTGCAAAATGGAGACACTAAAGACCATAGATGCTAGACTCTGGAGTAAAAAACAAACTGCTGAAGGAACTCAGATGGTCAGGCAGTATCTGTGGTAGGCAAGAGGGACAGTCAAGACCCTTCCTCTGAACATTTATAGAGTGTTCAATTCCATTCATAAATCCTCATTTAAGCTTTTTTGAATTAAGTATTTTAAACAATGTTGAAAATCAAATGCTTGTAAAGACTGAACATGAAATTGAACTCATGATTCGAAACAAAACATTTCCTAATCCTAACGTTATATACCGGTAGCCTATTCACTAAGATTCCAAATGCTCCATAGAAGGCATTGTGTTGTTACTACCCAACTCCCAGCATATTGCCAAAAGCAGTACAGGATTAAACCGACAAGGGCACGTCTTAAATGGAGAGAAGTGCTATTGAACAGGATATTAAGGTCAGATAAATATCTGCAATAGCTGCAAAGTTGCACACACCGTAGAAACAGCAACTGATAAATGAGCAATTAAGCTATATTTTAAAGCTATAAACAGGAGTAATATCACATTGGCACATACAGCAAGCAAGCAATACTACAGCAAGCAAGGAGCATCCATCGGGATTGCAAGCTCTTCAGTTTTGTTATAGACCTTGAATACTACCTTTATAGTTATAGCTCTAACTAAAGTTTGCCTATTAAATGCTAAGTACTAACACTCTTCCAATAAGGGTTGAGTACTCTGAATCAGTGTATGGTGTCCTTCTGAGTTGTGCAGCTTTGCGATATATTAAAGTGCATGTAATTTCATTTCGGAGTCACGTGAGTGACTTCGTGAAGAGCCCGCCGGCGCGCATGCTCGACATATCGTCGTAACGCGTTGCTGCGACGGCTGGCGGTGGAGCGCGCTCCTCGCCAGCCCTTCATAAGGGGCCACGGAGGTGAGTATTCCACCTTTAGTTGGTGGTCCTTGTTGTCTGATTATGTCTTGCAGCAAGGACATGGATGGGAGTTCGAAGGGCCGGAGGACGTCAGGACGAGTTCGCCGGTCAACAGTTCCGGGGCCTTTACCATCGGCAGTACCTGCAGCGCAGGCCGGGACTCAGGCGGAGATGTGGGTAAGCCCTGTGTTCACAGGTCCAGATCCGCCAGCACACCACAGCTCGGAGGAGTTCGACGAGGAGGAGTGTGGTGTGCCGCCAGAGCAGGGGGGCCCTGCCATGGCAGTCAGGTTGTCAGCGGGCTCGCTGGCGACCTCGAGCAGGGCGCGTGCCGTTGCACGGCCTGTTCCACTCAGCCCTCCGAGAAGGGGGAGGGGAGGAGCCCAGAAGCCTAACCCTGTTAGGGCTAAGGCATTGCCTGTCGCGGAGGAGCGGTCAGGTTCCAGGGCGAGACCCGGGGCGGCTGTGAGGTCCAGCCGGTACACCCCGACTCTCGACGCCGGGACGGGTCGGTTGGGTCGGGTCTCGTCGCGGTCGCCGAGCCCCCCATGGATGGGTGGGCGGCACCATGCGTCGGCAACGTCCACGATGTGGGCAGCCGGCAAGACTGCGCGGGCCCCAGGCAGCCATGCTTCGGCTGGGGCCGACACCTCGCCGCATGTGCCCTTAGTGGCAGCGGCTTCAGCTCTCGCTAAACGGAGGCGATTGAACACGCCCGCGCAGGAATCGCGCAGTTTCGCCTCGGCGGCTGTTAGCGACAACTACCGGCACCGGCAGGGCCTCGACGAGGTGCGGGCCGATGACAGGAGCCCGGTTTTCTTTTCAGAGCCGGAGGACTCCGACCACCTGAGTGTTCAGGGTGAAGGGCGTATTGACCGTATGGAGCGGCTGCTGGAGCTCCTGCTTCAACGTCAACAACAGCAGGGCAGCAACAGGCACAGGGCGTCTTCACCAACATCTACTATCAGCCTGGAGCAGCACGAGGAGGAGGTTCTGGTGGATCCCGTACCACCTCCGGTGGAGGTGCCAGCGGAGGAACTTTTGGATGTGGCGACCAAATTCGCGGCCCCACATACGGCTGGTCTTCCTCTCAATTCAAAGCTGGCAGCCACAGTGGACTTTCTTAATAATCAGGTGCTGCAGGAAGAAGTCCTCATCCAGGCTATGAGCCGTCACAAGGCTCCATCAAACTGCAACTCCCTCAACGTGCCTGTGGTCAATACGCCAATATGGGGCAACATCAGTGCGGCTATCCGTCAACAAGAGCTACAATTGCAGCGGATCCTGAAACTCCTCACGGCCGGTATTACCGCCTTTGCGCGGTCGGTGGACGAGGACGAGCTGAATTTGGACCAGGAAGATGCTCTGGCCTTATTGTGCGCGACCCAGCACGAAATCAACGGGTTTCGCAAAAACAGCATCCGCCCAGCACTCAACCCGAAGTTTGCAGGATTGTGCAAACCACCGCCGCCGCCGCCGCCCCGTCAGCTCTTTGGTGAGGACCTC
Organism: Raja brachyura; assembly: GCA_963514005.1. Next base: position 11,529,485 of record OY740794.1, on the reverse strand, counting down.
TCGAAGAGAGTCAAAGAGCTTGACGAACAAGCCAAAACGGTGGGGATCATGCGCTCTAAGAGTGCCCCCACACCGTCCGGCTCAAAAGCTCCATACATTCGCTCACGAGGGTCGGCCAGTGCCTCGACGAGGACTCACCCTCTAGCTCCACAACGACAACAACACCAGAACCAGCACCAAGGGTCTTTTTTAGGACAGGGTCGGCAGAGACCTTTTTGGAAATCGAAGACGCCGCGCCCTCAAGCCAACCCAGCACCTCCACGGCCACCCACACGTGTCAAGGACCGCCGGTAACCACGGAGGTGAGGGGGTCTGGTTCTCTCTTTTCTCTCTGTTTAACTTCCCATGTTGGTGGTCGTTTACGGTTGTTTTTGGATGCATGGGGTAATTTTACTGGTGATGAGTATGTGTTGCGGAATATTCAGGGGCATAAAATTGAGTTTATTAATGGCGACATTCCTCCATCCCAGCACATGCCTGGTCGTACGTTCAAATTGTCTGCTGCAGAACAGGCAGCAGGTTACAAGGAAATTTTAAGTTTGGAACAGAAGGGTGTGATTGAGAAAACAGTGCATGAGCCGATTGAATTTGTTTCGAACATATTTACTAGACCTAAGAAGGATGGAGGCTGTCGTGTCATTATTGATCTAACCCGTTTGAATACGTTTGTAACATATACTCATTTTAAAATGGATACGTTTGAAACAGCCAAATCATTGATTTCTCATGGCTGCTTTATGGCATGCATTGATTTGAGGGATGCATATTATTCAGTATCCATCCAGAAAGATGATAGAAGGGTTTTGAAATTTATCTGGATGGGGCAACTTTGGCAGTATAAGGCTTTGCCTAATGGGCTTACTACAGCCCCTAGATTGTTCACTAAATTGGTGAAGCCAATCATGGCTTATTTGAGACAACGACATCATATAGTTATGGCCTATTTAGATGATGTCTTTATTGTGGGCCACACCCTGCAATTGGCTGAACAGGGTGTTGCAGCTGCTGTCAATATATTTCAACAATTAGGATTCATTGTCCATCCAGAGAAATCAAAGTTCTGCCCTGCCCAGGTAATTAATTACCTAGGGTTCACGGTGAACTCAATGAGCATGAGGATAACTATACCAATTAACAAAATTGAGGAAGTCACTAAGGTGTGCAGAGATTTAATTGGCACCAATATACCATCGATTCGGCATACAGCCACAGTAATTGGCAAGTTAGTGGCTTTGTTTCCGGCAGCACGATATGGACCTTTGCATTATCAGAATTTGCAAAGAGCTAAAATTACTGCGTTAAAATGGAACGCTGGTCATTACGATCGATCTATGCAGCTGCCGTCCGAAGCGATAACTGAGTTGCAATGGTGGGTGTGTCACATTAGCAACTCATTTAAGCCTGTCAGGGAGGCTAATCCGGTGGTATATTTACAGACTGATGCAAGCTCCAATGGCTGGGGAGCTACTGATAATTGCTCTAGTTGTGGGGGTAGATGGGACACCCTTGAGGCATCGATGTTGTTGACTCAAGGGATTAACTATTTGGAGTTGCTGGCAGCATTCCACGGACTTCGTCCATATTGTTCCAAGCTTGTTGGAGCACACGTCCGTCTCCAAATAGACAACACCACAGCTGTGGCATATTTAAACCATATGGGTGGTACCAGGTCAGTTTCGTGTGACAAATTGGCTAACTCAATTTGGCTCTGGTGTATTCAAAGAGACATTTGGATTTCAGCTACCTATTTGCCAGGTGAGCTTAATACTGTGGCGGACACCAGGTCACGCAAATTTAATGACAACATTGAATGGATGTTGCATCCTGAGATTTTTGCTAAAGTCACAGCCAAATTTGGTAAACCGGACATTGACCTTTTTGCGTCACGGTTGAACCATCAGGTACCAGCCTACGTTTCATGGGAACCAGATCCTGGGGCAATAGCGCTAGATGCATTCTCGCTGGACTGGGGGAATTGGGTTTTCTATGCCTTCCCTCCGTTTTGCCTCATCAGTCGGGTATTGCGAAAGATTCAGGCAGATGCTGCCAAGGGCATCCTTATTATACCCGACTGGCCCACACAGCCTTGGTATCCGGTGGTCTTTGACATGCTTAACGAACCTTGGGTCCTTTTGAAGGGTTGCCCACAATTGGTTACTCACCCTGTGTCAGGGGAGCCACATCCCTGCCATGGCTATTTAAATTTGTTGGCTTGCAGGTTCTGAACAGGCCGTTAGTCCAATACGGCCTCTCGGCTCGGACCATGGATACCATCGGGGCATCGTGTCGAGAGTCCACAAGGCGAAGATACCGCTCGCATATTAAGAAGTGGGAAGCCTACTGCAGCCGCTCTCGCATCACGTACGATGACGTGACAATAACCGACGTCCTGGAATTCCTCGCGGGGTTGCACCATGATGAACACTTAAGTTACAGTGCCATCAACAGCGCCAGAAGTGCGCTATCATTCTACCTCAAGATTGGGGTAGGATCCAACAGGCTAGTGTCCAGACTCATGCGGGGTATATTCAATATGAATCCGCCTACACCACGCTATAATATCACCTGGGATGTCAGGGACGTATTAACCCTGCTCAGGACGTGGTCTCCCATGGAAGGGCTCCAACTGGACCAACTCACCATGAAGCTGGTGATGTTACTAGCGCTGACTTCAGCTCAGAGGGTACAGACACTACACAAACTGCGTGTCGACAGAATGACATCTACCCCTACAGAAGTAGTCTTTTTCGTTGACGAGCTACTAAAGCAGCATAGACCTGGGTGCACAGGGCTGCAGCTGAAGTTCCCGGCATACCCCGCAGATGCTAGGCTATGTTTAGCCTCACATATCCGCCACTATGTCAAGGTGACGGCACGCATCAGAGGAATGGAGAGATACCTGCTTGTCACTCATAAGAGACCTCATCATCGAGTGACAGTCCAGACGATATCCAGGTGGCTTCGAGTCGTCTTGGGTAAGTCAGGTATCGACACTAATGTGTTCAAGTCTCATTCCACCAGGGCTGCATCGACGTCAGCGGCGAGGGTCATGGAGGTGCCCATGGACCAAATTCTCGCCACAGCAGGATGGGCGAATGAAGCTGTGTTCCAGCGTTTTTATAACAAGCCTGTTGCTGCTCCTCTACAGTTCGCAGAAGCCGTGCTGAATGCAGGTCAAGAACGTGGAGATGTCCCCGCATGAGGGGTTTTTGATTTGTTATTAATAAATATGCTTTTGTTTTGCAGTATGAGCTATTGAGCCAGTTTGTTCCTCCCATCCATCCCTGGTAGTGGTGTGTCAGCATGGACGTGGTCCAGGGCGTGTAATCACAGAAGCTTTGAAGTCTTCACGAAGTCACTCACGTGACTCCGAAATGAAATAGTAAGATTGAACGAGAACTTACCAGTTCGAAGGTTGATCTTTATTTCATGAGGAGTCGAAGTGAGGGATTTCGTGCCCTCCTCGCCCAACCCTCAATCACCTTCATCTGGTAATCTTAGTCAATTCAATCATACTATGCGAAGTCATTTCTATTGTTGGTTCTGTGATTCCACGCCGCTACTTTGAAGTATGTCGAGCATGCGCGCCGGCGGGCTCTTCACGAAATCCCTCACTTCGACTCCTCATGAAATAAAGATCAACCTTCGAACTGGTAAGTTCTCGTTCAATCTTACTATTCTTAATCTCATTCTTCTGAATTCTATAAAATGATGACTTCTCATGTGACAGACCTGCAGTGCTAGGAAATAAATCTGGTTGATCTTCACTACATTCCCTCTACACATTAATTCTCAAACTATACATCCTTTGTTTATCTGCAAGCACTTATTATGCAATTCACCAACGTTTCTTTGCGTTATATTTTGCTCGAATAAATGAAGTATTCATTCTCAAAGGTACATAACATCCTTACTCAAGGACAAAATGGAATGCTTAGCATTCTCCATCATTTCAGCCAAGAAAATGAACTTTTTGCAATTGGAATAGGTATTGAAACTAAAAAGGCCAGGATATTAAAACAGAATGCCTTTAGCTAACACTCCATGTAATTGCAGCCCAATCTTTTAACCCATCCGTTTGGAAAACCAACTAGGAGTAATGTAAAAGTCAACTGCTGGAATGTTTGCTCAGGTTACCAATAGGTTAAATGGTTTAAACTAAACCTATATCTCTAATTTCCCTTATCCCTAACCAGTCTTAAGGAGGGTCTCAACCCAAAACGTCTCCCATTCCTTCTCTCCAGAGATGTTGCCTGTTCCGTTGAGTTACTCCAGCTTTTTGTGTCTATCTTAGAAACATAGAAAATAGGTGCAGGAGTAGGCAATTCAGACCCTTAGAGCCAACACTGCCATTCAATATGATCATGGCTGATCATCCAAAATCAGGACCCTGTTTCTGCTTTCTCCCCATATACATTGAAACTGGAACTAAGGATGAATGTGCTACCAGAACTCCCAACTGAAGGATAATATGAATGACAAAATTACACCAGCTTCAGCTGATGAGACTGAAATGATATATCGACCTTTGTGTCACTTCTGCTGAAATCACGATATGCTCCATAATAGGAGGAAATCAGGAATGAACTCCATCCAAAGTTCAATTATGCTTCCATTCCACTTCCTCACAAGTTTAACTGAGCAGCAAATCAACTCTGCTTTGCTAAACATGCACGTCGCAGATGCCACAGAGGTGAGAATTAAATGCCAGTACATCCTGAGTAGATTCCACACGTCTGTTTTCCACATTGTGATTGCTAGTGCCTTCTGCTATCAAGATGACATTTTTAACACTGAACTTTTTGTTAGCACGAGAAGTTTATCTTTCTTAAGCTCGTAAACATGTTGAGTCACTTATTTTCTAGAAAGGGAAAGACTGGCATTGGAGCTAATTATTTTACTTGCATATTTTCTGCTATCATTTGGGGTTATAATAGAGTTACCAGCTATTAGATATTAAAGTCTTCCAAAGAACATTGAGTGCTTAGGTCATAATGTCATAAGGTCATGTGATAGGTGCAGAATTAGGCCATTGGGCCCATCAAGTCTTCTCTGCCATTCCATCATGGCTGATCGATCTCACCCCCCTAACCCCAATCTACTGCCTTCTCCCCATAACCCCTGACACTCGTACAAATCAAGGTTAACTTTCAAGGTTATTCAGGTAACCGAGGGTTTCTTGGTTTCATCAATACTCTGGCCTTGATTATTTAATTACTTTCATCAATATTCCTTACACAAAGTACACATGCCTTTCTTACATGCCAATGGTATCTCCTGATGTTATATGCAAAGAGCATTTAATTCTTGATTTTTTTTATCATAAGGTATTTGGCTTATCCATACCGAATGTAACTTGACCTTCATCCAGATACCCTGACATTGCCCGTGCATCAATTTTTGGGTGGCAGCAAATTGAACTTTATAAAATTAATTATTTTATATGTGTACATCAATCTCTTTACATAGATTCGGACATAAGTGGATTTCTGTATCTAATCAAAATAATTTCATTACAAAATGAGCAAATCTAGTGAGAACCATAGAGTTGTACAGCATGGAAGCAGGTTCTTTGGTCCAACTTGTCCATGCTGTCAAAGATGCATGTAAACTGATCTAATTTGCCCACATTTGACCCATATCTCTTTTAACCTTTTTTATCCATATGCCTGTCTAATATCTTTCAGATGTTGTGACTAACCACTTCCTCTGTTAAGAAGAAATAAACAGCCCATAGAGGCATGTTTTATATTCAAAATGTATCAATTTTTAATGAAGCAGTAAGATAATGTGAACCACAGTTTTAACTTAATATTTTAAAAGTATCTTTTAAATGTCTTAAGTTTCGAACATTACAAGTCACCCCTTTTGCTAAACTATTCCAAGGATATCAAAGATGTTCCTTTTTTTCCCTCAGAAGATATAGCAAGAATCATAACATCAGACCAGCTCAATGCTCAACCCTGTGCCATCTAACCCTGAAACACCTTCCTGTGAGCTGCAGGGGAACATTTCATAAACCATTGGAACAAAATTAGGTAATTCGGCCCATTGAGCCGACTCCGCTTTTCAATCATGCCTGACCTATCATTTACTCTCAACCCCACTCTCCTGCCTTCCCCCCCATAACCTTTGGCACTTTTACTAATCAAGAACATATCAATCGCCACTTTAAAAATACCCAAAAGTATTGTCTTTTAATTGCCTTTGTTAGTTTTTAAAAGCTTGCCAATCCTCTAGCTTTCTGCTAATCTTTGCAATATTATATGCCTTATATTTTACTTTTTTGCGGTCTTTGACTTCCCTTGTCAGCCACGGTCACCTACTTTATGCTGATATCATAAGTTTTTTTAAACAGCGTGGGGTCTAATCCACAAATTCCTGGGTTGGGGCATCTGTCAAATAGTTGCTGCATATTTTACTTTGCTTCTGAAATTCTGTTCCATCATCACATTTGGAAGTGATGTCAAACATAGCCATTAATACACAGCTCGGCATTATTATTGTCTTTAAAGAAAATGACTGAGCTACTATTTTGGTTCTCCCTTGGCACTTGTATCTTTCCTACAAAACACCAGAATGTTTGGTTGTTGACTTCCCTTGTCAGCCACGGTGTCCTCATACTCTCCTTGGAAGCTTCATCCTCTTTAGGATGAAAAGATCCTGCACCTTCCAAATTACTCCCAGAAACTCCTGCCATTGCTGCTTCACCATCATTCCTGCTTGGGTCTCCCTCCAATCAACTTTAGCCAGCTCCTCCCTCATGCCTCTAAGGATAAGGGGAAATTCCTTTAGGACCGAGATGAGGAAAACATTCTTTACACAGAGAGTGGTGAGTCTCTGGAACTCTCTGCCACAGAAGGTAGTTTAGGCCAGTTCATTGGCTATATTTAAGAGGGCGTTAGATGTGGCACTTGTGGCTAAAGGGATCAGGGGGTATGGAGAGAAGGCAGGTACGGGATACTGAGTTGGATGATCAGCCATGATCACATTGAATGGCGGTGCAGGCTCGAAGGGCCGAATGGCCTCCTCCTGCACCTATTTTTCTATGTTTCTATGTTTCTACCTTTATTCACCAGTAATATGGACACGTCTGATTTTATCTTCACCCTCTCAAACTCCAGCTTGAGTTTTATCTTCACTACTTCCTCGGGAATTCCTTTACATTAAGCTCCCTAATCAAATCCAGTTTGTTACACAGCACCAAATCCATGAATGCTTTTTCCCTAGTAGGCTCAATCATGAGCTTGTCTCAGAGGCCATCTTGTAGGCACTATACAAATTCCTTCTCTTGGGGTCTGGTATCAACCTGATCTTCCATGTCTACCTGCATACGAAAACCCCATAACCACTGTAATATTGCCTTCCTTACATGCGATTGTATCTCCTGATGTAATTTGTACCTTACATCTTGGCTGCTGATCGAAGGCCTGTATAAAACTCCTATCAGGGTCTTTTTATCCTTGCAGTTTCTTAACTCTACCCACAAGGATTTTACATTTTATGATCCTGTGTCATCACCTGCTAGCAGTTGAATTTCATTCCTTACCAGCAGAGCCACCACATCCTCTCTGCCCACCTGTCTGTCTTTACTACTTAGTCCTATACCAATCTCCCATCTTGAAATAGATCTCTGTATAAATAGTGGGATTTCTAGGTATGTGCAGAGTGCAACTGCCAAATAGATAGCATGAACATTTTTATAATAGAAGTGGTGGCATGGTGGCACAGTGGTAGTGAAGCTGCCTTGCAGTGCTAGGGAGCTGGGTTCGATCCTGACTATGGGATCTCTACGGGACCGTCAGTAAGGGGTTTATACATCCACCCCATAACCCCTGGGATCTCCGGTTTCCCTCCACTCTCCAAATATGTACATGTTTGTAGGTTAATTGACTTGGTATCATTGTAAATTGTTCCTAGTAAGTATGTGTGTGTAGGATATTGTGAGTGTACGGGGATCACTGGCCGCTGCGGACTTGGTGCACCAAAGGGCCTGTTTCCGCGCTGTATCTCGAAACTAAGTTAAAGTGTTATGGATATCATGTTGAATGTTATGGATATGGATACATCAGCAGGATGATGGGGAGCATTTAAAACAATGGGCTGAAATTCAGGGTTGGCTGCAGAGTAGGGCACATGATAAAGACATACTGCCTGGAATGGTGCCTATTATTCTTTATTGGTATTAGTTTTAATGAAAATTGAAAAAATAGCTGGATATTTTAATGGCCGGTGGATTTACTACCGTCAATTTTGTATCCATTTTCATGGTCTGACAGTGTAAAGTTCTTGATTCAGCTACCAGATATAAACTTCTCTCAACTTTCATTTCCATTACCTGAAAGTTGCACTTTCACCACAAGAGATCCATTAAGACCCATTCTATTGCCACAGTATTGGATCCTATTGTCAATAAGGTATAGCTCCGCCTGCCACTTTTGCGGGCTGGAAGAGTCTGTGTACCACGTGTACATGGAGTGCGTGAGGCTGCAGCCACTGTTTAAATACCTAAAGGGGCTGCTCTTTGCCTCTGGCTGCATTTTTCACCCACCATCCTCATCTTTGGACACCCTGTGCGCAGGGGAGAGGGTAAGGATGAAGATGTCCTGGTTGGGTTGCTCCTGGGCCTGGCCAAGATGCCCATCCACACGTCACGGCGCCAGGCGGTGGAGGGCTTGCCCGAGCCGGCTTCTTTCCCCTTGTTCAGGGTTACGTCCGTGCCCGGGTGGGGTTAGAAAGGGCCCACGAGCACCCTGAGGGAGTTCCTGGACCGCTGGGCTCCGCAGGGTGTTGAATGTACCCTCAATAAGGATTGTAACACAGCTGTATTGTAGTTTATTATGGATATATGTTTGTATTGCATTATGGTGGTGGGTTTTGGCTTGTTTCATTGTAGTGTAAATATTATTTTTTAATAAGTGAATAAATGTTTTGATTTTTAAAAAAAAGAAGGTATAGCACCAACTTTACCATCAGTTTCAGCTTCTATTACTTGGATACACCATTTGAGTGTTCAGGGATGTGGAGACACATACCACAGGGCACCAATGAATATGTTGAAGCTACTATTGTAGTTATCTGAATCTGGTTCCCCACAAAGTGAATGCAAACGATATAACCTAGCAAAGACACAGCTCTAATCAATATCAGAAATTACATCCTATTTGGTTACAACAAATGTAACTGCTCAATTATTTTCGATCTATCTTCAGTTTATGATGGAATTGGGCTTAACGCCCCCTTTAAAACGTGTCCACTCTTGATGAGGCTATACTTTCATGGTTCCATTCCTACATGTAAAGCCACCTTCAAACAATTAGCAGAAATTATTTTTCTTCTTTGCTCACTTTATTACATCTGTTGTTCCCCGTGTGTTGTTGATTGGCATACATTTGGGAAGATTGTCCTAACCATGCACTAGTCCCCATGAGTAATGCTGGCAACATTCAGCTCTACTTCACCACCATGATCCAGTCACCTGATGTGTCAAACCGGTGTGGTATGGCAGACTGCCACATACTCTTGCAAAATTACCCTGATTTCAACTATAAACTTGTTCATTCACATTATCTGGTTTCGCATGGAGGAGCTTAAAGATCAGTCAAGGCAACTAAAGATGTCCTCACGAAGCAAACATTACAAGGATATTCAAAACCTAACATGAAACATCACTTGACTAACCTCTTGAAGTTCAGAACAATTCTGCACACTACCACGAGGACATAAATATGCAAAAAAATTGCATATTGCAAGGAAGATCTAGGACCACTTGAACCCTTTTCAAACTCATTTGGCTTCTAATGTTTATAGGAATCATGATATTCTGACATTTATTCAGAAGGATCAAGGTTTCAAACAAAACCTGTTCATCATATTATTATTTATTCTAGTAGGTCAAGCACACACAGGTGCAAGGTTAGCCATGGTAGAACAGATAAACTGGAGTCAAGCCACATTAGGTCAGGTGCGCAAGTACAGTGACGTACAGTTGCAATGAATATCCTGCTTGCAGAGCACCACAGGCACATAGACTCAGACAATGCATAAAACATGAATTATACATAATTAATCCAAGACAACGTTAAAAAAAGACAGTGTGCATAGAAACCAGGCTGTGTTGCAACCTGCCGGGCTACTTTCTACAATGCATATGCAGAGGTTTGTTGGAGTTTTTGGTGACATGCTGAATTTCTTTAAACTTATAAGAAAAGAGGGGCACTGGCATGCCTTCTCCATGATTACATCTATGAGCTTGGATTAAGAATCGCCATCCAAGATGTTACCACTCAGGACTGTGAAACTGTTAACTCTGTCCACCGCTGACCCAACAATGAAAATTGGCACGTGGTTTCCCGACTTCACCTTTCCGATGTCAGCAATTAGTTCCTTGGTTTTGCGGACATTGAGCAGAATGTTGTTGTTGGTGTGGTACCATTCAACCAAGTGTTCTATCTCGAAGATAGACACAAATTGCTGGAGTAACTCAGCGGGACAGGCAGCATCTCTGCAGAAGGGTCTCAGTTTGAAGAAGGGTCTCGACCTGAAACATCACCCATTCCTTCTATCTAAAGATGCTGCCTGTCCCATTGAGTTACTCCAGCATTATGTGTCTATCTTTGGTTTAAACCAGCATTTGCAGTTCCTTCCAATACAAGTGTTCTATCTCTCTTGGTTTGGACAACTATAGAGGTGTCGTTGGTGAATTTGCAGAGTTTGTAATTGGTGCTTGTGCAGATCAAAAGATGGATGGTGAATCATTTGTTTGTGCCATTAGGTCTGAGATGGACACATTGCAAACTTTAGGGAGAGTTCCACTAGTAAATCTTGGACCCTGTGCATTTGAAATTGGCCTTTCGTTGATGTTGTATCAACTGGATTGCTCTGGTCTCAGCCAAACTAAGAAAAGTTGCAAACAAAATCTTTAAAAAAGGAACCAGGCTTTGCAGCGAATAGTGATTGTTGAACTCTGAGCAACTTAAATGGTGGAAGAGGTGCACAACGCTCAAACTCCCTATCCATCTGTGCTGCCCATCGCAAAGGAGCCTGTGTGTCCCATGTCAATCCGATCAATAACCTCAGAACCAGCAAGTAAATCAGGAAGCAAGTCATCCTCAATCCCGAGAAATCACTTATGTAGAAGAACAGGATGTTGCAATGGCCACAGCATAATAACATTAGCAGATAGGGACAACAAATAATGCAGTCTGAGAGGTCACTACTCCCAATAGCATTTAACAATTTTTATACACTGCTGCAGAGTGCCTTGTTAAGGTCAACGGCTCTTTGTTGGCTCCCATTCATTTGGGAGGGGGGTTCATCAGGGATGTCCCATGTCCGGCCAGCTGTATTCCATCTGTGTGGAGCCATTCCTGTGCCTTCTCTGGAGGCGGTTGACAGGCCTGGCCTTACCGGGGCCGGGGATGGAGGTGGTTCTCTCGGCCTACGCCGATGATGTCCTTCTGATGTTCACCGACCGTGTTGACCTGCGGAGGATGCGTGAGTGCCAGCAGGTTTGCTCGGCTGCATCCTCCGCCAACATCAACTGGGGGAAGTGTTCTGGTCTCTTGGTGGGTCGGTGGGAGGTGGACTCCCTGCCGGAGGAGATGGCAGGTTTTGCGTGGAGCATCACACACTCCTCTATCTGGGGGTCTACCTGAGTCCCACTGAGGGGGCGTGACCGGCGAATGGGCAGGGGCTGGAGGCGAAGGTCATCGCCCGGCTGGGACGTTGGTCAGGCCTCCTTGGTGTGCTCTGTTACCGGGGCAGGGCTGTAGTATAAACCAGCTGGTGGCCTCTATGCTGTGGTACCAGCTGGCCACTATGGTCCCAACCTCTTTATTTATAATCAGGTTACAGAGGAGATTGGTCAACTTTTTCTGGGGTGAGAGGAACCACTGGGTCTCTGCTGGGGTTCTGAGTCTCCCGTTGGCGGAGGGCGGTCAGGCATTGGTCTGCGTTCGTACCCAGGTGGCGGCTCTCCGACTCAGGACCCTGCGGAGGTACGTCTACACGGACTACCCTCCTAAATGGTACATGCTGGCGATGTACTTTTTCCGCCAGGGGCGCTGCCTTCAAGAGGGCTCACGGCTCCCAGTAGCGGGTATGAGTCGACGCGCTAGGTGGGAGTTGCCTGGCTTTTACCGTGACCTCCTGAAGGCCAGGAATTAGGTCACCTTCAGCCAGGGCGCTGCTCCTCAGGGGGAGGGGGGTGTTGTGGCTGTGACGGTGGGTGTCCAGGAGAGGCGTGTGTGTGGAGCGATTCCGGACGAGCTTACCCCCGCTCAATCGGAATTGTTCATAGAACCCATAGCTGGATCCCTCCCCGAGAGCCGGCCCCATGCAACATGAGCCGCCTTTCCGAGATGCCCAGCGTGCCGTTCCGTGACGCGGAGAGGCGCGTGTTGTACAGGCTGCTCTTGCACACTCTCCACTTCCTCGCCCTCGTCTTCCATCCGGACACACCCTGGCGGTCCGTGTTACCATCTGACGAGGGGAGCGGTCCCCAGTGGAGGTCTCTCTACAAGGGAGTCCTCTCCCTTTACATCGGGGACCTGGAGTGGAGAGTGTTGCACAAAGCCGTGGCCTGCAACAGGTACTTGAGCCGGTTCACGGACTCGTCCGCCGCCCGTCACTTCTGCGGCGAGGAGGAGTCCGTGTACCATTTGTACATGCAGTGTGAGAGGTTGCAGCCCCTGTTCGAGTATCTGAAGAGGCTGCTCCTCAAGTTTTGGCTCCACTTTAGTCCGACACTATTGATTTTTGGGCACCCGGTACAGAAGGGGGAGGGAGGAGGGGGTCTCCCTGTCGGTCTGCTCCTGGGCCTGGCCAAGATGGCCATTCGCGGGTCCAGGCAGCGGCAGTCGACAGTCGCACAAGGGTCGGCTGCCTGCCCCTTTTCTGGGGCTACGTCCGTGCCCGCGTGTCCCTGGAGAGGGAACGCGCGGTGTCCACAGGGACGGTGGAGGCCTTCCATGAACGATGGTCACCGCGGGAGGTCGAATGTATTATTGATAAAAATGTAAATATTTTAATTTGATAACTTTGTTTGTAGAATGCCAATATAGGCATTCTTTGATCGTGTTACTACTCTGTATTTTTGTTTGTTTTGAATAAAAGCATTTTGTATTGTTTAAAAAAAAAAATGGCATTTAACGATGACAGACTTTGGACTTTAGTCACCCCGTCCACCACACACTATGGACAATTTACAATTTTACCGAAGCCAATTATCCTACAAGCCTGCACGTGTTTGGAGTGTGCGAGGAAACTGGAGCACCCGGAGAAAACCCACATGGTCACAGGGAGAATGTACAATCTCCGTACAGACAGCACCCGTAGTCAGGATCAAACCCATCCCTCTAATGCTGTGAGGAAGGAACTCTACCGTGGCGCCACTGTGCCACTGTGTTGGCCCCATTTGGTCCTGGACATTCCCATTTGGTCCGAGACCCAAGTGCAGTAACGCATGAAGAAGAGGCCATTATTTAATTTGCATAACGGAGCCTCCTTTGGGAGGAAGAACCAGATTAGATCAGGAGTGGGGCTTAGACCGGCTGAATCACAAAGCTTTCATCATTGATCCATGTTGTCTCTGCTTCAGCATCTAACCCATCTGCACATTGGAGGAAGGAGAAAGCTAGGAAGGAGTTACTGATTATAATTCCTAGATGAGTGTGTCAGCGAATAACCCAGCAGTGAGTTGCAGGCACTCAGCTGCAGCTGTGGTAATAACCATCTTGTGAAATCCACAAACACAGCCACAGCACAAAGTGGAACCAATTTCTTCAAATTGGATTAATTTGCTTGCTGTTTAATTGTTCGTCATTACTGCATTCATCTAAAAATGACCGCTGCAGTAGATGGAGGGCCATTTTCTTCATAAAGTTTTCATGAATCTGTAAATGATGCAGTTGCTAAAGTTTGTCACTGAAACAATGAATGCAGAATAGTTCTGTAGAAAGCACAGTGGAATGTGGCTGACGTATCATTCTATTAGGAGCCAGCAGAGTCATCATGGCTGAACAGCCTCCCCCTGAGACTTAACAATTCCATGTTTCCAATTCTCTTTTCAAAGTGTCAACAAATCCTCAGGTCACGAATCTTTCTGCAAAATATACCCGTTTCTGGGATTTAAAGAGCCAGGTTTAGAGATCAGTACATTTCTATGTACATCAATCTCTCTAATTAGTCTGGCCTTATCAGCAAAAGCATGGGAGATTTTATAAAGGAGATTACAAGCAACTTTAAGAAAATAAATAGCTTTATTGTTCCAGACAATGAACAAAACAAATACAAAAAATGTAGTCTGCCTACCACAATGCAGAAAATGAGCTTGATCTGAAAGTTAGCATGCAGGTATGGCATTAACAAGGAAGCACGGTGGTGGTAGAGTTACTGCCTTACAGCGCTTGCAGCGCCGGAGACCCAGTTCGATCCCGACTAGGGGTGCTGTTTGCACAGAGTTTGTACGTCCCCCCCGTGACTGTGTGGGTTTTCTCCGAGATCTTCAGTTTCTTCACACACTCCAGAGACGTACAGGTTTGTAGGCTAATTGCCTTGGTATAAGTGTAAATTGTTCCGAGAGTGTGTGTAATGTAGTGTTAATGTGTGGGGATCGCTGGTCGGTGCAGACTCAGTGGGCCGAAGGGCCTGTTTCAGTGCTGTATCTGTAGAACTAAAATTAATATGAATAGGTCATTAATAACATGAATAGAAGGGCCAAAGGGAGAGAAGGGGTTTGCGATGTTGAGAGTGGATTCGTTATGGTTGTGCTGAATGGTCGAACATTCTCATAGGGCTAGGATGCCTATTCATGCTCCTATTTCCTTTATTTCATATTTATATGAGATGAGGACATTTTTTCTTAAAAGGATGAATAACCTGTTGAGTTCTTTACACAAGACTCCTGTGGTGGTTCAGTTATTGAACATATTCAGGATAGAGATTAATAGGTTTTGGGATGTGAGATGGAATGGGGGGCCAGTTCAGGCAAGTGATTCTGAAGTAAACGTCACAATTAAATTATTAAATAGTGGAGCAGGCAAAATCCAGAACTACTCCAGATTTAGTTCTCCAGCGTTTCTGTTCCTAACTGAAACCAAAAATATTGGAAATGGTCACATTACTGGTGAAGCAGTATCGATGGGCAGAGATACAACGTGGAAACAGGCCCTTCAGCCCACCAAGTCTGTGCCGACCAGCGATTCCTACACACTAACACTATTCCACACAGTAGGACAATTTACTATTCTACCAAGCCTATTAGCCTGAAAACCTGCACATCTTTGGAGTGTGGGAGGAAACTGGAGAACCCGGAGAAAACCCATGCAGGTCATGGGGAGAACGTACAAACTCCATACAGACAGCACCCATGGTCAGGATCAAACTGGGTCTCTGGCGCTGTAAGTAGATATGTTACAATACCTACATTTAGCAGCGCTGCAGTTCTGCCACTCCCCGTGTGTGCGACTGGCGCCTTTCAGAGGGGGGCGGGTTTAAAGTGCCGTTTTTCCACAGATAGTCCAAATCGATCAATCTCAGGCGATTTCGTCGCTAAAGAGAAATCGCTCTGACATTTGTTTTATGAAGGTATTTTTAAACTACATTAGATCATTTATTAGCTAGAGTAGTTTAAAAATCATCTTCTAGAGCCGTGAGCACCGACAGCGGAACGGACCTAACGTAGACGATAAAAGAAGCTACACAGTTTATTTTTACATTCAAAAGTGCTTCTTAGGAAGCATTTAATCAAATTTTCATGTTGCGAAAAGGGGACAAAAAAAATATGTACCGGCTGTATTTTTCCTGCCGACTGTGGGTTAAATTCACAGCAAACCGCAACGTCCAATCCACCGCATTCCACTAAAACCCACTCGCAAGTTGATTTAAATGGCCATTAATGTACAGGCATTAAACACTAAAATCCTTCAATTTGACCTATAAATTCATGAAAATGAGATTTAAAAATCATGTTATATTGTGGATTATATTATGAATGTTATTTGGACACTTAGGCAATTTAAAAATGTTTATCATTTCTTAAGAAATGGATAGATGTTTAGATCTAGTAATTGAATTTTGTAATTAGCTACAATTAGATAACTAACTAATTATATGCTTTAATTTCAGGTCACCAAGTAAGATTGTTTCATATTCGTTTCAGAATGCTTCAATCTATAATGACTGAAAATTTCATTAAGAGCTCAATGAAATTTTTAAGAAAGTTATGGGCTTTTGACTGTCCTAGATCACAGCTTTTGAGTTAAGTTAATTGAAAGGCAATGGGGAACAAGATGCTAATTTCTGAGTTTGAAAACGGCCATAACTTTTTTAATATTGAAGATATGAAAGTGAATTAGGTGTCAAATTAAACTTCTTTTTGTGCTTTATCTGATGGAATAAATTGCAGACTTGAGTTTTAAAATGTCAAATTTTTGTAACATTGCTACTTTAAGGCAGCAACTCTGCCGCTGCATCACTGTGCCACCCCAATACTGAGGAAAGGTCACAGAACTGAATTAAATCTTGATGGATAGACAGGCAAGACTCCCTACTGCTCACCGGTGTCAGGGATCATCTTCTGCATCCAGTAAGCAATCTTCTTGGTTCTTGGTTTCTTGGTCCTCTAAAATATTCCAAATGGAATTTAAACTGGAGATGGTGGAGGGAGGACAAGCCAGAATGGGTTTTTGGGAGGAAAGAGCTACCTTAAATTTAGTTGCATCTGGTAGGGTAACTATGGTAGGGTGAAGATTATTCCATGCTTTAATAGTGCGGGGGAAGAACAAGTTGCTATACTGTGGAGGAGCAGGAGCTCAGCAATGTGTAAGCTGTGAGTGGGGTTGCACTCGGGCCACTTTTCTCAGGATACCCAAACCCTTTGAATGGTGGCAAAATCAAAGATGGAACCACACTTCCTGTCAAAGCCACTACAATTAAAAAAATCCTTGATATTAAGATACATTTAAGAACTATTGATATCAGATGTAAATTATTAAGAAATTTAAAATGAATTAAAACCACAATAAAACGCTAACATTTATCATATTTTCCATAATTATGATATAGAAAGAGGCCATTTGGCCCAATGAGTTTGTTAACACTCAGAGAAATCACATCACTCCCCTTCTCCAAGACAGATTAAAGCTGCGCTTATTGTCACAAACATCACGGTGCAAAGAAACTCCTTATTCACATGAAGCTCACAGAATCAACAGTATATATTGAGTACAGTAAACCCCCGTTATAATGGACCATCAGTGGGGGGGAACTGTCCAGTACTGTTCTTTGTTCAATGCAGTAAACCCTCGTTATAACGGTCCACAGGGGGGAGAGTGGTGTCCGTTATTGCCGATAGTCCGTTATAACCCAGTAAAGCATTATCATTGTATGTAGTTGAAACAAAGAACTACAAATGGTGGTTAATACACAAAAGGACACAAAGTGCTGGCGTAACTCAGCAGGTCAGGCAGTATCTCTGGAGAACATGGATAGGTGACATTAGGACGATTCTGATGATTCTGAGAGTAATCAAGCAAGAGGTGTATGATATACAGAAGGTTATTCTAAGAGACATTCAGAATAGTTGTGAGTCTATTTTTAAACTCCAGCAAATATTTTAATGACAACAAAATCACAATAGCCTTGCAATCGGAAAGCATGTGGTGTTCAATTGTTGATTTGTGAGGCTCATTTAACTTAAAGATTGCAAACACCAAATGCTGCCATTTTAATAATTGGCCACAGATAATGAAGGAGATTGAAGAAGATGGCTCCTGGAGGAGTCTTTCAGGAGACCTGTGATCTTTTATTTTGGATCTGTAGAGTTTACTGACACTAAGCTGTATTTTATTTTTTGCGCTCAGTTTTGTTGAGGCATTGTACAAGTCAAGGTACCCATAGCTGGTACAATGGATTTGTTCAATAGTTTAATCAAATCATCAACTGAATATGTGGAAAAGAATGGAATGTCTTTTTGCTGCAAATAACAACTTAGTAGCGAGGAATACATTCATGTTGCTCATATTTATCAGTTTTTAAGTACCTTCATAATAACTGACAAGACCTAAACATGTCTGGTTCCAGTCAAGTTCTGCTTTAATCTCACATTTTCACACCTCACCCTTCCATATCTCTAGTTTCCCTCTCCCCTCTCTCAGTCTGAAGAAGGGTCTCATCCCGAAA
Source organism: Raja brachyura (assembly GCA_963514005.1). The sequence continues at coordinate 11,511,302 of OY740794.1, read as the reverse complement.
TGTCACCCATTCCTTCTCTTCAGAGATGCTGCCTGTCCTGCTGAGTTACTCCAGCTTTTTGTGTCCATCTTCAGTTTAGACCAGCATCTGCAGTTCTTTCTTACACATTGCTAGATGTACCTTTGTTTGTCTGTTCAAAATAGACGTAAAAGGCATTAAGCATTGAGAGAGATGGTCTCGACCGAAACATCGCCTATTCCTTTTGCTCAGTCTGATGAAGTGTCTCGACCCAAAACATCACCTATTCCTTTTCTCCAGAGATGCTGTCAGCCCCGCTGAGTTACTCCAGCTTTTTGTGTCTATCTTCAGTTCCTTCCCACACCTTGTTGGAGCCAGATCTCACCCCTGATTTCAGCTTTGGCCCGTGTTGGTATTTAGTGTTTGCCATAGGCGCCTGGAATCTGCTTAATTGACTTCAGCCTCCAGCTTGTTCTTTATTTATTTCCATGTAATCTATTTTCTCTCACATGCCCATCAACTCATTTGATACTACTAACATTAACACACAACAGTGGAATCTACAGTGGTCTCTTGGCAGCTGACAAAACTATGAGGCATGGGAGGAAAGTGGAGCACCTGGTAGAGACCCAAATACTCACGAGGAGAGCGTGCAACCTCTACACAGTCAGTACCCAAGGTCCGGATGGAACCCAGGTTGCTGGGGCTGTAAGAAGGACGGGGCCACCGTGTAGGACTAGGCTGAACTGGAGATGAAAAATCCTAAACTAAAGAAGATAGGTTAGCAAGCAACAATATGTACGATGGAATTGCAGATGCTGGTTTAAACCGAAAATAGACAAAAATACCTGGAGTAACTCAGCGGTCAGACAGCATCGCTGGAGAAAAGGAATAGGTGACGTTTCGGGTCGAGACCCTTCCTCAGAATCTGGGTTGGAGATCCTCATTTGCAGTATCTCCAATTGCAGATGGCACTGGCTGTTGAAGAATTCAGGGCTGCCAACTCTCATGCTTTAAGCGTGAGAATCACGCATTTCAACCAATTCTCACGCCCTCACGCTGATGACAGAATTCTCACGCTGTCTTCAGTCATTGCACAGCAAAGATCCTATTACAGAGCTATACGATCTTTGCTGCACAGTTTGTCTCTTTGTGCCATATGACGGCGATCTGCACAGTCTGGGGAAGCGCGTCGGTCCCGGGCAGCAGGTGTCAGCGCCTCTGTGCGCCGCCCTCGCTCCCTCCCTCCCTCCCTCCCTCCCTCCCTCCCTCCCTCCCTTCAACTCCCACGGCAGCGCCAGCGCCGCCAATCCACGCTGCACCGTGCCCGCCAGACTCCCCATTGGGCGTCCGGGAGAGAGAGGGAGGAGAGAGGGAGGGGAGAAAGAGAGAGAGAGAGGGAAAGAAAAAAAGGGAGGGATGGAGGCAAAGAGAGACAGGGAAGGGAAGGTAGAAGGGGGATGAAGGGGGGAAGGAGAAAGTGGAGAAAGAGGCAGGGTGAGGAAAGAGAGGGAGGGGGTGGAGAGAGGGGGAGCAAAGAGGGGGAGGAGAGAGGGAGGGAGAGGGAGGAAAGAGGGAGGGACGAGGAGGAGGGAGGGAGGTGGAAGGAAAGGTTTGTGTGTGTATGTCTCCCTTTGTGTGTCTCCTTGTGTGTGTATGTGCGTGTCTGTGTGTGTGTGTGTCTCCTTGTGTGTGTGTGTCTGTGTGTCTGTGTCTCCCTGTGTGTGTGTGTGTGTGTGTGTGTCTCCTTGTGCATGTGTGTGTGCCTTCCTGTGTGTGTGCGTGTGTCTGTGTGTGTGTGTGTCTCCCTGTGTGTGTGTGTGTGTGTGTGTGTGTGTGTGTGTGTGTCTCCCTGTGTGTGTCTGTCTGTGTGTGTGTTGCCACATCCTGGCCTTAGACAGGGCTGCCAACTCTCACGCTTCGAGCATGAGAGTCACGCATTGCAGCCAATTCTCACGCTCTCACGCTGATGACAGAATTCTCACGCTGTCTTCAGTCCCTGCACAGTTTGTCTCTTTGCGCCATATCAGAGCGATCTGTGCGGCCAGGGGAAGCGTGTCGGTCGAAGGCTGTGAGTGACGTTGCGTTTCTTCTCTTCTCATCTTTCTTGGTTGGATGTGCAGCCGCTGACAACATGAAGCAGCCGGAGACAGAACTAACCAGGTGAACCAGTTGTAAAACATGGGGGGACCACAATGAGGCCAAACATCTAGGACAGGGTTCGGCAACCTCTGCCACACGATTCGGCCCGTAACCCGAAAAACCACTTTTTTTTTTCAATTCCTTTTTGCGGGGTGGGGGCAGGCGAGCCGACCTGAGAAATGCAGCCAGTCCCTGGGACGCGAGCTGATCTGGGAACGGCAGCCAGTCCCGGGGCATGCAGAATGCCAACTTTATCATTATGGACACATTGGGCCAGCCATGTACATGTTGTATAACTGACTCTATGCAGATCTGAATGCGCTTAGAATGACCATTTAAGCAAAATTGCCCCCACTTTCCCCATTTTGATTCTTGAGATTAATATCCCTTTACTCTGTTAACAGCGTTAAAGTACTTATGAGGTAGGAAAGGGAACATGTTATTATTTTTTTAGTTTGCTTTAATTTGTTAGTTGATTGTTAGTTGACTACCATAATTTCTGAAATGGTCTTAAAGTAACTTAATTGTTATAAAGCAGTAATAAGTGATTTTTGTCCAAACAATTGGAACTTGCATATAATGTTTGCATTATTAGGAGGGCTGTCAACTCTCACGCATTGAGTGTGAACCTCACACATTTCACAAAATTCTCACGCTCAAAAATATGCAGGTGCTGGTCCGTCGGCCGTCCCCATGGAGTTTTAACCCCGGCCCAGAGCCAGGAGCGGATCGGGCGAGTGGAGGCGTCAATGCCACATCCGGAGCCGCGGGGATGAATCTCGGGCTAAGGCTCCGCTCCGATGCCCGACCCCCGGGTCACTGACCCTCACCTCCCCTGGACCTCAGCTGGAAACGTTCCGCGGGCATTGCCAAGTTTCCGCTCACTCCAGATGTTGTCGCCGCTTCACTGACACACACATTCTCACACACACACACTGGCACATACAAGGTTTAAAGGGATATAGGCCAAATGCGGATAATGGGTCTAGTTTAGATGGGGCATTTTGATCTGCATGAACAAGTTGGGATGAAGGGCCTGTTTCCATGCTGTAAGACTATGACACGTTGTAGAAAGGGTGCAATTGCTCTGGAGAGGATCCAGGGGCGATTTATGAAGATGTTGGCAGGGCAGGGATTTTTTTTTTTCATTTTGAAGGAAGATTTGATAACTGGATTGTATCCTCTGCAGCAACAGAGGTGAAGGAAAAACTTAGTTGAGGTGAATAATATTTTGAGAATAGGACCTCTGCAAATTTGCAGATGACACAAAGCTGGGTGGCAGTGTGAACTGTGATGAGGATGCTATGAGAATGCAGGGTGACCTGGACAGGTTGGGGGAGTGGGCAGATGCAGGGCAGATGAAGTTTAATGCGGATAAATGTGAGGTTATCCATTTTGGTAGCTAAAACAGGAAGACAGATTACTATCTAAATGGCGTCAAGTTGGGAAACGGGGAAGTACAACGGGGTCTGGGGGTCCTTGTACATCAGTCTATGAAAGTAAGCATGCAGGTCCAGCAGGCAGTGAAGAAAGCAAATGGCATGTTGGCCTTTATAACAAGAGGAATCGAATATAGGAGCAAAGATGTCCTTCTGCAGATGTACAGAGCCCTGGTGAGACCACACCTGGATTATTGTGTGCAGTTTCGGTCCCCTCATTTGAAGAAGCACATTCGTGCTATTGAGGGAGTACAGCGTAGGTTTATAAGGTTAATTCCCGGGATGGCGGGACTGTCATATGCTGAGAGAATGGAGCGGCTGGGCTTGTATACTCTGGAGTTTAGAAGGATGAGAGGGGATCTCATTGAAACATATACGATTGTTAAGGGTTTGGACACGCTAGATGCAGGAAGCATGTTCCCAATGTTGGGGGAGTCCAGAACCAAGGGCCACAGTTTAAGAATAAGGAGTAAGCCATTTAGAACGCAGACAAGGAAACATTTTTTCTCACAGAGAGTGGTGAGTCTGTGGAATTCTCTGCCTCAGAGGGCGGTGGAGGCGGGTTCTCTGGATGCTTTTAAGAGAGAGCTAGATAGGGCTCTTAAAAATAGTGGAGTCAGGGGATATGGGGAGAAGGCAGGAATGGGGTACTGATTGGGGATGATCAACCATGATCACATTGAATGGCGGTGCTGGCTCGAAGGGCCGAATGACCTACTCCTGCACCTATTGTCTATTGTCTATTGACCTGTTTTGCTTAACATATAGTGGAGGAAGGAATTGCAGATGCTGGTTTAAACTGAAGATAAACAGTAAAAACTAGAAAATAGCTCAAGCTCAGTCAGATTGGATGGAGAGCATCTGTGAACAGCAATTTTCAAGTCTTGCCAGAGATTCTCAATTGGATTTAGGTCTGGACTTTGACTGGGCCATTCTAACACATGAATATGCTTTGATCTAAACCATTCCATTGTAGCTCTGGCTGTATGTTTAGGGTCATTGTCCTGCTGGAAGGTGAACCTCCGCCCCAGTCTCAAGTCTTTTGCAGACTCTAACAGGTTTTCTTCCAAGATTGCTCTGTATTTGGCTCCATCCATCTTCCCATCAACTCTGACCAGCTTCCCTGTCCCTGCTGAAGAAAAGCATCCCCACAGCATTATGCTGCCATCACCATGTTTCACAGTGTGGATGGTGTGTTCAGGGTGATGTGCAGTGTTAGTTTTCCGCCACACATAGTGTTTTGCATTTAGGTCAAAAACTTCAATGTTGGTCTCATCAGAGCAGAGCACCTTCCTCCACATGTTTGCTGTGTCCCCCACATGGCTTGTGGCAAACTGCGAACGGGACTTCTTATGGCTTCGTTTCAACAATGGCTTTCTTCTTGCCACTCTTCCATAAAGGCCCGATTTGTGGAGTGCATGACTAATAGTTGTCCTGTGGACAAATTCTCCCACCTGAGCTGTGGATCTCTGCAGCTCCTCCAGAGTTACTATGGGCCTCTTGGCTGCTTCTCTGATCAATGCTCTCCTTGCCCGGTCTGTCTGTTTAGGTGGACGGCCATGTCTTGGTAGGTTTACAGTTGTGCAATACTCTTTCCATTTTTGGATGATGGATTTAACAATGCTCCGTGAGATGCTCAAAGCTTGGGATATTTTTTTATAACCTAACCTTGCTTTAAACTTCTCCATAACTTTATCCCTGACCTGTCTGGTGTGTTCCTTGGGCTTCATGGTGCTGTTTGTTCACTAATGTTCTCTAACAAACCTCTAAGGCCTTCACAGAACAGCTGTATTCATACTGGGATTAGATTACACACAAGTGGACTCTATTTACTAATTAGGTGACTTCTGAAGGCAATTGGTTGCACTGGATTTTATTTAGGGGTATCAGAGTAAAGGGGGCTGAATACTTTTGCACGCCACACTTTTCAGTTTTTTATTTGTAAAAAAATATGAAAACCATGTATCATTTTCCTTCCACTTCACAATTATGCGCCACTTTGTGTTGGTCTATCACATAAAATCCCAATAAAATACACTTACGTTTGTGGTTGTAAGGTGACAAAATGTGGAAAAGTTCAAGGGGTATGAAAACTTTTGCAAGCCACTATATATGTGCTTAACAGCATGAATATAATCTGATTTCCATACATGAATATAGTCATTCATGTGCTGCACCTGTTGATCAGAGCCTGGCTCTATTGTGGAATGTAATTAGGAATGTAATTTAACCTAACCTTATTCATACCTAATCCAATTTAAAGCATAAATGTTGCATTCAAGTGTAAGTTAAAAGACTCGCTACAGTATGCACCAGATTGCACAATTTCAAGCTGAAAAATGTGAAAGCTCCCAATCGTGGGACACCCCCTCGGTCGCTACATTCCCTCGCAATTTCTCAATCTCAACTCTCACCCAATGTTGGCAGCCTTGAAAATTAAAGAGGCACATTCCCCAGAGTAAGACATGGAATCCCTGCAAGTCACAGTGACTGAGCAAATTCATGGATGCACTTGTGTACCTCAGCGTGGGAGGGGTGGTTAAAGTGTTTAGCAACCGGATACCATGTAGGTCATGACTTTAACTCCACCTCCCACTCCCACACTGACCTTTCTGTCTTGGGCCTCCTCCACTGTCTGAGATTGGCCAAATGCAAATTGGAGAAGCAGCACTTCATAATTTGCTTGGGTAGCTTACAACCTAATGGTATGAATATTGATTTCTCCAACTTCAAGTAACCATTGCTGCCCTCTCTCTCCATCCCTCCCCATCATAGCTTTCTAACTAGTTTCACTGCCTTGTTGCCACCTTCCCCTCAGCCAACAATGAACCATTCTACATTTCCTTTGATCAGCATCTGCTTTGATTTGTTATTTACACACATTACCCTTCCATATCTCTCGTTTCCCTCTTCCCTGACCTTCGGTCTGAAGAAGGGCCTTGACCCGAAACGTTACCCATTCCTTCTCTCCAGAGATGCTGCCTGTCCCGCTGAGTTGCTCCAGCATTTTGTGTCAATGTTTGATATAAACCAGTATCTGCAGTTCCTTCCTACACAATTCCCCCTTTAAATCCATATCCTTCTCCTGGTGCTGATGCTAATGCTGCCCGATCGACTTGAGTATTTCTGGCAGTTTCTGTTTTCACTGCCGACGTGCAGAATCGGGAAAAATGGTGCATTTGTATTTCACGGTTCAGTGGAACTTCAAGGCAGTGCTGGCTAGATCAAGCAGACAAAAACATCATTGATTTTAAGTCATGGTGGGAGCTTGTGATAAGATCAGCATATCTCAATGAACTAAACTCGTTGTTCTTCGACCCTCCAAGCAATGAAGAATGATGGAGCCACATTGAGCTGCAACCTTTGATTTACTTAAAGGCCTTAAATCTGTCTACAAACAGACCAGATCAATAAGTGAGAGAAAGTTTCAACTGTAATCCAATCAGGAGAATAAAATGGCTTTTTTAGAATACGATGGAAAGCTGGGAGTGATTACAAGCAAATCATTTCATTAAGGGTTAGGGGATTAAGGTTTTATTCTGAACTACAAATGAAAAATATGATTGGATTATTTTATAGCAGCAGATTCTCCACACATTATGTATTAACAACTAGCAATTACACTGTATGTAATGGAAGAAATTAAATTAATCTGTTAAGCTATTGACTCTGGAAGGTGACTTCTTGTGGCAAATGGCAGTCACACACCAGGTACAATTATAAAGAAACGATATTTCTGACATAGTGGTTGCTGACTTGGCAGCTACTGAATATGGAATAGGGTGGAAATAACAATGCATTGTATTAAATATTAACACTGAGGTGCTCGTATTAAGGATTCACAAATTTCATAACCAACATAGATTTAACTGAGCAATCTTTCAGTTCTGACGTGCGTTGGTCATGGCTTGAACAAGAATCAGTGAAGCATATGGGGCCATCTCCATATTAAAGAGATTGATTTTCCACTCCAATGGCTTTCACTATCGCTTGCCCATTCCTGTAACCTCCCGAGAATGTTAAACAGAAATCTAACGGTCATGACCAAACCTTTCCGAAGCCACTCTTTAGATCTTTAAACAAAGAAGTGCACGATGACTTCACTTTAGATAGGACAATGTCAGTGTATTAAAAGTATCTATCAATCTATCTATCCATCTATCTATCCATCTATCTATCCATCTATCTATCTATCCATCTATCTATCCATCTATCTATCAATCTATCTATCCATCTATCCATCCATCTTTGCATCCACCCATCGCAAAAGTGGTACGCGCCACGATTTTCCGTCAGCTCACTCACCGTTCTCCTGTGCTGCGAGTGCAACAAGTTTCATTCTGATCGATGGTATATTGTAAAAGTTAGCGAGGTTTAAAAATCTTAAAACACGCGTGTGCACAGATCGATCTCCTCACCTGCCAGTCAGCGCAGCGTGGATTGTTCTCTTCTCCTGTCACTCCCCGGGATGGTCCACCCCTTCCTGCGCCATCGCGTCTTTATTTACTGGAGCTGAGGGATGCTGTGGGTGGCCGGCCGAGGTTTCCAACCAGACACAATTTTCGGAGGGACCGGAAGCGGCGCGGCAGATGTCGCCAAACGGAAAGCGGTGAATCTGATCCCGGCAGAGGAAAGCATCCAGCGCCCGCTGTGAGTCCCAAATGCACCACCATCGCAACGCCCTGCAGCTCCAGCCCCTTCCCCTCTGGCCCCCCTCGCTGGCTCCTGCCCCCTCCCCCGTGACGCCCCCTCTCTTCCATGGCTCCTCCCCAGTCTTTTCACTACACTCTCGCTCCCCACACCCCCCACCACCCACACGCCCCCCCCCCCCACCCACACGGCCTAGCTGCTGGTGCTTCCGGGCCGAGCCGAGGACCCACGCCGACGGCTGATGCTCCTCCAGGGCACGCAAAAAGGGAGAGGAACGGCAACATCGAGATCCTGGGGCGGGAGAATGGGGGAGCAGAGGGGATAGAGGGTGAGGAGAGGAGTTATGGAGGGAGGAAGTGACAAAATGTAGGTGAGGGAGGGATTGGGGAGGGTAGGAGGAGAGGGAGAAGAAGAGGGAGGAGGTGAGAAGGAAGAGTGGGGGAGGAGGGGAAATAGAGAGAGAAGAGGGGGAGTAGAGGGGGGGAGTGGGGAGGTAGGGAGTAGGGAATAGAGGGAGAGGAGGGCAGTGGAGGAGATGAGGAGGGATAGTGGGGGAATAGGGGAAGTGAGTGGGGGAGGTGGGGGAAGAGGGATAGGAGGGGGGTAGGGAGGGGAGAGGAGTTATGGAGAGAGGGAGGGAGTGACTGAGGGTAGGGCAAAGAAGAGGGAGAGAGAGGAGAGGGAGGGATTGGGGAGGGGAGGAGGAGAGGGGAAAGTAGAGGGAGGGTGAAGAGGAGGGGGAGAGAGTACAGTGGGATGAGGGGAAATGAGCTGCGCCTGTGCAGTTGGGGGCTATGGGCGAGTGGTGGAATATTGCGTTGGGGGACCAAGCCTCCTGTGTGACAGGGACCCAATGGGTCCCACTTAGTCTAGTTTAAACTAAAAATGATAGCAATGACCAAAAACTGTACCATGCATGTCATTCTGTGGGCAGGGCCATCTAGCAGTAATCTAAGCTGCAAGGGAGAAAATGAAAGCTTAGAAAGTGAAACCCTGATAAAGTCAGAGTCATACAACATCGAAAAAGGCCCTTCAGTCCACCAGGTCGGCACTGGCTATCATGCTCACATTTACACAAATCACATTTATTTTCCCACATACCCATCAAGCTCCTCCTTCACCTCCAGATCTGGCTCAGAGGGGAAACTTGCAAACTTGACACAGACAAAATCGGAGGTCACAACTCAGCTTGGGTAAGTGGAACACTGAGGCAGTTGCTGCATCACCAGGTTGCTATCCAGTGATATCAGTTGGAAAGTTTAGATCAACGTACGTTGGATGAGAACACCGTCAGGCTTTGTCATACACCTGGACACAGCAGTAGCGTTGCCGACTTACAGCACTAGAGACCTGGGTCCGATTCTGACTATGGGTGCTGGCTGTACGGAGGTCATACATTGTTCCTGCACCTCCAGATTCAGGAACAGCTTCATTCCCAGAGCTATAGCGGCTCTGAACCGGCCCTGCTGAGTGCCCCCCCCCCCACCCCATGGACTGTCTCCCTCGGATGGTCACGTCGCACAGACACATCTGCACTTTAGTCTGTTTTAACTTTACTGGTCTAATGTTTGTTTTACAAACCTTGTTCTCGGGGTATCTAAACCTACATTTTATTTGTCGATTAAGTTATGACATTGGATGGAAGTTGCAAACCAAATCTTGTTGCACTTATGTGTAATGACAATAAAATATATTATTATTATTATTATTATTATCCTTGTGACCGTGTGGGTTTTATCCAGGTGCTCTGGCTTCCTCTCATATTCCAAAGACTTGCAGGTTTGTCGGATAAATGGCTTCTGTAAAATGTCCCTAGTGTGTAGGCTGAATGTAATGTACGGATGATTATGGTCAGCGCGGACTCGATGGGCCGGAGGACCCCCTTCCATGCTGTATCTCTAAACTAAGCTAACCTAAACTAAACTAAACTAAACAGTGGACTCAATGATTAAATACCCTAAACTCCAAACAGAAAATGCCTAAAACACTTAAGGAGCCAGGCAGCATCAGTGGAAAGAGAACAGCTAACGTTTCAGTCATGTGACCCTTCATCCGAACTGGGTGTTGATATGACTACCATGGATTGTGCTAAGGATGGTACCTTGGGCATGGTGGTCTTTTCTCTTTCCATGCTGGCTGAAGTCTGCAAAAAACCGACTACAATGACTGCAAATCAAAAATGACATAAGAGCTTTATTGACAATAATGTCCAAATACTAAGTTACTAACTTTCCTAAACCTTGGGGAAACAAGTCACCAGATCTCACCACCCAATCCCAATGAATAATTGTAAGGATATATATAACATGTAAATTTTAGAACAAAAATCATTGTGGGGATTCTTGGTCGGGAATTGGGTGATGATTAGATTTTAACAAAACCAGATAATGCACAAAATCATTTTTGAATCTTCAGAACCTTCAGGAAGCAAACAGGAATGTGTACACTTAATGGTAAGTCGCTTTGCTACATTGATTCTCCGAGGGATTTTGAGGTTCAAGTCCATAGTTCTCTGAAGGTGGCTACTTTCTATAAAGAGGTAAAGAAGGCATAGGATTTGCTTACCTTCATCATTTGGGAATGAAATTTACAAGATATTTCCTCTCTGATTCTCTTTTATAATCAGAATAAATCACAAGGATCACAGGGGTTACGAGCCACCCTTAAAGATCAATAATATCTAGACTTCTGTTAATTTTTCCGCTGGTGTAGTCCAATGTGGACAATTCCTGCCCCCCTCCCTCCCCCATACATGTTGCTTGACCCACTGAGTTCCCCTAGCAGCAAGTTTTTTTGCTCCAGATTCCAGCATCTCTATTTACTAGTGTCTTCATCTTCCCACTGAATCAGTAGCTGTAACATGTGCAGGGAATATCCTCCCGAACTTCAACTTCACTATTCCCTGGAAAAATGCAAACACCCAAGCTATCCCAATATTTCCATAGTTTAGATATCGATCCATTACCTGCACTGAGCAATTAAACTGAAATAATCCAACAACACTACGCTTATCCAAATCTTTGATTAACTTCGAGACTCCTACCATTTTCTGGCAATGTACCACTGAATAGACCAAGGCATCCAAGCTTTTTGTGTATCACTGGGATTTGTTAAACTGGGAATTATTCTCATTGAAGTCTGAACAAGAGTCTCGAAGCATCTCCCATTCCTTTTCTCCAGAGATGCTGTCTGGCCCGCTGAATTACTCCAGTTGTTTGTGCCTATCTTCAGTATAAACCAGCATCTGCAGTTCTTTCTTACACATTTATTCTCACTACTCCCCTCTGGGTCTTTCCCAATTCATCATCAATCACATGAGGGGCCGCCAGCTGTCAAATAGTCCCCATCTTAATGATTCCATTAACAACACACAAGGCCATTAACTCCAGCCATCTTCATTGCTTTTGAACCTTGCACAATAACAATATATCTTTTCAGATGCAAAGTATAAAGTGCTGCTGCTATTGTATGGAGCTACTGACCAGAGATGAATTTACGAGCAATACTCTCAGGTGGTCTTCGCAAATATCTTTATTTCATACACACAATGAATTATGGAACGCTGTATTGTTGCTTGAAAGTGCATTTAGCTTAAGTTGAATTATGACCAAATATCACCGTAATTTAATTAGATTCTGCATCTAATTTATCAGATTTTCAGTTTATAAATTCCTGTTCCAGCTGATTTGATACACATCCATTGCCCGTCGGAAACCAGCACAACTGCGTCTAATGTTTTCAACGATTTAATAATAATAACAAAATCATTAAATCTATGTTTATTTTACTCTGTGATAGGAGCTTCTTGGTTAAATTTATTAAATATTCAAATACACGAAATAACACGCGAGTTACTGATTTAGACATTGCTGTCAGGTAGTGATGGACTACATATGCACACAACACAGTGACACAAGGGTGACACTGTGGCACAGTGGTAGAGCTCCTGCCTCACAGCGCCAGAGACACGGGTTCCATCCTGACTACGGATACTGTATGTACAGATTTGTATGTTCTCCCTGTGACCACATGGTTTTTCTCCAGATGTTCTGGTTTCCTCTCATTCCAAAGACGTGCAGGGTTTGTAGGCTAATAGACTTCTGTAACTTGCCCTAGTGTGTAGGATAGAAGTAATGTACGGGTGATTGCTGGTCGACGTGGTGGGCTGAAAACCCTGTTTCTAAGCTGTATTGCTAAACTAAACTAAACTAAACTATTGGCCCTGTCCCACGGTACGAGTTCATTCCAAGAGCTCTCCCGAGTTTGCCCTGATTGGAACTCAGAGATTTACGGTAATGGCCGCTCGTCGGTACTCGGGGCTCTCGTGGACATTTTTCAACATGTTGAAAAATCTTCACGAGTCTTCCCGTGCTTACCTGCCATTAGCGAGTCTTCCCGAGTACCCACCGTTAGCATTACAAGCCACTAAGAGACGTCCCCGAGCTCCGACGTACCCACTACATTCATTCTCCGTGCTTACCACCAGTTTGATTTTTTTTTAAACTCGGGAGAGCCCTTGGAATGGACTCGTACCATGGGAGAGGGGCATGTGAGGAAAAGGCAAAAGTACTGGCTGGGTCATAATGATGAACTCCGACAGAAAGTCTAGTAACTGACTACTGCAGCTAGAGTTTGCTCTTGTATGGAATGATAAAGGGAAGTTTCTTCCACTGTCCCCCTGTATGTTAAAAGATATTGAGCAAAGGCATAAAAATTAAATATAAATCAGGCCTGATTGAATTGCATATGTGAATGAATGATCCACATCTGTTCTTAGCTTCCTGTTGATTGAATTCATTTATAGGGCAAGAGAATTGTAAGATTAAATGAGAACTTACCAGTTTGAAGTTTGATCTTTATTTTATGAGGAGTTATGATGAGTGATTACATGAAGAACCCCGCCAGTCCGCATGTGCGTCAATCTTCAAAGCAGCGGTGTGAAATCACAGATAACAGTAACTGAATTAACATAGTAAGATTATAAACCAGACCTTCCAGGTGACCTTTAATACTTTGAGGGCCGGGAGCGGTGGGCACGTAATCGCTCATCGTAACGCCTCATAAAATAAAGATCAAACTTCAAACTGGTAAGTTCTCGTTTAATCTTACTATTTAACTTCGGAGTCACGTGAGTGATTCCGTGAAGATTTCAAAGATCTATGATTTCAAGCCGATCTAAATCCAGGCGTCTCACACTGCATCAGTTGACTCAGGAGGAGTGAATAATGAGCAATACATTGAAACATGGTACTGATTAACATGTTGATGCTTTAATTCACAAATAAACAAAAGAACACAATAGTGACTCCTCTCTCCCAGGGAGAAGCTATGAAACAGAACTTAAAACAGAATGGGCGAACACCCCGGGTTCAATGAGTGGTTTATTATAAAACCTCTGAAAAGTCTATTCATTTGACCATCCTGCGGCCATGAGGATATGGTCTAGAGGTACGTCCATTGCCCTCGCTGCTGATGTTGATGCTGCCCTGGTGGAGTGAGATTTAAAATTGTCAGTATTAACTCCTGCACAACCCAGCACTTGTTTCAGCCATCTTGAAATGGTCTGAACGGACACTTTCATATGTGGCTTTTTGGGGCTAATAAACAATGCTACTTCAGAGTCTCTGAGGCTCTTCCTGACCTCGATATTACGCTTCAAGTGCGCCACTACACACAGCCATAAATCCGTGGGATATGCTGACAGTACAAGCTTGAATCCTGACACCCCTGGCCTCCTTTGTTTAATTAGGTCATAGATGTAAAATATAACCTCATTCCCTGATGACACCATCCTGTCCAGACGCAGTTTGTGCAAAGTCTGAACCCTTTGCGCTGATACCAGCACCATGAGCATAACCAACTTTAGGGTAATCTTTGGCAAGGACAAGGATGTGGCGTAACCCCACTGACGAAGCAGCGTGAGTACCACGCTCACATCCCAGATTTCTAGTACCTAGGCGGATTGGAATTAAAAACACCCTTCATAAATCTGGATATTAATGGATGAGATCCTACAGACTGAAGTTCCGACCCCCGGCATAGGTACGATGACAGGGCACTCCTGGCAATGTTGATGGCAGTATAGCTCAACCCTTCATCGAAATGTAACTTGGACAGAAATTCGAGCACATCTGGGATGGAGGCTGTGTGGTATGTAATGTTCCCCTGTAAACAAAACTCCTCCCATTTCCTGACATGAGAGATGTACTGCTTTTTCGTACTATCCCTCCAGGACGATGTGATGACATCCACGGTACGATTGGATAGTCCCAGACTCAGGTATGGCCTTCTTAAAATCTGCAAATTAACAAATTAACACGATCATACAACGGGTGTTGATCTCCAGTCACAGGGTGCACCAATAGATCATGATGTTTTGGAACCACCCTTTGCAGCTTTATCTCCTGCGCCCGGATGCCTACGCCCATATGGCCCCAGATGGCATGGTTTACGGCCGGCACTTTAAGCAGGATACAATTAGCCGGGGTTTCGTACTTTTTGGCCGTTGTATCTATAGCCAGCTCCTAAAGCTGGTGCGAGGCCAAGTAATTTATACTGGCAGCCAGCTCTTCCCCCAGCGGCTCTCCGGAGTCTATTGGGACAGCAAACCTCACCGCCAGGAATGGGACCTCTGGCTTCTGCCCTTCGTCCCATCAACTGCTAAGCCCACAGATTCAGCGTCAGAATCGTACTGACCCATTATGCTCTCCTCCTCCAAGAGGGAGACACGAGGCAGCCCTGCAGGTGCTGCTGGCGTGAGCTATTGGAGAGGCCGGCACTCTTGATGGAGCATCCTCTCCAGTAGGAGCTCCATCCTGGATATCCATGCTATGGTATCCATTCTCGAGGGAGAACCCACCCGACCAGACTTGTCCGAGTCTATCGGCTGGACAGACTTTCTGGTGGCCTTACGCCCCTCCGGCGCAGCCATGGTGCCCTCACACACCAAGTCTGTAGTCGCTGGTCTTGCTATTAGCAACTCGGTAGATGAACTAGGCGGCCGCCCGCTACCCGCACTCCCGCCGTCTTTAGTTACTTTCGCAACGGCTCGCCTTGCTCTCAACAATTTCTCCATGCTTGGACTTGTCCTCCTGTAACAAGATTTAACAAGCGCAGAAACGACCTCCAACACGTTGGACACTTACCTGAGGCTTTTTTAAACTTACCGCTGCTCCTCCCAGCCGGTCGCTGCGCCATGCGTCATACTTAATGACGCGCATGGGGTTCTTCACAGAATCACTCACGTGACTCCGAAGTAAAATCTGAACTCACAGCCTATTGTTTGCTTGGGCAGGAACTGAATGTGTGCAACAAAATCATCCGTTGTGGAGAAGGAAAAAAGGAACTCATAACTATAAATAAAATATTAAAATAAATATCTCTGCAAAGTTGAATGGGAAATTGACATACTTTATTTTCTGCAAAGCAAACTGAACTTAAAAGAACTTAAGGGCTTGCCAGTTCCAAATAAATGGTTTGAACAGAGAGCAATTGGACCGTAACAATAGCGGAAGAGCTGATGCCGCTGTAAGCACTCAGCACTTTGTAATTTCCAGTGTAATATTGGAGGTCAGGGAAAGAACAGCTATTCGCTGTTCAATAGTCTAAAGTGACTGTCACCCTCATTTACCAAAAAATGAATTTTATCCATAGCGTATCCCTCAAAGCTGTTTCAGTTTAATGCGATGAGCTGATATTGTCGAAAGAAAGCTTCAAGTTTAGACACAAGGGACTGCAGATGCCGCTTTGGACACAAAGTGCTGGAGTAACTCTACGGGTCAGGCAGCATCTCTGGATGTCATGGGCAGGCAATATTTTAGATTGGTCCCCACTTCAGACTGATTGTAGTAGAGTGAAGAAAGCTGGAAGCGAGGTGGGGGAAGGACAAAGCCAGGTAGATGGCAGGTGGATAGTGGTGAGAGAGGTTTGATTAACAAATCGTTGGACAAAGGCTAAAGAGGAAAAAAAAGGCTGTGAAATAAGGAAAGCAGAGGCATAAAATGTAAAAACCAGAGGAGAGGATCTAGATGTATTGGTAGGCATCCAGGTTGGGCACAGGGAAGAGAGGAGGTACAAAAGAGGGATTTGAAGGGATGTATTTGTTGGTTAGTTACCTAAAATTGAAGAGTTCAATGTTGACACCATTGGGGCCACATCTGAAGCACCAAATGGAGAGATGAATTTAGAGGAGGTGCATGTAAATCTCACCTGGAAGGGTTGCTAGAATCAAGGGAGGAGGTATAGGGACAGGCATTGTATCATTCTGTGGTTGCAGAGCAAAGTACCTGGAGCAGTGTGGTTCGGGTAGGGAGAGATGAGTGAACCAAAGAGTTGTAGGAGAGGTCTCTATGGAAGGCAGAAAGGGGTAGGGATGGGAAGATGTGTTTGGCGATTGGATCACTTTGGAAATGGCAGAAATGTGGGAGAATGATATGTTGGATGCGGAGTCTAGAGGAATGAAAGGTAAGGCCAGGGGAACTTAATACTTGGAGGAGTGAGAGCAAAACTATGGACACAGAGGAGACATAGGTGAGGGATTCATCTATGACAGCAGGGGAGAAACCAAATTTACATTGCAGATGTTCCAGAGCGGAAAGCCTCATATTGGAAGGAAGGATTTGCTTAGTCACATGCAGGCAATCTCACATGATTCTCCAGACGTTCTACATTCTATAATTTGTTCAGGCAGTGAAAACAAAGATCAGACCCACCGGGAGACGGGAGCAATTCTCCATTTCCTTCTTGGGAAAGCAGCAGGTTGGATGTATTTTCCAGTATAAATTCGGCATTTGATTTGTAACATAGAACATAGAATTATACACGTTTGGCCCACAACAACTATGCTGAAGATGATGTTCAGTTAGATAACTTTATCTGCCTAGAAGATAACTTTCAAATCCCAACATATCTATATGCGCCTCAACTCGAAATGTTCAACTGTTCAATGAACTTTATGTAACTTTGTCAGCACCAGAATTGTGGTGACTCTCGTGTACTGCCTGGGTGAGGTCTGCTGTATGATTTTACCGAGTTGTATGCAAAACAAAGCATTTCACTGTTCCTAGGTACGTGTGACAATCAAGCATCATTGAATTATCTAAAAGTCTCTTAAATACCACTGTCGTATCTGAATCCACCACCATCTCTGTCAGCACATTCCAGGCACCCACTACGTTCGGATATTTTTCATCAACCACTAAAATTGGATTTTGTATGGAAATATCAGCAGCAGTGACAGACATTGAAAAAGTGAACCAGTAGAAGCTATCAGCTCTTTGTCACTTCTACTACTCCCTGCCTGGTGAACGCCTCGCTCCCCAATCCTAGCCCTCAATCCCACACAACTTGACCTCTATCGTCCCCAAAATGACCGTTTGTCGGCACTGGGCCTGTACTCGCTGGAGTTTAGAAGAATGAGGGGGTACCTCAGTGAAACCTACACAATAATGAAAGGCTTGGATAGAATGGATGTGGAGAGGATGTTTCTGCTAGTGGGAGAGTCTAGGTCCAGAGGTCATAGCCTCAAAATTAAAGAATGTTCTTTTAGGAAGGAGATGAGGAGAAATTTCTTTCGTCATGGATCTGTGGAATTCTTTGCCACAGAAGGCTATGGAGGCCAAGTCACTGGATATTTTTGAGGCAGATTATAGATTCTTGATTAGTAAGGGTGTCAGAGGTTTTGTGGAGAAGGCAGGAGAATGGGGTTAGGAGAGAGAGACAGATCAACCATGATTGAATGGTGGAGAAGACTTGATGGACCAAATGGCCTAATTCTACTCCTATTCCTTATCATCTTCTGACCTTATGACCCTACCCCAACCCTATATCAGTTGAGCCAATGCTCCACAGTGGCAGAGAATGTATGTGAAGGAAAGGCCTTTCCTGGTGCAAGGCCTATCTATATGATGCTGCAGGTCTTGGCACAACTGCCTTCTAGCACCAAGCTTTTAACCTGACATCCACCCCACAATTAAAGAGCTTAAACAGATGACATTCATTTTCTAGGTGTCTGTCTTTGGAAATTTTGGCAGCCTGGAAACAGCTGGAAAATGTTCCACCGCTGATTTTCATTGATCGCCACCATATGATCCTCGTGTAGTTTAGAAAGGGCTTTGCAATGAAGTATCAGATTGACTTTCCTGCTGTTACTGATCACCTGAACTTTCAGATGTTGGTGATGATGTGTGGCCATTTGTGCGTCCCTATCTAACAAACCTTTTGTTGGTTCACAATTCAAAATTTAACAGGAGTTGGGACCCTTCTAATTATCTCCACATATCCTATGAATGAGCCATCTGCGATTTCTAAATTAGAAAATGGCCCACAATCTGCTCTTATATTCTGCATATGAACCACTGTATCCCCTTGATTAGATTGCCGTCAGTAATACATTTTCAAATACCTATCATACTTTACTTTCATCATCTCAAATTCTTGATTATATTTTAGCCTGTAATTCACTACATGGTTCCGTTTTTTAATCATCATGAAAATGAGCAGTGCATGATTTTCCCAGATGTTATAGAATGTCTTGCTGAGATGAGCTTTCCATTGTTTATTCACAGTGTTAGTCACAGAGCTAATTCTGTGTGTGTGTGTGTGTGTGTGTGTGTGTGTGTGTGTGTGTGTGTGTGTGTGTGTGTGTGTGTGTGTGTGTGTGTGTGTGTGTGTGTGTGTGTGTGCATATACATACATATACACACACATATATATATATACATATATATACACACACACATACATGGAATTAGCTCTGTGACTAACACTGTGAATAAACAATGGAAACCTCATCTCAGTAAGACATTCTATAACATCTGGAAAAATCATGCACTGCTCATTTTCATGATAATTAAAAAATGGAATACTATATATATAGTATTATCGAATGAAATCAAATTTGAGTAAATGTCAAATAATAATCAATAATCAATCATCAATAATAACAGATAATAATAAATAACACATTATAATAAATTCATAATTTATATTTTGCCATATTACTTAATAAAACATTTACAGAGTGACATCTGCATAAACACAGCCTTGTGTTTTATTATCAGCTTCATGTTCAGCCGAAAAAATATTTTTGCTTGTCCATACTTCATTTATCAATGGGGGAAAAAAGGCAAAACCGCGGCACGGGGGCGCAGCAGTAGAGTTGCTGCCTTAGAGCGCTTGTAGCACTGGAGACCCGGGCTCGATCCCGACTACAGGTGCTGTACGTACGGAGTTTTATGTTCTCCGTTGACTACGAGGTCTTTGGTTTCCTCCCACACTCCAAAGACGTACAGGTATGTAGATACATTGTCTTGGTATAAGTGTACAATATCCCTAGTGTGTGTAAGATAGTGTTAATGTGTGGTGATCGCTGGTCGGTGTGGACTCGGTGGGCAGTTTCTGTGCTGTATCTCTGAACTAAATCGAGGATCTCAGGGCAGGCCTCACGGAGAAGGGCACAAATAACTTTCCAGAAATGTTAGGGAATTTGGGGTCTGGTGAGAGGGAGGACATGAAGGAAATCAGCATTAACAAAGAAATGGTGTCGGAAAGAATGATGAGATTCAAAGTCAACTGTGTTAATTCTGCATCCCCGAGTACTTCAGCAGCCCTAGAAATAAAGGATGCATTGGTGGACTCAGCAGATGCTTGAAAGGTGGTCCTAATGGTTGGGAAGTCTAAAACTCGGGGTCATAGCCTAAGAAGATGGGGCAAACAATAGTCTAAGCTGAGGGGAAATGTGATTAAAGTGTGGTGAGATTAAGAATTCCTATGAACTGCAGTCAAGCCCAGATCATTACTTAGATTTGGTCCTAATGGCCCATGAGATCACGACATACAAGGAAAAAGAGGATAGCCATAAAATGCTGGAGTTAATCAGCGGGACAGGCAGCATGTTTGGAGAGAAAGAAAGAGAGGAACAGGGTAGAGAACTTGAATGGTGAACAAGATTGAATGAGATGAGACTGAATTTCTTTCTTTCGGTATTTAATTTGCTTGATATTGCTTATTTTTGAATATTTTTAGCTGGTCCTGAAAGAAAGAACATATATGATATACTGCAGTAATTAAGCAAGGATGTTTTTGCAACGGTGCTATTAATGCATTCCTTTCACTCCACTAAGTTCAGTACACAATGTACTCCCAGCTGGTTCTTTCATTATGTCTACAGCAGGAGTAAACTCGAGCGAGCCTTTTTTTTTACTCAAATGAGCACTCTCTGTCAAAGAACACAGAGAAATATTGAATTGTAAAATATTCTCAGTACTAACAATGCCTCAACTGTTTAGATGAGCTATCATAAAAAACGGTACAACACGCAAGATAAAACTACTGTTAAATCCAAAGGAATTCAAGTTAGTCTCTATATAGTAACAACACTCTTCCCATGCTGAGTGGGGGAGTGATTGGGCTTTGTTGAATCAAGTCTGGAAGCCATTGCAAATGATTTTAGACACACAGATGAGTTCTACAAAATGGAAGCAGACCCTTTGATCCTAGATGCCTGTACAGGCCATGAACAACCCATCAATACAAATCCTTCAAGATCTTGTTTTATTTTCCCCACATTCCTATCAACTACCTTCAGATGCTGCCATTTACCTACACAATGGGGGCAATTTTCTGTGGCCAATTAATCTACCGAATCGTATGTTTCTGGATGTATCTAATGCTGGGAAGGAATAATTCTCTGCTTGGATATTTACCTGTTTTAAGGAACATTGATAGAAAATACCAAAATATAGTAAAAGTGCAGTAGACCACCTGGCCCTTCATACCTGTACCACAATTTAATGGCTCTGATTATGGTTACCTGTCTCAGGTAGATAGATAGAGAGATACAGCATGGAAACAGACCCTGTGGCCCACCGAGTTCATGCTGGCTCCTTCTTTCTTCTTCTTTCGTGTGGCGTGCACAGCCTAAAGTTGTTGGACAACTTGTTCTATTTGATCTTCCGTTTGTGCACGTCGAGTTGATTGCATTAGTCGAAACAGGGCGGACCACGTGAAGGTTGCAATCTTCCACTCCAGTTCATGCTGGCAATCAATACAAATCCTACACTAATCTAATCCAATTTTATACCCCTCATATTGGTATCAATTCTCCCCAGATCGTACCATTTACTTACACACAATTTGCCGAGGCAACTAACCTACCAACCCATATATCTTTGGGAAACCCACATGGTCACAGGGAGAACTTGCAAACTCCACACAGACGGCACCAGAGGTCAGGATTGAACCCAGGTCTGTGGCGCCGTGAGGCAATGTCTCTACAAGGTCTGAAGTCTTCTGTGCCAGTTCCCCAATAACCCTGATATTTTCAATCTTACAAAAATGTTTGATCCTCCTCTTTAAGTATTTCCAATCAACCAACCACCACAATACTGTACAGAATTCCAGAGATTCTGAATTCCAGCGAATTCCAGAAGGGACTCGACCCGAAAAGTCACCCATTCCTTCTCTCCAGAGATGCTGCCTGTCACGCTGAGTTACTCCAGCTTTCTGTGTCTATCTTCAATGCATTCTACGCTAGTTTTGAACAGAAGGTCATGGACTGATATCATTCGAGGGACCTTGGTTGCTGTTCATGTGGAGTTTGTTTGTTTTTCCCTGGATCACGTTGGTTTCATCCAGGTGCTCTGGTTTCCTCCCACATATTAAAGATGTGATTTAGGTTAATTGGCCTCCCTAAATTGTCCCAAGAGTGTAGGGAGTGGATGAGAAAATGGGGTTACATAGAACTAGTGTGAACAGGTGATCAATGACTGGAGTGGACTCAGTGGGCCAAAGGACATGTTTCCATGTTGTATCTCTAAACTAAACTAGGCCGTAGTTCAGTGAAAATCATCTCTAAACCCCAAACTGCTTAGTTAAATTCCTGATCCGCAGACTGCAATCGATAATGATGGGCAACCAAAACATACTCCACGATAATTCTCAACACCGGTGCCCTGCAAGCTTGCATTCTCAGCCACTTGCTCCATTCCCTACACACTTGTGACTAAGTAAACAAAGTCGTTCCTTATATCCCTGTACAAGTGACAAAATTAAACCAATAGCAATACCAATCTGTGCTGACTTTTCTTAATGTCAGTGGTGAACAATAAAAGCCTAATTAGCAGCGAGTAGAATGAAGCCGCCATGGAGATTAGAGAGAATTCTCGTGCCGTAGGTGGGTCGCCAGGAGGTCCTAATGGGTCGCCAGGAGGTCAAAGGTTCTCGGAGGTCCTCGTAGGTTGTAGCTGGTGCTGACTGGTGAATTTCATTGGCTCATTGGGGAAAAAAGGTAAGCAGTGGTTTTCAGAACCAAGGATAACCGACCGGTAATGTTAAATGTTCACCGAGCTTCACAGCCGTGTATTTCTGGCTTCTTAAAAGTTGTCTCCACTCCTTCTCCCCCCTTCTCTCCCATCTTTTAAAGGACTTACCGACTTTAGCCGTCTTTTTACAGTGCCAACCTTCCGGTTCATCGCGGTGTGTGTCTGTTTCACCTTGCTTTTGCGTTGTGTACATTTTTTAGACAGCGCTCCCCCCCGCTTGCCCTGCCTGCATAATGGGCTGGTGAAGGAAGTGATGTGTTTGTGTGTGTGTTCCACTCTGATAGTGCCCACTCCAGTTGCCGGTTTTTCAGGCGACTGCCGGCAACTTGACAGTCGCCGGCAGTCCGCTGAAAAATCGCCTAAGTGGGACAGGCCCATAATGCTCTAATCTTGTGTACACATGTCGCCCTTGTTTAAAGCTTCACAGAACATTTCAATATAAAGAACTGCATCAATGGAATAGGATGAATACTATGAACAAACTAAAATGTTTCTGAAGCTAAGATTCACGACAACTCTTAAAGCACAAGATAATTAACTGGAAACAGTTTTTTATTGTTGCAGGAAAAACCTCTCAGACAACACTTCAAACGTACTTAGCAGTGTCAGACTATCTATGACAATAATTGTTTTGAAAGGGAGGCTGCAATTTGGTGGAAGTGATAACATTGTACAGACCTTGGGCTGACAGTGAAGAATAATCTTCTGGATGGGCAAGCAAAGCCTAATAAGAAATAAAAGAGCAGACTTGAATAAAAATGTGGACAGGAAAAATGTTCCTAACATGTTGGGTCACTTCTCAAGATCAAAGCGATTGAAGTCCACCAAGATATAATTTGGAGATTTAGTCATTTTAGGTTTGTGTGAATGGAATAAATGTTATTTGAATGCAAGTGAGTCCACCAAATAATATCAACAGCAATAATGCCCTTCAATTTGAGGAAGGGCATTATTGCTATTGATACACCAAATAACTTCTTTACCTATACATAGTTGGTTTTGTACATAGCGTTCATCTCAGCAATTAATGAGACCTTAAATGATTCTGTCGCTAACCATTCGTTTAAGTTTAAGTTGAATGATAATTAAAAGGGACAACTCAATAATCACCTCTTCCTGGTTGATGTGAAATTAATATAGGACATATTCAAATTTATGTTCATAGGTTCACAGATCACAGGAGCAGAAGTTGGTCATTTGGCCAGTCGAGTCATTCAATCATGGCTGAATCTTTGGAAAGCAATGGCAGGATCGGTCAAAGTAAGCATGGGTTTATGAAGGGGAAATCATACTTGACTAAACTTCTGGAATCTTTTGAGGATGTAACAAATAGAATGGTTAAGGGAGAGCCAGTGGATATGGTGTATCTGGATTTTCAAAATGCCTTTGACAAGGTCCCACACAAGAGATTAGTGTGCAAAATTAGAGCACATGGTATTGAGGGTAGGGTATTGACATGGATAAAGAACTAGTTGGCAGAAAGGAAACAAAGAGTTGGAATTAACGGGTCCTTTTCAGAATGGCAGGCAGTGACTAGTGGGGTGCCACAAGGCTCGGTGCTGGGACCCGTTATGTACAATATAAATTTATGATTTAGACAAGGGAATTAAATGTGACATCTCCAAATTTGCAGATGACACAAAGCTGAGTGGCAGTGTGAGCTGCAATGAGGATGCTGTGAGGCTGCAGGGTGACTTGGATAGGTTGGGTGAGTGGGCAGATGCATGGCAGATGCAGTATCATGTGAATAAATGTTAGGTTATCCACTTTGGTGGCAAGAACAGGAAGGCAGATTATTGTCGGAATGGTGTCAGATTAGGAAAAGGGGAGGTGCAATGAGACCTGGGCGTGCTTGTACATCAGTCACTGAAAGTAAGCATGCAGGTACAGCAAGTAGTGAAGAAAGCTAATGGCATGTTGGCCAGTTTAGGAGCAAGGAGGTCTTACTGCAGTTGTACAGGGCCCTGGTGAGACCGCACTTGGAGTATTGTGTGCAATTTTGGTCTCCTAATTTTGGGCATTATTGCTATTATTGCAGCTTAGGTTCAGCAGTTAATGCCTGGGAGGGCGGGACTGACTTATGATGAAAGAATGGGTCAACTGGGCTTGTATTCATGCTTTACCTGCATGCTTTCTTTCAGTGACTAATATACAAGCACACCCAGGTCTCATTGCACCTCCCCTACTCTTAATCTGACACCATTCAGATAATAATCTGCCTTCCTGTTCTTGCCACCAAATTGGATAACTTCATATTTAACCACATTATACTGCATCTGCCATGTTTCTGCCTACTCACCAAACCTATACGTCGTCCTGTAGCCTCATAGCATCCTTCTTGCAACTCACACTTCCACCCAGCTTTGCGTCATCCACAAACTTAGAGATGTTACATTTAAATGTAGAGATGTTACATTTAACTTAAAGATGCTACATTTAAACTTAGAGATGTTACATTTGAGAGGGGATATTATAGAAGCATATTAAATTCTTAAAGGATTGGTCACGCTAGATTCAGGAAAAATGTTCCCAATGTTGGGGAAGTCCAGAAGCAGGGGGTCACAGTTTAAGAATAAGGGGTAGGCCATTTAGGACTGAGATAAGAAAAACACTTCTGTACCCAGAGAGTTGTGAATCTGTGGAATTCTCTGCCACATAAGGCAGTGGAGGCCAATTCACTGGATGTTTTCAAGAGAAAGTTTAGATTTAGCAATGAATTCCACAGATTCACCACCCTCTGACTAAAGAAATTCCTCTTCATCCCCTTTCTAAAGGTGCATCATTTTATTCTGAAGTTATGCCCTTTGGTCCTGGACTGTTCCACTGGTGGAAACCATCCACTCCACATCCACTCTATCCAGCGAGTACAGGCCCAGTGTTGTCAAACACTCATCATATGGTTACACAATCATTTCCTGGGATTATTCTCATCACCCACCTCTGGACCAACACCATTACATCCTTCCTCAGGTACAGCACCCAAAACTGCTCATAATACTCCAAATGTGGTCTGGACAGTGCCTTCTAAAGCCTCAGCATAGCATCCCTGTTTTTATATTCTAGTCCGAGTTATAGAATATAACTCTTAATTATTATCTCTTAATAATATAATTATTTAATCTAGTTATAGAATATAAACTATTTTCCAGTTTATATCCTGGTCCATGATAATAATAAAAACAGCAACAGAAGCTTTTATATATGAGATCCCTTTAATATTGCAAAATTTCCCAAGGTGTTTCACAAAAGACTCAGACAACAATCAAGACCCTTCGGCGCACCGAGTCCACACCGACCAGCAAACCCCGCTCGCTAGCACTATCCTACACTAGGGACAATTGTTGCATTATACCAAGCCAATTAATCTACAAGCCTTCCCTCACGTCTTTCCCTCAAAGTTCTCGGAAAAAAAACCCACGCGGTCATGGGGAGAACGTACAAGCTCCGTACAGACAAGCACCCATAGCCAGGATCGAACCGGGATCTCTGGCGCTGTAAGCAGCAACACTACCGCTGCACCACCATATTTAAAGATACAGCATAGAAACAGATCAATCGACCCTGCCACCCATCAGTGCCACCCATCAATCACCTGTTCACTCTAGTTCGATGTTACCCATGTTCACATCCACCCCCTAAACAGCAGGGACCATTTGTCGAGTATTGTTGGTCGAGTTTGAGCTCTAAGCACCTATTGTTCTCTGGGTAAAAAGGATGTAAAACCAGAAATAATGTTATGTATACAGAACAAAGCTCATATAGGAATGTGAAACAAAAAATGGAATAGTAAGTAATTTTTATTTATATAGAGCTTTTTAAATCAAATCACGTTGAAGCCAAAGTGCTTTACAGACGAGAAATTAGATTTCCATACATCCATATAAAATAACAAAGAAAAAAAGACACAGTACACTATAGGATTCAACATGAAACGTCCCTCTACAGCAGAATCCACTGTGAGGGAAGGCACCAAAGAGTCCAGTCCTCCTCCTCCTCCTCTTGGTCCACCCAAGGTCGGGGCCTATTTGTGGCCTCCGCAGCCAGTCCCATGTTTTCAGGCCCTCTTTGCTGGGAAGCTGGAACTCCAGCGTCGGGTGAACACTCCTCTGCGGCTTGGAAATGTCTGGAGCGGCCGCTTCCTCCCTGGAGACAGCGGCATCCAAAGTCCTCAGGCCGCGCTGGTTGGAGCTCCGACTCTGGCGATCTCGGATCCCAGGCTCTGCGGTGTTTTAAATCCAGCGCCATCTGCGGCTGGACGCCCGCAGCCACAGCTCCTTGATGTTGGAGTCGGCGATCACCGCACTCCGGAGCCAACCGAACGGATTGGATTGAAGGATTTTCACATATTGTCACAGACATCCTGTGCTCCGGTGTCTTGGAGCTGCATTAAGATTACCGTAGTCTCTCAGCCCTGTATCTGGTGCCACAGTGAGTTTCAAGATAACTCATTTATATTTGTGCCATATGTTTGAATCAAATGATGTGGCACATCTAGTCGGACAGTTTCAGCGGAGGAAGCCAAAACGTGAAGTGTTGCTGTACCCCTGAGGGGTGAAACCCAGAGGAATTGCTAAAAATAGATCATCTCACCAAACATGACAGGTGGAAGTCTCTATCTGCTGCAAAATGGAGTTTGTTGCCAGGTGAAATTAGGTTCATTCTCTGCTGTGCTTGCTTTCAGATCTGGCAGTAAAGATTCAATGTGGAAATGCCAGCTTTGTGGTGGTGCTGTTCAACCATCTGCTCAGCTATGTTCCCAACCCGATGTACAAAGTGATGAATTTTGAATGAAACTTTCCCACTGGCTGCTCCTGACATGGTAAGATGACGCGGAGAGGGAGGAGGTTGGTGAGGAACACAAAGAGCAACAGAGACAAGCTGGGCTGAATGGCCTCTTCCAATGCAGCAGATCATTATTATCCTTTACATGGATATGCAGAGAATGGAGGGCTATGGATCACATGCAGTTTAATTTTTCATGAGTAGTTTCACTTGGCATCATGCTCAGCAAAGGTATAGGGAGTAGATGGAAAGGTGGGATAACATAGAACTAGTGTGAACAGCTGATTTATGGTTGGCATCGAAACTAACTTTGACTGGTCAAAGTTGAACAGGTACTTCAGCCCACTGACTCCACGTGCACTATCGATCACCCATTCACACTTGTTCCACGTTATCCCACTTTTGCATCCACTCCCATTGCATGTGGAGCAATTTAACTAGAAGCCCACACATCTATGGGATGTGGATTACCTAGAGGAAGCCCGTGCGGTCACAGGGAGAACAGGGGAGGTGCAGCGGGGTAGAGTTGCTGCTTTACAGCGCCAGAGACCCGGGTTAGATCCTGACTACGGGTACGGTCTGTACGGAGTTTGCACCTTCTCCCCGTTTCCACATGGGTTTTCTCCGGGAGCTCTGGGTTCCTCCCACATTCCAAAGATTTGTAGGATAATTGGCTTTGATAAAATCGTAAATTGTTCCTAGCGTGCATATAGAACTAGTGTATGGGGAATGCTGGTCGGAGCAGACCGAAGGGCCTGTTTCCACGATGTATCTCTAAACTAAAACTTAAACTAAAATAAATTAAACAAGAAAAGTCTACACAAACAGCTCCCAAAGTCAGATTCAAACCAGGTCTCTGGTACTGTGAGGCAGCAGCACTACCAACTGCACCACTGTTCTTATTTCTCATCTGCCTCCTTCCAACACTCAAAAAGCTGATCCATGAATTACAGTGAAGTCCATCCATCTAAAGGCATGGTGGACTAATCTTCACTGCATAGATACATTAAACCCTAATTAAAAAAACAATGATTTTTATATAAACTTTTCACTTTGCACTAAAATCTCTCCAATGTGCCCAGCTCTCCTGGGATCCCATGCAATCCAGTCTTTCAAAGAAACCTACCATATGGAACCTCGTCAATAGCCTTGCTGAAGTCCACATGGACAATGTCTTTGTCACTGCTTCAAAAACAGTCAAATTCGTAAGACCTACTCTTTCACGTACAAAACCACACTGGCCATCCCTTATCAGCCCTGATCGATCCATATGCATATAATATATCCCTCAGAATCCTCTCCAGTAACCTACCTATCATAAATTTTAGGCTCACTGGTCTATAATTCCCAGGCTTTTCCTTGCAGCCCTTATTGAATAGAGACACAACATTAGTTATCTGGCATCTCGCATGTGTCTGTCGATGATTCATATATCTCAGCCAGGGCTCCTGCAATTTATTCCCTACCCTCCAGTGTCCTCAGATATGTTTGATCAGGCCTGGCTTCAAGAAGCACCTCTTCAACTGTAATATGACTGTCTTCATGACATCTCCATTAACTGGTTAATTATGAGACATTTCAAAGTACACTATCAAAACTACAACAGGCTGGTTTCTGCTTTTAATACAACAATACAGTGAATAACTCTCTAATGTGTTATTATAATGCTCAGGGTAGATATATCATTATTATTTCTTCTACCCATAAAACTCCTTGAAATTTCAAGCTTCTTGGAAGAGTTGGAATTTGCCAATAAAATATAAAATCTCTAGTCTCTTAGAGATCAGTGTCCCGACCTGAAACGTCGCCTGTCCATGTTGTGCAGAAATGCTGCCTGACCCGCTGAGTTACTCCAGCACCTTATGGAGTAGACAGCAGGTCTGGCAGCAAGAGTGTTTTATTGTCATGTCCCGTATATGTCATGGTTGTGGCCCGTCGATGGGGAGGTTGTGCAGTCTCAATTCTGGTGAGTTCGAACATGGCTCACAAGTCCAATTCGTGAACGGCACACTCGAGGGCAGTGGGGTCAGATGAAGATCATCGCTGGCGGGTTCTGGGTGGCAGCCTTCCTCCTCTCCCTGGTTTTCGTAAGTCGCTCCAGGTGGCTTACTCTGTGTGTACTCTGAATTTTTTTTTCCTTGTTTATTATATTGCATACAGAGTGCTATATACAGGGCAGAGAAACAGAAATAACTGCTAGTAAATTATCTCTGGTTTGTTGAAATAAATGTTATATGTTGGGACATCAGTGGGTTTCATACTATCCAAATTTAATGGGCTCTATTTTGAAGACAAAATGTAAGCACTGACGTTGCTATATAATGCTCTTTGACTATTGGGTGATGAATTTCCAGGCAAATAATTCAGCTTTCTAACTTGTAGCCAGAACCAAATTACCAAATTGCATGATTGCTGTCATGTTTTCATGCCTCCTGCTGTTGCCAGTAATGATAGCTCATAAATAACTTTTTGTCGGGTGTTATGATTCATAGCACGTGATGAAGTGCCTGGAAGTGCACACACATTATGCATGTAGTAATAATGCATATGATGCATATGCAGACACTAAAACAACACATCTTCTCACAAGTCCACCTGCATGCTCATTTATCCAAAGTATATTAATGGGAATTATAGAAGATGAAATTAGCGCTTCAAAAGCTAGAGGGTACAAGGCTTAATTCGGGAACGCTGTAGCTATTAGTAAGTTCTACCTTTCCCATTCACATTAAAAATAAATCCATACTTTGTGTTCAGCCCATCCTTTCTGGAAAATAAATAACTATTTATCTCACTGCATCCAGATGAAATCGAAGAATTTTGCTCCTCCAAATTTCACTATTCCAAACATTGCCCAAATTTGACTATTCCAAATATTTGTCACAAATACTTTCCTAATATTAGCCGTAATTTTTGAATTATAATGATTATCTCTAGCATTGTTGCTGTATGAACTAACCTTGGGGTGACATCATGGATTAATACCCATGATGCTGCTGGATAAAGAAAGACCTGTATTTAGCACTTTATGTCCCTTTACAAAATGCTCTCACAACAAACAAAGTGCTTTTGTATTATTAATGGAGGGAAATAACAGCAATTTAGCACAGCACAGTACATCAAATAAATGTATACAAATTACCAAACACCTTTTAAAAATATATAATGTTGAAAGAGAGATAAGTATTGGTAGTGCACCAGAAACAGGGCCATGGGATTACTCAGAGAGAGGGCAAGTCCTTGGTCTAATGCTTGTGAGACGTATACCTCTGGCCGCACAACACTCCCTTTGTGGCATGCACGGGATGTACAAAGCTACTCAAGTCTCTGGAGTAGCTCTTGAAACTAAAGTTTTCTCATTCAGAGGCAAACATGCTATCAATTTTAACTAACTAATATACTTAGTCACAAAGTCATACTGTGCGGAAACAGGTCATTCGACCCAACTCTTCCATGCTGGCCAACTTACCCCATCAAAGTCGGCCTCATTTGCCTGCATTTGGCCTATATCCCTCTAAACCTTTCCTATCTGTGAACCTGTCCAAGTGTTTTTAAAAATCTGCTCAACTACCTTCTCTGGCCATTTGTTTCATATACCAACCAACATCTGAGTGAGAAATTTGCCCCTTGAGCTCCTATTAAATTGTTTCCCTCTCACCTTAAACCTATATCCTCTAGTGCTTGAATCCCCTCAGTAAAAGTCATTCATCCTATCTATTCCCTCTTGATATTATGCACCTCCATAAGATACCACTCAGCCTCCAGCCTGCCCAAAGTCCCCCTGTAGCCC
This sequence comes from Raja brachyura, assembly GCA_963514005.1. Next base: position 11,480,220 of record OY740794.1, on the reverse strand, counting down.
TAACCCTCGAGCCATGGAAACATCCTCATAAATAGTTTCTGCACCCTTTTCAGCTTAATGACATCCTTCCCATAGTAGGATGACCAAAACTGAACACAATACTTCAAATGTGGCTCATCAATATCTCATACAACTGTGACATAACATTCCAACTTGCTCAGCACCCTGACTGATGAAGGCCAATGTACCAAAGGCCTTCTTTACCTTCATATCTACCCATGTCGTGTCTTTCAAGAAACTTTGTACCTATACTTCTAGATCACTCTGTTCTACAATTCTCCACTGGCCCCTATGACTTTCACTATGAAAGTTGTGCCTGTGCCCTGGTTTGACTGCCTAAAATGCAATACCTTTTTTATCTGCATTAAAATCAATTAATCCATTCCTCAGCCCACTTGCCCAGCTGATCAAGATCCTGCTGTAATTTTCAACACCATTTACAATACCATCCATTTTCGTGTCATCCGCAAACTTACTAATCATTCCGGTACATTCTCATCCAAGTCGTCCATATAAACCACAAACAGCAATGGGTCATAGAAAACATGGAAAATAGGTGCAGGAGGAGGCCATTCGGCCCTTCGAGACAGCACCGCCATTCATTGTGATCATGGCCAGCACCAATCCCACAAAACTAGTCACAGGCCTCCAGTCCAAAAAACAAACTTCCACCACCATCCTCAGCTTCCTTCCATGAAGCCAATTCTGTATCCATTTGTGTAGGAAGGAACTGCAGATGCTGCTTTAAGCCAAAGTCTGAAAAAGGGTCTCGACCCGAAACATCACTTATTCCTTTCCTCCAGAAATGCTGCTGACCTGCTGAGTTACTCCAGCTTTTTATGTATCTTCTGTATCCATTTAGCTAGCTTTCCTTGGATCCCATGCAATCTAACCTTCCAGAGCGGCTATCTTGGAGAACCTCATCAAATGCCTTGCTGGATTCCATATAAACAATATCTACAGCCCTGCTCTTGTCACTTCTTCAAAAAACGCGTTCAAATTTCTAAGACACGCTCTCCCACCCACAAAACCATGCTGAGCATCAGCCCCCATCTATCCTAATGCATAGAAATCTTATCCCACAGAATTCTTTCCAGTAACTATCATAGATGTTAGGCTCATTGGTCTATTATTCCCAGGCTTTTCCTTGCAACCCTTATTAAATAGAGGCACATCGTTAGCCATCGTCCAGCCATCTAGTATCCCATCTAGCGATGATTCATAGGTCTCAGCCAGGTCTCCCGCGAACTCTTCCCGAGTTCCACAGCATCCTAAGATATGTCCGATCAGGCCTGGGTAGTTTATTTACCTTCATAAGCATTAGGACATCCAGCATCTCCTCGCCCATAATATGGATTATCCTCATAACATCTCCATGAGCTGTCTCAAGTTCTCTGATCTTCATGTTTTTCTCTACAGTAAAAACAGAGGAGAAATGGTCATTGAGGACTTTGCCCATTTCTGCCGGTCCACACGGAGAAGATTGGTTTGGTTTCAGAGGGACCCTAATTTCTCTTTTTCTCTTAATGTACATGTAAGATCTTTTTGGATTCTCCTTATTTTTTTCTGCTAGAGCTATCTCCTGCCCTCCTGATTGTTTCGTAATCGCTTCAGTCTGCTAAACACCTCTAGTTATACAATTGATCCAGCTGCCTATACCTGGCTCAATCCTTTTTTTCTGACCAGAATCTCAATCTCTCTCATCGCCTAGGATTCCTTCCTCTCAGCTCTTGCCCGTCACTCAAACAGAAACATGCATGCCTTGAACACTTATCATCACTCTTTTAAAAGCATCCCACTTTCTGGATATCCCTTTGCCTGCAAACATCCTACTCCAATCAAATATAATAAGTCCCTGTCTAATACCATCAAAGTTGGCCTTGCACCAATTCAGAGCTTAACCTTGTTGGCTCACCCTGGCCTTATCTGTGGTCGCTGATCCCAAAAAGCTCACCCACCAACTCTTCAGCCACTTGTCACTTGTCCTTCCCAATTTCCAAAGAGGAGGTTAGGATTTGCCCTCTTCTTTATATTGCGCAAGGAGACTTTCCTGAACACATGTGACAAACTCCACCCCATCTAAGCCTTTGCCTTTCTGGCAGTCCCTGTCCATATTGGAAAAGTTAAAATCCACTACTATGACAACTCTAATTCTCTGCCTGCAAGATTTGCTTTATAAAGTTCTATAAATTCTACAAAATTCAATAAACTACACATATTTTGTACCTTATCATTCAATCCACGATCCTAAAATGTGGTTTTTAGTGTATAAATGATTTTACCAATAGCAATATACAAGTATTTAATGTCAGAATATATATACACACACATTCACACACATATATAAAATAAAATATTGGATTCCACCTTCAGTTCCCTGAAGGTGGAATCGCATGTAGATAGGGTGGTAAAGAAAGCTTTTGGTGTGCTGGCCTTTATAAATCAGAGCATTGAATATAGGAGTAGGGAAGTAATGTTAAAATTGTACAAGGCATTGGTGAGACCAATTCTGGAGTATGGTTTACAATTTTGGTTGCCTAATTATAGGAAGGATGTCAACAAAATAGAGAGAGTACAGAGGAGGTTTACTAGAATGTTGCCTGGGTTCCAGCAACTACGTTACAGAGAAAGGTTGAACAAGTTAGGTCTTTATTCTTTGGAGTGCAGAAGGTTGAGGGGGGACTTGATTGAGGTCTTTAAAATGATGAAAGGGATAGACAGAGTTGACGTGGACAAGCTTTTCCCATTGAGCGTAGGGAAGATTCAAACAAGAGGGCATAACATGAGAATTAAGGGACAGAAGTTTAGGGGTAACATGAGGGGGAACTTCTTTACTCAGAGAGTGGTGGCTGTGTGGAATGAGCTTCCAGCAGAAGTGGTGGAGGCAGGATCGATTTTAACATTTTAAAAGTAAAGTGGATAGGTATATGGACGGGAAGGAAATGGAGGGGTATGGTCTGAGTGCAGGTAGATGGATGGGACTAGGGGAAAATAAATGGTCGGCACGGACTGGAAGGGCTGTAATTGTTATATGGTTATATGGATAAAATAAAACTAGGTATTGGATATAAATAAGAATACATTTCTATAGGAAATATTAACAAAGGGGAATAATTTTGGTGCATCAATTGATCAGTGCTAAGGCAATGCTAAACTATTCATGCTACATTCTTATTTTTAATCTCTCACTCCTTGGAAAGCACTTTGGAGTGTCAAGACCTGTTTTGATCCATGGATCTACAAAACAATAGGGATCTATTGGAGAGGAATAGTCTGGCTGAGATATTTGCATCCAATTTCATTGAAGAAAGTATAAAAAGCAAAATCATTCAAATAATTTTTGAAAGTTCCAATTAGTTGCTGTGAAAACCTGGCAATTATGCAGACTTAATTATTTATCAGAAGCTGGAAAATAGAATAAAGTGAGCAGCACTCTCTTCTGAATAACCATAAAAAATTATAAAAACAACTTGGAACAGATTTTGTTTGTCAATATTTCTGGATTCCTTTGATGGTTTATGCATGAAATGCATCACACAAGGCCACAGAACATGATCCATGGATAGGTTGCAAGAATCATGTATGTATCTGTGGAATGCAATTGTCAGGAATGAATGAAATAAAGCTATACTGATCCCGTGGCAATTCACGGAACCACTTTATAACATAGGTGGGGGGAAGTGTTACATACATTTTACTTTGGAACTCCATGTTCCCGGAATGATTAAATACTGATCGAAAAAAGTGGTTGTGAATAATGAAGATAGAACAATCTGGAAACTTTGCCTCATTCTCACATTTTTGTGGGGTATGAAATAAACTGGAAGACAGCTGTAATCTTCTAATTTTCTACATGTAGTCAAGAACATTGTTCATTGCCAGGTCCGTTTTTTTGTCCCGCTTAACGTGGTTAGTTTTGGGGAGCAGTTGTAGAAGTTCCACTGATTTCCACAGATTCACCACCGTCTGGCAAAATAAATTCCTCCTCATCTCCAGAGAGAGGAGAATGCCAAACGCTTTGCAGAAGCTTGAAGAAGACACTTTGGGCAGCTTACAAACCAGCGTTATGAACATTGAATTCTCCAATCTTAGATAACCATTATCAAACTACCCTCCCTCTCCCCATTCTGCCCTACTCCATTTCACCTCCTGTCCCCTCTCCTGTGCCCCACCCACTTATTTCTCCCCCGTCCCTCCCTCTCTTCCTACATTTCTTCCTTTGGCTTCACAATTCCCAACTCTTCAATCCTGTCACATGCCTTCTGCTTTTATCCATGGCCTTTGTTTCAACCATCTGCCCACCAAAGCCCTCCTCACCTGTGTCCACCTACTACCTGCCACACTTTGTTCTGCCTCTCCCCTCTTCCAGCTTTCTTCCCCCCTACTTCTGACTAAGAGTCGGAAGATGGGCCCTGACCCGAGGTGTCCCCTATCCAAGTTGTCCAGAGATGCTGCCTTACCCATTGAGTTACTCCACCACTTTGTATCCTTTTGTGTAAACCAGCATCTGCAAGTTTTTGTTTCAACACTTTGAAAAAGTTTGACCATCTAAGATAAAAGAGCACAAAATGCTGTTTCCATCGTCAATCAAACTGCGTCTGCCATTGAAGCACTGCAGATGATGCATCATCCACAAAATAGATAGCAGGATCTGGCCAAGGCAAGATGAAAACACACGTCCATCATCTAGGAAGTGGCCTCCAAGCTACAAAACCACCCTAATTCTGAAGTCTGAAGAAGGGTCTCGACCTGAAATGTCACCCATTCCTTCTCTCCAGAGATGCTGCCTTTCCTGCTGAGTTACTCCAGCATTTTGTGTCTATCCCCCCTAATTGGTAATGCATTCCCCTGCATTCTGATTAACAATTGCCTCATGGCAGAACTCTCACTACATTGTAGCAGGGAATGAAGATAGCTTATAAGTTATAGAAGCAGAATTAGGCCATTCGGACCATCAAGTCTACTCTGCCATTCAATAATGGCTGATCTATCTTTCCCTCTTAACCCCATTCTCCTGCCTTCTCCCCTGACGCCCAGCTTCTCAGGAATGATTACTATGTGTTGGCCTATCATAGAAGCCAAAGACTCCAAAGATGAACAGGTATGTAGATTAATTGGCTTGGTAAATGTAAAAATTGTCCCTTGCGGGTAAAGGATAATGTTAATGTGCGGGGATCGCTGGTTTGCGCGGACCCGGTGGGCCGATAGGGCCTGTTTCCATGCGGTATCTCTAAACCGAATTAAAAGACGCCCACAATCCATGCTTCAGATGAGTGCTCTTCTGAACAACATTCACCCCATGCACAGGGGTGCTGCTACCTTTGTTACCCTTCCTGACGTGCATACAGTCACCATTTAATCTCGCTATTCCTCCAAACCACCCTCTGCAGTAGCAGAGTGCCACTCTCTGTGCTAACGTTTGCAAGTGTCCGATGGATTTATAAGATGCCTCCTTGAATTTCATCCTATTCAGCATCCAAACATAGAACAGCTGTGAGATTTTTGGTAACTGAAATAAACACAAGTGCATGGTTATTGAGAGGCCAGGGGCCTCACAGGGGTTCAATCCTGTTAAGAGATTGTGGGATAAAAGGAAGTGAGATATCATGAAGCGGATTAGAAATGATGCCCATGCAATGGCTATCTCTGACTGTCAGAATAATGAAGATAGACACAAAAAGCTGGAGTAACTCAGCGGAACAGGCAGCATCTCTGGAGAGAAGGAATAGGTGAAGTTTCTTGTCGAGACTGCAGGCACAAACCATTGAGTTTGTGCCTTGGAAGTGGTTTAGTGTAGTTTAATTTAAGTTTAGTTTAGGTTATTGTCACGTGTATCGAGATACAGCAAAAAAGCTTTTGTTGCTATCCAGTCAGCAGAACGACAATACATGATTACATTCATGATAAGGGATGTTTCTGTACAATGTAATGTGCAAGGTTAAGCCAGCAAAGTCCGATCAAGGGTAATCCAAGGGTCACCAATGAGGTAGATAATAGTTCAGGACTTCTCTCTGGTTGTGGCAGGATGATACAGTTGCCTGATAACAGCTGGGATGAAACTGTCCCTGAATCTGGAGGTGTGCGTTTTCACCCTTCTATACCTTTTTCTCGATGGGAGAGGGATGGGAGATGGGAGAGGTTACCACTACTCTATGGTTGGTGGTGGCTGTTGTGTGCAACATATTCCTACGAGAAAGGAAAGATCCTGCAGATATAGTGGAAATTGCAGGAGTGTGTGATGAAGCATGCAGAATGGCTGTGCATGGTGACAATTGTCTGAGGACCAGTGTGTGAGGTTGGTTACACAGTGGTTGGTTGATGACACTTGTTGATATATCCATTGCCATTGAACATTGGTCTGAGGTTATCATATTTTTTTCAGCATTCCATCCAGCTTCCTGGGGCCTTGATGTTGCCATTGACTTCAATAAGTTGTGAACACTGCCCAGTCCATCACCGGCTTTGATCTCCCCACCATCAAAGGGATCTAGTGGAATCGCTGCCTCAAAACGGCAGCCAGCGTAATCAGAGACCCACACCACTCTGGCCACACAGTCATTTCACCCCTGCCATTGGGAAGAAGGTATAGGAGCCTAAAAAAACTGTAATATCCAGGTTCAGGAACAGCTTCTTCCCCACAGCCATTCGTCTATTAAGTACTACAACCTTAAATAAGCTCTGAACTACATTGACTATTATTGCTATTATTGCACTATTATGGTGTTTATTTTGTGTGTACGTGCTGTATGTGTGAGTGTATATATATATATATAATGTGTGTGTGTGTGTGTGTGTGTGTGTATGTGTATATACACACACTGAACCTTTTTTTAAAAAATTATTTTTATTAGAAGCAATGCATATTGCCAATGATATAACAGTTTTTTAAAATACATATTTAACTTGTTTCAGAAGTTATACAAATATTACAAAATGATTTATGTAAGCTTCTATTTTTTTTAGAAAGTAAAGAAGTAAACGAATAGGTGTATAATCAATGAAGATGGAGATTAAATAATACTGATTATGATTATATAAGAAAAAAAATAATAAAAAAAAATAAAACAAAACAATAAAAATAAAAATACACTGAACCTATTTTTCTATCTCATTTATTATATTGTTTACAGAGCAATATATTTACATATTCTGTTGTGCTGATGCAAGTAACAATTTCATTGTTCTATCTGGGACATATGACAATAAAACACTATTGACTCCTGTCTCTCTTGACTTCATTGGTCAAATCCTCCCAGTGCCTTTTAGAGATCGGGTCAATGCTGGAAAAATTGATGTGGGTGACTTGGATTTGAATCTTGGAGATATGATCAGCAAATTTGCAGAGGCCATAAAAATTGGTGGTGCTGTAGCTAGTGAGACAGGTTGACTAAGGCTACGACAGGACGTGGATGAGATAGAGAATTAGGTGGGGAATTAGCAGATGAAATTTAATCTCTGCAAGCATGAGGTGATGCACTGAGATGTCAAATACACAATAAACGCTGGGGCCCTAAGTAATATCTATATAATTAAAAGTCTTATCTTGACCACTTCCTATCTGCGGTGTATATTGATTTTAGAAAAAACGCTACCCTGTCTCGTTGTGAATTTTGGCCATCTTACTCACACTCCTCCTTCGCTGAGCCAGCCCCGAGGATTTTTCCCATCGATGCTTGAAACTGCAATGCTTTATTAGGTCCGACTGTGTTTGGAAGGAATAGATGCTTTATTAGGTCCAACTGTGTTTAGTCCAAAAATCCCGCTCATTTTGTGACTTCCGCTTAGTGGACAGGTCGCACTGATTGTGTAATTTCCGGTGAGTGCAGAAGTCTCGCTGATTGCATAATTTCCAGTAAGTGCAGACGCCATGCTGATTGCGGAAGTGCCACTGACTGCAGAAGCCCCACAGTGGAGAGGCCGCGCTCAGCCATGTGAGTAATTTCAAGAAAGTTTACTGTCATATATATGGTGTGTGAGTCAGTGTGTGTGAATCAGTGTGGGTGAGTGTGAGTGTGTAAGTGTATGTGTGAGTCTATGTGTGAGTGTACGTGTGTGAGTCTGAGTCTTTGTTTGTCAGTGTATGTGTGTGTGTGTGAGACTGTGTCAGTGTGTGTGTGAGTGTATGTGTAAGTGTGTGTGAGTGTGTGTATGAGTTTGTGTGTGAGTCAGAGTGTGAGTGTGTGAGTGTGTGAGTGTGTGTGTGCGTGTATGTATGTGTGACTATGAGTGTATGTGTGTGTGAGTGTAAGTGTGTCTGAGGTGAAGGGTGTGTGTGTGAGTATGTGAGGTGGAGGGTGTGTGAGTGAGAGTGTGAGTGTGAGTGTGAGTGAGTGTGTGTGTGTATTGGAATATGGTGTTGGGGGACCAGCCCTCCTTTGTGAAGCTGGTACCCAACAGGTCAAACCTAGTCTAGTTATTGAATAGAGAGAACTTGAAATACGTCCATACTTCTCTGTAAGTACCAATACATGTGGTTAGAGAGATAAAGATTGCCCATGGCATTCTTGGCTTCATAGGGTGGGGCATAACATAAAAGAGTTGGTACTTACAACCTACAACTTAACAAAACATTGGTTCAGCAGCAGTTGGAGTATTATGTGCAGTTGTGGAAAGATGTGATTGCACTACAGAGTGTGCAGAGTAGATTCACAGGGATGTTACTTAAATTGGGGAATGTTAGTTATGGGGTGAGGTTGAATAGGCTGAGCTTGTTTTCTGTGGAGTGGAGAAGGCTGAGGGGTGAATTGACAAAGATATATGACATTTTAAGTGATGTTAGAGGGGGTACATATTCAGAATTATTTTACAATACTTAGGATATCTGAGGAGAGCATAGAGGAGAGATGGAGGAGGTATACAGGGGATCGGAGGAGCAGGTTTTTACACAGAGTGTGTTTAATACATGGAATGAACTGTAAGAGGAGGCGGTGGAGGTGGATATAGTTCACATTTAAGAGGCATCTAAACAGGCATTTTAATTGCCAAAGCAAAGGAAGCTACAGATTTACTGTGGGCAAATGGTGTCAGTAGAGATAGGTGCAATGGTAGGCACAGAAATGATAGGTTGAGTAGCTCATTTCTGTGTTGATTAACTCTATGATTCTCCTTGAGAATGTCCACATGAAATCATCTCAACTTTGCTGTCTAGAAATCTGTGTGCCCAAATGTCCACACAGATTGCGATCACTTGAGTAACCCTTCCACAGTTATGTCATGACATCCAGCAATCCACTGAAAAACTGTTGACCTTCCCTTAAAAAAACATGCTGACACTCAGTCTCTATTTATTGCTCCCTGCAACGTACACTACTGTGCAAAACACAATGTCAGGCATTAGCTAAATGCTACAATCAATGCAGTGAGAACTGAACTGGTTCCAACAGGCAGAATTCCTCATACATTAGCTCCAGCACATGATTTTCTGTCAGAATACTGAAAAGCCGAAATCTCCAGGACCAGACAATGTTTCCCCCTCTACTCTCAAGCTCTGTGCCGAACAACTGGCACCAGTCTACACAGACATTTTTAACCAGTCCCTGCAAACATGTACTGTCCCTGCCTGCTTCAAAGTCTCCACTATTGTCCCCATGCCCAAAAAAGCAAGGATTACTGGTCTTAATGACTACAGGCCTGTCGCACTGACCTCTGTAGTCATGAAGACCCTTGAAAGGCTTGTGCTAGCCAAGCTGAAAAATATTACAAACCCCCTGCTGGACCTCTACATTTTGCATATCGGGCAATAGATCAGTGGATGATGTAGTCAACCTGGGCCTGCACTTCAACTGGACCAGCACCTAGACCGCCAGAGGACCTATGCGAGGATTTTAGCTCTGCATTCTGTTGATTTTAGCTCTGCATTCAACACCATTGTGCCAGAGCAACTACACTCCAAACTTTCCGAGTTGACTGTGCCTGAACCCCTCTGTCGGTGGATCGCCAGCTTCCTGACAGACAGGAAACAGCATGTGAGGCTGGGAAAGCACATCTCGGACCCGCAAACTCTCAGCATAGGAGCACCGCAAGGCTGCGTACTCTCCCCTCTCCTCTCCTCTCTCTACACCAACAACTGCACCAACACTGACTCCTCTGTCAAGCTTCTCAAGTTTTCAGACGACACAATCCTGATTGGACTGATCCAGGATGGGGAGGAATCTGACTACGGACAGGAAGTGACACAGCTGGCGTCCTGGTGCCATCGCACCAACCTAGAGCTCAATGCTCTTAAGACAGTGGAATTGACTGTAGACTTTAGGAGAGCTCCCCCTCCCCTCATCCCACTCACCATCAACAACACCACAGTCACATCTGTGGAGTCTTTTAAGTTCCTGGGAACCATCATCTCCAAGGACCTTAAGTGGGGAGCTACCATCGACTCCACAGTCAAAAAAGCACAACAGAGGATGTACTTCCTGCGACAGCTGAGGAAGCACAATCTGCCACAGGCAATGATGGTCCAATTCTACACGGCCATCATAGAGTCTGTCCTCACCTTCTCCATCACGGTCTCCATCATCATCATTGGCTCAGCCACCAAGCACGACACCCGGAGGCTGCAGCGAATCATCCGATCAGCAGAGAAGATTATTGGCTGCAACCTTCCCTCCATTGATGAACTGTACACTGCAAGGGCCAGGAAGCGAGTGGGTAAGATCATCTCTGACCCCTCTCACCCTGGCCACAAACTCTTTGAATCATTTACTTCTGGAAGGCGACTCCGTCTGTCAAAGCTGCCTCAGCCAGACATCAAAAGAGTTATTTTCCAAGAGTAGTAGCCCTCAATAGCCAAAAATCTGTAGCTTCCTTTTGCTCTGGTATTTTATTTAATTCCCATGTTTAATCAATAATGTTTTATTATTAATGTGTAATGTTTTATGTGTCATTCCTAACTGTCACTGTATGTCATGTTGTCACTTGCGGGCGGAGCACCAAGGCAAATTCCTTGTATGTGAATACTTGGCCAATAAACTTATTCATTCATTCATTCATTCATAATTCAATGCTATCAATATTCTAGGCTACAATTTTGAGTGTGTTAACCTACAGATTTGGGTCCAAGTTCTTTAATAATGTCAAATTGATTGACAGCAATAAGGTGAGTAAAATCCTGTCTTTTAGTAAAATAGAGCCAATGTTTTTTTTAAATGAAGGCACGGAATTATAGGAAATATTGCTGCCTCACTTATGAAACTATAATTTGTACAACTTCTGATTCACCAGCTGTCTTTAATACGGCTGGCATGTCCCAAACTATACTAGAAGCCTAAAGGGCCTGTCCGAATTATTCTCGAATTCTCCCGAGTTTTCAAACTCGCAGAATGTTCGTAACGGGTCCGTAGGAGTCCGTGGATATATCATAGTGGCTTGTTATGCCAGCCGTAGGTACTCGGGGCATCAGGTAAGTCGGGACGTTTTTTCCAGCCTGATGAAAAATGTCCACGAGTAAAAAAATAGCCCTGAGTACCTACGGTGGCATAACGAGCCGCTACGATATATCCACGGGCTCCTATGGCCTCCTACGGACTTGTTACGAATATTCTGCGAGTTTGAAAACGCGGGAGAATTTGTGAATGACTCAGGAAAGTGGGACAGTTGGACTTCCGGTTGGCGCCATGGAGTAGTGGAAGTCGCGCCATTCCAGCTCCGCTAAAAATTGAAGAAAAAACGGGGGTATAGGGGTCAGTTAAACGTACTCACCACAGGAGAATGACTGGGAACGGCTCCGGTAGTGTTGAAAAGATGCGTGACATCATCAGGCGCGCGAATTTAATAAGAAAATAAGATGCAACGCTTCCCCCCCCCGCCGGTGGAAAAAAACCTCCAAGAAAGGAAATAGGCCCTGCTGGAGCCCTGAGCTCAAGTTTGGCTGCTTCCCAAGAGGAGATTTCACAGAGAAAAGCTGAAATGGAGGAACTTAAAAACACCATCCAAGGTGAGATGAAGAAAATGCTTAAAGAAATGAAGAAGGAGTATAAAGATGAAATAAAAACTTTAAGAGCAGATATTTTGGTGTTTCATGAGAAAATTAAAGATGAATTAAAAAAAGAAGTTATACAGACGGTAAAGATTATGATGAACGAATGGAAAGAAAAGGCTGATGCTGAGCTACAAAACCAAATGGAGGAGGTAAACGACAAAGTTGCTGGGATGGAAAGAATGCTGGAAGAGAAGATAGATCCTATTTTAACCTCGCTCGACCAACAAAATGATGCAATTAAAGAGCTAACTGAGCTTGCTGCATCAAATACAAAGGAGAGAGAGAAACTCCGCTCCGAGAACAAACGTCTATCAGAATTATTACGCAAAATAAATGAGAAATGTATCGCTTTGGAGGGACGTCAACGGCGTAAGAACTTGCGTATTGTTGGACTGAGTGAGGGTTGTGAGGGAAATCAAGACCCTCGAACATTTGTTGCAAAACTCCTAAAGGACATTTTGAATTTGGATCAAGAGCCCCTGTTGGGCCGTGCACACAGGGCATTAAGACGGGTGCCCGGGAGAGGTGCACCCCCAAGACAAATGATTGTAAAGGTGGCTTACGATCATGTTTTTGAAGACATGATGAAGATAATAATACGTAAGAAAAATCTTAAATACGAAGGGGATAATATTAGTATCTTCAGAGATTACCCTGCGGAAGTGGCCAAGAGAAGATCTTTATTCACAGAAACAAGAGGTATTCTGAGGAATATAAAGGATACAAAGGATCTGAGATATGGCCTGATGTACCCAGCAACATTAAGAGTAACCTACAACAACAAGGAGTACCGTTTCGTTAAATGTACAGAAGCACTGGAATTCGCTCGAGACATACAGAAGAAAACAGAAGAGGAAGAAGCACAAGAGGTAGAAGAAGGCGACTGAACTTTTATTACCCACCTGCGGTTATGAATTATCCATGGAGAGAGAGGAGGAATAATGGACATGGACTTTAATTTTGGTTTAAAGAGAGATGGACTATTTAGATTACTAATAAATAAATTAGTACATAATAGTCATAGTTTTGCATTATCTATCCCTTAAAAATGTCAATTATTCCCCTAACATAGTATCATTTATACCCCTAACATAGTATCACTTATCATAACATTAATCACAATAGATACTAGTAATATGAATTATCACTATGTATATAAATTTAGTACCCCACCCCAATATATGCAGCACTCAAGATAGGAGCTGGAACTATTAACATCTTTTTTTTTTTTTTAAACGGACGTCCGTAGATTAGTAGCCACGTTAGTGTGGCTTACACTAATACACACTACACTATATACAGGTGTAGTTACTTTTTTTTCCGGGCACTTTATTAACACCTTTCACTTCACTTTTACTCACACCTTTTATTATTTTTTATATATTAGATATTTGATTCTATATTATATATTATATGAATATATTTACGATTGGTATTATATAAGTAGTTTAAGGAGACGTGTATATGGAATAGTAAGACATATATTAATTTTTATCGATCCAATGTTTGGGTATAATGTTGAGTTGGATGGGCCGAGACGGCTACTCCAATATAAACCACCTTAATAGTGAAATGCAAGACATTAATGTGAAGACTGGGGGTGATCGATTCACCTTTTGTAGTTGGAATATTAAGGGAATTAATGAACCAATTAAAAGAGGCAAGGTGTTAGCCCAATTAAACAGATTGAAATCAGATGTTACCTTTCTTCAAGAGACCCATCTCAAAAAAGATGCTCGACACAGATTAACAGCTAAATGGATTTCGAAAGTGTATCACTCTTCATTTATACATAAGTCTAGAGGGGTAGCAATAATTATTCGTAAAGGTATACCTTTTAAACAAAGTTCTATAATAGAGGATACGGAGGGTAGATATGTAATAATTACAGGGGAATTATACTCTAAAAAAGTAATCCTAATGAATATATATGCCCCTAACTTTGATAACCCATTATTTTTTAAGAAAATATTTAATAATATCCCTATATCTATTCAATATAACTTAATAATTGGGGGTGATTTTAATTGCACTTTAGATAACTATTTAGATAGATCTTCAACGAAAAGTAAAGCTATCTCTAAGTCAAGTAAACTTATAAATTATTTTATTAGTACAGCAAATGTTAAAGATATCTGAAGAATAGATAACCCATTGGGACGAGAATATTATTTTTTCTCGCCTGTATTCGGAACTTATTCTAGGATAGATTATTTTTTAATAGATTCAAAATTACTTCCATTTACGTATGATGCAAAATATCATAATATTATCATTTCGGATCAAGCTCCACTAACATTTAAGATAAAATTAAAAGATATAATTAATAAAACTCCTAATTGGAGGCTTAATCCCCAAATATTAAAGGACAAGGCTTGTTATGATTACTTGGTAAAACAGATTAAATTATTTTTTGAAACTAATGACAAACTTGAAATTTCACCATCACTTCTTTGGGATACATTTAAAGCATTTATGCGCGGTGCAATAATATCAGCACAAGCATATTTTAACAAAGAAAATCGAAAGACGGAACAAAAGTTGGAAAAGGAGATAAAACAATTAGATATTGAAAATACAAAATATCCTTCTAAAGTGTTAAGTAATAAAATTGCAATATTAAAATATAAATTAAATAAAATATACTCTAACCAAGTAATTCAACTTTTTCAACAAACTAAACAAGTGCATTTTGAATTTGGGGATAAACCACAAAAATTGTTGGCGCGACAACTCAGGAAACGAGATGTTGAAAAAATGATACATAGAATTAGATCTGAGCATGGAAATATATCGAACTTACCAAAATATGTCAATGATATATTTTTACAATATTATCAAAATCTTTATTCATCTAAATTAACAGGACAAACAGATGCAATGGAAACATTTATACAAAAATGTAATATTAACAGCTTAGATCAGGAAGGTAGAGACTTGTTAAATGCTGATATATCAATAAAAGATATTGAAGAATCAATCGGATCGTTAAATAATGGAAAAGCTGCAGGCCCGGATGGCCTGAGTGCAGAATTTCATAAGAAATTTCAAGATCTGATTTCCCCAAGATTACATACAGTGTATAAATATACATATGAACAAGGAAAATTACCGGAATCTTTAAATGAATCTACAATTACACTTATTCCTAAGGTTGACAAGGATTTGGAAGACCCTGGATCATACAGAGCAATTGCTCTTTTAAACACAGATAAAAAAATATTAGCAAAAGTTTTATCTCGGAGATTAAGTTTGGTGATCACTAAAATAATACATCATGATCAAACAGGTTTTATTCCAAAATGTTATTCATCCCACAATTTGAGACGATTATTCAATATTATATACTCAAAAAGAGTATGTGATACGGAATTAGCTGTTATATCCTTAGATGCAGAAAAAGCATTTGATCAGGTTGAATGGCCATATTTATTTAAAATAATGGAGAAATTCCAATTGGGGGATAGATTTTGTAAATGGGTAAGAATTTTATATTCAAATCCTACTGCAAGAATATTAACTAACCAAATATTATCAGCTAAATTTAAGCTTTATAGGGGTTGTAGACAAGGATGTCCGCTATCGCCTTTGGTATTTGCTCTGGTGATAGAGCCTCTAGCTGAAAGGATTAGATCTGAACCAGAAATATATGGATATAATACTGATACTACAACTAATGAAAATATCTCTATATGCAGATGATGTCTTAATTTATATTACAAAACCGGAGATTAGTATTCCTAAGCTATTTAATGTTATAACTGAATTTAGTACATTTTCTGGATAGAGAATTAATTGGAATAAAAGTGATATTATGCCTATAACTGGAATAAAATCAAATATATTACAGCAATATCCATTAAAAATAGTTACGGACAAATTTAAATATTTAGGAATTAATGTATGTAAATCTTATAACTCATTAATTAAATCTAATTATCCTCAATTATTAAATAAACTTAGAAAAAATATTCTATATTGGAAAACATTTCCTATATCTATGATTGGTAGAATAAATGCTATAAAAATGTTTTTTTTACCACAACTGTTGTATTTGTTTCAAGCTATTCCCTTTTATCTGCTGAAAACTTTTTTTTTTAAAATTGATAACATTGTTAATAGTTTTATCTGGGACTATAAAAATCATAGAATAAGTAAAAAACATTTATGTAAATCCAAGATAAATGGAGGATTAGCACTTCCAAATTTTTTATATTATTTCTGGGCAGTTCAGATTAAGAATATGAATTTTTGGTGGGTAAATTTGGATTATGAACCAATGTGGTTAAAGATGGAAAAGAAAGATTGTTTACCTTTTAATGTAGGTTTGATTCTTTTTGCACCAGGGGAAGTACAAAAAAAAATTTATAGGGACAACCCTATAATTCATAGTAACAGACGCATTTGGAAACAAATAGTTAAGACTTTACATTTAGATAATTTGTCACTTAACCTACCAATTATGAATAACCCTTTATTTAACATTTATTTAGACATTGGGATGATTTAGGAATTCAAAGGATAGAACACCTTTACAGAAAAGGAAAATTTCTTTCATTTCAGGAGTTACAAGATATCTATGGATTGCCATCACATAATTTGTTTAGGTATTTACAAATTAGAGATTATATTAAGTCTAACACACAAGATTATAAAAATAAATAACCAGGATTATTAGATGAACTGTTTAATAAGCACCCAAATACAGAAAAATTAATAGCTTATATATACAATATTATTTTGGATAGGGAGAATCCAACAACAGAAATATATCGACAAGCATGGGAAAATTAGATAGGTTTATCTATAACGAAAGAAACTTGGGAAGAAAGTTTACAACGTATACATCGATGTTCGTTAAATGCTAGGCATACATTGATACAATTTAAAGTATTATATAGATTACATTATTCAAAAACCAAATTAAATAGAATTTTTCCTAACATTTCTTCTATTTGTGATAAGTGTCAGAATTTAGAAGCCAATTTAACACATAGTTTTGTAACGTGTTCAAAACTTAATTATTATTGGATAGAAATCTTTAGAGTTATCTCTGAAGTTCTTAGCGTTAAATTGGATCCAGATCCAAAGTTAATAATATTAGGAATTCCGGACTCAAAATTGGTATTAACAGTAAATCAAAGAAATTTCTTTTGATTACTGTTTGGTAATAGGGAAAAAAATAATATTGAAATTTTGGAAGGGAACATTATCCCCCACAATTAAAATGTGGACAGCAGAGATGTCGGAGACGTTGCATTTGGAAAGAATTAGATTTGTCCTAATGGACAAATATGAAACCTGTGAACAGATATGGTCTCCATATATACAGTATTTGAGGGGGTAGCTGTTCTTGGCATCACAACTCAATGGGTACCCGACAGGATTTGATGAAAATAATTCATTTTCAAACTGGGATTTGTATACATGTCTCTATTGATATTATCATTTGTAATAGTATTATTAACAATATATTTTGTTGTTTCACTTTTATATATATATAATACTTTTAACTATTTAAAAAATATATATTTCAAATAGTTAAATAGATATATATTAATTTTTTTTTCTTTTTTTCCTTTCTTTTTTTTTATATATAATCAAAATCATTATTTAAACACAACCTTTGTTGATTTAAAACCTATTCTTTTTTCTTTTCCTCTCTATTGTTAAAAACAGAAGATAATAATAATCAATGTGATATTTGTATAAATATTGAATTAAGTTGGTATTTGTAAATTTGTTTTAGCATTGTGAATTGCTTACTTCTAATAAAAATATTATTATAAAAAAAAAAGCAAGTGGGACAGGCCCTTAAGAAGTATAATTATAAGCATATTCTTAAGCATTCTGAGTGATTGGTTTGAAAGAATTTCAGCAATTATCATTTTCACTTTAAAATGGTATCTGCCTGCATTCAAAATTATGTTATATACGTCTGTTTCAAGCATTCAACTGAAAATATGCCTCCAGCAATGTCCTCTTTGCTTTTTTTGAAATTCTCAATTTTCTCAGTAAAAGATGGATTTCATATTATGGACTGGGTGACATTATGATCTTTTTGATGGAGTATTGTGTATTTGTTTGTTTCCTAGGCAGTACAGACAGTCGGGGCTACAAACAGATTTCTGTATCCAAGCTTTGACCGTAAGTGACTTCAAAAACATACAACACTTGATGCACCGCCTGCCCCCCCCTCTCGACTCCGTACAAGGACCCCGACAGTCATTTCAGGTGAGGCAGAGGTTCACTTGTACCTCCTCCAACCTCATCGACTGCACCCGCTGTTCCAGGTGAGGAATTCTAATCGACGAGACCAAGAGCAGGTCCGCCTATACATACATGACCTCCTGGTTGCTAAACACTTCAACTCCACCTCCCATTCCCACACGGACCTTTCTGTCCTGGGCCTCCTCCACTGTCAGAATGAAGCCCAACGCAAATTGGAGGAACAGCACCTCATATTTCACTTGGGCAGCTTACACCTCAGCGGTAAGAATAATGACTTCACTAACTTCGTCATCCTTTCCTTCCCTCTCTCTCCATTCCTCCCCATCCTAGTTGTCCGACCAGTCCGACCGTCCTCCTGATTAAATTTTATCTTTGTATGCCTTCTCCTAGCTAACAATGATCTATTCTACATTTTCCTTGAACTTTGTCCCCTTTTATGTCTCGTTTTCACACCTTACCCTTCCATATCTGTGTCTCGCTCTCCCCTGACTCTCATTCTGAAGAAGTGTCTTGACGCAAAACGTCACACATTCCTTCTATCCAGAGACGCTGCCCGTCCTGCTGAGTTATTCCAGCATTTTGCGTCTATCTTCATTGTAAACCAGCATCTGCAGTTCCTTCCTACACATTGAATTATATACAGGTGCTCAGTTGCTTGGGATCTTCCCTCCCACAACAAAAAGTGGAGTGAATTAATTTATAAAAAATGCTCCTGATACTTCACTAACTGCAATTAGTGTCTGATCTAGTGTGTTTCAGCACAAAACCAGCGACAGAGAGGTGGTTGGAGTTATATCTTCCAGAAGCTATCCTAGATATGCCTAGACATACATAATATATAACAATCAACTTTGCATATTTATTGGCAGATTGTGTGCAGGTGATTTGCTAGTTCATGGTAACATCAACTTTACCCAATACAGTCTATAACCTAGAGCAGGGGTGGGGAACATGTTCATGGAGGAAGGCTGCATTGTTAGCTGTAATCTAATAAGGCCGCAGCAAAGAAACTTCAATTAGATATACTTCAAAATGTACATTATTTTGTAAAAATAGCCCTCATGTCTTACCAATGTTTTAATTGTGGCCGTCAGTTGGGGGGGGGGGATTATTTTGTTGAATCTTCTTTTACTCTTTGGTATTTTAAATACGTTCATTTTAAGATTAAAATAAAAATACTAAAAGATGAACAAAAACATATTAATAATAATAAAAAGATTTGTTTTATAAAATTTGGATTCATTCAAAAGGCCGCACTTAATGGCCTAGAAGGCCGCATGCGCAGGTTCCCCAGCCCTGACCTAGAGTAGAAGCTAGGATACTGTCCGATTCGCCTCTACCCCATTGCAGACATTGACTTCATCTATGGAACTGGTGTGTTACATTGCTGGGAACTATATTCTGCACACTGTATTTTTTCCATTACTCTACCTATTCTACGCGTGTGTGACTTGATTGGATTTATGCATGGAATGATCTGATCTGATTGGATAGCATGCAAAACAAAGCTTTTCACTGTACCTCAGTACACGTGACAATAAACCTAAACCTATCTATTAATTCTTCTCGAAAAAGGGCATCATGTTTAAGACATGACATGATATATCACTATCCACGACATGCTGCCCCTACTCACGCACACACCTGCGCTCACATGCACGCGCACACGCACGCACACATGCACGCACACACACCGACACACAAACGCGCACACACACACAGACACACGCACCACACACGCACGCACATACACATAGCAGCTAAGGGTGAATCTTGCTATACTTTAGGAATTCCTACATCAAACCTCTGGTGTGGGATTGGCAAACAAACCCTCCTTCAGTGCAATAGCAGCATCCAAGCTGAATAACGATCCAAAATATGTGGGAAGCAACATGACCACTGTTGCTGGCCCTGATTTGTCCTGGGCTTTTTCTACCTCCAGTTCTCCTCCCCTCTACTTTCAGTCTGAAGAAGGGTTCCGACCAGAAACATCACCCATCCATTTTCGCCAGAGTTGCTGCCTGACCCGCTGAGTTACTCTAGTTGGTCAGAGATATGCAATTGCATTTTTCCTACTAGAAGCCAGGTTCATTAAAACAAGACACCCTCGTGCTAAGGAGAGCTGCCACATGTTTTTGTAATACATTGGATGAATATCTTTATTCCTAAAATAGCACAGATTTCCTTTGAACTGAAAGCAATCAAAATTGTTATTCGCCTTGTTCTTGAATGTTAATGTTCCTTTTTCCTGCAAATTGCTGTCCTGCTATTCACAATGATAATGTCAGAATGTGTGTGCAGATGAACTGAGCATTTTCCATTCATTGAGAACCACTTTAGTAAATCGGTTGAGTAAGGCTGCCATTTTAATGATGGTCACCGTAAGAAAGCTCAGCTGGGTGCAAACCAATTGTCATTCTTTAGAAGGACCACAGGGGAGTTCTTCCCAGTGTGCTCCCTCCCAAATATTCTTCCCTCAATATCACTGAAACCAACTTTGCTGTCCAATGATTCTCACAGGGCTGATTGCAGAGGTTTGCTGTGCACACTTGCCACAGCATCCCCTGCTTACAAATCGCACCCCCTGAAGTCATGAGAAAACCTCTACACATTCACGTTCTTTCTTTCATCAAGCCGTCTCAATGAGGTTCATGTTCTCCAACTCTGAGGTTTTATGCATGAAGTAACTGCAGTAGACTCGTGGTAAAATATGAAGAAGAGAATTCACAGGGCAGTGTGGAGCAATAAGGTTGTATTTTACGCAGCCATCACTGAACCACTCACATCCATCACAAAGTGCCTGCAACAGAGCCTAGGCAATTCAGTGATTCTGTTCATCATTGTCATGTGTATTTTATGGCAGGAGAAGTAATTTAGTTCGAAAAATATCTCTGCATATTTTACTGTTATTTTGCTCGCTTTCCATATATCTCCATATGGTTTATTCCCAGCACTGTATTGAATTCAATTACAGCAACTATTATAAAGTCTAATGCATTAAAGTTGCTTTCTGGGGACTTCTGGAAGCAACTCAAAGAGTGGGGAGGAAACCAATATGCATGGTGTAACTTATACCCTGATGTGTTTGTCTAATAAAGTTATGTCTGGTAGAACATAAAGCAAATTTTTATTCATATTTTGCATTACGTTACTCCAAACAATAAAACATAACACCATATATTGTTAATTGAATAAACACCATTGCAGACATTATTGTTTTTTTATTCATTGTGGAGCAAATGCTTTTTGGTAAAAGCTAAAAATGTACAGTGCATTCAGAAAGTATTCAGACCCCTTCACTTTTCCCGCATTTTGTTACGTAAAGGGCCTGTCCCACTTAGGAGACCTAAACAGCAACCTCTGGTGACCTTGCCCGCCACCTAAGGTTTCCATGAGGTCACAGGAGGTTTTGGTCACTCTCCCTAATGGTTGAAAGTGGTTTCCACGTGATTGAGGCTTCATCTAGGTTGCTGCTATTTTTTCATCAGGATTAAAACCGGCCTCGACTAAAAATAGGTTGCTGTTTTAAAAATCGATAATTTTTTTGTTGCAGGTCAAAGCCGGTTGTGACACTAGTCGAAGGTAGTCAAGGGAGGTCGAAAGAGGTTTTCTTCATAGTCAAGGAAGGTTTTCAACATGTGCGTGGGAGGTGGTAGGAAGTTGCAGGTCACCTCCACCTTGATTTTTTTTTGAGTGGCGGGCATAGTCACCAGAGATTGCTGTTTAGGTCTCCTAAGTGGAACAGGCCCTTTACAGCCTTATTCAAAAATGGATTCAATTCTTTTTTTTATCATCAATCTACACACAATACCTCAAAATATAAAAGCAAAAGCAGGTGTTTAGAAATTTTAGGAAAGGAATTGAAAAGAAATAACTGAAGTATCACATTTACATAAGTATTCAGACCCTTTGCTAAGACACTCAAAATTGAGCTGATTCCATCCTGTTTCCATTTATTATCCTTGAGATGTTTCTACAACTTGATTGGAGTCCTCCAGTGGTAAATTAAATTGATTGTACATGATTTGGAAAGGCACACTCCTGTTTATATAGGGTCCCACAGTTGACAGTGCATGTCAGAGCAAAAACCAAGCCATGAAGATGAAGGAATTGTCCATAGAGCTCCGAGACAGGATTGTATCGAGACACAGATCTGGGGAAGGGTATAAAAAAATGTCTGCAGCATTGCAGGTCCTGATGAGCACAGTGGCCTCCGTCTTTCTTAAATGGAAGAACTTTGGAATGGCCAGGACTCCTCATAGAGCTGGCCGCCTGGCCAAACTGAGCAATCGGGGAAGAGGGGCCTTGGTCAGGGAGGTGACCAAGAACCCGATGGTCACTCTGGCAGAGCTCCAGAGTTCTTCTGTGGAGATGGGAAAAACTTCCAGAAGGACAACTATATCTGCAGCCCTCCACCAATCAGGCCTTTATGGTAGAGTGGCCAGACGGAAGCCACTCCTCAGTAAAAGGCACATGACAGCCCGCTTGGAGTTTGCCAAAAGGCACCTAAACAAGATTCTACGGTCTGATGAAACCAAGATTGAACTCTTTGGCCTGAATGCCTAGCGTCACGTCTGGAGGAATCCAAGCACTGCTCATCACCTGGCCAATACCATACCTACGGTGAAGCATGGTGGTGGCAACATCATGCAGTGGGGATGTTTTTCAGTGGCAGGAACCAGGAGACTATTCAGGATCGAGGGAAAGATGAACGGAGCAAAGTACAGCAAGATCCTTGATGAAAACCTGCTCCAGAGCGTTCTGGACCTCGGACTGGGGCGGAGGTTCACCTTCCAACAGGACAATGACACAAAGCACACAGCCAAGGCAATGCAGGAGTGGCTTTGTGACAAGTCTGTGAATGTCCTTGAGTGACCCAGCCAGAGCCCGGACTTGAACCCAATCGAATATCTCTGGAGGGACCTGAAAATAGCTGTGTATCAACACTCCCCATCCAATCTACAGAGCTTGAGAGGATCTGCAAAGAATAATGGGATAAATTACCCAAATACACGAGTGCCAAGCTTGTAGTGTCATACCCAAGAAAATGAGGATGTAATCACTGCCAAAGGTGCCTCAACAAAGTACTGAGTAAAGGGTCTGAATACTTGTGTAAATGTGTAAATTACTTTGCATACATTTTTAAATACCTATCTACGCTTTATTATTATGAGGTATTGTGTATAGATTGATGATAAGAATTTAATCCATTTTAGAATAAGGCTGTAACGTAACAAAATGTGGAAAAGGTGAAGGGTTCTGAACATCAAGACAACTACTTTGTAAAATTGAAGAAAAAATGAGCAGCAACATAAATCTGAGCAACTCATAAAAAGAAATAGAACATGGAAGAGTACCACGCAGGAACGGGCCCTTCGGCCCACAATGTTTGTGCCAAACTTGATGCCATGATAAAGTGATCTCATCTGCCTGTACATGGGGAGAAGGGGGGGGGGGAGAAGGGGGGGGGGGGAGAAGGGGGGGGGGTAGAGGGGGGGGGTAGAAGGGGGGGGGGAGAAGGGGGGGGGGAGAAGGGGGGGGGGAGAAGGGGGGGGGGGAGGGGGGAGAAGGGGGGGGGAGAAGGGGGGGGGAGAAGGGGGGGGGAGAAGGGGGGGGAGAAGGGGGGGGGGAGAAGGGGGGGGGAGAAGGGGGGGGGGAGAAGGGGGGGGGGAGAAGGGGGGGGGAGAAGGGGGGGGGAGAAGGGGGGGGGAGAAGGGGGGGGGAGAAGGGGGGGGGGAGAAGGGGGGGGGGGAGAAGGGGGGGGGAGAAGGGGGGGGAGAAGGGGGGGGGAGAAGGGGGGGGGAGAAGGGGGGGGGAGAAGGGGGGGGGAGAAGGGGGGGGAGAAGGGGGGGGGGAGAAGGGGGGGGGGAGAAGGGGGGGGAGAAGGGGGGGGGGAGAAGGGGGGGGGGAGAAGGGGGGGGGGAGAAGGGGGGGGGGAGAAGGGGGGGGGGAAGGGGGGGGAGGGGAGGGGGGGGAGGGGAGGGGGGGGGAGGAGGAGGGGGGGGGGGAGGGGGGGGTGGTGGGAGGGGGGGGGGAGGGGGGGGAGGAGGGGGGGAGGGGAGGGGGGGGAGGAGGGGGGGGGGAGGAAGAGAGGGGGGGGGAGAAGGGGGGAGGGGAGAAGGGGGGGGGGAGAAGGGGGGGGGGGAGCAGTGGAAACGCTTTTAAGAAGCCAGACAACTTTTAAGAAGCTCGAGATACACAGCTGTGAAGTTCGGCGAACATTTAACATTACCGGTCAGTTATCCTTGGTTCTGAAAACTCTTGCTTACGTTTTTTTCCCCAATGAGCCAATGAAAATGCCAGTCAGCAAAGGCGAGTAACTAAAGCTACCTACAACTGCCTCGACTACCCATAACTACATGGTGACCCCACTGCAACTGCACCGACGACTACAGCATTATCGATTATCTCCATGGCAACCAATTTTTGGTCGCAGGAGACGTTTCAACTTGTTAAAAAATTTCCGGCGCCACTGAGGCCGTGACTAGTTCCCAGAATGCGGGAACTCCTCGCGACCATGAAGGAGACTCACCAGAGACCACCAGCGACCACCACATGTGGCGACCATGTGGCGATCATCAGGCGAGCGCAAAGACTCCTCTAAAAAGTGGGACAGGCCCTTTACCCTGCACATTTCCATTAAACTTTCTAATAATAATAATAATAATAATAATAACAATATATTTTATTGTCATTACACATAAGTGCAACGAGATTTGGTTTGCAACTTCCATCCGATGTCATAACTTAATCGACAAATAAAATGTAGGTTTAGATACCCCGAGAACAAGGTTTGTGAAACAAACATTAGACCAGTACAGTCGAAACAGACTAAAGTGCAGATGTGTCTGTGCGATGTGACCATCCGAGGGAGACAGTCCATGGGGGTGGGGGGCACTCAGCAGGGCCGGTTCAGAGCTGCTGTAGCTCTGGGAATGAAGCTGTTCCTGAGTCTGAACGTGCGGGCGTAGAAGGCCTTGTAACATCACATGTAGGGAGCTCACAACAGTCCAAAACGCGCTGCTCATGCTCAGCGCGTGACTGACACTGGAAAGGAAATTATGCCACTTCTGATTCAATTAATATTATTAATGGGCTAAGTGGATGTGGAGAGGGTGTTTCCACTAGTGGGAGAGTCTAGGACTAGAGGTCATAGCCTCAAAATTAAAGGACGTTCTTTCAAGAAGGAGATGAGCATAATTTTTTATAGTCAGAGGGTGGTGAATCTGTGGAATTCTTTGCTACGGAAGGCTGCGGAGACCTTCCTATATCCAATTCAGTGGATATCTTTAAGGCAGAGATAGATAGATTCTTGATTAGTACTGGTGTCAGAGGTTATGGGGAGAAGGCTGGAGAATGGGGTTAGGAGGGAGATAAATCAACCATCATTGCATGGTGGAGTAGACTTGATGGGCCGAATGGCCTAATTCTACTCCTATCACGTATGACCTTACACAACTCAAAGCAGTGGAATCTAATTACAGATGGATCTCACAGACAAATCAGTGAGCGTAATGCTAAACATCAGGATACAACCCATCAAATTATCTCTTCCTCTTGTTCTCCGGGGCAGGAATCCAGTTGTGGGAGAGATTTGCGTTCCTGTGAAGAGTGGAGGCAGTGGTTGGATTCTGCTCCGGGTGCGTGTGAAGGGGACCAGTCTACACTATTGGCATGAAGCTGGCTCGGAAAGAGCAAATCAAAGTGAGAAAAGGTCTTCATTTGCGCAGTAGAGAGAGCACTGCAGGAACTGTGGGATTTATGTGCTTTGGATACATTTAATGGCTGTACTGGTACACAGTGTAATGCCATGGATATCTAGACAGGAACGAAAGTGCTAATGAAATCACTGCTAAAAGGATCATTCTAGCATTATGCATATGCTGATGCATTACTGACAGTCCTGTTGTGCAGGGAGCCTGGTGTGAACACTTGGCTCCCCACTGCTGTTGCCTGCTGTGCTGAGAATTGAGAGCGAACCCAGTAATGAGTCACCCATGGCTTGTTGTGGAGAGGCTGCCTTTGAGCACTGGCATTCGGTGCCTGGCAGTGTGGCCACACAATGCTGTGACATGGGCCACTGCTGGGACGGGCAGCACTTGTTGCTTGTGCTGAACAAGGGTCTCGACCCGTAACGTCACCCATTCCTTCTCTCCAGTGATGCTGCCTGTCCCGCTGAGTTACTCCAGCATTTTGTGCCTATCTTCAGTGTAAATCAGCGTCTGTGTTTCCTTCCTCCACATGCTGTCTCTGTGTAGGTATGTTACAAAACTTACCTTCAGCTGTGCTGCAGTTCTGCCACTGGCCATGTGCGCGACTTTTCGACGCGAGTCGATTTTTCGCAGGCTGTTCAGCTGCTGCAGAGAAATCGCTCCGACATCCGTTCTATGAAGTTTTTTAAAAACATCGCTGGATAATTTAATTGCAGGAGTAAAATAAAAATTGACTTCTAGCGCCGTCAATGCCGACAACGGGACGGATCTCCCATACTTGACAAATAAAGGTTAGCCGTTTATTTTACATATAAACTTGCTTCTTAGGATTAATATAATCCAAATTTTACATTGCGAAAAGGTGATTTAGGCCCCATACGAACCGGCAGTGTTTTTCCCTCTGATATGGGGTTCACATTCACCGCAAACCGCAACGTTCCAAACGATCGCGTCCACAAAAACCCACTCGCAAGATGATTTAAATGGCCATTAATTTACGGGAATTATACACTAAAGTCCTCCCATTTGGCCTATAAATTCATGACAATGAGATTTAAAAATCATGTTATATTGTGAATTCTTGTGTGAATGTTATTTGGACACTTAGGCAATTTAAAAATGTTAATCTTTTCTTAAGAAATGGATAGATGTTTAGATCTAGTAATTGAATTTTGTGATTAGCTACAATTACGTAACTAACTAATTATATGCTTTAATTTCAGGTCATCCAAGTAAGTTTGTTTCATATTTGTTTCCGAATACTTCAATCTATAATAACTGAAAATTTCTTTCAGTTCTCTTAATTTTTAAGAAAGTTATGGGCTTTTGACTGTCCTAGATCACAGCTTTTGTGTTAAGTCAATGGAAAAGCAATGGGGAACAAGATGCTAATTTCCGAGTATGAAAATGACCATAACCTTTTTAATACTGAAGATATGAAAGTGAATTAGATGTCAAATTAAACCTTTATATGCTCTATCTGATGGGATAAATTTCAGACTTGATTTTTTAAATCTCAAAATTTTGTAACATTGCTACTTTGTGTTTGATTGCACCAATGCAGCCCCGAGCCCTGTACTTCAGCTCTGCTCACCCCAGCCTGCACAAGACCACCCTCCATATTACTGTGAGGTACTGGCGGAGAGCCACAGGGGAACCACAGTGCCGTGATGAATCGCCCCTCTCCAGGACAACAATGGGCAAGGTATCAGCACAGGGTATCAGGGAGAAGGGGGGATTATCAGGCAAAGGTCTATGTGGAAGGAGAAGCCACTTCTCTGTTCCTTTGCCTCTACCTCTGGCCAACATCGTGAAGGAAGCAGTTGACAGTGAACTGAGCGTCTGGAGAGGTCTGACATGGTATTACATGTAGAGAGGAGTGACAGGGTAGTTGCTATTGTTGTCAAACCAAAGCAAAACAGGGAGGCCCTTTGGAGGCCAAAAGGTCATGGAGCCAAAGAGCTGTACACCTAGAAAACAGGCCATTCAGCCCACTTTGTCCATGCCGGCCAAGTTAGCCTTCTGGGCTAGACCCATATTTTGCCCAAATCCCTCTAAACCTTTCCTAACCATATATCTGCCCAAGTGCCATTTTAAAGTTATAATTATATTCACTTCTATAACTTCCCCAGGCAGCTCATTCCAGATACAGACTACCTACTGAGTGAAAAAGTTGCCCCTGAGGTCCCTTTTAAATCTCTCCCCTCTCACCTTAAAACTATGCCCACTAGTTTTAGAATCCGAAACTCTGCAAAAAAGTCTGTAAATCCTCACTATCCATGCCCTTAATGATCCTGTATACCTTAATAAGAACATTCCTCAGCCTCTTATGCCCCAGAAAACAGTCCCAGCCTTTCCAGTCTCTCCCGATAACTCAAGCCCGCAAGCCTAGGTAACAATCTAGTGAATTTCTTGTACACCCTTTCCAACTTAATCTTCTACTTCTTAAGGGCCTGTCCCACCTGGCTGCCATTTGCGCGTCACACAGATGGCGCGCGAAGATTTTGTACATCACAAAATCCTGCGACATCGTGCGTAGTCGCGCGTCACTGCCTATGTCATCACGGCTCACGTGCGTGTCTTGAAAACGCGCGCGTTGTGCGTCGTGACGCTAAATTATGTCGTGTAAATTACGCACAAATCATGGCCAAGTGAGACAGGCCCTTTAAGCGCTTTGTTCATCTAGGGAGCATAGGCCATTGACAAATGTCCTCCACCTCGCTCGGTTGTTGACAGTTCTTTTGAGATCTCCCTAGTTGAGCCCACTCTCAGACATTTCTGTCTGGAACCTCTTCTCCAGCTGTTCCTGGGGCAGCCTCTTTTCCTTTTTCCTTGGGGGTTAATAACATTTCCAACTTAATGACATCCTTCAAATTGCTGACTGACCAGACCTGCACGCCGTACTCCCCAAGTGTGGTCTCACCAACGACTTGTGCAGCTGCAGGCCATGGTGACTTACTGAATAAAAGCTGAAACATTACCATTCTGTAGTGCGGAGGGTTGACTTGCTATGTTAGCAGGTGAAAGGTTTTTCATTAAACTGGATGTTGTCCCCCAATTACCAGGAGCTGTAGTTAGATCCAGAGTAAGGCAATTACTTCACCATTTACACCACACCACAGATGCAATCACCCAGCATGTGGGATTCTAGCAATTTTCCTCACGAGGTTCACTATAACATCACTAGGTTTTGCAGGGGTCAAACAATGTAATCTGCTTTATGGATGAACTCCTGGTTTCAGATCTTACAACACGAGAGCATCTGGTAACCGTGAAGAAGGTGATGTCCAGGCTGCAGTGATATGAATTCAGAGGGAAGCTAACAGGGTGTCAATTCTTGTGAAGATCAGTGGAATAGTCAGGTTATTGAACTGCGATATACATGCCTCCACCCCTGACTCAGACCAAATGGATGCTGTTGTTAATTCACCAGCACTAAACATATGCAGGGTTCAGACTAGAGTTTGTTTGATTATTATTCTGAACTCATGCGGTTTAGGAAGATGACAAGCAATGCATCGATCATCTTCTTCACCGTCTCTTCCAAACCTTGGGCAGTCGGTTATCAGGGATCCTGGGGATTTATTGCTTTCCAGTCCTATTAATTTTTCCAATACTAATATCTTTTAATAATGTCTTGTTGCTTTTTTTTAAGTATGGCTGTATGGTAATTTGAGTTTCACTGTACCCTAATTGGTACATGTGACAATAAACTGACCTCTGAACCTTTGAAACTTTTACTACTGCTAATTACTTAAAAATCTTACTCGAAGACAGACACCAAATATTTGTTTTCCATTTCCTTCTTCTCTAATGTAGATTTTCCTTTCCCATTCTATAAGAGGCTGGGATGATGACAAATTAACTTCCTTACCAGTAGGGTGAAGTAAATGTATTCTTGATAGATGTGTTGATACACAGTTTGCATACACCTTCTCACTGGCATGTCATATTGCCCCACTTTCCCCTCTGTAATGGCTATACATTAACCTTTGCTAATCTTTTCCTTTTTAGATATCTACAGAAGCCCCAAGAATCATTTTTGTATGTTCCTGCCATTATGTAGCCTCATAAGCTACTTTGCCTTTCCATATCAATGCCCTGATCTTTCCTTTGCTGAATTCTGAACTCCCATTACTCCAGCTTACTGTTTTTACGGCAACACTGTAAGCCTTTTAATTTGAGCTACTACTATCTCTAACTCCCATTATTAACCATAGCCAAACCATATTTCCTGGGTTTTCCTTTCCGTAAAGGAATATACACTTCACTTGTACTAATCTTTTAGCTAGTTCAAATTTACAGCCACTTCTTTGAATCCATTTCCCACTCAGCTATAAACAACCCACACCTTCTATCTCTGCAGTTTGCTGCTTTCACATCCAAGTTCTCGTTACAGATTGAACTTAATCACTTTTAACCTTTATATAAAATTCTAGCATTTTATGAACACTGTTCCCAACAAACCTCTGAACAACTAGATAACAGGGTGGCATGGTGGCACAGCGGTAGAGTTGCTGTCTTTCAGCACTTGCAGCAGCGGAGACCTGGGTTCTATCCTGACCACGGGTGCTGTCTGTACGGAGTTTGTACGTTCTCCCCGTGACCACGTGGGATTTCTCCGAGATCTTTGGTTTCCTCCCACACTCCAAAGACATATAGGTTTGTAGGTTGATTGGCTTGGTATATGTGTAAATTGCCCCCGGTGGGTGTAGAATATTAATGTGCGGGGATCGCGGGTCGGTGGGGGCTCGGTGGGCCGAAGGGACTGTTTCCGCACTGTATCTCAACACTAAACAAACTAACCCTTTCTCAATGCACAATACTAAATCAAAAATAACTTAGTCTCATTGTTAGTTCCCCAAACATTCTGAACAGAAAACCATTTCTGACATATTCTGTGATTTCAATCTCCATAGTATTATTGGGTTTGCCCAAACCAGTTGCAGTTTACAATAATACTGTGGAGAATTATGGCAATGGGCAAATTTAACTGGATCTAGGATGTTCCTGACGTAGGGGTTGATTTGCACCATAATAAATATTTCATTACGATGGATCTGTGCGTTATTGGACTAATTATTGAGGCAGGAAACCAAGCTCATCTTCAATACCGGTGTACAATGGCTGCCCTTTACAATCTGTGAGAACTCTTCAAAAGCTCCTCACTTTTTGATCTTTACTTTACAAGCAGCAGAAACTAGACTTTACATGTAGCTTCACATGTTTAACCTTTACATCTTTATGCAAACAAGAATCATTGATTGAAACACTCTTCAAGTATTGAGCCTGCATAACTCAATTACATACTTTTAAAGATTCAGTGAGATGTAAGTGTGTAACTATTTACATTGCAGCTCTCACAAACCTGTATAGTTAGCCTGTGGAAAGTGCTTGCTGGCTCGGGTGGCTAGAGTTTAGATCTCCAGATGAGGTCCAATCATGTACACTGCTGGACAATGTGGCAGGAAGTGACCCCAGGAGGAGATGTTTCGGATCTTGATGCCATGTCGTGAACTAAAGAGAATCCAAGAGTGATGTCAAAATGAGAGGCTCATTCCAAAATCTGAAGGACAAGCACCTCATTTACTTGTTCAGAAACGTTTTCTATGCTTGTTTCAAATTCCAGCAGATTGCTGTCATTACAGAATGCGACGTTTATGTCAGAAAGTCACAAGTTATAGGAGTAGAATTAGACTATTCAGCCCATTGAATCTACTCCGCCATTCAATCATGGCTGATCTCTGCCTCCTAATCCCATTTTCCTGCCTTCTCCCCATAACCCTTGACACCTGTTCTAATCAAGAATTTGTCTATCTTTGCCTTAACAATATCCACAGTCCTCTGTGGCAATGTTCCACAGATTAACTACCCTCTGATTATAGAAGTTCCTCCTCACCTTCTTTCTGAAAGAGCGCCTTTTAAGTCTGGGGATATGAGCTCTGGTCCTAGACTCTCCCACCAGTGGAAATATCCTTCCCGCATTCACTCTATCTATGCCTTTCAGTATTCTGCAAGTTTCAATGATGTCCCCCCTCAACCTTCTAAACTCCAGCAAGTAGAGGCCCAGTGCTGTCAAACGCTCATAGAAACATAGAAAATAGGTGCAGGAGTAGGCCATTCGGCCCTTCGAGCCTGCACCGCCATTCAATATGATCATGGCTGATCATCCAACTCAGTATCCCATACCTGCCTTCTCTCCATACCCCCTGATCCCTTTAGCCACAAGGGCCACATCTAACTCCCTCTTAAATATAGCCAATGAACTGGCCTCAACTACCCTCTGTGGCAGAGAGTTCCAGAGACCCACCACTCTCTGTGTGAAAAAAGTCCTTCTCATCTCGGTCCTAAAGGATTTCCCCCTTATCCTTAAGCTGTGACCCCTTGTCCTGGACCTCCCCAACATCGGGAACAATCTTCCTGCATCTAGCCTGTCCAACCCCTTAAGAATGTTGTAAGTTTCTAAAAGATTCCCTCTCAATCTCCTAAATTCTAGAGAATATAAGCCGAGTCTATCCAGTCTTTCTTCATAAGACAGTCCTGACATCCCAGAAATCAATCTGGTGAACCTTCTCTGCACTCCCTCTATGGCAATAATGTCCTTCCTCAGATTTGGAGACCAGAACTGTATGCAATACTCCAGGTGTGGATCCACCAAGACCCTATACAACTGAAGTAGAACCTCCCTGCTCCTATACTCAAACCCTTCATATGCTAACCCGCTCATTCCCTGAATCATAGAGTCATAGTGACAGGGAGCACAGAAACAGGACCTGCGAGGTTCATGCAGACCATTGTACTTATCCATACTAATCCCACTATGATGCATATGCTGAAACTTGGACTGTTTTTTTACTGCTTATAGTTTAATTTTAATAACAACATTAAACAATAATAGTTTGCATGGCCGAGACACTAATATTTCACATTATCTGGCTTTACAATGTTTTTTCCAAGCACAGAATCAAAGACATTTCAACATCAAGGGCAATTTTCACCTTCACTAACTGAACAGTTATTTGGCAGAATGATGTGGAATGAGAAACAGGTGGATTCTACAACAGGTGGCTGAGCTCTTCCAGTACATCTCGTGGTAGTGATAATTAAAGTTACCCCCATAGCCATCTAAAATTAGCCCTCCATCTTAGCGGATGAATCAGTTTTAATAGCACACAGTCTTGTTCTACAATTTCACATGAACATCATTAAGACTTCCCAGAAACAAACGTTCTGGCGATCTGAAGAAACTGCGCTCAACGTGTTCCACGTCATCGTGTTGATTTAGCGCCATGTGGTGAGAGCTTCTGGTTGTGGGAGTGGAGGGATTGGGCAGCATAAGGGTGGGATGAGTACTGGGCCCATCTCTGGCGCAAAGTGTTCGGGGCCATGAGATCTGAGGCTCCCCAACCTGCGAATTCCCACGTTTAATCCCTCCAATCCTGTGCTTTTTTCACTCCCGATGTTAGGTTAAAGTTTACCCCCCTCATTCGGTTATAATGGACAATCAGCAACAATGCACTCCATCCGACTTCTTCTGAGGAGCCCATTTTATTCTCCTAGATGTTCTATCCCTACTGTATCTGATGATGAGACCTTCCGCATTTAAAAAAATATATATTTTTAAAATCCTTGACTGTATCTGCCCTTCTCCCAAAGCTGTTAGGTTTGAAACTGTGTCTCCTCTATTTCATGTATATCTTCACCCAGCCTTCTCCTCCCAACCAGAGCAAGGGCTGGGTTTCCCTTGCCCACACCCTTTTTCAGACCAACCTCTGTATTCAACTGATCAGAATCAGTCATTTCTACCAACGATAATGGGATCCTACCATCATCTTAAATGATTAGCTGGTGGAATGAGGTGTGAATTAAGTGCATGCAGGGATAGTGAACCAGTAGGTAGAAGTGGGAGGACGATAGAGATTCTGACTTTACTGTTGATTTATAATTGCTCGCAGGCAAATCAATACCTTCAGGTATCTTTTTCCCCGAGATAGTTCTCATTTCAATCGATACCAATTTAACATGTATAAGTAAACAAGGCTAAAGTTTTTACTGTATGTGTCAAATTTCCAACTGATCTAACCTTGAAAGGAGAACTGTCAGTGAAGTCTATGAAATACTGGTTGTGAACAGAGGTTATTACTTTAAAACCCATCAGGCGTTTGAGTCTTGCGTCTTGTGACTAACTTCTGTCTGGTTGCAACAATATTTTGCTAAGAATTCTAGAAGCAATCAGTGAATGTGGGAAATCCGCTGTGGTGGATGTTTATGTTAACTTTTATGTAGTTGTGTGTCTTGTATGGCTGTATGGTAATTTGCATATCACTGTACCTTAATTGGTACACGTGACAATAAAAGACTTTTGAAACCTTTGAAACCTTTGAAACTTTGAATAAAAGATACACGTTTTGCTTGATCTCCACATTGCTAATCCGTGTACTATGCATTCTACAATGCACTTTGCCAGAGGTTAGGAACCCACAGAGAATACAAACTTTTAAATCAGTAATATCATTCTTAACAATTGATGTGACCTTGAGACACAAAAGTAGCTTAAATTGTACCAAAAACATTCTAAAACAGGTAAAGGCAGAGTTTAGGATTCAGGAAGTATAACTGATTTTGCAATGGTGCCACCACAGCCTAGCTTATATTGCTTTTATTAACTATTAATATTAATATTAACTATTAATCATCCCGAAGGAGAGGTCTGTTCAGAGTGGCCATTAATCCAAGCTACTGGACTGTGTATAAGGGCAAGTTGACTCAGAAGTTGGTTTCTCCTCCATCCTCCTTCCCATTCAAACCTTACTTGAAAGATATTATTGCAGAGCAATGTACTGCCTGAGGGGCCACCATCTCCAGCACAGTGCACACGATCTCACCACGTTGGTAGTCGAGTCACGTAAACAAATCCAACATTTTCCCATGCACTATTCATTCATTTAGTATTTATAGAAAGGTGATTCGAAATTTCATTGGCAGCAAATTATTAGCTAAAGCATCGATATGCTTGGGGCTACATTTTGATTTACTGTTCACATTATTCTAAAAAAAAAACAAACACAAGGAACTTAAAAAAAATATTTAACAATTAGAGAGCAACTAATGAGCCAGCTAATTAGTGTAAACACCAGAAGCTTCATTAAAACACAGCAGGACTGCACAATGTACAAAGAGGAAGGCACCACTAAATGTGCAATGTGGCCGATTTTCAAACCAGCCCCAATGTACATTGACATTCATTGTGAGCAAACAATTGTTTAGTAAAGGAAACTAGCTCCTGTATATACAAAGGAGGTGCAAGTGTAGTCTACAGTGACTGAGAGAAAGAGTGATATCTAGCAGTTCCACCAATTGAGTTGAAAGCGTACAAGGGAAGGGCATGAATGAACATTATAGGATGTATACAATATAGGAACTAGGAATTGTTATAAATATGTACAAATATGTTTTTACAAATGTTAGTGAGAATGCAGTAAGTCAGATAGAAGATTAAAAATGCAAGTTTACATAATTTCCTCTTCACCTTAAACCTATGCCCTCTATCCCCCTACTCTCGGCAAAAGACTCTGTGCGTTTACCCGAGATAGTCATTTCATGAGTTTGTACACCTCTATAAGATCACCCCTAATTTCATTTCGGAGTCACGTGAGTGACTTCGTGAAGAGCCCGCCGGCGCGCATGCTCGACATATCGTCGTACCGCGTTGCTGCGACGGCTGGCGGTGGAGCACGCTCCTTGCCAGCCCTTCAGAAGGGGCCACGGAGGTAAGTATCCTACCTTTAGTTGGTGGTCCTTGTTGTTGGTTTTGTCTTGCAGCAAGGACATGGATGGGAGTTCCAAGGGCCGGAGGGCGTCAGGACGAGTTCGCCGGTCAACAGTTCCGGGGCCTTTACCATCGGCAGTACCTGCAACGCAGGCCGGGACTCAGGCGGAGATGTGGGTAAGCCCTGTGTTTACAGGTCCGGATCCGCCAGCACACCACAGCTCGGAGGAGTTCGACGAGGAGGAGTGTGGTGTGCCGCCAGAGCAGGGGGACCCTGCCATGGCAGTCAGGTCGTCAGCGGGCTCGCTGGCGACCTCGAGCTGGGTGTGTGCGGCTGCACGGCCCGTTCCACTCAGCCCTCCGAGTAGGGGAAGGGCAGGAGCCCAGAAGCCTAACCCTGCCAGGGCTAAGGCATTGCCTGACACGGAGGAGCGGTCAGGTTCCAGGGCGAGACCCGGGGCGGCTGTGAGGTCCAGCCGGCACACCCCGACTCTCGACGCCGGGACGGGTCGGTTGAGTCGGGTCTCGTCACGGTCGCCGAGCCCCCCATGGATGGGTGGGCGAGACCATGCGTCGGCAAAGTCCACGATGTGGGCAGCCGGCAAGCCTGCGCGGGCTTCAGTCAGCCATGCTTCGGCTGGGGCCGACACCACGCCGCAAGTGCCCTTAGTGGCAGCGGCTTCAGCTCCCGCTAAACGGAGGCGGTTGAACACGCCCGCGCGGGAATCGCGCAGTTTCGCCTCGGCGGCTGTTAGCGACAACTACCGGCACCGGCTGGGCCTCGATGAGGTGCGGGCCGATGATAGGAGCCCGGTTCTCTTTTCAGAACCGGAGGACTCCGACCACCTGAGTGTTCAGGGTGAAGGGCGTATTGACCGTATGGAGCGGCTGCTGGAGCTCCTGCTTCAACGTCAACTACAGCAGGGCAGCAACAGGCACAGGGCGTGGTCACCAGCCTCTACCATCAGCCTGGAGCAGCAGGAGGAGGAGGTTTTGGTGGATTCCATACCACCTCCGTTGGAGGTGCCAGCGGAGGATCTTCTGGATGTGGCGACCAAATTTGCGGCCCCACATTCATCTGGACTTCCTTTAAACGCAAAGCTGACAGCCACTGTGGACTTTCTTAACAACCAGCAACTACAGGAAGAAGTCCTCATTCAGGCAATGAGCCGTCACAAGGCTCCATCCAATTGCAACTCCCTCAACGTGCCTGTGGTCAATACGCCGAAATGGGGCAACATCAGTGCGGCTATCCGTCAACAAGAGGTAAAATTGCAGCGGATCCTGAAGCTCCTCACGGCCGGTATTATCGCCTTTGTCGGTGGACGGGGACGAACTGAATTTGGACCAGGAAGATGCTCTGGCCCTCCTGTGCGCGACCCAGCACGAAATCAACGGTTTCGCAAAACCAGCATCCGCCCAGCGCTCAATCCGAAGTTTGCAGGATTGTGCAAACCACCGCTGCCGCCCCCGCCCCGTCAGCTCCTTGGGGAGGACCTCTCGAAGAGAGTCAAAGAGCTTGACGAACAAGCCAAAACGGTGGGGATCATGCGCTCTCAGAGTGCCCCCGCACCGTCAGGCTCAAAGTCTCCATACATTCGATCACGAGGGTCTGCTAGTACCTCGACGAGGACCCACCCTCAAGCTCCACAACGACAGCAACATCAGACCCAGCACCAGGGGTCTTTTTTAGGACAGGGTCGGCAGAGACCCTGGTGGAAAACGAAGACGCCGCGCCCTCAAGCCAACCCAGCACCTCCACGTCCACCCACGCGTGTCAAGGACCGCCGGTAACCACGGAGGTGAGGGGGTCTGGTTCTCTCTTTTCTCTTTGTTTAACTTCACATGTTGGTGGTCGCCTTCGGTTGTTTTTGGGTGCATGGGGTAATTTTACTGGTGACGAGTATGTGTTGCAGAATATTCAGGGGCATAAAATTGAGTTTATTAATGGCGACATTCCTCCATCCCAGCACATGCCCGCTCGAACGTTTAAATTATCTGCTGCAGAACAGGCAGCAGGCTACAAGGAACTTTTAAGTCTTGAGCAGAAGGGAGTGATTGAGAGAGCGGTGCATGAGCCAGTTGAATTTGTTTCGAATATATTCACCAGACCTAAGAAGGATGGAGGTTGTCGTGTCATTATTGATCTAACCCGTTTGAATACTTTTGTAACATATACTCATTTTAAAATGGATACTTTGAAACAGCCAAATCATTGATTTCTCATGGTTGCTTTATGGCATGCATCGATTTGAAAGACGCATATTATTCAGTATCCATCCAGAAATACGACAGAAGGTTTTTGAAATTCATCTGGATGGGGCAACTCTGGCAGTACAAGGCTTTGCCTAATGGGCTCACCACAGCCCCTAGATTGTTCACTAAATTAGTGAAACCAATTATGGCTTATTTGAGACAACAACACCATATAGTTATGGCCTACTTAGATGATATCTTAATTGTGGGCCACACCCTGGAATTGGCTGAACAGGGTGTTGCAGCTGCTGTCAATATATTTCAACAATTAGGGTTTATTGTCCATCCAGAGAAATCAAAGTTCTGCCCTGCCCAGGTGATTAATTACCTAGGGTTCACGGTGAACTCTATGAGCATGAGGGTTACCATTCCAATTAACAAGATTGAGGAGGTTACCCAGGTGTGTCAAGATTTAATCCGCACCAATATACCATCGATTCGGCATTCAGCTACAATAATTGGGAAGCTTGTAGCTTTGTTTCCGGCAGCGCGATATGGACCTTTGCATTATCAGAATTTGCAAAGAGCTAAAATTGCTGCGTTAAAACAGAACGCTGGTCATTATGATCGGTCCATGCAGCTGCCGCCCGAAGCGATAAATGAGTTGCAATGGTGGGTGTGTCACATTAGCAGCTCATTCAAGCCTATCAGGGAGGCTAATCCGGTGGTATATTTGCAGACTGATGCAAGCTCCAATGGCTGGGGAGCCACGGATAATTGCTCTAGTTGTGGGGGCAGATGGGACACCCTTGAATCAACGATGTTGTTGACTCAAGGGATTAACTATTTGGAGTTGCTGGCAGCATTCCACGGACTTTGTGCGTATTGTTCCAAGCTTGTTGGAGCACATGTCCATCTCCAAATAGACAACACCACAGCAGTGGCATACTTAAACCATATGGGTGGTACCAGGTCAGTTTCGTGTGACAAATTGGCTAACTCAATTTGGCTCTGGTGTGTTCAAAGAGACATTTGGATTTCAGCTACCTATTTGCCAGGTGAGCTTAATACTGTGGCGGACACCAGGTCACGCAAATTTAATGACAATATTGAATGGATGTTGCATCCTGAGATTTTTTCTAAAGTCACAGCCAAATTTGGTAAACCGGACATTGACCTTTTTGCGTCACGGTTGAACCATCAGGTACCAACCTACGTTTCATGGGAACCAGATCCTGGGGCAATAGCGCTAGATGCATTCTCGCTGGACTGGGGGAATTGGTTTACTATGCCTTCCCCCCGTTTTGCCTCATCAGTCGGGTATTGCGTAAGATTCAGGCAGATGCTGCCAAGGGCATCCTTATTATACCCGACTGGCCCACACAGCCTTGGTACCGGTGGTCTTTGACATGCTCAACGAACCTTGGGTCCTTTTGAAGGGTTGCCCACAATTGGTTACTCACCCTGTCTCAGCGGAGCCACATCCCTGCCATGGCTATTTAAATTGTTGGCTTGCAGGTTCTGAACAGGCCGTTAGTCCAATACGGCCTCTCAGCTCGGACCATGGATACCATCGGGGCGTCGTGTCGAGAGTCAACAAGGCGAAGATACCGCTCGCATATTAAGAAGTGGGAAGCCTACTGCAGCCGCTCTCGCATCACGTACGATGACGTGACAATAACCGACGTCCTGGAATTCCTCGCGGGGTTGCACCATGATGAACACTTAAGTTACAGTGCCATCAACAGCGCCAGAAGTGCGCTCTCATTCTACCTCAATATTGAGGTAGGATCCAACAGGCTAGTGTCCAGACTCATGCGGGGTATATTCAATATGAATCCGCCTACACCACGCTATAATATCACCTGGGATGTCAGGGACGTATTAAACCTGCTCAGGACGTGGTCTCCCATGGAAGGGCTCCAACTGGACAAACTCACCATGAAGCTGGTGATGTTACTAGCGCTGACTTCAGCTCAGAGGGTACAGACACTACACAAACTTTGTGTCGACAGAATGACTTCTACCCCTACAGAAGTAGTCTTTTTCATTGACGAGCTACTAAAGCAGCATAGACCTGGGTGCACAGGGCTGCAGCTGAAGTTCCCGGCATACCCCGCAGATGCTAGGCTATGTTTAGCCTCACATATCCGCCACTATGTCAAGGTGACGGCACGCATCAGAGGAATGGAGAGATACCTGCTGGTCACTCATAAGAGACCTCATCATCGAGTGACAGTCCAGACGATATCCAGGTGGCTTCGAGTCGTCTTGGGTAAGTCAGGTATCGACACTAATGTGTTCAAGTCTCATTCCACCAGGGCTGCATCGACGTCAGCGGCGAGGATTATGGAGGTGCCTATGGACCAAATTCTCGCCACAGCAGGATGGGCTAGTGAAGCTGTGTTCCAGCGTTTTTATAACAAGCCTGTTGCTGCTCCTCTACAGTTCGCAGAAGCCGTGCTGAATGCAGGTCAAGAACGTGGAGATGTCCCCGCATGAGGGGTTTTTGATTTGTTATTAATAACTCTGCTCTTGTTTTGCAGTATGAACTATTGAGCAAGTTTGTTCCTCCCATCCATCCCTGGTAGTGGTGTGTCAGCATAGACGTGGTCCAGGGTGTGTAATCACAGAAGCTTTGAAGTCTTCACGAAGTCACTCACGTGACTCCGAAATGAAATAGTAAGATTGAACGAGAACTTACCAGTTCGAAGGTTGATCTTTATTTTATGAGGAGTCGAAGTGAGGGATTTCGTGCCCTCCTCGCCCAACCCTCAATCACCTTCATCTAGTAATCTTAGTCACTTCAATCTTACTATGCGAAGTCATTTCTTTTGTTGGTTTCTGTGATTCCACGCCGCTACTTTGAAGTATGTCGAGCATGCGCGCCGGCGGGCTCTTCACGAAATCCCTCACTTCGACTCCTCATAAAATA
Source organism: Raja brachyura (assembly GCA_963514005.1). Next base: position 11,439,403 of record OY740794.1, on the reverse strand, counting down.
AAGATCAACCTTCGAACTGGTAAGTTCTCGTTCAATCTTACTATTCTCCTGCACTCCAAGGAATAAAGCCCCAGCCTGCTCACCCTCTCCCTATAACTCGGGTCTTTGAGTCCAGGCGACACAGCAGAAGAGCGGAAACTATAGGCCAGTTAGCCTGACTGATGGTTGGTGAGATTTTAGAGTCAATTGTAAAGGATGAGGTTATACAGTACTTAGAAGTCCATGATACAATAGGCCAAAGTCAGCATGGTTATGTGATGGGAAGATCTTGCCTGACAAATCTGCTGGAGTTCTTTGAGAAAGTACTACAGACAGAGGGGGGGTTGGAGATGTTGTTTACCTAGATTTTTAGGCCTTCGATAAGGTGCCACATGCCAGATTGCTAGGGAAGATGAGACCCTATGGTATTAAAGGGAAGATACTAACATGGGTAATGGTTTGGCTGGATGGCAGAAGGCAAAGATTTGCAATAAAAAGGCACTGTTTCTAAGTTTGCAGATGATGCTAAGATAGATGGAGAGGCAGGCAGTCTATAAGATAGAGGAAGATAAGGATTCTGCAGAAGGACTTGGACAGGTTAGGAGAGTGGGCAGAGTAGTGGCAGATGAAATTCAGTGAAGCAAAGTGCGGAGTCATGCATTTTGGTAATCAGAATAAAGGCGTAGATTATTTTCTAAATGGAGAGAGAATCCAGAAATCGGAGGCACAAATGGACTTGGGGGTGCTGGTGCAGGCCTCCAAAAAGTTAATTTGCAAGTCGAATCAGCAGTAAGGAAGGCAAATTCAATGGTGGCATTTATAACAAGAGGACTGGAATACAAAAACAGATCTGTAGTGCTGTGGCTCCATAAGGCGCTGGTCAGGCCATATTTGAAGTACTGTGAGCAAATTTGCACAACATATCTGAGGACGGATGTGCTGGCTCTGGAGGGGGTCCAGAGGAGGTTTACAAGAATAATTCCAGGAATGAGTGGGTTAGCATATGATGAGTACTTGACAATACTGGGCCTCTACTTGCTAGAGTTTAGGAGGTTGAGGGAAGACCTCATTGAAACTTACAGAATAATGAAAGGCATATATAGCATAGATGTGGAAAGGATGTTTTTACTGGTGGGAGAGTCTAGGACCAGAGGTCATAGCCTCAGAATTATATGGCGCTCTTTTAGAAAGGAGGTGAAGAGGAACTTCTGTTGTCAGAAGATGGTTAATCTGCGGAACTCATTGTCACAGAGGGCTGTGGATGCCATCAGTGGATATTTTTAAGGCAGAGATAGACAAATTCTTGATTAGAACGGGTGTCAAGGGTTACAGGGAAAAGGCAGGAAAATAAGATTAGGTGTCAGAGATCAGCCATGATTAAAAGGCGGAGTAGACTCGATGGGCCGAATGGCCTAATTCTACTCCCATAACATGAACTTGTGAGCATCCTCGTAAATCTTCTCTGTACCCTTTCCAGCTTGACAATATCTTTCCCCTCACATAGTGACCAAAACGGAGCACAATACCCGAAATCTGGTCTCACCAATGTCTTATATAACTGCAACATGACCTCCCAACATCTATTCTCGGTACTCTGACTAATGAAGGCCGATGTGCTGAAATACTTTTTGATCACCCCATCTGCCTGCGATGCCCCTTTCAAGGAGATCTTCCTGTGTTTCTCTAACATTTAAATTTAACATCATCATAGTTCAAAAACCATGCAATTTAAATCACAATCTGCACAATCATGTGGGTTAAAGGAATTGCAGTAAAGGATGTAAATCTGTACACAAAACCAACAAATAGGAAACATCAGAAATGGCAAAACAGTTCTGGTTGAGTAATTGCAGATAAAATAAATGAACCATTTTTATACACCAGGCTATAGCTGGTAATTTATTGCAGGCCCAAATCTATTTGATATGAGCTGCATAATATTTACATTAAAATGGCAGACAAAAATTATTATGCAAACTTGTGAAAGATTTAATACCAAATATTGGAAAATATCAGTGCTATACTTTTATATTACCTGCCATGAAATAAAGAAGCAAGCTCTATAATCTCGGTGACTCGTAAATCACTAGCATTGCTTCCGTGATTTCATATACCACCTAAACGTATGTTCAGCTGCTAAGCAAAAGCCTACAAAACAATGAATGTTATTTATAAGTGCAGCATGACAGCACAAACAATGAGTCATAAGAACAGAATTATTTATAGTTTTCAAATCAGTTTGATTCCTGATTCCATTGCTCGGACTGACAGAATCATGAGTCAAGATCAGAATTGATCTCGTTCAGGAGATGAGAAATCCTGAATTATTTTTTAGTAAAACAACAGAAGGTGACAGAATGTACTTTGAAGAAGGCAGCATGCTTTTATTATCAACAGCTTCATGAGTTATATTCAGGGACAGTTTCTTCCCGGCTGTTATTAGGCAACTGAATCACCCTACCACAACCAGAGAGCAGTGCTGAACTATTATCAGAACTATTATCTACCTCTTTGGTGTCCTTCGGACTATCCTTGATCAGACTTTGCTGGCATTACCTTGCACTAAACGTCTTCCCTTTGGGAAGGGACCCGTGTTGTCATTGATATTGCCTGCCTTCGTTTTGTACCCCATATACAATGTAAGCCTTGCCACAATCTATGGGTATCCATGTCATTGTCTTAGGTCTCCGGTTTGGTCTGAATTCCCTCTTGGCATCCTTAATGGTTCTGCAATAGATCACTTGTACCGCTCGGGATTGTTTAACGAATAGTGCAGACTTGGACTTCACCTGGAAGTGGACCTCGTGAATCATTCATGGTTTCTGGTTGGGGAACACACATATTCTCTTCTTTGACACACAGTTCTCTACACACTTGCTGATTAAGTCCATGACAGTAGTGGCTTATTCATCTGGGTTAGCTGCAGAGTCCTTGAATAAGGAGCAGTGCATCAAATTAAAACTCTCGCGAACAATCTCATCTGCTTCCTCAGACCAGCAGTGCATAACTTTCCGTACCACATCATCCCGCTTCAGTTTCTGCTTGAAAGCAGCGAGTAAAAGCACAGCCAGGTGATCAGATTTACAAAAGTGCAGTCTGGGAATGGACCAGCATGTGTTTTTGATGGTTGTGTAGCAGTGTTTGGAGATACAGCGTGGAAACAAGCCATTTGGCCCATCGAGTCCACGCCAACCAGTGATCACCATCCTCGAAGGGCCAGTTTCCACGTTGCATCTCTAACCTGAATTAAACTGAGCTAAACTAAACTAAACTGAATGTTCCTTTTAACTCCTGACATAAGAGTTCACTGTCCCGAGCAATGTTCATTCCTTTAAGTGATACAAAAGTCCACGATAGAAAAGTTTTAGACCTTGAAGAGGCATTGACACTTTATTTTTATGTAGAGGGGTAATAGAGGCAAGGTATGTGATTTGAGTGTAATGTATCATCTGCGGGGGAAAGAAAAACACAACTTCCTTGACACCACTGCTAAAATGGCACTGTTAAATGCGCAAAGTTCAAAAAAATGAATGAACTGCAAAAAAAACTGAAAAAATACAGATTATTTGTGCGTGCGAGCTTGTTGTGTGCACTATGCAGGCAATCAGACGGTATTACTGTGTTTAAACAATAAATAAAATGTGCTTCGTGTTGATGGGGGGGGGGGGGGGAGTGGGAGGAGTTAACATTGTTTGTTGTCATGCACACTTGTCATCTGCCCGCCAGGGAATTTGTGTCCCCCCCATGTTTTAAAAGTGATTTCCGCCCATGCACTGAACTGATATCAAAATCAGATCCCGCCATTAAAGAAAGGACACAAAGTGCTACAGTAACTCAATGAGTCAGGCAGCATCTCTGGAGAACATTGTAAACCAGCATCTGCAGTTCCTTGTGTCAACAGGAAAAAAAAGACGTTATTAAACAATTTTGTGTGTTCCAATAATCAACATCTGGTTCTGGGCTTCTGGATGGATGACAGTGCATACTGGACTCCAATGAGATATGGTCATAAAAACACTTCAAGTAGTTTTGAAATGTACCTTCAGTGGTGCTGCAGTTCTGCCACTGGCCGTGTGTGCGACTTTGGTGCCTTTGAGAGGGTGGGGGGGGCGGGATTAAAATGCCGTTTTCTCCTGCCTGTCGGAGGCGGATTTCCTCGGGCTGCTAGCTGCTGAAGAAAAATTGATTTGACTTCCGTTCCCGATATTTATTTAATTTTTATCGCGAGACAATTTAATAATTTGATTAAAATAAAAAGTGACTTCAAATGCCCTCAACACCCACAATGTGACGGATCGCATGAACGGGACAAAACAACGGGTAAGTCGTGTATTTTACATATAAACTTGCTTCTTGGGATGGCTTTAATCAAATTTTATGTTGCGAAAATGTGATTTGGGCCCCATACGAACCGGCAGTGTTTTTCCTGCTGATATGGGGTTCAAATTCACCGCAAATGCAACGTTCCAATCGATCGCGTTCCAGAAAAACCCACTCGCAAGATGATTTAAATGCTCTTTTGTTTTGGACGATCATGTCATAAGAGCATCTAAATCGTCTATTTTGTGTTATTGTCTACCCATAGTCAATATTTTTATACTAAATATCAGTTTTAATCCCATGTTTTGTGCAAAAATAAATTGATTATATTGAGTGGATGTTTCTAGATTAATTTATGGGAATTAAACATCAAATTCCTTCCATTTGGCATATGAATTCATGACAGTGAGATTTAAAAATCATGTTATATTGTGAATTCTCCTGTGAATGGAATTATTGTTATTTGGATACTTAGGCTATTGAAAAAAAAATCATTTTCTTAAGAAATGGAATCTACAGGACATTCTTAATGGGAAATTAGTGGCCAGAAAGGCATGTCATGCGTGGTTTGAAGAACAAAACACTTGTTGTTCACAATGCCAAAATTGAAAAGTTGAAGACGTTGGTGAGACCAAATCTGGAGTATGGTGTACAATTTTGGTCGCCCAATTATAGGAAGGATGTCAACAAAATAGAGAGGGTACAGAGGAGATTTACTAGAATGTTGCCTGGGTTTCAACAGCTAAGTTACAGAGATAGGTTGAATAAGTTAGGTCTTTATTCTCTGGAGCGCAGAAGGTTAAGGGGGGACTTGATAGAGGTCTTTAAAATGATGAGAGGGATAGACAGAGTTAATGTGGATAAGCTTTTCCCATTGAGGGTAGGGAAGATTCAAACAAGAGGGCATGACTTTAGAATTAAGGGACAGAGGTTTAGGGGTAACATGAGGGGGAACTTCTTTACTCAGAGAGTGGTAGCGGTGTGGAATGAGCTTCCAGTGGAAGTGGTGGCGGCAGGTTCGTTGGTATCATTTAAAAATAAATTGGATAGGCATATGGATGAGAAGGGTATGGAGGGTTATGGTATGAGTGCAGGCAGGTGGGACTAAGGGAAAAAAGTTGTTCGGCACGGACTTGAAGGGCCGAGATGGCCTGTTTCCGTGCTGTAATTGTTATATGTTATAAAAACAAGGTGTACAGAGTTGTTTATTGGTTACAATCTGAGGAGTATGATGATGCTACTGATTATGATATGCCAATGTACCAGCCAACAACTGATCTTCTCCATAAAGACTTGGTCTAATCCTAGAAATTTTAATTCATTTACCTGTCTGCTATGGACTTACACCATATAATACAAAGTTTTGATCTTGAGAATATCACATTTTGGAATTTTCAAGGCAGTCTGGGTGTTTATTACTATTTCCGTCACAATGGTCAATTTCTAAATTGACTACAATTAGGTGATTGTAATTAACTAATTATATGCTTTACTTTCAGGTCATCTAAGTAAGATGTTTTATATTTGTTACAGAATGTTTCAATCGATAATAACTGAACATTTCATTCAGCTCTCTTAATTTTTAAGAAAGTTATGGGCTTTTGACTGTCCTCGATCACAGCTTTTGTGTTAATTCAATGCAAAAGCAATAGGGAACAAGATGCTAATTTCTCAGTATGAAAATGGCCATTATTTTTGTAATACTGAAGATATGAAATTGAATTAGGTGTCAAATTAAACTTCTTTTTATGCTTTTATCTGATGGGATAAATTGAACTTGATTTTTAAAATCTCAAAATGTTGAAACATTGCTACTTCAAGGGCACTATTTAAGAATAAATACATTTTCCATTGCACAGCACGATCAATCACGTTTATATATTGTGGTTGCAATTGAAGACCATGCCAAAAGCTGTACCCATGAAAGTAACCAAATGACATGATCTAAAGACTGTGCTGACATTGATGAATGATCAATATATGCCACATCAGTTGTGGAAAAGGACACAATGAAATGTATTCCGAATGTAGGAACTGTTGCTGTGGGCCTGTTAAAATTTATGGGATTATCAATTCCCTCTTTTAGTCGTGATAAATAATTGAAGCATAATTTTATTTCACATAGAATTGGTAAAGAGTTGATCTTTTCTGTTTCTCTGCCTGACACAATTAAGGAAAAAGTAAAACTTTTCTATCATGGACTTTTTCGGTTTATTTGCAGTTCATTTGTTTGTTTGAATTTTGCACATTTAACAGTGCCATTTTAGCAGCGGTCGTGGAAGTCGTACTTTTTCCCTCCCCCGCTAACGATACCTTACTCTCAAATCACATACCTTACCTCTATTACCGCTCTACATAACAACAAAGTGTCAATGCCTCTTCAAGGTCTACTAATCCCCTCATAGCTTCAGTTGCAGGTACAGCTGAAGGGATTTGGTGCTCGGAACATTAGTGGAGTCAGACGTGAAGTATCTCGTGACACTGGCGCCAGAGATTTTCAGCATGGAGGCAGCCGGGCTCATAAACATAACAGGTCATAGAGTGATACAGTATGGAAACGGGCCCTTCGACCCAACTTGCCCACACCGGCCAACATGTCCCAGCTACAGTAGACCCACCTGCCAACATTTAGGGTTGTTAAATGAATTTAACAAGTCTGATACCCGTTTAAATCTTTCAAAAGCTACTAAACTAAATAATATTGAAACAAATAAAGGCAAACAGAAGAACTAACCTTGAGAGAGAGAGAGGCAGAGAGAGAGAGAGAGACAGAGAGAAAACAACACACATAAACGTTTCACAAACTAACAAAAACATATATAAAGAAACTTTTGATTAACTAAAATTAACATACTTAATTAAAAAAAAATCATATAACATCCCTAAATGATGGGTAAAAATTACTAAATAATGCAGATGAATGAGGGACTGTAGCAGCACGCCAGGAAGAAGCCCATGCTCACGGTCCGGAGCCCTTAATGACAGTTTTAAGAAATTCTCCAGTGAATTTTATTCAAAGGAACGCGCCGTCAGTCATGCCTGAAGGTCAAAACACAATTATATGTACTGATTATATTTAGTCTGAAGAAGGGTCTCAACCCGAAACGTCACCTTTTCCTTTGCTCCATAGAAGCTGCCTCACCTGCTGAGTTTCTCCTGCATTTTTATCTACCTTCATTATATTTACTGAGGAATGCATATCGATGTATTGGTGACACATTGTATAACTACTTGTTAATTACTGGCAGTTAACAAGCGTTAACAGTGGTAGTTAACAAATCGTTTTTGTCTCAGAGGAATCAAATGATAAACGACTCCAATCTTTTTGCAGTACTCATTAAACCCAAGCTTTTTAAAAATGTAAAATTCCAAGGCAATTTTGCTGCAACATGTTTCACAAAACATGGGGGGGGGGGGGGGTTGTCCCCCACCTCTCAAAACATCGGAGTGGAAACAAGCTATTCAGCCCATCGAGTCCGTGCCGACCAGTGATCCACATACACTAGTTCTACCCTGCACACTAGGGACACACAGAAACCAATTAAGCTACAAACCTGCACGTCTTAGGAATGTTGGAAGAAACCACAGCATCAGAAGAAAACCCAGGCATTCACAGGGCGGAGGGTGTTTGGCCCTCTGTTTAGGCAGGAGAGGTGTAGATAGCACTTGGGCAGCATATTCTTCAGGTTGTCCTGATTGAAGTCCTCAGCGATTATGAACAAGTAACTTTGTTTCAAGACTATTGGTGACAGTGTGTGGTTCCTCAAGTGAAAGCCTAGCATCAGCTTGTGGTGGGATGGAGACTGCTGTCGGGATAGACAAAGTGAATTCCCACAGCAGGCAGTAGGGACGACACTTCACTGCGAGATATTACAAGTCTTGGGACCATACAAAGGTAATTAGAAAACAGACCCTTCTATCCTTAACCCAGCCAAGGGCACTGAGTGCTGCATCCATTGTAATGAGAAGCCTTCAGGTTGAGTGGTACGTTCAGGTGAAACAGGGTAGTGCTATATCTCTGTAAAACAGAGCACACACCACACCCTCAGTCCTTTCACCATAAGCGTTTTACATTGCTCCTTTCCAGGCACCTCAGCCATCTTTATTGACAAAATGTCCAGCTGTGGCCATGATAGAAAGAATTCCCAAACTGCTTAGTGCTCTCCCAGGCATACTGCCTGGTCTAGGGGATAGGTGAAGGTTTCTATGAGAAAATCACTCCAGGCGTTGTGATACTTCATCTGTATTGTGTCATTGTCTATAAATTCTTCATGAGTGAAATAACAAGGAGTGAAATGGGTCTGACAATCCTCCTTTCTGGAAATGAGAGAAAGTCAGAGGATCGCACCAATGCTCCGGAAATCAATGTTTCACTGTCACATTGGGTGTTAGATGCCATTGATGGATCCCAAGAAACAATTATTTCTGCACGTAACCTATAATAAAGTTTCAATTTGTCTGTCGCCAAAAAGAATCATTATCGAGGCAGCAAGAAAGTGACACTTACAGCCGAAGAAAAATAAAGCAAGGCTTTGTATTAATATAATCACACAACTAAATTGTGATAATGTACAGAAATAGCCAGTTGAATCGGAAATCAATGTAATCACTTTCCCTCAAGTTGTCTCTTATTTAATCTTTAACTCCTTGCATTTGTGCTTTACCAATCACTTGTAAAAAAACCTTGCCCCTGCTTCAAGTTGTTCTTACTTCAAATGTGGATTCTGAACAAATACGGAACACTAGCACAATTCAATGACAGCACTGATTCCTGAAAAACATGACATTTCTAGATTCTTGCCAGTACAGTGGCGCAGTGGTAGAGTTGCTGCTTTACAGCCCCAGAGTCCCAGGTTCGATCCTGATTACGGGTGCTGCACGTGCAGAGTTTGTACACTCTCCCTGTGATCATGAGGGTTTTCTCCGGGTGCCCCGGTTTCCTACCACATTCCAAAGATGCGCAGGTTTGTAGGTTAATTGGCTTCTGTAAGTTGCCACTAGTGTTTCGGATAGGTGATGTTTGGTTGGCGTGGGCTGATGGGCTAGTTTCCACGTTGTATCTCTAACTGAACTAAACTGAACTAAACTAAACTAAATGTTCCTTTTAACTCCTGACATTAGAGTTCACTGTACCGAGCAATGTTAATTCCTTTAAGTGATACAAAAGTCCATGATAGAAAAGTTTTACTTTTTCCTTAACTGTGTCAGGCAGAGAAACCGAAAACTAATTCTGCGTGAAGTAAAAGTGTTCAATTATTTATCACGAATAAAAGAGGGAATTGATAATCCCATAAATTTTACCAGGCCCACAGCAACAGTTCCTAAGTTCGGAATAAATTTCATTACGTCCTTTTCCACAGCTGATGTGGCAATATTGATCATTAATCAATGGCAGCACACTAGCTCCTGAGTCTTTAGATCATGTCATTTGGTTACTTTTCATGGGTACAGCTTTTGGCATGGTCTTCAATTGCAACCACAATGTATAGATGTGATTGATTGTGCTGTGTAATGGAAAATTTATTTATTCTTAAATGGTGCCCTTGAGGTGTTTTATGAACATATCTCATTGGAGTCCAGAATGCACTGCCATCCACCCAGAAGCCCGGAACCAGATGGTGATTACTGTGTCACACAAAATTGTTTAATAAAGTTTTTTTTTTTCCTGAAGACACAAGGAAGTTGCAGATGCTGGTTTACAATGTTCTCCAGAGATGCTGCCTGACTCATTGAGTTACTGTAGTACTTTGTGTCCTTTCTTTAATGGTGGGATCTGATTTTGATTTCAGTTCAGAGTGAAACAGCCTCTTTTCTCTAATAAACAAGAAAATGCTGAAACCTGCAGGTTAGGCATGGTTTAGTGTCGAGATACAGCGTGGAAACTGGCACTTTGGCCACTGTGTCCGCACCGACCAACGATCATTATACACTATTTCACACACAAGGGACAATTTCCAATCTTTACCAAAGATAATTAACCTGCAAACCTGTACATCTTTGGAGTGTGGGAGGACAACCCTCACCGTCATGTGGAGAATGTACAAACTCCGTATAGACAGCACCCGTAGTTAGGATCGATCCTGGGTCTCTGGCCCATAAGGCATGAACTCTACCACTGCGCCACATCTGTGGAAAGAGAAACAGAGTTAAGGGCCTGTCCCACTTGGCTGTCATTTGCGCCTCATTTACGTGTCAGATGTAAAACAGGTCACGCGTCATGCGTCATCACACGTCAGCACTGCCTTCTGGTGCGCGTGACGTCATTAGAATACCCTGCGGCGTGCGGCAGGACGTTGGTGCAAGGATGTTGACGCACGGTGACTTCACCACGCGAAACACATGAGACGTCGGGATGCCAGTGTACGATGCCAATGCGTCAGCGTGCGTACCCAATGCGTCAGCGTGCGTACCCAATGCGTCAGCGTGCGTACGCGATACGTCACGCAGGTGACGCACGAGGATTTTGTTCCTGTACTAAATCCTGGAGCACCGCGCGATACTGCTCGCCACTGCATACGATTCCACGCCTCACCATGCGCAACGCATGCGCACCCCACGCGTCACGACGCGTTGAACTAATTTACATATAATGCATAAATGAGGCACAAATGACGGCCAATTGGGACAGGCCTTTTAGTTTACACCAGATCTCCTTCATCAGAAACATTAGCTCTGTCCCACTTTCCATAGATTCTGATCGACTGGTTTTTCCTGTATTTTCTATTTTCATCTCAGAATTCTAGCATCTGCATTATTTTTTAACATTTTCAAACTCCTTTCTGTGTTCAGCTGAAGATGTCCTGATCACAATTAATCTCAACAATCTTAAACATTTCACAACAAACAAAATTAACAGGTAATTTCCTCAGAAAAGCCACAGCGATGAGTGTGGTGTTGAGGATGAGTCATCAAACTGGTTTAGTTGTTTGGTGGTCTAGTGCAAAAATCATTTGGTACCCTTACAAAATTGCAATATTTTGCAACCTTTCCTCTCAGTTTCTACTATTCTGCTTGTTCTCTTCAGGTTAGTGAATTAGTCAGTTCACCAGACGTATAACTCTCTGCTTGGCTGACAAAAGTACAATAATTCTTTCCAAAGTCTTAAAGCCATACAGCATGAAATAGGCTCTTCAGCCCAACTCACCAATGCCAACCAAGATGCTCTATCTACCCTAAACCCATCTACCTCCTATTGGCATATCCTTCTAAACCTTTCATATCGATGTACCTGTCCAAATGTCTATAGTACTTGCCTCCTCTGGCACCTTGTTCCACACACCACCAACCCTCTGTATGGAAAAAATTGCCCCACCAGATTACTATTAAATCTTTCCCCTCTCACCTTAAACCTATGTTCTCTGGTTCTTGATTGGGTCCTGAGTAAAAGACTCTGTGCATTCACCCTATTCTATTCCCCTCATGATCTTATACACCTCTATAAGATTATCCCTCAGCATCCTGTGCTCCAAGGAATAAGGTCCTAGCGTGCTCAGGCCCTCAAGTCCTGGTAAATCTTTTCTACACTCTTTCCAGCTCAACAACATCCTTCCTGTAGCATTGGAATCAAAACTGAACACATTACTCCAAATGCAGCCTCACCAACATCTTGTTCCACTGTAACATAACATCCCGACTTCTGTCCCCAATTCCATGACTGGTGAAATCCAATGTACAAAAAGCCTTCTTGTTCACCCTATTACTTGTGATGCCACTTTCAACAAACTGTGTACCTGCACTCCTAAATTTCTCTGCTCTGCAGCACTCACAAGTGCCCTGTGATACGCTATGAAAATCCAGGTTTTCTTCCCAAAATGCAACATCTCGCACTTATCTGCATTAAACTCCATAGATGATTAAATGAATCATCCCACAGTCCACTTTCAAGATCAAGATCTTGCTGTAATTTTTTTTTTTTTTAATATTTATTTTATTAGAAGCAAATTTATTAGAAGTAATGTTTGATAACCATATTCACTATCTGTGATACTACCCTCTTTATACCATCTGCAAACATAATGGATCAAACCCTGGGACACAGCAGTAGTCACAGGGCTCCAGATCTACATTCTCAGCAAAAATTGGTTAGAAGCTCAGAAGCGTGAAAACATTTGATCTTTCCAGCCATTAATGGAGTATCAACACCAATGCACTCAAGGTTTTCACACCAGCATTTTCCGTTCAGACTATATGGGCTCTATTATTACTTCCCTGCTCCCAAATGACTCAAACTGATGTAATTTTAACCACATGCACCCAGGCCACTTTTATGAGTAATCTTTCATTGAGTGGGATTTCAACTGATGCAGAGTTTAGTAAATCTTATCTGTTTTGTATACTGATTCTTCAGTGGTGCAAACCTCCTTGAAGCTTGTGCATTTTGTAATTATGCTTTCAAGCTTTGTAGTCAGGGTACCGAGAAATAACCTATTTACACTTTATCTGGACCTTTAATTATTGTAAAATCAAATCTCATTTTGTGCTTCTGGCAGTAGCCAGCGAGAACACACAAAACCAATTCTCATTTTATTTTTCATTTGATCTAATCTGGAAAGACAATTTAAAGAGAATAGACATTGATAACAAAAGCAAAACATTCTAAAATGGCAGACGGCATAAAAAGTAGGAATATACACTGCCGTCTTCTCTCCAAAGTTAACTAGTTCTTTCCTTTTTACATCTTGCACTGTACAGCAATCTGTGTCCAAAAGCATTATATTGAGACATAATTTAAACATAAAATAAAATGCTTATAGACTTAAATTTTGAATTTATCCAAAGCCCCACGAGTCCCTGTGATACAAACTGAATTGAATTGAATTGAATACTTTATTGTCACATGTGACAAGTCACAGTGAAATTATTTGTTTTCATACCCAAGGTATGCAAATAGTCGCCCATAAAGGGCGCCTACAATGTTAAAAAGCACCCCCTGTGCTAGGTCTCCCTTTGTTCTCACCCCCTCTCCCTCCTCTCGGCCGTTCTCCCACGCCGGGTCCCCCATTGTCCATTGTTCTTCCCGCTCCCTCACGACAGTCCCTCACACCGGGTCCCCCATTGTCCATGGTTATTTCTCCTCCCTACGGCGGTACCTCACACTGGGTCCTCCTTTGTTCATTCCCCTGCATCCAAAACCGTGGCAGGGAAGCATCAAACTCCAGATGCTGGAAATCTAGAATAAAAACAGAGAATGGTGAAAATACATAACAGGTCAGGCAGCATTTGTAGACAGAGAAACAAAGATAGCATTTTGCGTTGACGACCTTTCATTAAAATTCAGGTCAACAATCTGAAATGGTGATCTGTTTCTGACTTCACTAAACCTACCAGAGCTATTTCCAACATTTTCTAAGTTTATATGAAAACATTGGCACTGATCTCTGAAACAAATCGAAAATTAATTCAGTGGCTAACATTTCAAATGATTCTAATTAATCGCACCTATACCATTCATAGACTATTTGCATAATTAACTAGTGGAATTCTTATCTTCATTTTCGGGTCATAATTTAGGAAATGCTGGGAAAGGGTTTTCAGGCAGTGTGTGTTATGGGGCCTGCTAAGTATTTCCAGTATTTTCAATTTTTGCTTCAGATATCTAGAGACTAGTATATTTTGTGTTTATTGATAAATAACGTATTCATCTTTACACGTTGGAAAGTCTATTTACTGGAGGGAATGTATTCTAGTCATGGAACAGATGTGGTAACATTCGACCTCTAAAATGGAAAAGATCTGCACAAAAAATGACAGTTTACAAGTTATGGGAGTAGCATTAAGCAATTTGGTTCATCGAGTTTACTCCACCATTCAATCATGGCTGACCACTGTCTCCTAATCCAATTTTCCTGCCTTTTCCCCATAACCCTTGACACCCATTCTAATCAAGAATGTGTCTTTCTCTGCCTTAAAAACATCCATAGACTTGGCCTCCACAGCCCTCTGTGACAATGAGTTCCACAGATTAACTACCCTCTGACTAAAGAAGTTCCTCCTCACCTCCTTTCTAAAAGAGCTCCCTTTAATTCTGTGGCTGTGACCTCTGGTCCTAGACTCTTCCACCAGTGGAAACATTTCACACAGAAGGGTCTATTTCGTTGAAAGTTATTCAAAAGGAGGTGGGGAGTGGACTAATTGCAAATAGCGTTCCAGGAGTTGGCAGAGTCGTACAAGGTCTGAGTTCTAGTTTTAATTTCAATTTAATAAACCAAAATTGTGAGGGGGAATGAAACTAACTCATTGTGGGTTCTACCACAATTTAGAACATAGACATAGAAAAGCACAGCACGGGAAGAGGCCCTTTGACCCATCCAGTCTGTGCTGAACATAAAGCCGAGATAAACTAATCTCATCTGCCTGCACATGATCCATATCCTTCCATTCCTTACCTATCCATGTTACTGTCTAAAAACCTCATAAACTCCACGGCCATATCTGATTTATTAACATCCGCTTGTGACATTTACAAAAAAAATCTGCTGTCAGTCCCACCAATGAATACAACATGTAAATGAAAGTTATTTGCTGGAAATCAGAAATACAAACTGCAAATGTTGGAAACCCTTGGCTGCTCAGGCAGCATCTGTGGAAAGAGAAACAGAGTTAAAGGGACTGTCCCACTTTGGCGACTTTTTAGACGTGTGCAGGAGACGCTGCACTTGCCACGTGGTCGCCACATGTTCGCTGATGGTCTCTGGTGAGTCTCCTTCATGGTCGCGAGGAGTTCCCGCCTTCTGGGAACTAGTCGCGGCCTCAGTGTGGTCGCCGCAAATTTTTCAATGTTGAGAAATTTTCTGCGTCCACAAATTGGTTGCCATGGAGAAAATTGATAATCCTGTAGTCGTAGGTGTAGTTGTAGCGGGGTCACCATGTAGTTATGGGTCGTCGAGGTAGTCGTAGGTAGTTTTAGTTAATTGCCTTTGCTGACCGGGCATTTTCATTGGCTCATTGGGGAAAAAAACGTAAGCATTAGTTTTATGAGCCAAGGATAACTGGACCAAATGCCCGCCAAACTTCACAGCTGTGTTTCAGTGGCTTATTTAAAGTTGTCTGGCTTCTTAAAAGTGCCTCCACTCCTTCTCCCCCATTCTCCCCCCTTTCTCCCCCTCTTCTCCCCTCCCCCCTCTTTTGAAAGACTTACCATACACTGTGGTAGCCGACTTAACCTTCCTGTTCATAGTAGTGTGTGTCTGTATCACCTTGGCTTTGCACTGTGTGAATTTCAGACAGCGCTCCCCCCGCTTTCCCTGGCCCCCGCCTTTGCGATGTGTTTGTTTTTGTGTGTGTGTGTGTGTGTTCCACTCTGACAGTCGCCGTTCCAGGTGCAGGTTTTTCGGGCGAGTGCTATGAACTTAACAGTTGCTGGAAGTCCGCTGAAAAATCGCCTAAGTGGGACAGGCCCCTAAACGTTTCAGACCCAGGACCCTCATCAGAACTGCTCTACTGTTTTTGATTTCCTGTTCAGTGTTTCCAGCATTTTCTGTTCTTAATATAATTTAACATAAGTGATAGGAGCAGAATTAGGCCATTCGGTCCATCAAGTCTATTCCGCCATTCAATCATGACTGATCTATCTTCCCCTCTTAACTTCATTCTCCTGCCTTGTCCCCATAACCCCTGACACCCGTACTAATCAAGAATCTGCCTTAAAAATATCCATTGACGGCCTCCACAGCCTTCTGTGGCAAAGAATTCCACAGATTCACCTGTGATTAATTTATATTGCTAAATCGAAAGATGTTATATTCAAAAGCATTTCTTAAAGTTCTGACTGCAGTTTATGTGGAAGATATTTCTGATATTTTCCCATTTAGGACAGAATCTGCAAGATAATATTCTATTTGAGAGGATTATGTATCTTATTAATATTTTGGAATTATAGTCTACGATGTTGATGTATTGGACCACACATGATGGTAACATTGCCCGAGCAAGACTCGGACTGAAGCTTTACACAACACCCTTGAGAAATTAATTAAAACTGTTACTAGCTTCTAACCTGGTTTAAATTATTCTTATTTTATTAATTTATATTCTTGACCCTGCTTTATTAATAAATGATCTTGCCAGAGATAATTAAAAAACCCCACTGTGCACATATAATCTCAGGATTCTTCTTATGAAGCCACTTTCTTAAGAGTGGCTTTCTAAGTCTTTTCAAAACTTGAGAGAAAGAACAGCGTTAACCACTGCAGCAACAACGACGAAAATAAAGAGGGTTTGAACAGGATGAAATTATGCATCATTGTAGGAAATGAAATGTAGGATCCCATATATTGAACATTAAACTGCTACAATACCTGATTGGAAAAGATTAAAGCTTTCATCTCACTAAAAGCTCAACTGATCTGACCAGAGGAAGGAGTGAACGGCGGCTGCTGGTTCTAGCTTAGTTGAGTTTAGAGACACAGCGTGGAAACAGGCCCTTCGGCCCAGCGAGTCTGCACTGACCAGCGATCCCGGAACATTAACACTACCCTACAGACACTTGGGACAATTTACACTTATATCAAGCCAATTTACCTACAAACCTGTAGGTCTTTGGCGTGTGGGAGGAAACCAAAGTTATCTGAGAAAACCCACGCAGGTCACGGGGAGAATGTCCCAACTCCGTACAGTCAGCACCCGTAGTCGGGATCGAACCCGGCACTGTAAGGTAGCAACTCTACTGCTGCGCACAGTGCCGCCCATAGTGAACTTTTTACTGTGGTGTATAAAGCCCCAGCTGCCCTGCGGAGTTGTGTCCTCCAGAATAGTAAGATTAAACGAGAACTTACCAGTTTGAAGTTTGATCCTTATTTTATGAGGAGTTACGATGAGGGATTTCATGAAGACCCCGCCAGCACGCATGCGCGACATTCTTCAAAGCAGCGGTGTGAAATCACAGATAGTAGAGTTGACTGAAGATAGTAAGATAAGAGAACTAAGTCTGAAGAAGGGTTTCGGCCTGAAACGTTGCCTATCTCCTTCGTTCCTTAGACGCTGCTGCACCCGCTGAGTTTCTCCAGCTTTTTGTGTACCCCCTAAGAGAACTAACATACCAGTTGACCTTATAATAGAGGGTTGGGAGCGGAGGGCACAAAATCCCTCATCGTAACTCCTCATAAAATAAGGATCAAACTTCGAACTGGTAAGTTCTCGTTTAATCTTACTATTTTACTTTGGAGTCACGTGAGTGACTTTGTGAAGATGTCAAACCTCTGCGATTTCATGCCCTGGAAACTAGTCCATGCTCACACACTGCCATAATGACCAATGGAGGAAGTATGTTAACGTATTTCAGACTTGAAACAGAGCTGAAAAACAATAATGTATTTATTAACAACAAATAATAAACCCCTAACTTTGGGGAAATTAAGACACATAACTTAAAACAGTATCTGCAAAAGTTGCAGGTGTGGTCACAGGTTTGTTATAAAACTGTTGAAAAGTTGACTCATTGGACCAGCCCGCCGTTGTGAGGATGTGGTCCATGGGAACTTCCATCATCCTTGCCACTGATGTAGACGCAGCCCTGGTAGAATGAGATTTGAAAACGTCAGTGTCTACCCCTGCTGCACCTAAGACCACCCTGAGCCACCTTGAAATGGTCTGTTACCCTGTGGTGAGGAAGTTTAAAACTGATTAAAAGTCCCATTTCCGCACCCCTGAGATTTTTAGTGACTAGGTAATGACGAAGGTGGGTTGCTATGCAAAGGCGTCTGTCTAATGGATAGGCCAGGAACTCCAATTTGAGGCCAGATGACCCAGGCCTGATATGTTTAAGTAACTCATTTATATAAAAGGTCACCTTATTTGGAGTCAATACCATGGTATCCAATTTTAATTTATGCAGGGTCTGGACTCACTGTGCAGTAACAAGTGCCATCAGCATCACTACCTTGTAGGTGAGTTTGGTCAATGAGAGTGGCGTGACTGGTGCCCAACCCCTGAGCAGGGACAAGACCAGTCCGATATCCCAGGTTTGAGAATATCGAGGCCTGGGAGGATTAGAATTAAAAATACCCCTCATAAGTTTAGACACCAGGGGGTGGGATCCTACTCCAAGGTGTTCTAACCCAAGCCCGAGGTAGGACGATAAAGCACTCCTAGCGCAGTTGATGGCACTATAACTGAGGCCCTCATCGTAGTGAAGGGTAGCCAGGAATTCCAGTACGTCCGTAACGGTGGCAGAGTTGTATGTGGTGCCAGTCCTGGAACAAAATACCTCCCATTTTTTAATATGGGTGAGATATTGTCTCCGGGTGGACACCCTGCATGATGCCGTGATGATGTTCATGGTCCTGTCGGTCAGCCCAAACTCCAGGAGAGGTCTATTAAGAACCTGCTAGCCAACAGGTTCATGTAATCATGGCACAGATGACTGTCCCCTGTCACGGGATGTACCAGGAGATTCGGGCGTTTGGGAATCGGGAGACATGGTTCTTTCACCATGTCGAGGACCACAGGGAACCATGGCTGCATAGGCCAGTCGGGTACTATCAGAATCCCCGATGCGGAGTCTAATTGAATTTTCCACAATACCCGACTGATGAGGCAGAAAGGGGGAAATGCATAGAAAAACAAATCCCCCCAATGTAGCGAGAAAGCATCCATCGCTACTGCCCCAGGGTCTGGTTCCCATGCGACATATGTTGGTATCTGATGGTTAAGTCTAGATGCAAAAAGATTGATATCTGGAGTTCCATACCGAGCTATAATGTTGGTAAATACCTGGTGGTTCAACATCCATTCCATGTTGTCATTGAATATGCATGACCTGGTGTCCGCCACTATGTTGAATTTACCCGGAAGGTAGGTAGCAGATATTCAAATGTTTCTTTTTATGCACCAGTGGCAGATTGAATTTGTCAATTCATCACAAGATATAGACTTGATACCACCCATATGATTAATATATGCCACCACGGTGGTGTTGTCTATTTGTAGGCAAACATGCAGATGGTGCATATCTGTACAGTAGGCCTGCAGTCCATGAAACGCTCCCAACATTTCCAAATAATTAATACCTTGTGTTCGAAGTAAGGTAGATTTGTGTATATTCCATCTACCACCACAACTGGAGGTGGTATCGGTAGCTCCCCAGCCGTGAGCACTGGCGTCAGTTTGTAACACAACCGAAGGGTTTGTGATTGTGATGGGATTAAAGCAATGTCGAATATTGCTAATCCACCATCGCAATTCGATTTTTGCTTTGGTTGGTAGCTGCATCGGCCTGTCAAAATGACCAGCGTGAGATTTGAGTGCTGAAAATTTGGCTCTTTGTAAATTTTGGTAATGTAACGGTCCATATTGTGTGGCTGGAAATGTAGCCACATGTTTCCCGATTACCCTGGCAGCGTGCCGAATGGTTGGTTTACTTGTGCAAACAAGGCTACTGCATGCCTCTATTATGTCTGTCGCCTTGCTTTTTGGCAAGGTGACAGTCATATGAACAGAATCGATCGTGAACCCCAGATAATCCATTATTACAGAAGGCATTAACTTGGATTTTTCTGGATGGATGATAAATCCCAGTTTTTGAAATTGAAGCTTGGTGGCTGTCACAGCCAATTTAGCCAGTTCCAAGGTTTTCCCCACAATTAGGATGTCATCGAGATATGCCATGACAATGTGCTTTTGTTTCTGAAGAGACACCAATGCTAGTTTTAATATTTTGGTAAATAGCCTTGGGGCTGTTGTTAGTCCATTAGGCAGCGCTTTATACTGCCATAGCTGCCCCATCCAGATAAATTTCAAATATCTGTGGTGATCTTCATGTATGGGTACTGAATAGTATGCATCTTTGAGGTCGATGCAGGCCATGAAGTACCCTTTGGAAACTAGTTGTTTAGCAGTTACAAATGTTTCCATTTTGAAGTGGGTATATTGCACGATAGTATTCAGTTGTGTCGAGTCAATGATAATGAGGCATCCACCATCTTTTTTGGATTTAATGAAGATGTTTGATACAAACTCAAGAGGTTTTCTCTATTACTCCCTTAGAATACAATCTAAGTAGTTCCGCATGACCTTCCACTTTCTCTTTTTGAGAAAGCACAAATTTCCAGCTAGGTACATGTTGAACTGGTAGGAGGAGTTTGTCAATGAATTCAATTTTGGATCCCTGAATACTGTGCAATATAAAGTAATCTACCCCCTATTTGTGAAGTTACACATGCGATATTCCCAAGGCAACCAGACCCACCTACCTCCATGATTACTGGTGGTGCTGGGTCGGCTTCTTCCGTCCTTGGCTCTTGGGAGGTGGAGGCGCTGTGGTGTGGGGTGGGCGCATTTTCCAGGAAGGCCGCTCTGGGTCATGGCCTAAAAAAGACCTTTGTATGGGTTGTGCGGCCTTCGGTGTTTCACCCGCTGTCCTGTAGCGGGGCCTGTTGGTGGTTGCATAGGGGTGCTGCCGCCGGCTGACTGTTGACCTGATTGTAGTCGGTGCCTTGATCATGCCCACCGCTTTTGCTTCTTCATCAAGGTCTTTGACCTGTTTAGGCAGGTTGGCCCCGAACAGCAGAGTAGGCGGTGGTGTGCTGCTAGCTTTATACAACCCTGCAAATTTTGGGTTAAGTGTAGGACGGATCGCACTTTTTCTGAAGCAGTTAATTTCGGATTGGACATTGCAGAGTAGTGTCAGAACGTCCTGTTGCTCATCCATCAATCCGTCATGTCGTTGCCATCTATAGATCTGACAAATGCAGTAATTCCTGCAGCTAACAGTTTTAATATCTTCTGCATCTTGATCTCTTGAGCCCTGATGCCGGGACTAATGTTCCCCCAGATGGGGTTGTTGACTGCCAGTACATTGAGAGAGACACAGTTCTCTGGAGCAAGGTATTTGGCCGTGGTATCATTGATAACTTGCTCTGTTAGGTAATCAATGCTCGCCGCCAGCTGCGGTTGTAATGGCTGCCCCTTCTGGGATGGTATTGCGAATTTCGATACCATACCCAGGACCTCGTCTTCCTGCACCCCTATGTTGGGTTCTTCAGCCAACCCCTCTTCAGAGTCAGCCCAGCCCTGACTCCTAATGCTCCCGTCCGAAGAGGGTGAGACATTGGGCAGCCCTGGGTAGGGTACTGCTGTGGGTCTGCGAAGAGACCCACGGTGACCAGACTCCTGCTGGAGTAGGTCACGTTGGAGCAGCTGCTCCACCATCCACTCCATGCGGGATAATTGACCACGGTCGCTACCCGTGAACGGCAGGTCATCAGGCCCGGACTCAGCCGAGTCAACGGGGCTGCCCGACTTCCGGGTGGCTTTGCCGCCAGTCTGCGGTGTTCCTCCGGACTGTAGCGGCAGGAAGTCGGGGGCTGCCGTATGCTCAACGGCCAGGTCAGGCGTTGTCGGCCGTTGTTTACTGCCCGCGGTCCCACGGTCCTCCGCAGTCTGTCGGGAAGCGGCCCGTTTCTTTCCTCGAGTTTTTTCCATCCCTCGAGGTAGTGGGTGCTCTGGAATACAAATGGGAAAGCAGAGTGCCCTAACCACTCCAGGTTAGCGGTACTTACCTGAGGGCTTCCTTTTTTAAACTTGCCGGTAGAGGAGCAACGGTCCACCCAGCTTGTAGCTGTGCAATGCGTACGACGATATGTCGCGCATGCGTGTTGGCGGGGTCTTCATGAAGTCACTCACGTGACTCCAAAATAAAATAGGGTGTTAAGATGCACTATTACTGTGCCAGCTGCTCAAATGTGTGACTGAATTTAATGAAAGGAGCACCAGCGCTGATAGATTATTTTACCTCACTGAGGTAAATGAAATCTGCATTCACCTTGGATTAGCATAACAGGACAAGACTGGTGTCAGCATGAGCTATTTTAGAGAGACGGAAAACAGCCCTGAGCACAGTAATATTAGCTGGCAAGGATTCTAACCTGGTTATGTCATAACCAGACATCGTGGAGGCAAATGTGAATGTATGCATGCAAATTATTCACAGGTATACTCATCAACACTGACATGCTGTAGAACACGGGTTGGAAATGAACTAAACATGATTCATTATGAATCGTTCAAGTTTGTTTTAATATTAACTTCAAAAACTCATTTTACATACAGTTATTTGCTACCTTCACTGTGTGTTGTCCTGGTTTATCAACGTCCAGGTTCAGGCTTGATATTTTAAGTTAACTTTCTTTCTGGTTGTTCACATCCTAAATATATTGCTGTGTAGGACAGGTGCTGCTATATCCGACAATCCTCCCGGTCTCAACAGCCTTTTCCCACTATTCCCTGACATTCCTGATAAATCTTCTCTTTGAAGCTTGTCGTGGATGATTCCATGAAGAAAAGGAACACTTGTGATTTAATTCTGTCTGTATTGAGTTGCCACAACAACTTACTGAGTTCCAAAAGTAGCTCAATCAATCATCACTGATAACCTTCACACATGGTACTCCATGATTTATAAAATTATTCAAATCCCGAATATTATCTGACACTGGAGATTCACCTCCATCATCCTGATCGCTGTCTACATCCCACCCCAGGCAGACGTCCGTCTGGCACTGGAGGAGCTGCACGCCGTGGTCAACAAACACCAGACGTCTTACCCCGAGGCTTTTACCACCATTGCTGGGGACTTCAATAAGGCAAACCCAAAGAAATCACTCCCCAACTTCCACCAACATGTCTCCTCCTGCACCAGAGGACAAAACACCCTCGACCACTGCTACACCACCATCAAAAATGCCTACCTCTCTATCCCTCGCCCTCACTTCGGTAAATCCGACCATACCGCGGTGCTGCTTCTCCCTGCCTACAGGCAGCAATTAAAGAGCGCACCCCCAGGGGTGAGGACAGTACAGAGCTGGTCGGGGGGGGGGGGGGGGGGGGGGGGCAGAGGAACAACTACAGGACTGTTTGGAGTCTGTAGACTGGGCAATGATCAAGGACTCTACATTTGACTTGAACGGATATGCCACAGTCGTTACAGACTTCGTTAAGAAATGTGTGGAGGACTCCATCCCCACAAAAACCTTCCGAGTGTTTCCCAATCAGAAACCTTGGATCAACTTTGAGATCCGCACTCTTCTGAAGACCAGACACCAGGCATTCATGCCTGATGATACAGTGGTCTATAATAAGTCCAGATCCGACTTTGGTAAGGCCATCAAAAAGGCCAAAAGGGACTTCAAGCTGGAGGATGAGACAGATGATCGGCAGCTGTGGTGGGGCCTGAATGCAATCACCTCTTACAAGGCGACATCAGGAGGCAGCTCGAATGTCGGCGAAACATCACTCCCTGATGAGCTCAATGCGTTTTACGCACGCTTTGATAGGGAGAACACCGATGTACCTTCCCGAGCCCCCATTCGCTGTGATGGTATTTCAGTCTCAGTCACAGAGGCCGACGTCAGGAAATCCTTCAGAGGGCTGAACCCTCGAAAAGCACCTGAACCTGATGGTATACCTGGTCGTGTTCTAAAAACCTGTGCGGACCAACTGGCTGGAGTTTTTACGGACATTTTCAACCTCTCACTTCTGAGGTCTGAGGTTCCCACCTGCTTCAAAAAGGCATCAATAATACCGGGTTGAGGGGCCGACCACGGGGGAAAATGGAGGAGGATTGACCAATTTTTGTGCCTTCGACCACAGTGATGAATGCTGTGGTGGAAGTTTGTGTTACATTTTTATTGTATATAGTGTGTTTTTTTCATTGTACAGCTGGTGGCAAATTTATTTCACTTGCACTTTATGTGCAAGTGACGAATAAAACTTGACTTGACTTGACTTGATTAGGAACTTTCCAACTAATGCATGGTGATGATGCAGGTTTATCACAGCCATCTATGTCACGTATAGTCCAGAAAGTGTCATCCCACATAACCCTATGGAGAAGAACCCATGTCTCCTTCCCATCAACTCCCCAGCAAGTCCATGACACACAAATTGCTTTCTGCCAGTATTGCCACTTTCCTGGCGTGATAGGGGCAATTGATTGCACACATGTCCCAATCAGAAGTCCAGGTGGGGACCTCGCTCAGATGTTTGTCAATCGGAAGGGCAGATATTCTGTGAATGTACAGGTAAATGAAAATGTTAAAATCATTTTATTTCTGAGAAATATTGAATTAAATCCTTTCAAAGATTTCAGAATTCATGGTTTTACATGAGAAAATGTAGTTGTCCAAAACAAAATAAATGTGCCATAGCTCCTTTTTTTCTCGATAATTGTAAATTTATCGACTAGTAACGTCAGGAGCGATTCTTTCTCGCTGGCGTCCCAGTTTCCTTTCCGCTGTTTATTTTTGTCAGCCATGTTGAAGTTGTCGTCTGCTCGTGCTTCTGCTATTGCATTGCACATGTGCAGTACAAGCAGACATCGTCACCATGGCAACTAAAACGCGGTCTAACTGTAGACTCAGCTAAAACCAAAGTCGAAAGTTAGACTCGCCTTGGACTTTAGTCTAACTAAACCTTGCTACCAGAATACCAAATTTTTCTTAAACCGGGCATCTGGTTTAGTTGGACTGAACGGCAGGTTTAAGGTGAGTTTAAGGAAAGTCTAACTTTGCAATTAATAGAATGCGGGCCCATATGTTTAAGGTGAGATGGAGGTAAAAGGGATCTGGGGGATATGTTTTTCTCACAAGGCAAAGTTGGTATTTGGAATGAGCTACCAGAGGAGGTGATGGGGGCAGAAATAGTAACAACATTAAAATACATCTGGACAGGTACCTGAATGAGTGGATCTTAGAGGAGTGTGGATTAATGTTGGCAAGTGGGATTAGTACAGAGAGTATACTCATCAGCATAGACACAGTGGACAAAGGGTTAATTTCTATGTTATACAACTCTCTGATTGTATTCAGCAAAATAGAAACACAAATTCATAAAATGTACACATCAGACCCTCATGAGAAAGCAAATTTACTCAATACCAGTAAAAACATATGCTGAAAATTTAGCATTCCATGTCCAGTTTCCAGCCAGTCAATGCAATGGCTATTTAATGAGCTGAGGCCATACAACCTCCTCAAATATCCAGTACCATTCATTACAAACTTGGCTGCACTTTTACCTCAATTTCACCTCTCTATCAAATTATCATAACACTGATTTTCTTTGTGCTTAAACATCTAATAATGTTGGTCTTGTGTCGAATCGTTGACAGAACATCCACATCCCTCTTTGAAAGGAATGTCCCACATTTACAACATAGTGAGTGAAGACATTTCTCCTCATCTCATTCTTAATTCAATGTATGTTTGTTACACCAATTCTAATAACTAGCATGGTTTTCCATAGGCAGAACCCCAACAATCAATTTTTTTTACAGAGACTAGTGGGTGCTTGGAGCAAGCCACCATGAGTGGTGGTGGAGGGAGATATGATAGTGGCATTCAAGAGGCTTTTACATAGGCACATGAATAGGCAGGGAATGGAGGGATGCAGACCATGTGCTGGCAAATGGGATTAATTTAGAGTGCTAATCTAAATCATTCCTATTTTCCATGGTTGGCAAAGATATGGAAGGCCAAAGGGCCAGTTCTGATGCTGTTGCATTCTATGTTCTATTTTCTATGTGCGTAGATGGGTGTTAAAATCTGGGGTGAATGTGGGGAAAATTTAAAAAAATTAAAAAATGTGAGTAATTAGGATTAGTGTCAGTGGATGGTTGATGATTTGGACTCAGTGGGTCGAAGGGCATGTTTCTGTGGTCTACCACGCTACGACTCTATGATGGTACACAGGGGAGGTCTGCCAATGCCCTGTATAATAACCTCACTCAGCATACCCAGGAAGAAATATCCCCTTGTTATCTTAGTTCATGGGGGGAACTGATGGAGTTTAGCTCTCTCAAGGAACAAATAAAGTTTGGAAATTGATTTCTCTTGTCGGGGAAAGTGCTTTGAGCATTAAATAATAACAGAATGAATTTTGACCTCTTCTCCCGTTAATTTATTTTCCTTTCTGTACCTTGCCTCTGGTTACACTGCAGTGCTGCCATCTTCATACTCAGAGATGCACTACGATGGGATGTGACTTGAACAAATTCATCCAGGAATTTTAAAACAAGGAACTAGAAAACCCGTTTTCCAGTCATTAACCTTGATTTTGTCTAAAATTTCACAAAGCTCTTCTGAAACACAGAGAGGGTAGCAAAATAAATTGTAGATGCTGGATGTCTGAACTAAAAACAGAGAATGCTGGAAACTCAGCTTGTCAAGCAATGACAATAAAGAGAAACCTGCAAAATAGTTCCGGCATTGTTGATTTTCAACTCCGATGGTTGTGCAGCCCATTTCATGTTCTCATTGCCTCATCAGGCTGATTGTTCTAGTGAAGGGTCATAGTTGGGTCTCAATTGAATGGGATCAGGGAGGTAAGAATCCAGTAGCTTCAGCACTGATCCAAATAGTAAAAGGTGAAGAGTTGGAACCCATTATTGGGAGAGGTCACTTGACATCAGGCAGTGGAAGCAGAATGATTACAGCAATCAGTGACAACATTGCTTTGTTCCTGCAGCAGGCATTTGTAGAATCCCCAGGCATTGTACTTCTGGGTGAAGTGTATATACTGTCAATTGCAAATCAGGTCAGATTCCTAACATCAATGTAGGACTTCAACTTAACAATTTAAATAATGTGTTTGCCTATTTCTGGAGTGCTGCCCATCCACCTTTGAGCTTTCTCTGCAAAATGATGGAGCTTGTGCAGGATTATTCCACAGCCCTGTCTCATTCTGCAATCAGCATAAAATTCAGCTCACCCAAAGATCTGCTGCTCAGTCTAGTCCTGTTCCAGACCCCGGCTACGCCATGGAATTAAGGGCCTGTCCCACCAGCATGCGACCTGCATGTGGCAAGCGCAACCAAACTGGAAGTGGGGGCTGCGCGGAGGACGAGTGATCCCCGCACAGGACCAGTCCCACCAGCATGCACCTGCATGCGGCGAGCGCGACCAAACCGGCAGCGGGGGCCGCACAGAGGTTGGGTGAGTGGCGCGAAGTGGCGCGAAGTTGGAGCGAAGTCCGCAGTAAGTTCGCAAGGACAGAGGGACAGAGAGAGACAGACACGGAGACACACAGAGAGAGGGACATGGAGGCACACAGAGAGGGACACGGAGTCACACAGAGAGGGTCACGGAGTCACACAGAGAGGGACATGGAGGCACACAGAGAGGGTCACGGAGGCACACAGAGAGGGTCACGGAGTCACACAGAGAGGGTCACGGAGTCACACAGAGAGGGTCACGGAGGCACACAGAGAGGGTCACGGAGTCACACAAAGAGGGTCACGGAGTCACACAGAGAGGGTCACGGAGGCACACAGAGAGGGTCACGGAGTCACACAAAGAGGGTCACGGAGTCACACAGAGAGGGGCACGGAGGCACACAGAGAGGGACACGGAGGCACACAGAGAGAGGGTCACGGAGGCACATATAGAGAGGGTCACGGAGGCACATATAGAGAGGGTCACGGAGGCACATATAGAGAGGGTCACGGAGGCACATATAGAGAGAGTCACGGAGGCACACAGTACGGGTCACGGATTCACACAGAGAGGGACACAGATGCATGACGTGATGCAGTCGTAATGCGTCGAGGCGGCTGCGGGCTGTTTTGAACACGGTCAGTTTTTCGGAGTCCCGCGCGATGTCGGGACCAGCTCCGCACAACTCCATACGGCTCCGGCGATCGAAGTGGGACCGGCCCCGCGAGGCCGGACAGCTCAAGCGACCACGTTAGGTCACGCTCACCGCATGGAGTCGCATGCTGGTGGGACAGGCCCTTTAATGACCCATCTGGCTCCTGGATTCTCAATCCCGCAAACTTAAAATTCATGCCTTCTCTGCTCCCTGATTCTAAAATCACCTCTAGTCCAACATTTCCCTGAGAACATAATGTTGTCCACTCATTGACGAACATAATTCAAAATATAATTATACAAATATGGGCAGAAGAAAACATGGACACAATATTGTGCTGTTAGTGTGTTCTCCAACACACAACTGTGAGGAATCTTGCCCACTACAACCCATACCATTTAGAACTCAAATGAGTTATGGTATAACTTCTTTCAAGCACAGCAATTTGGGACAATTTCTCCTAAAATGTCTGGTCTACTTACTCACGTTGAAATTTCCGGTCAGATTTTATAGGGAAATTATATATTAGTGGAGGGTGTATTGGGAAAGAAGGAATTTCTGCTTCTACATAGAAGACCGTGGGCTACTCATTGTCGACAAGGGAAGTGCCGTGGTAGTCTGGCGCGCTGATCTCTACAAGGCTGAGGCCAGGCGCCAACTCTCAGACACCTCCTCCTACTTATCCTTGGACCATGACCCCACAGACGAGCACCAGGCCACTATCTCTAGCACTATCACTGACTTCATCACTTCCACTTCCCTGCTCTCCCAAGCTGCCAACCTTATCGTTCCCCAGCCCCGCATGGCCCGATTTTATCTTGTCCCCAAAATCCACAACCTGACTGGCCTGGCAGACTTGTTGTTTCTGCTTGTTCGTGTCCCACCAAACTTATTTCCACATATCTCGACTCCATCCTATCCCCCCCGGGTCAAATCCCTCTCTACCTATGTTCAAGACACCTCACACGCTCTTCGTCTACTCCATGGCTTCCATTTTCCAGGCCCCCACTCCCTCATCTTCATCATGGATGTCCAGTCACTCTACACCTCCATCCCCCACCAGGAGGGTCTTAAAGACCTCCATTTTTTCCTCGACCGCAGAACCAACCAATCCCCGTCTACTGATACTCTCCTCCATCTAGCGGAGCTGGTCCTTACCCTCAACAACTTTTCGTTTGACTCCTCCCATTAACTCCAAATACAAGGTGTAGCTATGGGCACGTGCATGGGTCCTAGCTATGCCTGCCTCTTTGCAGGGTGCGTTGAACAATCTTTGTTCGAGGCATACCAGGGCCCTATTCACAAACTCTACCTCCGCTACATTGACGACTGCATTGGTGCTACCTCCTACACCCACACACAACTCACTGACTTCATCCATTTCACCACAAACTTCCATCCAGCACTCAAACACACCTGAACCATTTCTGAATTTCCCTACGATTTCTAGACCTCATTATCTCCATAGCAGGTGATAGACTACTGACCGACATCCACTATAACCCCACTGACTCCCATGGCTACTCATTGTTCTGTTTGTGTGGTCGTTTTCCTCACTCTTGATTAAATGCAGGGTCGATCGTGGTTTTTCAATAATTATGAAAAGATTTTCATTAATATTGTATCCTTCATGATATTAGGTTACACAAAATTTGGACCACCAATGAAGCAGTTTTGCACTGTAGAGTATCACAAAATGGATTGAAATTATCGAGTGAAATTAATTGACCCATGTATATAACCATACATAACCTTCAGCAAATGACAATAGACAAGGTCACCAGTATGCAGAAACATAATCTGTAAATAGTGAGACTCTGCCAGACCAGATTTATTTTCAGTTCGTCAACAAAATAGAGAGAGTACAGAGGAGATTTACTAGAATGTTGCCAGGGTTCCAGCAACTAAGTTACAGAGAAAGGTCGAACAAGTTAGGTCTTTATTCTTTGGAGCGCAGAAGGATAAGGGGGGGACTTGATTGAGGTCTTTAAAATGATGAAAGGGATAGACAGAGTTGAAGTGGATAAGCTTTTCCCATTGAGGTTAGGGAAGATTCAAACAAGAGGGCATGACATGAGAATTAAAGGGCCTGTCCCACCAGCATGCGCCTGCATGTGGCAAGCGCAACCAAACCGGCAGCAGGGGCCGCGCGGAGGTCGGGTGAGTGGCGCAACGCGGCGCAAAGTGAGGCGAACTTGGAGCGAAGTCCAAGGTAAGTTCGCCAGGACTTAGAGGGGCACACAGAGAGGGGCACGGAGGCACACACACACACAGGGCCACGGAGCCACACACATAGAGGGTCACGGAGGCACTTACAAATAGGTTGACGGAGGCACGATGTCCGGGCGGTGTGTAAATGTCAAGGCGACTGCGAGCCGACAAGCCGTTGCCGTGCGTAATGTTTGGACATAGTCGGTTTTTCAGAGCCCCGCGCGGTGTCGGAACGAACTCGGGATGAACTCCGCACAATTCAGCACGGCTCCGGCGATCGAAGTGGGACCGGCCCCACGACGCCGGACGGCTCAAGCGACCACGTTAGGTCGCGCTAATCGCATAGAGTTGCATGCTGGTGGGACAGGCCCTTTAGGGACAGAAGTTTAGGGGTAACATGAGGGGGAACTTCTATACTCAGAGAGTGGTGGCTGTGTGGAATGATCTTCCAGCAGAAATAGTGGAGGCAGGATCGATTTTAACATTTAAAAGTAAAGTGGATAGGTATATGGACAGGAAGGGAATGGAGGGGTACGGTCTGAGTGCAGGTAGATGGGACTAGGGGAAAATAAATGGTCGGCATGGACTGGAAGGGCCAAGAAGGCCTGTTTCCGTGCTGTAATTGTTATATGGTTATATGGTTATATGGTTATAAGAGTTTGTACCTTTGGTTTGGTCATTTTATGAAGTTACCATGGAATTTTGAGATTATGTGGTTGCCCAAAAATATACTTGAAACTGGCCACATACCCAATGGAAATATAACATAATTTTGCTTTTAAAATATCTACATGAGAACAATTTTCCTATCTTCCAGACATGATTTCCTTTGTGAAAACACTTACTATTGATTATAGGAACGTTATTAGTAGTTGTACATTAAAATGTTGCAATATGGGAATTATTGTCACATTAAAGTGGCAGCCACACCAGGGGTGGTGGCGAGGAATAGGGGGAAACCGTTTTCGGTCACTTACCTTGACGGAGATGAGACTTTTCTCGTTGCATCTTCGCCCCCACCTCACGGCCTAACAACTGGTTTGGTGCGGCCTTTCTTGGAGACGGCCCAGAGCTTCAGTAGCAGGCGCGGCGGACTTACCATCGTGGCTTGTACATTGGGCCGTCCATAGTGGCAACTACGGAGGGTTCATGGCCCCGACCACGGGTGAACAAGGAGGAAGACTGAACGTTATTGCCTTCTATCACAGGGAAGGATGTTGATTCCACTGTGGTGGATGTTTATATTGTGTGTTGTGTTATTTTTGATTGTATGGCTGCATGGTAACCCAAATTTCACTCTAGCTTGATGGTGCACGTGACAATAAATGTGAACTTGAACTTGAACAAGAGATGAATTCCAAATTGATATTTAAAGGACTTCAAATGTTCTCTGTCATAGAAGGTCAAATTAACATTCTCTGGGATTTTGAGGGAGGCACCTTGATTGTATTCTGATGTTGCAAGCAATTGTTTTACTCCGGAGTCACGTGAGTGACTACGTGAAGACCCCGCCAGCACGCATGCGCGACATATTGTCGAACGCATTGTGAAGCGACAGGCAGGAGGAACGTCGCTCCTCCAGCGTAAATTTAAAAACGGCCTGCAGGTAAGTACTTACCATTCCTGAGGTCCTTGTCGGTTCTGTGTTGTTTGCATTACAGAGCGCACCAACATGGAGTCCAGGACAAAGTCCAAAAGAGCCGCTGCCAAAATTGCTGCTGAGGACCGCGAAAGAGGCAGCCAGCAGCGGTCGATTTCTCCAGAGCTGCTTGTTCAAACTGCAGCCCCCGGCTTCACGCCACTACAGCCCGCAGGTGCTCCTCGGACTGCCGGCAAATCCACCCGGAAGTCGTGCAGGTCCGCTGACTCGGCTGAGTCCGGACTGGAGGACACCCCGCCCGCGGGAAGAAACAGCGGTTGACTATCCCGCATGGAGCGAATGGTGGAGCAGTTGCTCCAACGTGACCTGCTGCAGCAGGGGCATGGTCACAGTGGGTCTCATAGCAGACCCACGGCAGCATCCTTTACAGGGCTGCCTAATGTCTCACCCTCCTTGCAGGGGAGCACAAGGAGTCAGAACTGGGCTGACCCTGAAGAGGGGAGTGTGGCTGAAGATACACCAATGCTAGGGGTGCCAGAGAGGAGCTATTGGGAATGGTTACGAAATTTGCGATGCCTACCCAAAAAGGGCTGCCGTTGCATCCAAAGTTGGCAGCCAGTATCAATTCCATGGCAACGTAACCAACTGCAAGAACAAGCAATTAATGATTCGGCAGCCAAATACTTAGATCTGGAGAATTGTGTCTCCGTCAACGTGCCTGCTGTTAACAACTCCATTTGGGGTAACATGAGCCCTGGCATCAGGAGCCAGGAAGTGAAACTCCAGAAGATCCTCAAACTACTGGCTGCTGGAATTACGGCAGTTGCCAGGTCAGTGGATGGAGTGGAAATGCCAGAGGAGCTGCAGGATGCTCTAGCTCTCCTATGTAACACTCAGCATAAGATAAACAGTTACAGGAAGAGTGTTATCCGACCTGCACTGAACCCCAAGTTCGCGGGGTTGTGCAGACCCAGCAGTGCACAGCCGCCAACATTACTATTTGGGGACAACCTGCCTAAACAGGTAAAAGACCTCGATGAAGAGGCAAAGGCAATAGGCATGATTAAAGTGCCGGCTGTCTCCTAGTCCTCATACCAGCGGCGGCAGCACCCCTATGCATCCACCAGCAGACAACGCTACAACAGCGATAGACCACCTGCTGGTGAAAGCTCGAAGGCCGTCCAACCTGCTCAATGGTCTTTTTTAGACCATGGCCCAGCACGGCCTTCTTGGGAGATGCGCCAACCCAACACCACAGTGCCTCCACATCACAAGAAATAAGGACAGAGGCAACCAACGCAGCACCGCCGGTAACCATGGAGGTAGGTGGGTCTGGTTGCCTCATGAACATCGCATGTTTAAACTCCTCATGGGTTGGGGGATGGTTGCACTTGTTTCGGGATGCATGGAGCACATTAAATACTGATCCTTTCATACTGGAAAGTATTCAGGGATATAAAATTGAATTTGTTGACAAACTCCCTTCCCCTGTTCAGCATACACCTAGTCGAAAGTTTGTACTTACTTTCACAGAAAGAAAAGACAGATGGTCACGCTGAGCTCATAATGCTACATTCAAAAGGTGTAATTGAGAAAACCAAAAGAGAGTTTCATGAGTTTGTATCGAACATTTTTGCTAAAAATAAAAAAGACGGCGGATGCCGCATCATTATTGATTTGACAGAACTGAATATTCTCATGCAGTATGCCCACTTCAAAATGGAAACCTTTGTCACTGCCAAACAACTAGTTTCCGAGGGGTACTTCATGGCTTGCATCAATCTAAAGGATGCATACTATTCAGTACCAATAGACAAGGATCATCGCAGATATTTGAAATTTGTCTGGATGGGGCAACTCTGGCAGTATAAAGCGCTACCTATTGGATTATCATCAGCACCCAGACTGTTTACCAAATTATTAAAACCAGCTTTAGCGTGTCTCAGGAAAAAAAAACATATTGTTATGGCTTACCTCGATGATATTTTAATCGTGGGGAAAACCTTGGAGTTGGCCAAATTGGCTGTCTCAGCCACTGAGCACTTATTTCAAAAGCTGGGGTTTATCATCCATCCAAATAAATCAAAATTGATGCCTTCTATCACTATGGGCTATTTGGGATTCACAATTGACTCTGTTCATATGTCTGTCACTTTGCCACCGAACAAAGCGTCAGACTTGATAGAAGCATGCAACAGCCTTACTGGCATCAGGAAACCGTCGGTCCGGCAAGTAGCCAGGGTGATTGGGAAGCTTGTGGCTGCTTTCCCAGCCACACAATTTGGACCACCGCATTACCAAAACCTACAAAGGGCAAAAATTGCAGCACTCAAGTATCACACGGGCCATTTTGACAGGCCAATGCAATTACCAGGGAAAGCTAAATTGGAATTAAAATGGTGGATAGACAATGCTCGACATTGCTCTAACCCCATCACAATCACAAACCCCTCGGTTATACTACAAACTGATGCCAGCGCACAAGGTTGGGGAGCAACTAATACCGCCTCCAGTTGCGGTGGTAGATGGAGTGCACATGAATTAACCCTACTCCTGGCACTGGGAATTAATTATCTAGAAATGCTGGGAGCATTTCATGGAATCTGGGCTTACTGTTCGGACATGCACCATCTGCACGTACGCTTACAAATTGATAAACCACTGTGGTGGCTTATAGCAATCATATGGGTGGAATAAAGTCGATATCCTGTGACGAATTGGTCAATACAATCTGGCACTGGTGTCTAGAAAGGAACATTTGGATATCAGCCACTTACCTTCCAGGTAGGCTAAATACAGTGGCGGACACCAGGTCACGCAAGTTTAATGACAACATCGAATGGATGTTGGACCGCAAAGTGTTTACCGATGTTGTTGATCGGTATGGAACACCAGATATCGACCTTTTTGCATCCAGACTTAATCACCTAATATAAACCCATGTTGCATGGGAACCAGACCCTGGGGCAGTAGCGATGGACGCTTTCTCGCTACACTGGGGGAGTTTGTTTTTCTATGCAGTTCTGCCTCATCAGTCGGGTCTCGCAAAAAAATACAAGACTCCGCATCGGGTATTCTGGTTGTGCCCGACTGGCCAACTCAACAATGGTTCCCTGTGGTACTGGACATGGTCTCAGAACCATGCATTCCAATAACTACACATCCGAGTTTATTGGTACACCCTGTGACAGGAGAGAGCCACCCGTGCCATGACCGGATAAACCTATTGGTTTGCAGCGTTTGAAAAGGCCACTTCTGGATTTTGGACTCTCAGACCGAACAATCAACATCATCACAGCATCATGCAGGGAGTCCACCAGGAGACAGTACCTCACTTACGTGAGGAAATGGGAGGTGTTCTGTGCCAAAACAAACACCACATATGACACAGCCACCATCACAGAAGTGTTGGAGTTCCTGGCAAGCCTTTATTTCGATGAAGGTTTGAGCTACAGTGCCATCAACTGTGCCAGAAGTGCCTAATCCAATTATCTCGGACAAGGTTGCGATCACCTTACAGTGGGGTCTCACCCTTTGGTGTCGAAACTAACGAGGGGAATATTTAATTCAAATCCCCCCAGGCCAAGATATTCCCAGACCTGGGATATCGGCATTGTACTAACCATGCTCCGAGGGTGGGCATCAACGTCTCTTTCATTGGACAAATTGACCTATAAAATGGTAATGCTGATGGCACTCGTGACAATGCACCGGGTCCAGTCCTTACACAAGCTAAGTATCGATGCCATGGCTATAACCAACAAAAAGGTAACTTTCTTTATACAGGGGTTACTTAAACAAGACAGGCATGGATCATCTGGTCGAAAGTTGGATTTCCTGGCTTACCCCGTAGACAGCTGTTTATGCATAGTGACCCACCTTTTACGCAACATGGAGGTCACAAAGAGTCTCAGGGGCACGGAGATGGGTTTGCTTATAAGTCACAAACGTCCTCATCACAGAGTCACCGTGCAAACCATTTCAAGATGGTTAAGGGTGGTATTGGGTGCAGCGGGGGTGGACACTAACGTGTTTAAATCTCACTCCACCAGGGCTGCATCCACATCGGCGGCAAGGATGATGGAAGTTCCAATGGACCACATTCTTGCAACGGCGGGTTGGACAAATGAAAAAACCTTTCAACGGTTTTATAATAAACCCGTGGCCGCGCCTGAGACGTTTGCCGACAGAATATTAAGTTCTGTATTATAATTTCCCCGATGTAGGGGTATTATTATTTGGTATTGTTAAATAAATACCCTTTTGTTTTTCAGCACAGTTTCATGTCTGAAATATGTTAACATACTTCCTCCATTTGTCATTATGGCAGTGTGTGAACATGGACCCGTTCCAGGGCATAAACTCACAGAGCTTTGAAATCTTCACGTAGTCACTCACGTGCTTCCGA
The DNA here is from genome assembly GCA_963514005.1 of Raja brachyura. The sequence continues at coordinate 11,403,305 of OY740794.1, read as the reverse complement.
AGTAAAATAGTAAGATTAAACGAGAACTTACCAATTTGAAGTTTGATCTTTATTTTATGAGGAGTTACGATGAGGGATTACGTGCCCTCCGCTCCCAAACCCTCTATTATAAAGGTCAACTGGTATGCTAGTTCTCTTATCTTACTGTTAGTCAACTTTGGTATCTGTGATTTCACACCACTGCTTTGAAGAATGTCGTGCATGCGTGCTGGCGGGGTCTTCACGTAATCCCTCATCATAACTCCTCATAAAATAAAGATCAAACTTCAAACTGGTAAGTTCTCATTTAATCTTACTATTTCCACTAGCTCAGCACTGCCACCAAGTGTTATTTATTGGCAAACCAGTAGTTTATAATTTATGAATCCCTCTTCTGCAAGGAGCTGACCACTGGCCTGTGAGTCGGTAATCATTTATTCAGGGCAGCCAACTGCCCATGTCTCCCTCACAAGAAACAGACTATCCACTGACGTCTATTATAAACCTACTGACTCCCACAACTATCTAGAATACACTTCTTTCCACCCTACCTCCTGCAAAAACTGCATACCCTACTCTTCCATCTGTGCCACATCTACACCCAAGATGAGGCGTTCCATACCAGGACATCCGAGATGTCTTCATTCTTTATGTGATTTCCCTGTCTCTAAACACTTTAACTTTGGTGGCGCAGGGGTAGAGTTGCTGCCTTACAGCGCTTGCAGCGCCGGAGACCTGGTCTCGATCCTGACTACGGGTGCTGTCTGTATGGAGTTAGTACGTTCTCCCCGTGACCACGTGGGTTTTCTCTGAGATCTTCAGTTTCCTCCCACACTCCAAAGACATACACGTATGTAGTTTAATTGGCTTGGTGTATGTGTAAAATTGTTCCGAGTGTGTGTAGGTTAGTGTTAATGTGCGGGGATCGCTGGTCGGTGTGGACTCAGTGGGTACAAGAGCATGTTGCGTCACTGTATCTCTTAAACTGAAACTAACACAAAATTCCCCCTCCATTCCCACACTGACCTTTCTGCCTTGGGCCTCCTCTACTGTCACAATGAGGCCCAATGCAAATTGGAACAACAGCACCTCATATTTTGCTTGGGCAGCTTGCAACCCAGTGGTATGAATTGTTTCAGGTAGGTCTTGGCTTTTTAACAACACACCCAATCCTAGCATCAAAGAAATGTTCACAGGGTTCTGTCTTCACCATGCTCTGGGTGAAACCATTTTCCTTGTCTCCCAATTACTCTTCAAACCAAATAAAGGTCCACCACCAATTTTCCGGCAACTGATTGTCTGGAATATCCTTTAATCCGGACAAAATCATGGGAGCGCACTTCAAATCCTCCTCCAATAATCGCCTTGAAAACGTGGCGCCCTGGCCGTGTAATGTGGCCGATCTTGACCTTCCGCGCAGATTGTGGGGGGGAGTCAGATTTGCTCCCTCCAGCTGGGTTTCTGGAACTCCGGCCCAGCCAGAGCCGGCAGATTCATTCCCATGGCCGACTTCCAAAGCTGACTTTGCGGGCCCAGTATCTTGGTCCCTTTGCGGTCTAGGCAGACTGAAAGATTAGAGTGACTGAGTGCGGAGATATTAGATTGCATCAACTTAGCTCCAGAGTTACAGGCCAAGATTAAACTACATTTGGACAGCTTCATGGAAAGTAAAGATTTAGAGGGATATGGGTCAAACGCGGTTAGATTGGACTACTGCAGGTGGGATATCTTTGTTAGCTTTGGCAAGTTGGGCCGAAGGGCCTTTCTCCATGATGTATGACCCTATGACTATATGACTCTATGATTAGAGTGTGAAGGACAAGGGTTATAGGTTAAGAAAATCATGGCTAAAAGCAGGGGTATGGGCTAAGATGGGCTAAGCTGTACAGATGAGAAATATAGACTAATATCAGGATGTCCTGGACTAGATTTACAGGCAAAATATATGGAGCTTTGAAATGAGCTATTGGGTAGATTTAAGGTATTTGGTATCCAAGGGTATATGTTCAGATTAAGGTGTCCAGGAGTGGCACTATGGTTAGCAAATGTCAAGGATTTAGTAAACAGGATACATATGATAATGATAAATACAAATAAATACCAAGACATATGGAAGACAGCAGAATAATGCGATTGTTGAGCAAAATCTGAGTAATGCAAAATATAGAATTTGTTTAGAGTATTCAGAATTAGCAATATAGGGTAAGAGGGTGCTTAGGGCCAGTGATACAAATGTCTAGGACCAGGAATACCAGCTGAATTGAGTTCCAGAGTTATCTAAGTATCAGGGTGAAATGTATCACTGTGAAAAGGTAAATGATGATGTCTGTGATCATGTGTGTGTCTGTGGATGAAGATTAGAAGGCTTTGGACTAGAGGTGTCGGCTCTGATCAGTGTTTTTAGTACATGTGACCATACACATAAATGTAGCCTAAAATTAATGTGTTTAGGACTAATGGTTCAGGCTGAGATTGGGGTGTCTTGGGCCAAAGGTATGAATTTGCAGATAGGACCAGTATTATGGTAAGGATTAGGGTGCTTTGGATCACGTGACATGTGCACACTAAGACTAGAGTCTCTAGAACCTGGATACCTTGGATTACCATGTCTAGAACTACGGCATAAACACTGAGACAATTGTGTCTCGGACCATGGGTGTAGCCTAGAATTAGCTGTTCAGGGCCAGGACTAGACTAAATCAAGACCATGACCTTATGACCAAAAGTGATATAGCAGCCTAAAAATATTGTTGGCCATTGGAAGAAAACACAGATGATCAATCTCAATTATTTTGTTGACGTATCCATGAAACTTCTGTTTATCAGTGCATATCAACTTCTGTCAGATACGTTAGAAGCAGCTTCTTACTGTAATGCTGAACACACTCGCTGATCAATGTGCTGAATCAAAAACTAATCATGTCACAATAGAAAAATTGTTTCAAATATTAAGAAATGTAAATCAAGATATGTTAAGTTGTGACTCTTCTTCTATACACATGGTGGCAGCAAATTGCAGAGACAAACTTTTATTGGGTGGGGATGAAGGCTGCTTACACACACACAGAAACTCATCCTGTGTTTAGTATTAAAGATATGATGCAGCACGGGCAGTGAACTCCACTTCAGAAATTTGGAAACCAAAATTCAATGGAGCGGACCTTGTTTATTTGCACATTTAGCATATCGAACCTGTGGAATTCTGTGCATACTCTTCGCTATTGCGTCCCTGTGGAATTGCATGCGCTCTTTCAGCTATTGGCCCCAGAGGAATATTGTACACACTTTCTGCTAACATTTCGGATACTTCCCATATCACAATTAATGTACAGCTGCCAAATGGGACACAGAACAACCAGGACTGTACAATTTGTGGATGTCTGCTAGCCTGGAGGATGCTGCAGGAATATGGAGCTGTGGAGTAATGCTGGACTTGGATCTAATGTTGAACCACAGTCAATGGGTTAAGGAGGACCCAAACCTGTGAGTTGGTATGAGGACAGGAAACTTAATAAAGCTGAATATAAATTAATATTGAGAGCTCTCGGAGATGCTAAACTACTGTGAGAAATGTAGATAGATGTCAAAATGCTGTGGTTTGAGCACTATTCTGCATTTAATGCAATGTCACCTTTGGTTAACAGTCTGCCTTAACCTTATGGTAAAGTGGGTCAGAGAATGTCTCTGCTTAAAACTCGCTCCTCTCAATAATTGCTATCCCAAAATGAACCTTTACTTAGTTATTTATCGCAGGGCAAACTTGTTGCTGATGGTCCTAATAAATGCCACACTCTAATAGAATGTAGAGTAATTCTCTGAATTTAGTCGTTAGGCTATTAACTCACTGAGACAAAACTTGCTGGGACTCTTATATATCGGCGAGACCAAACGTAGACTGGGCAATCGATTCTCTGAACACCTTCACTCAGTCCGCCTGGGCCTACCTGATCTCACGGTTGCCAAACACTTTAACTTCCCCTCCCATTTCCACACTGGCCTTTCTGCCCTGGGCCTCCTCCATTGTCACAGTGAGGCTAAATGCAAATTGGAGGAACAGCACCTCATATTCCGCTTGGGCAGCTTACAACCCAGCGGTATGATTCTTGATTTCTCTAACTTCAAGTAACCCTTGCATCCCCCCTCTCTGTCCATCCCTCCCCCAACTATCAATGTCGTCCTGGTGAGTTTCATTGTCTATAACTCCTTTTCACCCCACCCACAGCTAACAATGACCTGCTTCCTTTATCATCGTTACTTTTTTACCTATCTTTCATTCACTTGTTCTATATCTCTCTATATCACCATCTCTATCTCTAATTTCCCTTTCCCCAACTCTCAATCTGAAGAAGGGTATCGACCCGAATCGTCACTTATTCCTGTTCTCCCGAGATGCTGTCTGACCTGTGGAGTTACTCCAGCTTTTTGTGTCTATCTTCGAGACAAAAAACACATGGGTTGTTATGGGGCAGATGACTGTGGGATGGTTTTGCATGGATGCTCCTGATTATCTGTTGTATCATCAATGATCTTCTTCTTTCGTGTCCATCTTCCATGTTTTAAATGTTGACTTCCCTGTCATCGTCCGTCCTGAAAATGACGCAAGCTTCCGGCGGCAATCAGTCGAAGCCATCACTTGTCGCTATAGATGGTAGCAGAATTAGCTCGGGATACTTCCAGTTTCCAGACCCGCGACGTGGACGTTTCTGCTATGGGGCTATCGCCAATGATGAAAAATGCTCAGCCAAATGTCCCATCACCTTTCTTGCACCAGCATTAGAATAAGCAAGCTGATACCCCCCTCCTCTTGAAAATCCAACAACCCCTCATCCCCACCATGTAGCCCTCATTCTTGGAATGATCGCATCAAGAACACACATAATAAGATCAGATTTATTCTACTGTGCAAGGAAAGCCACATACTTGTCATTCTCAGAACTGTAATCAATAGCTCCCTGCAGTCATTGAATTGCTTAGAATTAATTCATAAATGTTACATTTAAAAAAAGTCACAATGAATCAGAAACAGCCTGATTGCTTCCAGCTGGTTGTATAGTGAATGTTTAAATATGATTCTGATTAATTAGTTGACGTTCCTATATATGGATCATACCCATCATAAGTAGATTGCTGTGAAAAAATGGTAGTAAACGTGGTTGCTCTGCTTCATACCTACTGCTTCGAGTCAATTAATTTTTACCAAATGGAAAACAAGTAGGGTTTATCATGCATCTAAAATCAAATAGGTCTGGAAGTGACAATGAAATGTCCTCAACTTGAAATTTCACCATTGGTTCTCTCTCCAGGATTACATCAAAGGCTGTTTCTCTGACCATTTGACCTACAGTCCGATATTCTCTTCCTGCATATCCTATATTTAATTTAATGAAGCTCTGAATTCGAAGAGAGTAATAATGCTATGCATATAATGTATTTCAATGTGTTCGGACTAAACCTTTATAGAATTCGCTTCTTCGCAATTTCAAGTTTAGGACTTCACATAATTTCAACTCACTAATTCCATAGAGCTTTGAGAGTTTGCAAAGTCATAGAGTGATAAAATGTGGACACAGGCCCTTCAGCCCAACCTGCCTATACCGGCCAACATGTCCCAGCTACACTTGTCCCACCTGCTTGCGTTTGGTCCATATCCCTCCGAACGTGTCCTATCCATCTATCTTCCTAACAGTTTCTTAAACATTGTGATAGTCCCTGCCTCAACTACCTCCTCTGGCAGCTCGTTCTATACACCCACCACCCTTTGTGTGAAAAGGTCACCCTTCAGATTCCTATGAAATCTTTTCCCCTTCACCTTAAATCTATGGCCTCTGGTCCTTGAATTATTCTTATAATTCTTTATTATTTTTCTCTTCCATGGTCATGAAACAGAAGAAGCCAAGACCAGTCAAAATAAACTAGTTGAGGTGAATTGAGACATTTTGAGACGTTAACAGTCAAATGGTGCTTTGTTTCATTTTGAATTAAAATAACATTTTATCTGAACTTTATCTATAAAAGCAAATCAGTGTGGTTATATGACACCAAATAGGCTTTTAATCCATGGGATGGTCTCAATCAGTTGGCATTGGGTGGCTAGCTGGCAGAAGGCAGGAGATGATGGTAGGAGGGCTTGCTATCTGTCTGCCATTTGGCCATGTGTTAGGCCAGCAGGCCAGGCAGCTACAGTAGTAGAAGATGTTATGAGGAATGGACAGGGCAGATACTGGGATGATATTTCCTCAACCTGGAGATCCTGGAATTAAAGGAAAATATCTCATGAAGTAGGATCAGCCATCTAGAACCAGGAGGGGATAAATTTATTTACTCGAAAGCCTGAAATCTTTAAAAGTCTTCGTTATCCTTGGCTGTGGATGGTCAGTTGTTGAGTGGATTGAAGATTGATAGATTCCAGGAGACTGAACCTTGGTCTGCCCAAAGTCTGCTGGATCTCCCAGTCGCTGATCATTTTAACTCCCCTTCCCATTCCCATACTGACCTTACACTCCTGGGCCTCCTCCATTACTGGAGTGACCACATGAAAATTGGAGGAACGACACCTCATATTCTACTTACAACATGCATCTAAAGCTTCAATATTTCAATAGAGCTTATTTTACAGTGCACATCAGTAATTGGTATCAATGTTTATCTTTCTGTGATTCCATACCATTCAGAGGACAGTGAATAATTCCAAATGCTGGCAGAAAGGGCCAGGGTTGATTACTCAACCGCTCACCAATACAGAACACTAGATATGGAGGATGCACTGAATTTTCCAAGTTAGTCTGCACTATCAGTAAACATCACGGTTCACAAAGCTCTGGGCAATAGGATCATCAGCCCACGTTGTCCAACACACTTGCAATCCATTGCCAGGGCTTTCCAATCAGTCCCTCTCCCACACTTTCCGGAGGACCCACCAGCTTTTTTCTTTCCGGATGGTACCATTTCAACGTGCAGCTGTAAAGGGGGAACACAATATGGGTGGCGAGGTGGGGGAGAGGGAATTCCTTCTTACTGCAAAAAAAGTAAAGGATGGCCTACTAAGATTTGCCTTACAACAAACACTTCATTTGAACACTGAGAAAATTCGCCAAACCTCCAATAAGTCTCACACTCTTCTACATATGCACTATACTGTCAGGTTGCATCACAGCATGGTTTGGGACCAGCTCTGCTCATGAATGCAAGAAAGATTTTGCAAAGTCCATCACACAGACCAGACTCACCATCTACACTTCACGCTGCCTTGGGCAAACAGCCAACATAATCAAAGACCTTTCCTACCCCTCGTATTCCTTATTCTCCCTACTCCCATCTGACTGAAGATACAAATGCATGAAAGCACATACCACCAGACTAACATAGAAACATAGAAACATAGAAATTAGGTGCAGGAGTAGGCCATTCGGCCCTTCGAGCCTGCACCGCCATTCAATATGATCATGGCTGATCATCCAACTCAGTATCCCGTACCTGCCTTCTCTCCATACCCTCTGATCCCCTTAGCCACAAGGGCCACATCTAACTCCCTCTTAAATATAGCCAATTAACTGGCCTCAACTACCCTCTGTGGCAGAGAGTTCCAGAGACCCACCACTCTCTGTGTGAAAAAATTCCTTCTCATCTCGGTCCTAAAGGATTTCCCCTTATCCTTAAGCTGTGACCCCATGTCCTGGACCTCCCCAACATCGGGAACAATCTTCCTACATCTAACCTGTCCAACCCCTTAAGAATCTTGTAAGTTTCTATAAGATCCCCTCTCAATCTCCTAAATTCTAGAGAGTATAAACCGAGTCTATGCAGTCTTTGTTCATAAGACAGTCCTGACATCCCAGGAATCAGTCTGGTGAACCTTCGCTGCACTCCCTCTATGGCAATGATGTCCTTCCTCAGATTTGGATACCAGAACTGTACGCAATACTCCAGGTGTGGCCTCACCAAGACCCTATACAACTGAAGTAGAACCTCCATGCTCCTATACTCAAATCCTTTTGCTATGAAAGCTAACATACCATTCGCTTTCTTCACTGCCTGCTGTACCTGCATGCCTACTTTCAATGACTGGTGTACCATGACACCCAGGTCGCGCTGCATCTCCCCTTTTCCTAATCGGCCTCCATTTAGATAATAAATGGGACAGCTTCCCCCCCTCTGTCATCAGGTTTCTGAATGGTCTTTCTATAAGCTAGGGTGCGGTCTGATATTCCTCTACCTCTTTGCGGACATTGGACTTTGTCTCTGGAATTGTTGCGTTATAGTGCTGACAACTATATTCTGCACTCAGTATCTTTCCCATACTTTGGCTTGATTGTACTGATGTACAATATTATCTGATTTGATTGGATAGCATGCAAAAAAAGAGCTTTTCACCATACCTTGGCGCACTTGATAATAATAGACCGAAACATCGACCTAAACAATCCAGCAGTAGATATATGTTCAGATATATGAGAATATTTCACAGCTACCATGACTTTCTGCTGGATTATATGTGATTGGAATACTGAAAGTTCATATTTGTCAGCTTTTATTGTTCTAGGCATCTCTTTGGTGGAGAGGGAACGGTCACATGACCAGCATGAGTTCTTGCCCTTGATGTACTGACATCTAATGTCAACATCTTTTGCTTGCTGTCACATGGGCAGTACAATGGGCCCAGCAACATTCTGTATTAAATTGGTCCATTATCCTCACAATCACAATGACATTTTCTTCATTTTTACAAGTCAGTTAGAATCAAACCACTTCCTGCAAGTGGCGTGTGTTTTTACAAGCGACCCAATCAGCAAAGTGCTGGGATTTCAGGTTTATTTTTTAATTTATAGAGTTTTAGAGATACAGCGCGGAAACAGGCGCTTCGGCCCACCGAGTCTGCGCCAACTAGCAGCCCCCACACATTAACACTGTCCTACACACACACACACACACTAGGGACCATTTACATTTATACCAATTCAATTAAACCGCAAACCTGTACGTCTTTGGAGTGTTGGAGGAAACTGAAGCTCTTGGAGAAAACCCACGCAGGTCACGGGGAGAATGTATGAACTCCTGAATAGACACGATTTGAATAGACACATTTTCACATGCTATTATAAAAATTAGTTTGCTATTTTTGAATCTATCGGTCAGAAAAAATTATTCCTAGCCCATTTTATTTTGCCTTGAAGTGTCAATGATGTGAAATTAATTTACAATTGTGGAGGGAAGTAAAATGCTTTTTCCTACAGCAGTGCGATTCTCTCTGGATAAACTCAAATATAGTTTGTCAGTCGGAGTCAACTAAGTAAAAGTCCCTAGGTAGCTGCCATATGGATTAATATTTGTTAAACATCTCCTAGGAATGTGACTTCCTACTGGCCTTTGCATGAATATTGCATAAGATAAGCTTCCGTGGTATTGAGGGAGATATATGAGTAGATCAGTTGAGAGACAGTAAAAAGAGATAAAGCATAAATGGTTACTTTACCTAGCCAAGCGGTAAATATTAGGGTACATGAGGGCCATTGCTGGGGCCTCACCATGACTTTCCACCTTTAAGTAACCCTTGCTTTCCCTCTTTCACCATCTCTCCCTCTTCCTAGGTCTCCGACAGGTCTGACTGTCCCCCTAATTAAATTTTATCTCTGTATGCTTCGTTGTCAACCACTCCTAGCTATCAATGATCTATTCCTTGACATCCCCTTTTATGTCTTGTTTTCACACCTTACCCTTCCTTACCTCTGTGTCTCCCTCACCCCTGACTCTCAGTCTGAAGAAGGGTCTCGAGCCAAAATGTCACCCATTACTTCTCTCTAGAGTTGCTGCCTGTCCCGCTGAGTCATTCCTGCATTTTGTGTCCATCTTCGGTGTAAACCAGCATCAGTAGGTCCTTCCTTCACAGCTCACTGTTTCCAGTGTAGATGAAAGGTTTTACTGAAATGTGGCTAGGTTTTGTAGACTATACAAATATGAATTGTATGCAGGTTGTGAGGAGAACTCAAAAAAACATCTGTGTAAGACTATAGACAAGATAAGTGGGCAGACATATGGCAGATGAAGTATTTAAGAAAGAACTGCAGATGCTGGAAAAATCGAAGGACAAAAAAAGGACAAAAATGCTGGAGAAACTCAGCAGGTGAGGCAGCATCTATGGAGGAAGGAATAGGTGACATTTCGGGTTGAGGCCCTTCTTCAGATGAAGTATAATGTGAGTAGATGTGAAGGAATATTGGAAGGTAGAGCAAAAATTTAAGAAGGAAAATAAGATGCTGGACTTTATGCAGGAGGAATGGAGATGGAGGGGCACGGTGCAGGAACCACAGGTCAGCGTGGGCTCGGTGGGCAGAATGGCCTGTTTCCATGCTGTATCCCTAAACTAAACTAAACCAAACTAAAATAGGAAAGTTTTACGATAACAGCAGAAGATTTTGGTGAGATGCTATCTGGGGTTTTGCATTTAATGTTGATCTTACATCGGAAGTAGGAGTATACTATCTGTCTGTCTGCCTGTCTGCCTGCCTGCCTGTCTGCCTGGCTGCCTGCCTGTCTGTCTGTCTGTCTGTCTGTCTGCCTGTCCACAAGCCGTGGCTGAGTGAACTGTGAGTCCAGTAGGTTCACCACCCCCGCCCACACACGCCCATCCCCCTCCCCTTGCACACCACCCCCCCGCGGCAGGTCACGATAGCAGCAGGCCACAGCAGTGCTTCTCCCCTCCCCCCACCAGCCCCAGCCTAAAGCCTCCCCGTCACCAGCTGCAGGAATAGCCCAAGAATCCATTCAGCCCACAATGCCCATACTAGCCCTCTGGAAACCAGTCCCTTCGGACCTCCAAAAAGCCCCCCCCCCCACTACCGCCTGAAGCTGTCCTCCTCCCCGGCTGCAGGACACTCCCCCACCGGCCCTCGACAGCCCCCGCCTGAAGCCGACCCTCTTCCCGGCTGCAGAACGCAACGAGACACGAAACAAGAAAGAATGGGCTGAATAAATCTCCTCTTAAACATTTAAATTGTTGTTATATTTTAAGAGTTGTTCACATTTTAAGCTTTAATAAATCCCTTTTCCACAGCTGCACCTGCACGGTAATACCTGCGTGTTCTACGTCACAATGGGATGCCAATGGGAGTGAATGGCTGCGCTGAGTTTGGGGGGGGGTGAGTGAGTGCGTGGGGGGGAAGGGCAAGGGGCGGATTGGGGGGGGTGTGAGAGGAGGGGGGATCAGAGGCGTCACAACGGGAACCCGTCAGCCGCACCTGCGCAGTTGGGTGCTATGCATAAGTGGTGGAATATTAGAATAGGTAGAGAGGTGGAATATTGCGTTGAGGGACAAGGCCTCCCGTGTGACAATGAGACTCAATGGGTCCCACTTAGTCTGATACTATACTAAAACTCTTCCCTTTGTTCTTGTGTCTGTTTGGGCCAGGGTTGTGTCAGCTTTCTGTCAATCGCCCTAATTCCTATCTTCTTCCAAATGCTTGGCCAGAGCCTTCCCATTTTCACACATGTTACTGACATTTTTCCAGCAGACGCGATAGATATCTTCCCGTCCCATTTCAACCTATATCTCCCAAGTTCGTAATATTTTAAAAAAAGTTAAAAAAAATTAAAGTTCTTCAAGCTCACCCATTTTGAAGAAAGAAATTCGGACTGAAAATCACAATCCATTCGCACGCTCCTAGCGCGAGGGTCACTCAAACCCGCTCGGCCCAGCTCCATCGGCTCCGCTCGATGAGGTGAGGGAGGGGTTGGGGGAGTGCAGGGGCGGAAAACCCGGAGGGGTCAGAGGGGACACGCCGCCCCCCCATGTTTTGAGAGGTGGGGGACATCCCCCCCAAGTTTTTGTCTTCCGGATTTTAAAATCTCCGCTTTCCGCGAGACAGTGGGGGTGGGACTGCTGATCGAGGGCGCCGATTGGACGAGAGAGACGTCGGTCAGCAGGCAATGGGGGCGGGACATGATGATTCGGCGCAATGATTGGAGGAGGGAGATGCGAGTGGGGGGGTGGGACTGAGGATAGAGTGCGGTGATTGGAGGAGGGAGGCGTGGCACAGACCTGCGCCTCATCTGCAGTCAGGATCGATCCCGGTCTCCAGCGCTGTCCCATCCCCACCTGAGTGCCCCCCCCCCATGGGTGGCCAGAGATGTTGGCAGTCAGACGGGCGCGGCGCCCCCAGACCCACAGCCAGCGCTAAACCCAGCTCACTCTGCCTGTCCCGCTAAGTGAACGCGCCTGGGCTTGCGGGAAATATGGTCAGCGCGGAGAAGCAGCGCTGGTATCCCGTCTGTCCAGACAGGGCTGTAGTTAACCTGGTGAGACAGGCAGAGTTGGCTGCATTTAGCGCTGGATTGAGCCTCAGAAGCCTCGCGCATGTGTGAGTGAGTGTGTGCATGCGCGCGGCCGCCAAAAAATTGTGTCCTCCCGTCCCCTCCATGTTTTGATAGCGAGTTCCGCTCTTGGGGGAGTGAAGGAGGGGAAAAATATCCTGGGGATTTGAGGAGCGAGTGTGGGGGGATTGGGGGAGAGGAGGGGGTAGGGAGAGGTGTTCAAACATCTACACTCTCTCACGCCTCCTCCCTCTCTACCCTCTCTACCCTCTCTCCTCCCTCCCTCTCTATTTACTCCACAGGCCAATGTTCCTGATCAGTAAACTATGTGCTTGATAATGCGGTGAACCAGAGAGAAGTGCTCAAATCCCTCGAAGGCATCTGTGGGATTTAAATCTAACTAACTAATTAAATATGAGGAAGGATCTTGATCCAAAATGTCACTTATCCGCATCTTCCAGACATGTCGCGGGCTGACGCCTGTATAGTCGTGAATAGTGGCCCAAAGATGCGTACCTTTATCTGGTCGCCGCTGGATTTTCAATATTTTGACATTTTTCAGTGACTCGTTGCAAGTAAGACGGGTGCCGGCAAGCTGCCGAAAAAAACTGCATAAGTCCCTTTGCAGCGCCAGAGGCGCCAGTTCAATCCTGACTGTGGGTGTTGTCTGTGCGGAGTTTGCATGGTCTCCCTGTGATGTCCTCACACATTTGTCCACACGAGCCACGTAATTGGCTTTTGTAAAATTGTAAAAATTGTACATTGTCCCTAGTGTGTAGGATAGTGCTAGTCGGCACGGACTCAGTTGGCTGAAGGGACTGTTCCCATGGTGTATCTCTGAACTAAACTAAACTAAACTAAACAATGTTTTTGACCTTCCCTGTGTCTGGTCTAATGAGACGTGTATCTCGGCCTGAGAGAACAAAATGTAGTGTAAGTTGGGAGATCTTATAGAAGTATACAAAATCATGAGAGGAATACATCGGTTAGATGCACAGAGTCTTTTACCCAGAGTAGGGGAATCAAGAACCAGAGGACATAGGTTCAAGGTGAAGAGGAAAAGATTTAATAGGAATCCGAGGGGTAACGTTTGCACACAAAGGGTGGTGGGTGTGTGGAACAAGCTGCCAGAGGGGGTAGTTGAGGCAGGGACTATCCCAACATTTAAGAAACGGAGGGGGAGGAAACGGGAGAATGGGATAGTGGGAGAAATAGTGCGCACTGGGATGTGAGGGGAGACATGAAAGGTGGAATGTTACCAATAATTGGAGCATTCAATACATATGAGCACACTGTGTGTGTAACAATTGTCGTAACTTTTCCCCTTAGGCTTTATTTCATTCTGTTAAAGCCCTGTCCCACGGTACAAGTTCATTCCAAGAGCACTCCCGAGTTTAAAAAAAATCAAACTCGTGGTAAGCACGGAGAGTGAATGTAGCGGGTACGTTGTAGCTCGGGGACGTCTCTTAGCGGCTCGTAACGCTAACGGCAGGCACTCGGGAAGACTCGCTAACGGCAGGTACTCGGGAAGACTCGCTAACGGCAGGTAAGCACGGGAAGACTCAAAGATTTTTCAACATGTTGAAAAATGTCCACGAGAGCCCCGAGCACCGACGAGCGGCCATTACCGTAAATCTGCGAGTTCGAATCAGGGCAAACTCAGGAGAACTCTCGGAATGAACTCGTACCCTGGGACAAGGCTTTTAATTTCCAAACATTGTCACAAATTCCTGGTTACAAACAACATTAACTACGTCAGGGAAAGCACCTTCAATCTGTAATCTCTCTGTGAAAAATGTCATTTAAAGTCCGACCGTGAGACCAAAGTGATTTATTGTTTGAAGTGGCTGCAATGGAACCTTTACTAATGCAGCAAAATATGAATCCAAATGATTAATCATTTATGATTATTCAAGCATTGCACGCTCTCACCACGAAACTCAGACGACGTGTTATTTTTAAAAGGTGCACCAATATATTTGATGTCAATTTATCATTTTTATAGATTAACAAAAAACATGGATGTTACATGACAAGGGGAAAATTAATTACATGCTTCCTGAGCATCATTTAAAGAATATTCCTTTTTTGCTAGCAGAGTAGTTTTATAGCAATTCATGGAGAATTATTGATCCAAATTCAACCTGTACTTGTCTGCGACCATAAGCAAGGTTTGAGGTACTCAATGGATCAGGCTGCATCTGTGGAGTGAGACAAAATGCTGGAGTAACTCAGTGGGACAGGCCACATCTCTGGAGACAAGGAATGGGTGATGCTTCGGGTTGAGACCCATCTTCAAAGTCTACCCAAAATGATACCCATTCCTTCTTTCCAGAGGTGCGGCCTGTCCTGCTGAGTTACTCCAGCATTTTGTGCCTATCTTCGGTGTAAATCCCCATCTGCAGTTCCTTCCTACACATCTGTGGAGTGAAATGTACATTTGATGTTACGGGTCAATAGCCTTCCACTGCAATGAGAGTGGTGGCAAGATAGACAGTATAAAGAGATAAGGTGGTGGCGTGCAACAGGCGGATCCATTTGGGCAGGAGTGGACTGTTGGATGGGAGAGTGGGATGGAGATAACACAGGCTGGGACATGGATCATGGAGATAACCAGAGGCTGCAGATCATGGTCTCTGATGGGAAGGGAGATGGAGTGTGGAACTAAATAAGAGAGGTGGGTGGGTGGGCAGAGGGAAACCGTGGGGGAGGTGAACACAGGGGGGAGGACACGATGGGAGGAATGTGTGGTTGATGGCAGACGGAGTGGGTGGGGAAATAGCTGGGGGAGGGGGCAGGGAGTTGCAGGAATGTAGGTTATGAGTGAGAGGATCTGCATGGATAGAAGCTCCGAGAGGGTGCAGGTAACCTGAAATTACAGAATTCAATGTTCATGCCTTTGGGCTGTAGACTACTGAGGAAGAATGGGAGGGTCTGCTCATCTCGTTTGCATTTGGCTTCGACCTTGGACTTTATCAGGCCAATGTTATATTTTGCACTTAATGCTGTGCCTTTCATCCTTTCGCTGGGCACTGTGGATGGCCTGATTGTATCCACGTCTAGTCTGTGCTCTGACTTGATAGCATGAAATCATACGTTTTCCACTGTAGCATGTGGCAATAATAAACTAAACTAACCTACTAATTCATGAAACCAGTGTAAATGCGGACGGATGAATAATTGTGTATGACCATCTGTGTGGACATGATCAGAATGCGCAGACTACTCTGGACAGAGTAGTATGAAGGGGGCTGTATGAAGAGGTTCAATGTGGAATGAACAGTGTAAGAAAGGCTAGTGTGGACAAATGTGTGTGGACACAACAAATCGTTGTGGACAGGAGATAGACACACAATGCTGGAGTAACTCAGCGGGACAGGCAGTACCTCTGGAGAGAAGGGATGGGTGATATTTCGGGTCAAGATCCTTCTTCAGACCAGACATGGAGAAGGGTCTTGACCAGAAACATCACCCATTCCTTCTCTCCAGAGATGATGTCTGTCCCGCTGAGTTACTCCACCATTTTGTGTTTATCTTCAGTGTAAACCAACATGTGCAGTTCATTCATAAACATTGTGGACAGCATCCTTGCAGAGGACGACATGTATAGTGAAGGCAAACAGAGTGGATTGAACTAATTTATCTCAAGATTCAATATTTAGTAACCTCGTGTGAAGAAGAAATTGAAACATTGTCGAAACACTCATTGTACCTTCCCCATACTCAAATCGCAGTTTCAGTGGCTGAGACTCGTAACAAACCTAAGAATCGGGGTTATAAATAAATCATTTCTCGTCATTTGGGTTACAATTAATAAAGTGTAACAGTTAAATGTCACATGCTTTTTATGGGAAGATCACCAAAATACATTTGCAAGATTAGCAATATATTTTGTATGTGAAACAGGAAGCGCGTATCATCATAGAGATCATTGTGTATACTGTCATAGATTTTGCTGGCAGGCCGATATCATTTAATGAAGATACAATCAGCTGGCCATAGGTGTCTCTTAGGTCTTTGCAGTTTCTGCATTGAATCTATGGATAATCATAGCTATCACATATGAAATGCTACTCGAAGTGACTAGACGTATGTGCTTCAATTAAGTTCATTTTACCAGGCCTGTAAGACTAAAGGGCCTGTCCTACAAGCATGCAACTCCATGCGATGAGCGCGACCTAACGTGGTCGCTTTAGCCGTCCGGCGTCGCGGGGCCAGTCCCACTTCGATCGCCGGAGCCGTGCGGAATTGTGCGGAGTTCGTCCCGACATCGCCCGGGCTCCGAAAAACTGACTATGTTCAAAAATTCCGCGCGGCAACGGCTTGTCGGCTCGCAGTCGCCTCGACGCATTACACACCACCTCGACATCGTGCCCCCGTGAACCTATCTGTAGGTGCCTCCGTGACCCTCTATGTGTGTGGCTCCGTGGCCCTCTGTGTGTGCCTCTGTGCCCCTCTCTGTGTGCCCCTCTCTGTCCTGGCGAACTTACCTTAAGACTTTGCTCCGTTCGCCTCGCTTTGCGCTGCGTTGCGCCACTCACCGACCTCCGCACGGCCCTCGCTGCCAGTTTGGTCGCGCTTGCCGCATGCAGGTGCATGCTGGTGGGAACGGCCCTGTACAGAGGATCACCCGACCTCCGCGCGGCCCCCGCTTCTAGTTTGATCGCGCTCATCACATGGAGTCAGATGTTGGTAGGACAGGCCCTTAACAGTGATGTTAAGGATGATATGCCATCACTTGGAATGAACTGCTGGAGGTGATAGTTGAGGCAGGTACTATCACAATGTTTAAAATACATTTGAACAGGTACATGGATAAGATATGTTCAGAAGGATATAGGCCAAGTGCAGGCAGGTGGGACTAGTGCGGATGGGGCATGTTGGTCGGCATGGGCAAGTTGGGCCGAAAGGCCTGTTTCCATTCTGTATAACTCTATGACTTGGTCTAACCACATTTAGCACCAGCACACTGGCATCCCTCAGGGTAACAGCCTGGTGACTATGCCCAGCACAAATATGAGGTGTGGAAATCCAGAAAATCATTCAAACATCCCAGTCCCTGCACTTTGAAGAAAGGGTGAGAAATGGAAGTCCAGGTGCAACAGTTGTGTTAGCCGATGGGTAATCAGGAGCACTGCATCATGAGTTCATAAAGGAAATCAGCGGCAGCTGTGGTTCATAAGTGATAGGAACAGAATTAGGCCATTCAGCCCATCGAGTCTACTCCACCATTCAACCATGGATGATCTATCTTTCCCTCTCAACCACATTATCCTGCCTTCTCCCCATAAGTAAGTAAGTAAGTAAGTAAGTAAGTAATTTGTAAAGCACATTTAAATCAACTCGCATTGAAAGCCAAAGCGCTGTACATAAAATAAATTGGGTTTCCATACATCCATACAAAATAAAGAAGAAAAGACACAACACACTATAAAATTTAACATGAACATCCCCCCCCATAACCCTTGACCCACTTACTAATGAAGAATCTGTCAATTTCTGCCTTAAAAATATTCATTGACGGCCTCCGCAGCCATCTCTGGCAATTAATTCCACAGATTCACCACCCTCTAACTAAAGAAATCCCTCCTCATCTCCTTTCTAAAGCTATTTCCTTTTATTCTGAGGCAATGGCCTCTGGGTACAGAGAAGACTTACGAGGATGTTCACAAGTTACAGGAGTAGAATTACGCCATTCGGCCCATCGAGTCCACTCCGCCATTCAATCATGGCTGATCTCTGCCTCCAAATCCTGCTTTTTCCCCTAAACCCGTGACACCCGTTCTAATCAAGAATTTGTCTATCTCTGCATTAAAAATTTCCACTGATGGCCCCCACAGACCTCTGTGGCAATGAGTTCCGCAGATTATCTATCCTGTGACTAAAGAAGTTTCTCTTCACCTCCTTTCTAAAATAGCGCCCTTTCATTCTGAGGCTATGAGCACTGGTCCAAGATTCTCCAGCAGAGACTGCGCTTCCTGAGGGTGCTCAGGAAGAATAACATCACACAGAGACTGCTGCTGTCTTTTTATCGGTGCTCCATTGAGAGCATCCTAACATACTGTGTATGCGTGTGGCGCACCAGCTGCACAGCGGCTCAGAGGAAAGCGCTCCAGAGGGCCATTGACAACGCCCAGAGGATTGTCGGCTGCCCTCTCCTTACCTTGGAGGACTTACACAGTTCCTGCTGCATCAAAAAATCCCAGAATATTATAAAGGACATTTCCCACCCCGGACACTCCCTGTTTGAACTGTTGCCGTCAGGCAGACGGTACAGATCTACAAGGACAATGACAAACAGACTTAAAAACAGTTTTTACCCCACTGCTATAAAGGCACTAAATGTAGCCGCCAAGGAACGCGGGGACTAAGGGACTGTGGTTGGTACACTGTGAAATCGACAGAAGGATGTAGGGTTGGGTGTTTATGCATGCTGTTTTTATATTTCATATTTATTTTAGTTGTTTATCATCTTTTTTAATATTTTACCTTGTATGTATCGTTAGCTTTTATGGTTTGAATGTTGCACTGACTGGCTGACATTTTTACATTTTGTTGTACATGGTTCATGTTACAATGACAATAAAGAAAATATTCTATTCTATTCTATTCTATTCTCCCACCAGTGGAAACATCCTATCCACATCCACATTATCCAGGCCTTTCACTATTCGGGTATTTACAATGAATAACTAAATCTGGAGTAAAAAGCTAATGGTGTAAATAATAATATTGAAATGCCTGGAATCTGCCATCCTTACCCAGTCTGGCCGAATGTCAACAGTAATATTAGAATGTGGATACACTGAGTTGACTTCCCTGGGAGACATTAATACAAGGTGACACACTGGCATAACTGGCATACACGGACACTTCCCCTGTTTCTATCCGACAACCTGGTACCATGCCAGCTCACAACATTGTTCTTTCACTGACATATAAAGGCATTCAGCACAGAAGGAGGCGGAATATGAAGATGGCACTTCCGTGCTTTAATTTAGGAAATATACTGGTTAAGTACTGAGAATGGTGTGACTCTCTGAGGGTCCAGAGTTGCTTAGCTACAAGTCATAGAGTCATACAGTGTGGAATCAGGCCCTTCAGTCCATCTTGCCCACACCAGCCAACACGTCCCAGCTACACTGGTCCCACCTACCTGTGTTTGGTCCATATCCCTCTAAACTTGTCGTATCCATGTACCTGCCTAACTGTTTCTTAAAAGTTACGATAGTCGCAACCTCAACTACCTCCTCTGGCAGCTTGTTCCATACACACACCACCCTTTGTGTGAAAAGGCTATCCCTCAGATTCCTATTAAATATGTTCCCCTTCACCTTAAACCATTGTCTACTGGTCCTCGATTCCCCTACTCTGGGCAAGAGACTCTGTGCATCTACCATATCTATTCCTCTCATGATTTTATACATCTCTATAAGATCACCCCTCAGCCTCCTGCACTCCAGGGAATAGAGTCCAAGCCAACTCAACCTCTCCCTATAGCTCACACCCTCTAGTCCTGGCAACATCCTCCTAAATCTTCTCTGTACCCTTTCTAGCTTGACAACATCTTTCCTATAACACAGTGCCCAGAACTGAACACAATACTCTAAATGCGGTCTCACCAATGTCTTATACAACTGCAGCATGACTTGTAACTTCCGTATTCTGAACAGTTATTCTGACACCAATGTATGTCTCACATCATGAGGTTGCCAGAGATTTTGTCTGGTAACGAGGATTAGATAAATAATTTCAATGGTTCAATGGTCCTTTATGGTGTTCCGAGATACAGTGAATCTTGATTTATCATAGTCATACCAAAAAAGCAACAATATACAAAACTACATAAAGATTAAACATAAACAGCCACAACAGCGGCGTGTGAGAATCTCTAGGGCACACAGCATAAGCAGAGACCCACAGCCATCAGTTCACTGTCCGGGCCTGTTACGAATCCCGAAGGCAGGCACCTCAGAGCCGCGTAACATAATCAAGAACCAGGTTCAAGTTTAAGAAAATGGTCTTTAATTTAGTTAAAAGACAAAAACCCAAACCCCAGTCAAACAACACAGTCAGGGACAAGAATCGCCTAACAAACCAAATATAACAGTGCTCCAGCCAGCCTCGCAATGGACCGTCGAACCGGAGTCTCTAAACCTGCCTAAATAGAGATAACCCTGAAACAAAATACACGAAAACCCTCAGGTCAGCCCTTATCCATCCCAATACAACATTAAATGACAAATATAGGTAACAATACACAAAGTTCTATGCCATGCGGCCAGGCCTCCTGCAGCTCAGACCGGCAGTCTGTTCACTAGTCAGGGTCGACGAAGAAGAGAGAGAATTCTGGGAACTCCGATATTTAAGCTTCCGATGAGTCACCGGTCACCTGACGCAGCTTGGCCAATCGGGTACAGGAGCTCTTGAGCCCTTGATTCCTGACTCCCAGCCTCGAGGCCTGCACTCAGGAGAGAAACAGAAAAGGTAAGTACATAGCATTCACCGGGGGGGGGGGGGGGGGGGGGGGAACGCCTAACAGGGCCACACACACGCTCCTTCACCGTGATGTGACCAGAGTTGTACCGACCGTTGTCACTCCCTCTGCAGTCCCTGTCCGCCCGAACAGTCAGAAAGCTATCCACACTCGCAGACTACAGGATGTTCTCATGTTCCTGCAAACACCGAGATCACTGCATTCACGACATTCCCCCTGAGTCCTCACCAGAGCAGGCAGCACGTCCATCTTGTTTTTTGGCGACCTCACATTCCCAACTGTGATTGAAGGTGAATAACTCTTACCTTCTTCCTTCTTTTCTCCCGTGGTCGGGGCGATCAAAACATCAGCAGTTGGGGGCGATCAAAGCTCCCACAGTCGGCGATCGAAGCTACCGCATCGGGGCGATGGCGGCTCCCCCAATCAGGGCAGTCGAAGCTCCTGCAGTTGGAGCTCGCACAGTCGATCTCTAACAAAGGGACCGCCTGCTCCACCATGTTAGGCCGCAGTGGGGACCGAGATACGATACGGCAAAAGTTGCATGTCCATCGAGGGAAGAGATTAAAAAATGTTCCCCCAACCACCCCATCCCCCATATAATACAAAACTAAGATATACTTAAACATACAAAAAAAACAGACTAAAAACCACAAAAGAAGAAAGAGACGAGACAGGCTGTTGGCAAGGCTGCCGCTTACGGCGCCACACGGTGGTAATGCTCTTTAGAGATACTGTAAAAGCCCTGTCCCACGGCACAAGTTAATTCCAAGAGCTCAGCCGAGTTTTCCCTGATTCGAACTTGGAGATTTACGGTAACGGCCATTCGTCGGTACTCAGGGCTCTCGTGGACATTTTTCAACATGTTGAAAAATCTTCACGAGTCTTCCCGTGCTTACCTGCCATTAGCGAGTTTCCCGAGTACTTGCTGTTAGCGTTACGAGTCGCTAAGAGACGTCCCTGAGCTCCGACGTACCCGCTAGGTTCATTCTCCGTGGTTACCACCAGTTTGATTTTTTTTAAACTCGGGAGAGCTCTTGGAATGAATTCATACTGTGGGACAGGACTTTTAAAAAATGTAACCAATTTGAAGAACATTTTGAGGATCCAATAGTAGATCCTCTCAACCCCTGATGTTGACTGAACAAATCAGAGGCACACATAGACTTTGCAGGTCATTATATGGGAAGAATTATGACCACAGTTGCCACCCTCCAGTCATCTGGTATTTCATTCATGGCCAGCAAAGATACATAAATCCCAGCCAGATCCCCAGCAATCTTTTCCCTTTCCTCCCTTTGCAGCCTGGGTGTATCTCATATGGCCATGGGAATTTAAGCACACTATGACATTAATTAGCTCATTGGACCTGAATTAGAATCCCATCTTTCCCTTCACTGAAACCTCCAATCCACCTATAAATCGGCGTGACCACACAGACTGACCGATCCTTGCCTGAACACCTTCGCTCAGCGGCGTTTTGGCCCACGCGATCTCCTATTTGCCAAACATTTTTACTTCCCTTCGCATTCCCACACTGACCTCTCTATCCTGGGCACCCTCCACTGTCAGAGTGAGACCAAACACAAATTGGAGAACAGCATTCCATATTTCGCTTGGGCAGCTTACAGCCCAGCGGTATCAATTTTGATTTCTCTTCAAGTAACCCTTGCATTCTGACCCTCTCCCACCCTAGTCGTCCGACTAGTTTCATTGTCGTCCTGTTTCGTTTCACTGTTTCACTCATTAGTTTCACTCATTATCGCCTTCTCCAAAGCCGCAATGGACCATTGTGGTCTCCAGCTTTCCTTGATCATCATAGAAACATAGAAACATAGAAAATAGGTGCAGGAGTAGGCCATTCGGCCCTTCGAGCCTGCACCGCCATTCGATATGATCATGGCTGATTATTCAACTCAGTATCCTGTACCTTCCTTCTCTCCATACCTTATCATTGCTGGGTTTAATTTGTTCTTTTGCATTCCTTCCATTCATTTGTTCTTTATACCTCCTCATGACTCTAATTTCCCACTCCCCTAACTTAGTCTGAAGAAGACTCTTGATACGAAACATCACCTATTCCTTTTCTCCAGAGATGCTGCCGGACCAACTGAGTTACTCCAGCATTTTGTGTCTATCTCCAATTACTAAGTACATTTCCATTGTGAATACTGATGAAAACCATTGATTTAGGACCCTACCATGCACACATTGTTATCCCTCTTATCCCTTATGGACCCTGCACATTTCCTGATCATTCGTTTGCCCTTAATATATTATAAAACATCTTAAGATTTACCTTAATCCTGTCAGTCTGTGTTCCAATCTTGTGTCTATCTTTGAGATCATTTCTGTGTTGGATGACACATGATAAATACAGTTAACATATTCTTTGAGTTCTGGAACAATGATTCAATGGTACTTTATTATCAAATGTACCTAGGTACAGTGAAATACCTTTTATTACATAATGTTCAATAAAAAACTTACTATACATCGTGTACTATGCACACACACGCATATGTATATATGTATATGTTAATATATATTTATTTAAAAGATGTGTGTATAGATGTATATGAAGGAACTGCAGATGTTGTTTTAAACCAAAGATAGACACAGAATGCTGGAGTAACTCAGCGGGACAGGCAACATCTCAAGAGAGAAGGAATGGGTGACGTTTCAGATCGAGACCCTTCTTCAGACTGACGTCAGTGGAGAGGTGGATAGGTAGATAAGGAAGTGTGAAGGTAAGAAAACAGGGCAAAGAGAATGGAGATCAAGGAAAATGTAGAATATATAATTGTTAGCTGGGAGAAGCGTAACAACAAAGCAAACAGCAATAAAATGTAGTCGGAGGCAGTAAGACATGGGAAGGGGGATGGATGGAGAGAGAGGGAAAGCAAGGGTTACTTGAAGTTAGAGAAGACGATGTTCATACCGCTGGGATGTTAGCTACCAAAGCAAAATATGAGGTACTGTTCCGCCAATTTGCACTGGGCCTCACTCTGACAGGATGCCCAGGACAGAAAGGTCAATGTGGGAATGGTAGGGGGGTCAAGTAGGTTCAGGCAGACTGAACCTCAGCAGCCAATCCATCAACATCTGCTGATCATCTCTTCCTGATGGCTCACGGCCTTTCTATTAAACCACTTTCTTGGACATTGGTAACCATTATGCTTCGGACAATCTGGATATGACGTTATAAGAATACCATTCAATCATCATCTTACCTCTCTTGAGTTAACCATACATTTATACAATTTCAATAGGTCACAGATCTACAATTAAAGTACAATTTATGTTATGAAATATATTATGGGACTCTGCCTGTTAATCTGAAAGTACCTATCTTTATCTTTCCCGTTATGTTAAGTTCATGAATTAGGTGAATATTGTGAACTAGCCCATTGTTAATAAGAAAATATATTTCCGTTTGAATCATTTTGATGGGAACAAGTCTGAGTTTATAAAGCAAGACTTGGTGAGTATGGTTATTATTTCAATATTGATTTATAGATTTTCTTGACAGCAAGACCGTGGGGACTCAGAGAAAGAAACGGATTATTAAACTTGAATGCCTTCAAGATTTCCTTTTATTTGTTCATGACAAAATGGACAATATCACATGATTCTACAAAAAAGAAAGTCTGAGGAATCAATAATGTAAAACAAGCAGATTGCAGATGAATGAATGAATGAATAAGCTCATTAGCCGTGTATGTACACATACAAGGAATTTGTCTTGGTGCTCCGCACGCAAGTAACAACACGACACACTGTAAACAATTAAAACTAAAACATAAAACATTAAAACATAAAGAATAAAACATTATAGTTTAAACATGTGAATGAAATAAAATACCAAAGCAAAATACCAGATGAATAATATGTTTTGTATTAGCTCCACCACATAAGTCACAACTCATATCACAGCAGGAGATGTAAATTAGGAATTGGAAGGAAAAGTCAAGAGTCAAGAATGTTTTACTGTCATATGTCCAAGATTGAACAATGACATTCTTACTAGTAGCAGCACAACTGAATATGTAAACATGACGAGAGGAAACACAATCACTGGGATTGTTGTACTGAACAATTGTTGGATGACAACATTTGAGATAATTAATTTTTCAAAATTCCCTTTATTCAGTGACAATACCAATAGTTTGGAAAATAGCCAACGTATATTTTTTATTCATAGGTGAAGGAGACAGAAAGCAGGAAAATTGGACCAGTTAGCTTAGCATCTATTTTGGGGCAAATGTTGGAAACTACTATTAATAACGTTATAGCCAGGCACTCAGAAAAAGCCAAAGTATTCAGGAAAGGTCAACGTGGCTTTGGGGGAATAAAGATTACCACAGAAAATAAAAGCTCCTGCTGTTGGAGGTAATTATTGTATGATCGTCAGATTTTTAGATGTTAAGGGAGTCAAGGGATTAGAGATCTGTGTGGGGAAATGGCATTGAGGTCAAATATCCGATTCGGCAATGAGTAGGCATGAAGAACCTCTCCTGCTCTCTTTCTTATTTTCTGATGTTGTAGTGGTCTTACAGGCAGTAATAATCCCTGCCCCTCCCTGTCAGACACATGTAGAAGCAAACACTCTGCTCTGAGCTCCATCCTGGTGAGATATTACCAGGACAGAGAAAGTGCTGTCAGATGGTTCCAAAAGTTGCCTTGAAAGAAAGTATCATTGATCCATAGGAACCCCAGGCGCACGGTGAATTAAATTGGAGAAGGAGCACCTGGGAAGTACTGAGCACTCAAATCTCATTGAGGGAGCACATAGAGACCAGGAAAACACAGCATGGGAGCCCAGGCCCACCCACTCTGGTGAACACTTCCTGCAGTAACCTACCTCAGAATCTACAGAACTCGAACGGAAATAAATCATTCTCATCCTGCTTACACTACCAGGAAAAGAAATATTATGGGAAATGTTGCTGTGTGGTTGTTGTAGTGGACAGCGGACTGTCCGATGTTACTGAGAATCCCGGTGGCAACCCAGAAAGGGTAGAGACATTGGAGCAGGATTGCCATCGTTCTAGCTGTTGGCTGTGATGAAGCACTGTGGCAAAGACTCTTTATGGAAAGGAATCGTTATGTCAAGTTAAATTCATTGCCATGTGCACATGTATAGTGAAATACCGATACAATTTTTATTTCTCCAGCAGCAGTATCTCAAACACATAGACTCATACAAAACACAAACACACAATTTACGCATCAATTCTACAACACAGTAAAAAAGGAAAAGACATTGGTGCAAAGAAGCACAATTGGAAAACAAGCTCATAGTACTGCCAAAGGTGAACAATAGTGATCTGTTGCTGAAGTAGAATTAGAATTGTGGAATCATTATGGAACAGAAAGAGAAAGAGAAAGAGCGGTCACGATGGCGCAGCAGTCGAGTTGCAGCCTTACAGCGAATGCAGCGACGGAGACTCGGGTTCGACCCTGACTACGGGTGCTGTCTGTACGGAGTTTGCACGTTCTCCCCGTGATCTGTGTGGGTTTTCTCTGAGATCTTCAGTTTCCTCCCGCACTCCAAAGACGTACAGGTTCGTAGGCTAATTGGCTTGGTCAATGTAAAAATTGTCTCTGGTGGGTGTAGGAAAATGTTAATGTGCGGGGATGGCTGGTCAGCGTGGGCCCGGTGGGTGGAAGGTCCTGTTTCCGCGCTGTATCTCTAAACTAAAACTAAAGAACGCTAGGCTAATTTAATGCATGATTACTCTGAGACCAATAAAGATTTGTACAAACTTGTACCTTCAATTTGCTCTCAAACCAGCCACAGATTCTCTCCGCTTCTCCCTTCCTCCTTGTTTTCTTTAATCTCCTTTTTCCAGAGAGTTCATGGAAAGGAAAAACTCCATCAATTAACAGGCATTGGCAGAAGGCCGGCTTTAACAGAAAGCCCACCATGGCAAGCATTCTACAACATTTCTGATCAAACACCCACAATTTACTGTAATGAAAGTGACTTCAAAAGCCTTCTTGTAGCTTCACCTGAGAACAGTAATGGAAATAGCTTTCTCTAAGCTCGTACCCATGTCACCACCCACTCCCATACATCACTATGGTCATAGCTCGGAGTAGTTGCGGTGATAATTACGGTCTAGGATTAACTATTTACAATACATTATTATTCAATGTCAGTGTGAGCACATATCCCCACTTGTTCATGGATGGTGTTTTATTTATTATCTCTGTAGAAAATCAAATAATTATTCAAGACAAGCATAAAAGAGTTGCAAACACTAATATGCAATTTCCACCCAGCTCAATTCCATTTTCAAGCAGGAATAAGCACAAAATCTGAAGAAGTGTCTCGACCCGAAATGTCACTCATTCCATCTATCCAGAGATGCTGCCTGTCCCGCTGAGTTACTCCAGCATTTTGTGTCTATCTTCAGTGTAAACCAGCATCTGCAGTTCCTTCCTACACACAAAATCGCCTCTGGTATTTCTTAACTAAATGTATTTGTGATTTCATTAAAGGCATGAGAACTGTTTTCACATGTCGACACTCAGTTAAAAACAAATCACATTTAAATTGTTCAAATGTTGAAAACCTTTCAAAAAAAAATGCGGTTATCACTCCTCCCACCAGTGTTGCCATTAAGAAGCTGAGCAGGTGGAGCTGTTACTGGCGCCGCAACAATTTATGCACGCCTCTGCATAACCTTTTTTTATTGTTGGATTCATAACAGACGGCAAAACAGCAATCTATTTAACACTGGATCCATCAAACATTTTACTTATGGTTTTTAAAAGTCATCAGTTCAGTGAACGGAATTAGGCTATTTGGCCCATCAACTCTACGCTGCCATTCAATCATGGCTAATCTATCTTTTCCTCTCAACCCCATTTTCCTGCCATCTCCTCATAACCTCTAACACCCTTACAAGAATCTGTCAATCTCCAACAAAAATATTGATTGACTTGCCCTCCACAGGCAATGAATTCCTCAGATTCACCCCCCTCTGACTAAATACATTTCTCATCATCTCCTTTCTAAAGGTACGTCCTTTTATTCTAAAGTTATGGCCTCTGGTCCTAAACTCTCCCACTTGTGGAAACATCCTCATTTCATTCACTCTATCCAGGCCTTTTAAACTATTCGGTAAGTTTATTCTTCTAAACTCCAGCGAGACCAGGTCCTCATTCTTCTAAACTCCAACGAGTCCATAGAAACATAGAAGCATAAAAAAAATAGATGCAGGAGGAGGCCATTTGGCCCTTCGAGCCAGCACCGCCATTCATTGTGATCATGGCTGATCGTCTCCAATCAATAACCCATGCCTGCCTTCTCCCCATATCCCTTGATTCCACTAGCCCCTAGAGCATTATCTAACTATCTCTTAAATCCATCCAGTGAATATTAAAAATATAATCTATTGGTTGGACAGTTCTGCCCAGCAGGTAGATTGGATAAGAATGGAGAAAGAGGATTGTTCCCCTTATAATATAGGAGCGATCCTTCTTTCCCCGATGAAACTGAACAATATAATATATAAGAAGAATCCAATTATTCACAGTATAATATGAATTTGGAAACAAATAAAATTAACTTTAAAATTAAGAAATTTATCGCTTCTTTCCCCAATAGCTAATAATCCCTCATTCAAACCATCCATTATTGATAAAACATTTATCCATTGGGAAAGAATAGGAATTAAAACAATGGGAGATATGTATGAAATGGGAAAACTTTTATAATTCCAACAATTACAACTAAAATATAATTTAAAAAATAATCAATATTTCAAATATCTTCAAATTCAAGATTATTTGAAAAAATATATACAAGGATATCAAACTTTAACCCCAGATTTATTGGAGGAAGGAATGAATAGAAAGGCAGAATCAAGCAATTTAATATCTTACTTATATAATATAATTCTAAATATAGAAACACCAACGACAGAGGCAATTAGAAGGGACTGGGAACAAGAGTTATTGATAAAAATTCCGAACGATGGATGGGAAAAAAAATTATCATATGTAAATAAATGTTCAATTAATGTAAGACATAACCTAATTCAATTAAAAATTTTACATAGATTATATTATTCGAAAACTAGACTGAATAAAATATTTTCAATTGCTTCCCCCATCTGTGACAAATGTCTAACTCAAAATGCCACTATAGCACATTCCTTTGTCTCTTGTACAAAACTGTATAAATTTTGGAATGACATTTTTGGAATTTTTACAAAACTATTTAACACAAAATTGAACCCCAATACAGAACTGATTATCTTTGGATCAATGGAAGAGGGAAGTAAACTAACTATATTCCAAGAAGCTTTTCTTAATTACGGTCTAATAACAGCAAAAAAAACATACTCAAATTTTGGAAAAACGCAACCACGCCAACGTTCAAAATGTGGATTTCAAACATGTCTGAAACGCTACATCTTGAAGAAATGAGATTCCTCCTACTAGACAAAGTAGACCAATTCTTAAAGACTTGGTCTCCTTTTATCAACTTTTTACAAGCATACGGTGCAACGTAACATAACCTTAGAAATTAAATGGTTTAGAACCGGGTGACGGATGGGGAAAAATATGAAATAGGTAGATCTCTCCTAATCTCTCTTTTCTTTACTTTCACCTTCTCTTTCAATCTTTTTAGCTTCTCATCTCTGTCCTTTATTTCATTTGCTATCTGTTTCTACTCTCTTGTCTATCTATTCCGACACTCTTTATTTATTTTTTCTCTCACTGTTCTTTTATTATTAAATCAAAAGTACGAAGTTGTACAAAAATGGAAATATGTATGTGTGTATTAGGTACTCAAGTACCACACTATTGTACTTACTTCTAACAAAAATAAACCAAAAAAAAAAATCCATCCAGTGATCTGGCCAGTGAGTCCAGGTCCTCATTCTTCTAAACTCCAGCGAATCCAGGTCCAGTGCCTTCAAATGCTCATCATAAGTTAACCCAATCATTCCCGGAATCATTCTCGTAAACCTCCTCTGGACTCTCCCCATGCCAGCAAATCCTTCCTCGGATACGGGGACCAAAACTGCTCACAATGCTCCAAATCCTTAAATGTTATTCTTAAATGTGTATTCATACACACAAATATCCAGTAAAAAAAAATTAACAAAATTGAAAAGAGTGGTATTTCTCTGCATGCCATGTAGAGTGAAATACGATTAGATTTTCAGGTCAGCAAGCATTTGTTGCAATTAGCACAAGAAGCACAATAGGATTTTGGATAAGTATGTATGATGAGGAACTGAAGGGGGAAATGGAAGCTTTTGGATAGAATGGAAGAATGTGCATTCATACACACAAATGCCGAATTAAAAATAAACACAAGACAAAGACACAAAACTCCACACTGAGTTTACCAATTTCAAATCATTTCCAGTGCTCCCATTTTCCACACAATAGCTTGAAACACCATCCACGCAAAGCTACAGGCAGTGTTAGGAAATGGAATTAGCGCTGACTGAAGGCTAGCATGGATACAGTGGGCTGAAGGGTCTGTGGCTGGGATATATGACTGAATGACTCAATGGTTCCATGACTCCCGTAGTAATATGAAAGTTTCAATTATGCTGTTTAATAACGTCTGGCAATTTGCCCGCTGCTCTCCGCCAAAGGACTCTGTGTGGACCTGATTGGCAATTTTCTCGCCTGATGATGGGAAAATCTATCAAGACTGGGCCCTGCTATCAGACTCCATGCAGAGTGACAATGTCCAGAGTTAGATGCTGCCACAGTAAACCCTTGAAAACTCACACATGGAAGTCCAATTGTACAGCTGTTCAACTGAGTGTGAACGATTTAAGCAAAGCCATTAGCAGATCTCATTGAAATCCAGTCCAAGATATTTAGGGAAACAGAGAGGTGGATAGAGAGAAACTATTTCCA
The DNA here is from genome assembly GCA_963514005.1 of Raja brachyura. The sequence goes on along the minus strand of OY740794.1, from coordinate 11,372,629 downwards.
CTGGAATAAAACCACTTGGAAATATAAAGTAGGCAACTGCGGAGAGCATCCGTACAGAGAGAGACAACAATGCAGATGCTGCTGGAGCTGATGCTAAGCAGTTACAATATCTCCTGCCTTTAGTTCAGATTTCCAGCACCTGCAGTACTTTGTGATGCTATTTTGATAAATGAGGGATTCTACAACTAGTGTAGGAAGGAACTGCAGTTGCTGGTTTAAACCGAAGATATGTACAAAAAGCTGGAGTAACTCAGCGGGACAGGCAGCATCTCTGGAGAGAAGGAATGGATGATGCTTTGGGTCAAGACCCTTCTTCAGGCTAGTCTGGGAAAATGGAAACGAGAGATATAGACAGTGATGTAGCGAGATAAAAAACAATGAATGAAAGATATGCAAAACAGTAGCGATGATAATGGAAACAGGCCATTGTTAGCTGTTTGCTAAGTGAAGGACAGGCAGTCTGAAAATAGGGAGCAAGGAGTGAGTGGCACAGTAATGCAGCTAATTGAGCTTGACACCCATGCAGTGGTTGGGTTCAATTCTGATCTGAGTTTTCATGCTTTCGCTGTGAGTACATGGGTTTCCCCCCAAATGATCTAATTTTCTTCCACATCCAAATGACATGTGGCTTTGTAGGTTATTTGGCCACTATAAATTGTCCTTTGTGTATGGGTGGGTGAAAGAACGTGGGAGCAGTTCAAGTGGGTGTGAGAAAACTAAAAATGGAATTAATGTAAAATGTAAGTGGGTAGTTGATGAGTACAGACTTGGTGGGCCGAAGGGCCTGTTTCCACGCTGTGTTTATTTGTAATTGTGGGAAAGTAGTTTGTAAATAATTCTACATACAGAAGGTGAAAGAAGATAGGAACTCTCTTCCACAAATAGAAACATAGAAACATAGAAAATAGGTGCAGGAGTAGGCCATTCGGCCCTTCGAGCCTGCACCGCCATTCAATGTGATCATGGCTGATCATCCAACTCAGTATCCCGTACCTGCCTTCTCTCCATACCCCCTGATCCCTTTAGCCACAAGTGCCACATCTAACGCCCTCTTAAATATAGCCAATGAACTGGCCTCAACTACCTTCTGTGGCAGAGAATTCCAGAGACTCACCACTCTGGTGATGAAGAGTGAAGAAATGAAGTTGATGCTCGATCTAGGGTAGACAAAAATGCTGGAGTACCTCAGCGGGTGAGGCAGCATCTATGGAGCGAATAGGCAACCCGAAATGTTGCCTATTTCCTTCGCTCCACAGATGCTGCCTCACCCGCTGAGGTGATCCAGCATTTTTGTCTACCTTCAATTTTCCAGCAACTGCAGTTCCTTCTTAAACATTGATGCTCGATTAAACCTCTGAACCGGAAACTGGTGAACTTATGTTAACCAAATGTTTGAGGAAAACATGGCAAAGACAAATATAAAGCATTTTGCCACTGAACAACCATGATCACATTCAATGCCACAACAGTCTTGAGGGGCTTAATAGCCTACTCCCATCTCTCTATTTATAAGGGGTATTAGCCAATTGAGACAGTGTGGAATGGGTTTTTGCCTCATCTTTGCCCTGGCACAAGATAGTCATGTTATCGTGAGTCACACAGGGCAGAAACAGGTCCTTAATCACACATGTCCATCCTGATTATCAGGTCCCTCGCTATCCTAATCCCATTCATCAACTCTTTTCTATAGTCTACTCTGCTCTGCTGGTTCAAGTGCTTTATTTAAGATGCTTCTAAAATAGTGCGAGAGTATTTGCCTCCTACACCTTCACAAGCAGTGCGTTCCAGATTGCAATTATGCTTTGAGTGAAAATACTTTTTCTCAGTTCCCTTCTAATCCAATATTTTCTCTGAACTCTCTAGACAGCATTCCTTGAAATTAAAACAAAGTGCCTTTTGAAAAAGACTAGGCCCAAATCTTCCAAACTGAAGAAAGTTCCGTACCAACCAGCACACACGGAAATAGATGAACCATACCTGCATGGGTGTGTTATGCGTACTTCATATATAATCAGTCTTATTTTAGCAAGAGTAATCAAGAGATAATTCATATAAACCAAGAGTATGTTCTCCGCTCTGCTCACAATCTGAGATATGAAAATGCTTTTTATCGGAAATGGCAGCAAACTGTTTATTGACTACATTGTGGCTTATTATTTTCCATGTGGGACCTTGGTAATTCCTGTTTATGATCACCAATTTATTTTAGCTTCGTATTTGCTTACCACTTCCTGCAACCTGCTAAACTCTGGATGTCCCCAGGAAATGCTAGAATAAAACGAATTATTCTTTTTGGAAAAAATTGCACCAGTTTACACAGAATTGTATATTTGCAGTGAAAGTTTTAGTTTTATAAATACAGGGTGGAAACAGTCCCCTACTGCCCACCGCGTCCAGGCCAACCAGCGGCCATCCGTACACTCAGTCTATCCTTCACACCAGGGACAATTTACAGAAGTCATTTAACCTAGAAACCTGCAAGGCTTTTAAATGTTAAAGAAGGAACTGCAGATGCTGGAAAATCGAGGGTACACAAAATGCTGGAGAAACTCAGCGGGTGCAGCAGCATCTATGGAGCGAAGGAGATAGGCGACGTTTCGGGCCGAAACCCTTCTTCAGTCTTTGAAATGTACAAGGAAACCAGAGAGCCCGGAGAAAACACACATGATCACAGGTACATATTCCGTACAAACAGCACCCAACGTCAGGATCGAACCCAGGTCTTTGGCACTGTAAGACAGCACCTCTCACCACTGTGCCAGTGTGAAAGATGGGCAAAGTAACGGTTGATAGTGTACACCAGCTGTCAACAACAAAAGGTTTTCAGTCTGGCCGGCAATTAGAACTAAAAAGACTAGCTAAATCTTTTTCCCTTTTAATTCAGGCACTCTGATGCAATCTGTGGCTATCAGGTCTCAAAACATTCTTTACTCTTTCACCCTACCTCTGTGTTCAGACACCATTGTGGTAAATTGCCGAACGCACCAAAAGATTATTGCCACTCAGCAAATAGGAATCTGACAGGTTCTAGTAATGTCTGCCTGTTCCTACTGACCAGTTAGTTTTAGTTAAGTATTCCCGTAATTACAGATACATTTGCAAGCAGCCAGTTTCAGTATCAGAACATCAACCATTTCTGTAAGTATTAATTCTTCCTCTTCTTGTGTATGGCGTGCACATCCTAAAGTTGTTGGTCAACTTGTTCTATTTGATCTTGTTTGTGCACGTCGGGTTGATTGCATTAGTCGAAACAGGGTGGACCACGTGAAGGTTGCAATCTTCCACCCCAGTATTAATTACAGAACAAGTAATGAAACAAATAAACAATTGAAAATGGTTCTGTTTCAGTTAGCCCTGGCAGCACTATTGTGGAGCGATTCTCTGGGTGCTATCCAGTTCCAAAGCTATGCCACAAATTCATTAGAGGCTTTGCACTTTTTGAGGCAAAATGAATAAGAGTTTTGAAATAAATGAAAATTGTGAAAGGCAAGTTGTGTTTTGAGTTTAATACGTTTTTTTGAAAATGGGGTCTAACCTAATGGCCTGGTCTGAAGGGAATGTAATAAATATGAGGCATTCTGATATTCAGTAAGTAAGTGCCTGATGCAGAAACTCTCGGGTATCTTATTAGAAAAAAAAGATGCTGAGTGGTCCAAAAGCTGTTAGCTCGACCAAAAAAAAAGTTTGGGTCACTGCCTGGGGGCTTGAAATGTCGTGGTGGAAATAATGTAGCCCAAGAATCAGTCTTTACTTCATATTCCTTCTCGATGTAAGTGATTGCTGGAAATTTACCAAACCGAGCACATCTTGAAATTTGTTTTAAAAGGGTTTTTCCAAACAGCATAGATAGGGTGTATAGATAGGAATGCATGAGGTGCCAGATTTGGTTTCTATACCATTGAAAAGATGTAGCACATGGTTGCTGTGTTGGTTTTAAAATTCTCATTTTGAAATTAGTATTATTCCATTGAGTTGCCCCACGGTGCATCCTGAGGAACAACCTGCAACACAAGCAGTACCTTAACCTCATACTTGCACTATTGGCCTTTTTGCATCTACAGTACGTGTAGCCTTTTAACTTAGACTTGACATTTTGTTCTGCTGATGCAGAATCATGCAAATGTCACGAACATGTTGCTGTGTCAACCCTGTGGTTCATGTCACTATACAATTACATAATCTCAATGATCGAATAAAACTGACCACAGTAACCAGCACTGTGCAGAAGGAACAGGACTTTCACCTACATTTAGACACTATAAATTTGAATACTTTTTTTCAGAATCCAAGCTGCTTCGGGGTCTAGAAACTATACACTGCAGCCATTCACTCATTCCATTCAGGATATTGAATGATGCAGTGAAATAAATTATTCAGAGACTGAGGGGATGAGGTGACCCATCGCTCCATAGCAAAGGCACATTGAGAAGTAGCTGATATAGACAGTTGTTACATGAGTCTGTGATACTTTGGACAACTGAAATTATCAATTCATGTTCCCCTCTTCATTTTTGATCCTTCCAGAGGCCATTAGTGCAAATCCTTAAACCATGTTAATATGTATGCTAGAAAAAATGCATATGTGTGTGTATATATATATAGTGTGTTTGTATATAATCCTTACAACTTACTGTTTAAAAACCATAAACATTTTTTCTAGGTTTCCTTCACGATGATGTTTTATTTTCTGAGAAATCATATTAAACAATCTCACATTATGTCTAACCGTAACTTTCTAAAGAAATATCCAAGCACAACTGAACTTTTGAGTGATGTTTTGTTATACACACACACACACACACACACACACACACATGTATATATATATATATCTGTGTTTGTTATGTACTGTATATATTTTTTGTAAAAATCAACTAGAAATTGCTGGGAGTGGCAACAATACTTTCACTGTGTCAATAGGCAAACTTGTGAATGATAAAGAGATGTTCTCGTGTGAGTGGAACAAAAATGAGAGGGTAGCAGGGGATGAGAAAGCCACATAATTCCCCTAGTTATTTTGGAAGTGCTGCGATCTGCCATGACTAGACTACAGCTCTTGCTGGTCATGGCACATCAATTTAAGGTGCGATTGTAATGATGGCATAATCACAAAAAGCCGATTGATAGAAACCTTTTGACTGAAGAGTATTTTTCAACCATTTTCAAAACGTGCTAATTCCTGCACCTACTGCCACATTCAGCCATTTCACACACACACACACACACACACACACACACACACACACACACACACACACACACAGTGACACAGACACAGACACACACAAACACATATACACACACACACACACACACACACAAAACAAGGTGTTCGCTTGCTGTGATGCAAAGAGATATAGATTGACTTTTTAACATCTTGTTCTGCAAGACATGTCAAACCATTTCCAATACATTGGTTTCCTTTACGATGAAATGTTATTTTCTGAGAAATCATATTAAACAATCTCACATTATGTCTAACTAACTTTCTGGAGAAATATCCAAGCACAACTGAACTTTTGGAGTGATGTTTTGAAATTGTGTTTGTTTTATCAGATACATTTGATCAAATTTAAAAGCATGACATTTGTTTTTCATTAGTCCAAGGTCACAAGAGCTTTCAAGTTAAAACAGGAATATACAAATATGTGATCGGGAATATTGTAAATTAAACCAGCAGGTGGTAAACCAGCAGATTTTACAGAACCAGGGGCCACAGTCTTAGAATAAAGGGGAGGTCATTTAAGACTGAGCTGAGAAAAAACTTTTTTACCCAGAGAGTCGTGAATTTATGGAATTCCCTGCCACAGAGGGCAGTGGAGGCCAAATCACTGGATGGATTTAAGAGAGAGTTGGATAGAGCTCTATGGGCTGGTGGAATCAAGGGATATGGGTAGAAGGCAGGCACGGGTTATTGATAGCGGACGATCAGCCATGATCACAATGAATGGCGTTGCTGGCTCGAAGGGCCGAATGGCCTCCTCCTGCACCTATTTTCTATGTTTCTATGTTTCTATATTAAGAAACTGATTCATGTCATTATTGAGCAAAAGGCACATTCTGTTTCCATAAAAGATCTCTGTTGGTCACGGGGTCAACATCAAAGCTCAGGATGAGTCAAAGATAGACAGAAAATGCTGGAGTAACTCAGCGGGACAGGCAGCATGTCTGGAGAGAAGGAATGGGTGATGTTCAGAAGGGCTCGACCCAAAACATCACCCGTTCCTTCCCTCCAAAGATGCTGCCTGTCCCACTGAGTTACTTCAGCGTTTTATTTATCTATCTTCGGTTTCAACAAGCATCTGCACTTCCTTCCTACACACTGTGGATGAGTCAGATAGACCAGTGCCATCATGCAGTTGATATGTGTATACATGAGTCAGAATCCCATCAGATTTTCCTCACATCTGGGGATTCCCCATAGTAATGAACTATTTCATTTTTAATGATGAATTTGAAAGCATTGTACACAAGATCAAGATAGGGAAAAACAGTCTATTTATAATCCCTTTGATTTTTTCACAAAGTGCCGCACACCAAATACGCTCTGGATTTCTAGAAAAGATGCTTCATCAGACAAAGTCAGATAGTTATTTTTAACCACATCGAATGATTCAGGATAATTTTAAAAGCAGTTAAATATTTAATGCATATGGCTAGGTTGACTGTCTTGACACAACCCACTTCCTTTCCCTTTAAGAAAAAAAAATGCCTTTACTTAGTCGGAAGGAACCGCAGATGCTGGTTTACACCAAAGATAGACACAAAATGCTGGAGTAAATCTGAGGGACAGGCAGCATCTTTGGAGTGAAGGAATGAGTGATGTTTCAGGTGGAGAAGGGTCGTGTGTAAAGAAGGGTCTCGACCCGAAACGTCACTCATTCCTTCACTCCAAAGATGCTGCCTGTCCCAATAGGTCTTTCATGTTGTGTTATTAATGCTAGTGACCACATTACATTATTTCACTGAATCTGAGCCATCTTATTTTTTTGTTCTGTTGTTCTGTGCTGTTTTATTCAATAACTCTACCATCCATAAAATCAACTCCCTATTACTAATGTGATTTTTCATCCTTTATTTTACACTGAAGAATCCATTGCAAATACCATTTTTGTTACATCTATCCTCAACTGGATCACATGGCAGGCTCCGTTTAGCACCAACTACCGAAAACAAACCTTGAACAGCTTCAGCAGGGTTTGATTTATTTGCTTTTAACCAATAAATTTTGAAATCTAGCTCAGAAGAATATTTTTTATTCTCACTGAAAAGCAAAAAATGCACGCAGCTTTCAAAGCATGTATAAGGGCTAGTGGCTTTGGCTCTTGGGTTATATTGTTCCACCCACTGTGCGACAATGCTGAATAAAATGGAAGGGAAAAATGGTAGGACAACGTGACTGGATATAAGCAGGAATAACAAATTCCGCTAACTCGCGCCAAGGGGATATGAGGAAGATTTTTTATTTCCCCCAAAGGTTGGTTGGAATCTGGAACAAAATGCTGAAGTACTGGTGGAGAGAAGAATTCTCAAAGCATTTAAATATTATCTAGGCGAGTAAGCTGCAGGTTAGGTCCTGGAGTATAGATGGGTGTTTGATGGTCAATATAGACATGGTGGGCCCCAGGGCTTGTCTCTGCGTTGTATGAATCCATGACTGTTTGAACCAGGGCCCCTTAATTGAAGTAACATTAGCAACTTGGAGCCAATTAAAGTGGGTGTTGGTCATTCAACCTATGTTCACAAGTTCACAAAGTTTGCAGCTCAGTCTTAACCCATATTTTGAGACAGTTCAAGACTTCCCTGGCATGCGATACATCCTTCCGACAGAGGATCTCCCCCATCTCCCTATCTATCAATTCATAGTCATATAGTCAAGGAGTGATACAGTGTGGAAACAGGCCCTTCAGTACAACTTGCCCACACCGGCTAACATATCCCAGCTACACTAGTCCCACCTGCCGCATTTGGCCCGAATCCCTCCAAACCTGCCCTATACAAGTGGCTGGGAACTCACATCCTCAATACTCTAAGATCAGGAGAAGTAGATGTCAAACCATGGAACAGCTTCACCCAATCGCTTAAACAATAAGTACACATCTTTCTTGCATCACCCATGATTTTGCTGCTATTTCAATTTAGTTGCACTTAGAGAAACTAAAAAGCGACAAAGGATTATACTATTCACCTAAATAAATTTTATTTAATAACCAAAATGTATTGACTTTAGGCCCTGACTTTTCGGGACTGCTCAATGCTTTTTCCACGTTCCACAGGTGAAGGATCTCAAGGCTCCTGCAGTGGAAGTGGGTACACAGTGACCCTTGGACTGTCCTGCAACAACACCCCAACATTGTTCTCTGAAACGTAGAAGGTGGAAATAAAACGGCAAAGGGCAATGCGGCATTTGTGAATCAGCACTTGTCAAAAATGTATTCTCATCCTTTAACACTGCCTCGTCAACAAATTTCCTCACCTTCAGACAAATAAGTCTTGTAAGCAAGGAAAATAATACTATTCCAGGAACATGACTCAATTCACAGTCAGTTTGTAATCTCCAGAAATTCTCAAGAAACCGTCATGTTTTTTTTTTGTTAAATATTTTTTATTAGAAGTATAAATACATATTAAAACAACATTCTTAGGAAAGCGATGGAATGTTTGAATTAAATTTTCATTACCAACATTTCAGTATTTGTTTAAAGGTTACCATCATTTCATGTTTATACTTCTAAACATTTTATTATAATTTTTTTAGTGAAAAGTAGGAAAATGTGAAAAATAATAAAATGACAGTGGTGTATTATATAAACAATATTTATGAAGTAATATATCCGTGATCAATAATATATTATTCTTCGTCCATTCCTTCGTTCAGGTTTCGGTCAGGCCCTCGAACCGAGTCACATTGAGCCCTTAAGATATTCAAGGAATGGAGACCAAATCCCATTAAATTGGTCTAACTTGCCAAACAGTGCAAGTCTTATTCTTTCCAAGTGTAAAGTCTCTGCCATTCCTGAAATCCACAATTTAACTGTAGGGGATGTGGGACCTTTCCAAAATTGTAAAATTAATTTTTTACCAATTATTAAACTATAAATCAATTAAAACCGTCATGTTTTAACACTGGTATAATACACGCTTCTCATCCAGAGTACTTAACAAGTTACATTTTTTAGCAAAACATAACGTATTGGAGAAACTCAATGGGTCAGGCGGCATCTGTTGAGGAAATGAATTGCCGATGTTTCAGTTTGGGTCTGATTCATTACCGGTCAATTTTTAGATTAGATTAGATTAGATTAGATTCAACTCAAAGATTAGATTCAACTCAGGTTAGCCCCTTAGCATCCGTGAAATTGTTGGCATAATATTGGTCTTGACATAACGTCCTCAGTTCATACTCAGCCATCGGTTCATTAGTTCACACTCAGCCACCGCTGTCTTAACCTGGTATCAAACTTAAATCTTTGCACAAACTTGCTTGCCATTAAATTAAAATGATTCTTCAACAAATCTAAAATTAAAAAAAAAAATGTATTACTGTGTTTCATCAGGCTCAACAAGTTTCTCTCTAAATTATATGTAGGGGCTGTCAGCACAATAATTAGGATAGACTTCTGTTCTTAGCAGTGTCAGAATTCAGATAAATAAAAGGTATTTCATTTTGTTACAACAAATCAGGCAAGATGTACAGTGAATGACAGGGCACTGGAGGGTGTTGTAGAACAGAGAGGCACAGGAATGCAGGTACATAGTTATTTGTTTTACATATAAATAACTTGGATGTAAATATAAATGTGGATGTAAATGTAGTGAGTTAGCAGGCAATATCAAAACTGGTGGAATTGTGAGCATTGAGGAAGGTTGTCAACGCAGGATATAGGTCAGTTGTAAAAATGCACAGAGAAATAGAAAATTGAATTTAATCCGAACAAGTGCGAGATAGAAACATAGAAACATAGAAAATAGGTGCAGGAGGTCATTTGGTCCTTTTAGCTTGCACCACCATTCATTATGATCATGGCTGATCATCCACAATCAGCAACCATATCCCTTGATTCCACTAGCCCCTAGAGCTCTATCTAACTCTTTTAAATTAATCCAGTGAATTGGCCTCTACTGCCTTCTGTGGCAGAGAATTCAACAAATTCACAACTCTCTGGTTGAAAAAGTGTTTTCTCATCTCAGTTTTAAATGGCCTCCCCTCTATTCTAAGACTGTGGCCCCTGGTTTTGGACTCCGCCAACATTGGGAACATTTTTCCTGCATCTAGCTTGTCCAGTCATTTTATAATTTTATACGTTTCTATAAGATCCCCTCTCATCCTTCTAAATTGAGTGAATACGAGCCCAGTCTTTCCAATCTTTCCTCATATGACAGCCTCGCCATCCTGGGGATTAACCTCGTAAACCTACGCTGCACTGCCTCAATCACAAGGATGTCCTTCCTCAAATTAGGAGACCAAAGCTGCAAAATTGTACTCTGGGAGGTCGGCTGTAAGGAGGAAGTATAGAGTTAATGGCAGGACCCTCAACAGCATTGCTGTACAGATGGATCTTGGGGTCCAAATCAGTAGCTCCCTGAAAGTGACAAAATAAGCATATAGAGTAGAAAGAAAGCCTATGGTATGCTGCCTCTATTGGTCATGATATAAGAGTCAGGAGGTCATGATGCAGTTTTAGGCATTTTTGGTTGGGCTCTATTTGGAGTTTTGTGTGCCCAATCCAAAAGGATGAAGAGGCTTTGGAGTGGGTGCAGAAGAGGTTTACCGGAAAGATGCCTGGATTAAAGGGTAATAAGAATAAGGAAAGTTTGGACAAATTCGGATTGTTATTCTCTGGAGCACCAGAGTTTGAGGGGAGACCAGGCAGAGGTATATAAAATTATGAAATGCATAGAAAGACCTGGTGGGCCGAGCAGCCAGGTGCAGAAAGAAGCGAAGGGCCACGGCATTCAGGGGAAGCTGCCATGCCGGCCCCTGCTCATGCCGCAAAGACCAGAAACCGGGGAGGTGGGAGCCGGCGATGATGGACGTGAGAAGCAAGGCCAGTAGGAGAGTGAACCGGGGTCTTGCCTTCCTCGCCCTCAAAGTCGGCTGCGGGAGGCGCCCAGGGCACAACGGTGCATGGGCGAGGAGAGGGATGTCGGTTCACTGGCAATGGTTGGAAGCCCTCCAGCAGCTTGGGACTCACCTGGATCAGGCTCCTTTCCATAAGACCTAGAGCGTGACCTGGACTCTTGCAAGCGATCTCAGTGGACGACTGCTAACCTGGGATTGTGCTTAGGGATGGCAATACTTTATTAGACTCTATGCAAAAAAAGAATTTCACTGTGTTTGCACATGTGACATAGGAACATAGAAATTAGGTGCAGGAGTAGGCCATTCGGCCCTTCGAGCCTGCACCGCCATTCAATATGATCATGGCTGATCATCCAACTCAGTATCCCATACCTGCCTTCTCTCCATACCCTCTGATCCCCTTAGCCACAGGGGCCACATCTAACTCCCTCTTAAATATAGCCAATGAACTGGCCTCAACTACCCTCTGTGGCAGAGAGTTCCAGAGACCCACCACTCTCTGTGTGAAAAAAGTCCTTCTCATCTCGGTCCTAAAGGATTTCCCCCTTATCCTTAAGCTGTGACCCCTTGTCCTGGACCTCCCCAACATCGGGAACAATCTTCCTGCATCTAGCCTGTCCAACCCCTTAAGAATTTTGTACGTTTCTATAAGATCCCCCCTCAATCTCCCAAATTCTAGACAGTATAAACCGAGTCTATCCAGTCTTTCTTCATAAGACAGTCCTGACATCCCAGGAATCAGTCTGGGAGTACAGTGACAATAAAGCTCTATTGTTCATTGAGATAGGATAGACAGTCAGTACCTTTTTCCCAGGGTGGCAATGTGAAAGAATACAAGACATAGCTTTAAGGTAAGAGTGGGAATTTAAAGGAGATTTGTGGGCCAAGGTTTTTACACAGAGAATGTTGGGTACCAGGGATGGTGGCTGGAACAATAGTGGCATTTAAGAGGCTTTTCGATGGGTTTGTTGGCATGGGGGAATATGTCACATGCAGCCAAAGGAGATTTGTTTAATTTGGCATTTTGCTTGCCACGCACATTGTGGACCAAAGTGCTGCACTGTTCTACGTCCCAATTCCTATGAAGGTGGTGACAGATGAACAGGGAGGTGAAGAACGCGAATGCAAAGACACATAAATATAGCAACAAAGTAATATAGCAACAAATTATGGTCAAAGAGAAGGAATCTTTCATTTCATCCTTGATTTGAATGAATCATAATCATAAGCATAGTGCACTTGTGGCATTCTGAAATCGGTTCCTTTTATATTTAATGTAAAGATGAGAGTTGTTTGGTGTAAACTGAAATAGAGAAACATGTACTCACGTGGATCGCAAGAACACTAGATGTGAAGCACAGAATATACAGAATAATATATATATAATAATGGGCACCCTTTGTAAGGTGCATTTTGGTGAATTGTCACATCAAGCAGCACTTCATGTTGAGCATCGAACAAACCAACATAAAATACAGAAAATCAATCCCAATTATAAACCAATACCAATAATATCCATTTCATAGAATTGTATAAAGACTAGTTTATACTGGAATTATTGTACTAAAAGTGTTCCCCTCCAATAGTAGTCACCAGGCAATCCCATACAGCAATGCAATAGAGAAGATACAAGATAGTGAATAATTTTCCTATGTACCAGTTACTGTTAAAACTGCTATGAACAATACCGTGGGCGTTATACTACAGATTGTTTTTTTCAGTCTGAATTCATGTTGGCATAGACCCACACAATTTAAAAAAATAATTGCGACAGCTCATCACACTGATCTCAGTATAACATTACATTTAACACCAATACTTCCCATGCTAATCATCTAAAATATTTGTAATTGATTACAGATGATAGGGGTAGAGGTACTTGAATCTTGACTTTGACGGTACTTTCTGTAATAATCATCTGTAAGTGCACGGAATAAGTGCACGGTTCAAATGTTTCCATCTGCACGTCTGCCTTCCGTTTCATTCTGTTTTGACCATCTTACGATGACTGAAAACCCACTGAAAGGAGAACATATTCATCCTTTACAAAGAAAGCAAAATGGCTTACGTGAGCTGGAATCCGCCACGTGCCTTAACAGTTCAATACACAGGAAAATAATGTCCATTCACACAACCAAAATATAATGAAATCTAGTGAATAAATGACTTCGATCTTGTAGGCATTTTCAGTAGGTGTTAATACGCATACTTTGTACTATTAATTTTGTATTACATATGCCCTTTGTAATTAGCAGACATTTTAACTTGCAATCCTATTTCTGTTATTCAACAGTTCGGTTAAGTTTATTGTCAAATCTAGGGACAGTGAAAAGCTTTTTTGTTGCTGCTGACTCAGCAGCAAGACAATACATGATTACAATCAATCCATTTACAGTGTATTGATTTCAGATTGTGGAACGATTGAAATATGAGTGTAGATCTGTTTCTGTGGCGAGCATGCAAATAGTTGCCCGTGTTGGGCACCATCTTGGAAGCCATCAAATACCTCATAGTTTGCATTCAGAGCTGGCTTTCCCACAGAGGCTAGTGGGCAGGAGAGGAAGGATGTTATTGTGGCTGGGACCACACAGCAGTGTAACGCAGGGATTGGTGCTGGGACCTCTGTTGTTTAAGAGATATATATTACTTGGATGAAAATGAAGATAATGGTTAGTACGTTTGTAGGTCAATGTTGAAAGCATTGAAGAAAGCTGTCAAATGATGCAGCAGGATATAGATCATTCAGGTATGGGTGAAGAAATGGCAGCTGGTGTTTAATCTAGGCAAATGTGAACTGTCAGACTTAGTAAGTCAATTGTCAGGGCAAACTACACATTTAATAGCAGCATCTCTAAGAGCATTGATTTGCAGAGAGATCTTTGGGTCCAAGTCCATAGCTCCCTGAATGTAACAACACCAATAGAGTGGTAAAGAAAGAATATGGTGTGCTTGCTTTCATCAGTCAGGGCATTGTGTAGAAAAGTCAGGAAGTAAAGGTTGCAGTGTTGTAAATCTTAGTTTTGGCCGCATTTGGAGTATTGCATGCAGTTCTGGTTGCCCCATTACAGGAAGGATATAGAAGTCTGCAGAGATGGAGTGGGAGAGGTTCACTGGGATAATGTCTAGATTAGAGGGGAATGGCTATAAGGAGAGGTTGGACGGACAGGCTTGGATTGTGTCTGCTGGGGCATTGGAGGCCGAGCTTTATGTTGAGTGGGGCAATGAGTTAATGTCAAATACTACAAGGCATTGCTTTAAATTGAGATGTGCAGGGAAAGTATTTTACACAGAGAATATTAGGTGCCTGCATTGTACTTTTTTAAATGTTCTATGGTTAAGTAGCTTGAGTGGAAGTGCAAGGAACTACTTAGCATGCTTGTAGACAGAGATGGTCATCACAATCTTTGTAAGTCCGATGCAGTGTCATCTTGCGAACGAAATATTCCACCACTCCCACCTGGATTTGCTGACTGGGTATTATTTTCAAGCAGCACAGTGGCACAGCTGGTAGAGCTGCCACCTCACAGTGCCGGAGACCGCCATCAATCCTGACCTCGGGTACAGTCTGTGTGGTAGGTATGTTCTCCCTATGACCACATGGGTTTCCACCTGGTGCTCCGGTTTCCTCCTCCATGCCAAAGACATGTATGTTTGTAGATTAATTGGCCTCTGTATAATTGAGGCAAGTATGTACAGATTGGATGAAAACGTGGGATAACATAGAACATGTACGAACAGGTGATCGATGGTCAGTGTGGAATTGATGGTCTGAAAGGCCAATTTCCATGCTGTACCTCTAAACTAAACCAAACTGAACTACCAACCAGTACAGAACCATGCTGCTGATTTCAGTCAAGTGGGAATGTAGCAGCTAATTACTCAATGAAGATAGTTTGATGTTTTGTAGCGAGTTGATAATATGTTTCCATTGACAATCTACTCCACCTCAACATCTTCATGCGTGAAGGACATATCTTATTGAGCTCAGGGCTTGTGACGCGCTGTACAAGTCTAGTGCGCATAAAGCAAAAGACTGTGTGGGCTGCCAATGTGTTTAAGATCATGTGGAAGGATTTTGAAAAACATTGAGTCAAGGCAATCTGGCCAACAATACATGGCCTACACTGATTTAGCAGTGTCCTTAGTGGCTATCAGAAAAATATACTGGTGTCTCCATGACAGAACTTACTTGATCATTAAGTACTTTGTTGTAGAAGGTTCAAACCAGCTACTAGGGATTTCAAAACACATCAAAACCCGATTCAGGAATGAAGGAGGTACTCAGCGATGCTAAAATTCAGAGGAGAAACTGAACCAACTACTTAACCATCCAGAGCCGCACAGTGGTGCAACTGGTAGAGCAACTGCCTCACAGTGCCAGAGACCCGGGTTTGATCTTGATCTTGGGTACTGTCGGGGTGGAGTTCGCACGTTCTCCCTGTGACTGCGTGGGTTTCCTCCGGACGCTCCAGTTTCCTCCCACAACCCCAAGACATGTGGGTTTGTAGGTTAATTGACCTCTGTAAAATTGTCCAAAATGTCTCGGGAGTGGAAGGGAAAATAGGAGAACTAATGTAAGCGGGTGATGAATGATCGGCATACACCAGTGGGTCATGGGGCCTATATCCACACTATATCTCTAAACTAAGCCAGATTGCAGAGAATGACTGACATAAGCCCTAATTCCTCACCCAGGTCACGTGCACCATGAGAAGATTATATTGTATTCAGTCTCACTGCACTTTACATATTCAATGAAATGTAAGGAACAATTATCCAGTACATCTGAGTTGAAGCAGTTCAATTGCACAAACGTAAGGACACAAAGTACTGGAGGAAGTCAGAGGGTCAGGCAGCATTTGGGAAGGGAATGGACAGGCAATGTTTTAGGTCATGTTCTTTCTCCAGGTGTAAAATCAGAATCAGAATGCCTTTTATTGTCACTATACACATGTACAAAGGTCTTGACCTGAAACATCACATTTTTATAACTTCCATTGATGAGTCCCAATTTAAAATATCTCTCCATTACCCCTCACAGATACTGCCTGACCCAGTGAGTTCCTCCAGCACTGTGTGTTTTGATCAAGATTCCAGGATCGGCAGTCCCATGTACATCCACAAATGAATCACTTTTGTTTAAATGCATCCATTCAACCAGCTAGTCAAAGTTATAAAGAAATTATAAAATGACCTCCTTGTCACATTGCCACATGTTTTTTCAGACTTGATCACCATTTACTCAAAAGCTCTGGTCATGAGGATGAATCTATTTGTAAGCAAAATGGCAGACATCACGATCCAAAATGCAACAAAACCGACTGAGATCATAGTAGAATAAGTGGGGTATGGCTATAGATAGGTAACACTACTCAACTTTTCAGAAAAGACGTTGGATAACATTTCATGTGAGGTTTTTAACAAAATAGATTTGTAGCAATGCTCCTGGAACAGCAGCATCCAAATCACAATAACAAACATTGCAAAGAGCCTGTTAAACGTAAAAGGATCAGAAACGTAAGAGAGGAAGAAATAGACGTGGGAGTAGGCCATTTTGTCCCTTCAGCAAAATGTCATTCAACAAGATCCTGGCTGCTCATCTGAGAACAGAAAGATGATGGGTTAGATATTGTCCTCGATAACTAGCAATATCTCAATATCTCTGCAATGTGGCTTAGCTTAGAGATACAGCATAGAAACAGGCCCCAAGATACATGTGTAAGAAGCAACTGCAGATGCTGGTTTAAACCGTAGATAGACACAAAAAGCTGGAGTAACTCAGTGGGACAGGCAGCGTCTCTGGAGAGAAGGAATGGGTGACATTTCGGGTTGAGACCATCTCGACCATCTTGAGAATCAAAAAGGTTTAATTTCACAGAATATGTAAGGGATACAAAAAAAGATAGGATCGTAAAATTACTTCAAATAATATTCAAAGGATCAGGAAGGTTGCATTATTCAGTTGTAGGGTTTCCCAAAACATTAATAAGAGAATTAACTTCTGCTTTACACCTTTCCTCAGAAATGGTTGGGTACTAAAGAGAAAAACTGCTGTGAAGGTGTTTTTATTCCTAACTTTAAAACCTAATCTCTAACCTAACATAAAAACCTAACTTAGACACAAAAAGCTGGAGTAACTCAGCGGGTCAGAGAGCATCGCTGGAAAAAAAGAATAGGTGACGTTTTGGGTCTTCAGTCTCAAGAAGGGTCTTGACCCAAAACATAATCTATTCCTTTTCTCCAGAGATGTTGTCCGACCCGCTGAGTTACTCCAGCTTTTTGTGTCTATCTTCGGTTTAAACCCGCATCTGCAGTTCCTTGCTACACATAAAAACCTAACCTCCTTCATGCAAAGCCAACAAGTGAATTTTGTAAAGCTGTAATGTCTTTCCCAGCTACAGGTTTGGCTGGAAGCAACTGCTGACATCCAGTCAGTCATGACATCCTTCATCCAACCACCCCCATCTCACGCATAGAGAGGAAATGGAAGAAGTAATAGGCCATTGCATGGCTGATCTGAATGTGACCTTAACTTCATATTCCTGTCGACCTCAGCAACCTTCAACCCCCTTGCTCAGCTAGTAAACAGTCAGTTTACCCCACGACCGAAGGGGGAGGAGTTGTACAGTTTCATAGCCACAGGGAAGAAGTATCTCCTGTGGTGTTCTGTACTGCATCGTGGTGGAACCAGTCTGTTGCTGAAGGTGCTCCTCAGGTTGACCAGTGTGCACGGAGGGGGTGAGCTGTATTGTCCAAGATGCTCCACAGTTTGAGGAGCATCCTCCCCTCCAAGACCGCGTCCCATGAATCCAACTCCGCTCACAGGATGGAGCCAGCCTTATTGATGAGTTTGTTGATCCTATTGGCGTCCGCAGCCTTCGCCCCGCTGCCCCACCACACGACAGCGAACAAGATGGCATTGGCTACCACCGATTGGTAAAACATCTGCAGCATCTTACTGCTGATGGTGAAGGAACGGAGCCTTCTCAAAGGGAACAGGCGGCTGTCCATTCTTGTACAGGGTCTCAGAGTTCCTGGACCAGTCCAGTTTACTGTCCAGGTAAACTCCAAGGTATTTGTACTCCCTGGTGAAATGCACATCTACACCATTGATGGAGACAGGGGACAGGGGTGTTCCTCTCCTCCGAAAGTCCACCACTAACTCCTTAGTCTTGTCGGTGTTGAGCTGCAGGTGATTCAGCCCACACCACTCAAAGTCGTTGACTACACCTCTATATTCAGCTTCCCTCTCCTCAGTGATGCAGCCCACAATTGCAGAGTCATCTGAAAAATTCTGCAGGTGGTAGGACTCCGAGTTATATCTGAAGTCCGAAGAGTTGATGGTGAACAGAATTGTGTCTTCGTCAGTTTGCTCCCTAGCAGTGTAGGCTGGATCGTGTTAAAAGCACTGGAGAAGCTTATCCAGGTAAGCATAGGAACGATGGGGCAAGTGGGTGATGGCTTCCTCAACCTCCATCTTTGTTTTGTAAGCGAACTGCAGAGATCCAGGTAGGGTTTAACCAGGGGTCGCAGGTGAGTAAACACCAGCCTCTCCAGGGACTTCATGATGTGTGAAGTCAGGGACACCAGTCTGTAGTCATTGGAGGAGCTGGGACGCATCCTCTTTGATACAGGAACCAGGCAGGATGTCTTCCACATCACAGGAACCCTCTCCAGGCTCAGGTTCAGGTTGAAGATATGCCGGAGTGCTCCGCACAACTGGCTGTGTACACCTCATGCTTCTCCCCTAATTTACACCAAGGCCACTCATGGTGAGATACCAGATTCAGCCTGCCAATCTTTGACAGGCTGACAAACTGCCACTGAATAACATTGAGGATTATGGACCAATTTTGCATAAATCTCAGGAATCCCTTTACTGGCATGCTCTGATGATTCTCTGATAAAAGCCTTACGTGTACATTAAGTTACGCATAAGTTGCTGTTAAATATCTATGAATAAGTTCACATTGTGAATGTTGATTTGATTTGATTAAGTCTGGGAAAGCACATCTCGGACCCGCAGACCCTCAGCATAGGAGCACCACAAGGCTGCAAACTCTCTCCACTCCTTTACTCTCTCTACACCAACGACTGCACCCCCACAGACCCCTCTGTCAAGCTTCGCAAGTTTGCGGATGACACAATCCAGATTGGACTGATCCAGGATGGGGACGAATCTGCCTACAGACAGGAAGTGAAACAGCTGGCGTCTTGGTGCCATCGCAACAACCTGGAGCTCAATGCTCTTAAGACGGTGGAATTGATAGTAGATTTTAGGAGAGCTCCCTCTCCCCACCCCCCACTCACCATCAACAACACCAGTCACATCTGTGAAGTCTTTTAAGTTCCTGGGAACCATCATATCCAAGGACATGAAATGGGGGGCCACCATCGACTCCACAGTCAAAAAGGCCCAACAGAGGATGTACTTCCTGCGGCAGCTGAAAAACCACAATCTGCCACAGGCAATGATGGTCTAATTCTATACTGCCACCGTAGGGTCTGTCCTCACCTTCTCCATCATGGTCTGGTTTGGCTCAGCCACCAAGCACGACATCTGGAGGCTGCAGCGAATCGTCTGATCAGCAGAGAAGATTATTGGCGGCAACCTTCCCCCCATTGACGAACTGTACACTGCAAGGGCCAGAAAGCGAGCGGGTAAGATCATCTTTAACCCCTCTCACCCTGGCCACAAAGTCTTTGAATTACTTCCCTCTGGAAGGCAACTACGGGCTGTCAAAGCTGCCACAGCCAGACATAAAAATAGCTTTTTTCCACGAGTAACAGCTCTACTCAATAACTAAATTTCTGTATCCTAATTTTGCTCTGGTATTTTATTTAATTCACATGTTTAAACTGTAATGTTTTATTATTAATGTTTAATGTTTTATGTGTCATTCTTAATTGTTACTGTATGTCGTGTTGTTACTTGCGAGCGGAGCACAAAGGCAAATTCCTTGTATGTGTATGTAGAGCTTCTACCATTGAATCATGATCAGTGAGTACTGTGGTTCACCCAAAGAATTCAACATCCGTGTTAATGAGAAGTGACAGGAGCTTTCTGACCCCAGCTTTCTGACCCCAGGAAACTCACTAACTCTGGATGGAGTCCAATGCTGGCAGACTACAGAATACTGTTTCTGGTGTCGTCTAGCATTGACTACTATTAGCGCTTCATTGAAAAGGATGAGACCTCTCCAGCACTTAAGGGCCCGTCCTACAAGCATTCAACTCTATGCGATTAGCGTGACCTAACATGGTCGCTTGAGCCGTCCGGCGTCGCGGGGCCGGTCCCACTTCGATCGCCGGAGCCGTGCGGAATTGTGCGGAGTTCGTCCCGACATCGCGCGGGGCTCCGAAAAACTGACTATGTTCAAAAATTCCGCGCGGCAACGGCTTGTCGGCTCGCAGTCGCCTCGATGCATCACACACCGCCTCGACATCGTGCCTCCGTGACCCTATCTCTAGGTGCCTCCGTGACCCTCTATGTGTGTGGCTCCATGGCCCTCTGTGTGTGTGCCTCTGTGCCCCTCTCTGTGTGCCCCTCTCTGTCCTGGCGAACTTACCTTAAGACTTCGCTCCAAGTTCGCCTCACTATGCGCCGCGTTGCGCCACACACCCGACCTCCGCGCGGCCCTCGCTGCCGGATTGGTCGCGCTCACCGCATGCAGGCGCATGCTGGTGGGAACAGCCCTGTACAGGGGATCACCCGACCTCCGCGCGGCCCCAGCTTCTAGTTTGATCGCGCTCACCACATGGAGTCGGATGCTGGTAGGACAGGCCCTTTAGATGATTTCTCAACATCATCGAGTGAAGGGGATATAGTGTGACAGTTGTGTCGGTGACAAAAGCAAGTATTTCTTTGTATTCAGACAGAGCTGAGGCAAACACGTTCAACGGAAAATACTGCTGCATCACTATCATGGTAGCTAGGATACAGCCTGACTGCACAACTCATTCACCTTTGCATTGACTGGATGTGGAGAGAGGACTGTTTCCCCCTCACCACTATGTTTGGACCCCAGCAGAACCCAAGGACAGTGGGTGAAGGAGTTTGTGGTGGAGCAGAAGATGGAACAGGACAGTGAAAGTGTGTGTGGAGAAGATAAGGGTGATTATGCTATTGATAATAATGAGCACAATGTCATACCTGGAGTATTGTGTGCAGTTCTGGTCTCCTAATTTGAGGAAGGTAATTCTTGCTATTGAGGGAGTGCAGCGTAGGTTCACCAGGTTAATTCCCGGGATTGCGGGATGAAAGAATGCATCGACCGGGCTTAAACTGGAATTTAGAAGGATAAGAGGGGATATTATAGAAACATATACAATTCTTAAGGGATTGGACAGGCTAGATGCATGAAAAAATGTTCCGATGTTGGGGGAGTCCAGAACCAGAGGTCACAGTTTAAGATTAAGGTGTAGGCTAATTAGGACTGAGATGAAGAAAAACGTTTTCACCCAGAAAGTTGTGAATCTGTGGAATTCTCTGCCACAGAAGGCAGTGGAGGCCAATTCACTGGATGTATACAAGGGAGAGTTATGCCCCTGTCCCCCTTAGGAAACCTGAACGGAAACCTCTGGATACTTTGCGCCCCACCCAAGGTTTCCGTGCGGTTCCCGGAGGTTTTTTTTCAGTCTTCCTAATGGTCGAAAGTGGTTTCCGCTTCTTCTATGTTCCGGCAAATTATTTCAAAAAATTCAAAACCGGTCGCGACTAAAAATAGGTTGCCGTTTTAAAAATCGGTAATTTTTTAGTCGACGCCGGTTGCAATGCTAGTTGAAGGTGGTTGCCGGAGGTTGCAGGTAGTGGAAGGTAAGACCTTTTTTTCACCCAGTTTTATTTCACCAGGGAGGTCTCAGATGAGGACCACAATTAGACTTTCATGACCTGCTGGCTGCCCATAGTTCGCATCTATCCTTCAATGGTTTGAGATGCCTAGCCAAAAGCTTTCAGTAATAAGCTGGCATGACCATGCCTGAGTGGGGGACATTCGCAATAGGGTGCAGATGAGAAGTGGTGGTTTAGTTATATGAGATTGATTTAGTAATTCTACAGCAATATACATATTACAGAATAAAATGGCTGATATCAAAACATTGAACAGAGTGAAAAGACTGCCACATTACCTCCCATTTGAAGTGAACTTCCCAAACAGTGTGTTTATTATTGCCAAAAAAACTCACCATTGGAGAGATCTTCTTTGTTCATCCAACTATTTTAGTTTAGACTGTAGATTAATAGTAGCAGAGTTTAGATCTTACTGCCTTGTCATAGCTGGTGAATTGGGAGTCTTAAAGAATACTAGCCATGCAATCGCCAATCAAAGAGATGCTCCCTCAAAGGGATCTCCCAATTTGCACGTGTCAATTTTTTTGTTTGAGCTTTTGGTTGTTGTAATAGGAACATTCGGGGAAAGTGCGCAGGTGAGCAGTGCGAGAAGCCTGCTACCAGTTTCGGGAATCAACAGTCAAGGGGTTTGCTGTCAACAAATGTCGTAATGGGTACCCTTCCTGTTGGGGAGATCACGTCATGTCAGGGGCCGCCCACAACTATCTGTGCAGTGTCAAAAAAAATTAATGTTAGAAAAAAATGAATGTGAGACCTGCAAATCAAAGAGGGTTCATCAAAGAGGTTTGGCTTGAGGGGGCGGTGTTACATATTTGCAACCAAGGTGTGACTGTTATTCATTTGCTGAGGAAACTTGCTTACAGGCATCCTAAGCGCTTAGGAGTGCAGTGTTCAGACAGCTCCTCTTGTCCATGGGTCTGGTCTGCTTGGGACTATGAAAGAGATGGCCACAATACTGTTTGCTCATCAATTCATCCTAGCGCTCTCTTTGTCACTAGGGCAAAATGCTCAGGGTAAGTGCAAGTTTTATTTTGTGGACTTTTTAATATGTTCAACATTGAAAAGGAATGTAATAATAGACAATAGGTGCAGGAATAGGCCATTTGGCTCTTCGAGCCAGCACCGCCATTCAATGTGATCATGGCTGATCATCCCCAATCAGTACCCCGTTCCTGCCTTCTCCCCAAATCCCAACCTTCAAAGGAAGCATTTTTGTTTTTATGACCTGTACCTTAAATACAGTGAAATTAATTTATAAGTGATCTAGGTAACACAATACTGTTTATCATCTGCACTTCAGCTGCAGACTATCTCACATTACAGATATAATTTCAGATATATTACAGATATACACAAATAGTGTATTAAATCATTAGAGGAATAGATCGGGTGGATGCACAGTTCCTTGCCCAGAGTAGGGAAACCTAAAATTATGAAGGTTTCTTAAAAAGCAAAGAGTGGCATTTGACAGTGATGAATGTCTTTATGCAATGGCACTAGTCGGATCAATCCACATTTGCTTTACATCCAAATGGTTGGTGACTCTCAATTACTCACTATAAACATTTTCTTCCATTGTTGATACATAGAGCACGGTTGAAAAATTGTCAATTGGATGATTGCCATTAATACTAGAATACATATGCAAATCTGATGTTACTGATGTATGTATATTGTGGGGGAACGAGATAAGGGAGGATTTAAACTAGTGTGGCAGGGGGGTGGGAGCATGAGCAGAGAGGCAGGTGGGTGTAAAACGAGGGTGGAACCAATAGGGAGCAAGGTGAAAAGTAAAAGGGGTAAGAGCGTTGTAAAAACAAGCCTGAAGGCCTTGTGTCTCAATGCAAGGAGTATTCGGAATAAGGTGGATGAGTTGAACGTGCAGATAGCTATTAATGAGTATGATATAGTTGGGATCACGGAGACATGGCTCCAGGGTGACCAAGGCTGGGAGCTGAACATCCAGGGGTATTCAATATTCAGGAGGGATAGAGAGAAAGGAAAAGGAGGTGGGGTAGCGTTGCTGGTTAGAGAGGAGATTAACGCAATGGAAAGGAAGGACATTAGCTTGGAGCATGTGGAATCAGTATGGGTAGAGCTGCGAAACACTAAGGGGCAGAAAACGCTAGTGGGAGTTGTGTACAGGCCACCTAACAGTAGTAGTGAAGTTGGGGATGGTATAAAACAGGAAATTAGAAATGCGTGCGACAAAGGCAAAACAGTTATAATGGGTGACTTCAATCTACATATAGATTGGGTGAATCAAATTGGCAGGGGCGCTGAGGAAGAGGATTTTTTGGAAAGTATGAGGGATAGTTATCTAAATCAACATGTAGAGGAACCAACGAGAGAGCAGGCTATTTTAGACTGGGTATTGAGCAATGAGGAAGGGTTAGTTAGCAGTCTTATTGTACGTGCCCCTTTGGGCAAGAGTGACCATAATATGGTTGAGTTCTTCATTAGGATGGAGAGTGACATTGTTAATTCAGAAACAATGGTTCTGAACTTAAGGAAAGGTAACTTTGAGGGTATGAGACGGGAATTGGCCAAGATTGACTGGCAATCAATTCTAAAAGGGTTGACGGTGGATATGCAATGGAAGACATTTAAAGACTGCATGGATGAACTACAAAAATTGTTCATCCCAATTTGGCAAAAGAATAGATCAGGGAAGGTAGTGAATCCGTGGATAACAAGGGAAATCAGGGATAGTATCAAAGCAAAGGATGATGCGTACAAAGTAGCCAGAAAAAGCAGCATACCAGAGGACTGGGAAAAATTCAGAGACCAGCAGAGAAGGACAAAGGGCTTGATTAGGAAAGGAAAAATAGATTATGAAAGAAAACTGGCAGGGAACATAAAAACTGACTGCAAAAGTTTTTATAGATATGTGAAGAGAAAGAGATTAGTTAAAACAAATGTAGGTCCCTTGCAGTCAGAAACAGGTGAGTTGATCATGGGGAACAAGGATATGGCGGACCAATTGAATAACTACTTTGGTTCCGTCTTCACTAAAGAAGACATAAATAATCTGCCGGAAATAGCAGGGGACCGCAGGTCAACGGAGTACTTGAGTGAAATCCAGGTTAGTCGGGAAGTGGTGTTGGGTAAATTGAATGGATTAAAGGCCGATAAATCCCCAGGGCCAGATAGGCTGCATCCCAGAGTACTTAAGGAAGTAGCTCCGGAAATAGTGGATGCATTAGTGATAATCTTTCAAAACTCTTTAGATTCTGGAGTAGTTCCTGAGGATTGGCGGGTAGCAAACGTAACCCCTCTTTTTAAGAAGGGGGGGAGAGAGAAAACGGGGAATTACAGACCAGTTAGTCTAACATCGGTAGTGGGGAAACTGCTAGAGTCAGTTATTAAAGATGGGATAGCAGCACATTTGGAAAGTGGTGAAATCATTGGACAAAGTCAGCATGGATTTACGAAAGGTAAATCATGTCTGACGAATCTTGTGGAATTTTTCGAGGATGTAACTAGTAGCGTGGATGGGGGAGAACCAGTGGATGTGGTGTATCTGGACTTCCAGAAGGCTTTCGACAAGGTCCCACATAAGCGATTAGTATATAAACTTAAAGCATATGGCATTGGGGGTTCAGTATTGATGTGGATAGAGAACTGGCTGGCAAACAGGAAGCAAAGAGTAGGAGTTAACGGGTCGTTTTCACAATGGCAGGCAGTGACTAGTGGGGTACCGCAAGGCTCAGTGCTGGGACCCCAGCTATTTACAATATACATAAATGATCTGGATGAGGGAATTGAAGGCAATATCTCCAAGTTTGCGGATGACACTAAGCTGGGGGGCAGTGTTGGCTGTGAGGAGGATGCTAGGAGAATGCAAGGTGACTTGGATAGGCTGGGTGAGTGGGCAAATGTTTGGCAGATGCAGTATAATGTGGATAAATGTGAGGTTATCCACTTTGGTGGCAAAAATAGGAAAACCGACTACTATCTAAATGGTGGCCGATTACGAAAAGGGGAGATGCAGCGCGACCTGGGTGTCATGGTACACCAGTCATTGAAAGTAGGCATGCAGGTACAACAGGCAGTGAAGAAAGCCAATGGTATGTTAGCTTTCATAGCAAAAGGATTTGAGTATAGGAGCAGGGAGGTTCTACTTCAGTTGTATAGGGTCTTGGTGAGGCCACACCTGGAATATTGCGTACAGTTCTGGTCTCCAAATCTGAGGAGGGACATTATTGCCATAGAGGGAGTGCAGCGAAGGTTCACCAGACTGATTCCTGGGATGTCAGGACTGTCTTATGAGCAAAGACTGCATAGACTCGGTTTATACTCTCTAGAATTTAGGAGATTGAGAGGGGATCTTATAGAAACTTACAAGATTCTTAAGGGGTTGGACAGGCTAGATGCAGGAAGATTGTTCCCGATGTTGGGGCCGTCCAGGACAAGGGGTCACAGCTTAAGGATAAGGGGGAAACCCTTTAGGACCGAGATGAGAAGGAATTTTTTCACACAGAGAGTGGTGGGTCTCTGGAATTCTCTGCCACAGAGGGTAGTTGAGGCCAGTTCATTGGATATATTTAAGAGGGAGTTAGATGTGGCCCTTGTGGCTAAGGGAATCAGAGGGTATGGAGAGAAGGCAGGTACGGGATACTGAGTTGGATGATCAGCCATGATCATATTGAATGGCGGTGCAGGCTCGAAGGGCCGAATGGCCTATTCCTGCACCTAATTTCTATGTTTCTATGTTTCTATGTTTCTATAAATGGAAGAGCAGTGAGAGCCGGCTTAGACTTAATGAACAAAATGTCCCCCTTCAGTGTCATAAGACAATATCATTAATATAAGATTTATGACTGCATAAAAGTAACAAAGGGGTCTCACATAGAAATTAGTTGGGATGTAGTACTGATTCAATCAAAGTTAAAGACTGAATAATAAATGTAAGAAATAACTCAGACTTTCAATACTAATTTAACGTAAATGAGCATTCATTTCATATGCTTGAATTTAGTAGTTACTAAAAAAACGTTTAGATTGCTGCCTCTAATGAAACAGGATGCCAAACATTATGGGTGCTTCCTCTTTCCGTGAAATGGTTGGGTTGAATATTTCTGTCACGGTATTTCCTTGACTTGCGTTAGCTGTTGCTCAATGACGAGAAAACACATTGCAACGTTTGAATTGGGTTGGGGTGAGGGAGTATATACTTTTTTTTCACAGAGGAGCCTCTTATCTAAACCAGTTGAATACACATACTGGATGCTTGTGAATGTCCTTGATGCGCAAATTTACACGACCTCATCGTCGCGTTGAGGCGCATGGGTATCGTGTGGCCACGCGGGGCCGGTCCCACTGAGAATCGCGGAGGGGATGTAGTTGGGCTCGACATTGCGCGGGGCTCCGAAATTTTTGTAGTGAACAAAATCTTCGCGCACCAACTGCCTGTCGCGTAACTGACGGCCAAAGTGGGACAGGCCCAAGAGGCTGGCGCGATGAAACGTCTCACGTCCAACAGCAGCAGAAGCAGGCAAACGTTCGCCGAACTCGACCTGGGGCTCACGGCCGTTGCGGTCCGGATCCGCCCCCACTTCTACTTCCAGAGCGGGGCCAAGAAAATTGAAGATAGACACAAAATGCTGGAGTAACTCAGTGGGACCGGCAGCATCTCTGGAGAGAAGCAATGGGTCACGTCTTGGGTCAACACCCTTCTTTCAGACTGATGAAATGTCACCCATTCCTTCTCTCCAGAGATGCTGCCGGTCCCCACTGAGTTACTCTAGCATTTTGTGTCCATCTTCAAATTACACCAGGCGCTCCAGATGGCTGTGCGTGCACATGAAATCGCGCGGCACCGTCGCGGCTCAACGCGACCACGAGGTAGCGTAATTAGCGTGCCAAGGACATGCAAGTGGGACAGGGGCTTAGGAAATGTGACCAAATCCCACAGAACAATGTTAAATGCTCTATCTGGTGCCAGAAGGATTCAGTTAGATTCATGGAACAAGCCATTTGGCCCATCATTTTCATGCCAACTTGTGGGCACCCATCTACATTGACATCGTTTTCCAGCATATGGCCAGTAGCATTCTATATCCAAGCAATTCAAGTGCATGTCAAGATACTTCTGCCAGCAAGTTTACTCCGCCACTTTCGCAAGCATTATATTCCAGGTACTCAGCACACTTGGGGGTGAAGAAAATCGCCCTCACATTCATTCAAAATCTCTTTCCCTGTACCCTGACTCTATGTCCGCCAGTTTTGTCTATTAGAAATTCATTTCCATCGACTTCACTGGAATCAAATTTCAGAGTTACTGCCTGATATAATACACTGCTTTAGTAGTGGAGATTAGATTCTGGGTACGTTTTTGATTTGATTAATGTGCACAAGCCAAAAAAAGCCCTTGTGTGGGTGTTTAAAGGTTGCAACACAAAGGAAAGAATGGAGTTGAGGAGAGGCCAGGTTGATTTGAGATAACAATGGAAATACTACGTATGATTAATTCATAGTATAACTTCCAATGTAATTATTCATCCTCATTTAGTACAGCTAAACGTGGTGATCAACGTGTAAGATAAAGGAACACATTTTGGAGGCAGAGACCATCTCGCTGGCTGCAAACAGCATTAGCAAGCTGGATTTGATTTTGTGACATTATGCAATATGTTTAAGTTGACTCGTTTTTATTAGTTTGCAAAAGACAAAGCAAATATAAAAACAAATGTTGACATTGCATATATTGACAACCTTATCAGCTGCACTTTACTATATTTTCTCTGGTTGTGAAGAGCTTTTGTACTGTGGGAATGCGACAAGATAATGGATCATTTCAAGTTCTCTCTGTACAATGTCAAATCCAAATAATATTAGACAGACTTACATCACAGAAACAACAGTCTACACTTTATCTCTGGCACACATTCCCATTAAAGATTCACCAAATCATTGTATAACCAAGATCCAGCATGGAGGGATGTGTAGGAAGGAATTGCAGATGCTGGTTTACACTGAAGATAGACACCAAGATTGTTAAGGGTTTGGACACACTAGAGGCAGGAAACATGTTCCCGATGTTGGGGGAGTCCAGAACCAGGGGCCACAGTTTAAGAATAAGGAGTAAGCCATTTAGAACGGAGAGGAGGAAACACTTTTCCTCACAGAGGGTGGTCAGTCTGTGGAATTCTCTGCCTCAGAGGGCAGTGGAGGCAGGTTCTCTGGATGCTTTCAAGAGAGAGCGAGATAGGGCTCTTAAAAATATCGGAGTCAGGGGATATGGGGAGAAGGCAGCAACGGGGTACTGGTTAGGGATGATCAGCCATGATCACATTGAATGGCGGTGCTGGCTTGAAGGGCCAAATGGCGTACTCCTGCACCTATTGTCTATTGTGTATTGTCAAACTGCTGGAGTAATATGGCGGGTCAGGCAGCATCTCGGGAGAAATGCATCTCTCATCACCCATTCCTTCTCTCCAGAGATGCTGCCTGATATGCTGTGTTGCTCCAGGATTCTGTGTCCATCCCCAGCATAAAGGAAGCTCTGGTTGTTTTGAAACATGATGCCAATTCCACAAAGAAGCTGATCTGCCCACCCTTTGGTAACATGAAATGTAAAAGAAAGATATGCTAATGCTTCCTACATTGGCACATCTTTCTTTTATATTTCATGTTGCCAAAGGGTAGGTATATCAGATTTTTTTGGTTTTAAACAAATTGGTTTAACCAAGCCTTTCCTCTGGAAAGACAGAAGAAAGAGAGTACTCCTATTTTAATGCACTTCAATATTGCAATTATTTAACTTCAATCTTTTCCATGTAAATTGTTCATTTCTTCGAATGAGTTGGTTTTCTCAATACTAATGAATAGGAAAAAGCCATTATTGGATTGCACCACTTTGCGAGAATTAACTAATGTAATGTAAAACATAAAATTACTGCAATAAATTTTATGAATGCTTTTTCTTGAGGGTTTGTTTAAACCTCTTAATCCGGGATAATGATATCATTCAAAGGGGATGCTGTTAATTTTACATTTTTTACATTCTTTACATATACAGTATTGGCTGACCCACATTTGCAGGAAATGGTTTTTGCAACTTTTTTTGTGATACAATGTGCAGATTTGAGCTCTTTGCAAGTGTGTGAAAATGAGGGCAACAATACGATCCGATTGATTTAATTTTAAGAATTAGAAAATAAATGTAGAAGTATCAAAGAATGAAATGAAAATTAGAGTGGTGTATTCAACACTGAAAGATGTGCAAAATAAGGCAAGAAAGACGATTTAAACGAGAAAAAAAATGTTAACGGATAGAAAAAATAACAAATGTTTTAAATCGTGTATTAAATATCTATAGTCAGAAATGGGACTCTGCACTTTTGATAATTAATCCTCAGTGTCGGCTAGATTGGCAGTGGTGAATGGGAATTGTAGCATGGTATTAGCCTTGTTACAGTTTGAGTTGGAAGGAACTGCAGATGCTGCTTTACACCGAAGATAGACACAAAATGCTGGAGTAACTAACTCAGCAGGACAGGCAGCATTTCTGGAGAGAAGGAATGGGGGACGTTTTGGGTAAAGGGATAGAATCAGAGATGGTCTGTGAGATTATGGCTTGATGGATCATGCTTCAAGGATAGGTAGGAGGAGGTGTCCAAGAGCTCGCGCCTTGTCCAAGTGCGGTCGAGGTGTGAAGAAGGGTCTCGACCCAAAACGTCACCTATTCCTTCTCTCCAGAGATGCTGCCTGTCCTGCTGAGTTACTCCAGCATTCTGTATCTATCTTATTACAGATTGATATGTGTTCACTTACCTACTCACCAATGAGGCTGCTGTCACTTATACTTAAATAACAGTAATGGTAATATTCTCAACATTATTTTGACAGTAAAACGTCAGATGCAAATAGGCATAGCACTAAGACCATGATCATTATCCATTTGCCCCAGAACATCAACATATTTGACTGAGTTCTCATCTGCATCACCTTATTCTTACTTGTGCCTGTAAAGTGTATGACATATATTGTTCAGATATTTGAGATATTGTCTGGCCTGATTCTGATTATTTTCTTTATACTGGAAGAAGTATTTTCTAATTATGCAGAGATAATCTCTATCTCCCAGCTCATGGGTGTAATTGATCAAATGTCAGGTTTCCAACTGATTTCGCACCATATGTTTTGATGCTGATATTCCAAAATCTGGTTACACTCATCCGCATCACAAAAACAGAACATTCTGGAAACACTCAGCATCACAAAGCATCTGTGAAAATAGAAGCAGTGTGAAAGATACATCGTCTAGATGCGCTGGGACACATCCTCAGTGATGTGACCTGGGGTCATCGGGTGTTTCAGGTCTCACAACATCAGACACCCTCGCCCAGGCGATCCAGCCGGGGTTGATCAAGCCCCGACTTGCGTCCCAGCAGCAACCGCCCACGGATCAGCCCTCTTAATCCAAAGCCACCTAGTGGCTTTCTCTGCGGCTTCACTTGCGGATTGAATGGCCCTCTTCTTTACCAGCCCCGTAAAGCCGAACTGGTTGAGGACTTTGCAGAGTGAGCATCCTGCAAAGCCTCTACAGCCCACCTCTTTCGGCTCATAGTATGTCTTCCAGCCTCTGTCCTGGCACATCTCCACCAGTTCCTAGTACTTTGCGCGCTTCCTCTCATTAGCCTCTTCAGTACGCTCTTCCCAGGGCACTGTCAGTTCCAGAATGATCAGCTGTTTTGTCACTTCGGAGGTGATGATCATGTCTGGCCGGAGTGATGTTGCTGTGATGTGCTGTGGAAATTTCAGCTGTTTGCCCAGATCGATGTTAAATCAGAGTTAATGTTGCAGGTTAAGGAGCTTATTTATATCATATTCTTTATTTAACTAAGATCTTATCACCAAGACTGTAAATTAAACTGGTGCCTTTTTGTTGAGACAGTTGACTGACTGGGCTGAAGTCTATTCCATGAACACAACAGTAGGATTGTGCGTACAACTGAGAACCAGTGAAATAAAGGGTGTGTTGCTATCCAACCACTCACTAACTCATCAGTAAGAAACATGGGCCTCAAGTGCAGGCATTCTCCACACAATAGTCTATAATATAAAATAATATGGCAATTAGTTGACCATTTCAAAAACCTTGAGGAGAACTAATGGTAAAGGTATTCTGATTCTGAAGAGGATACTTTGATAAGGTTGGCCCTCAAGCTCAAATTGTTATATTGATTAAAAACTGTTCCTTATATCTAGAAGCTAGGAGTTTTTTATAGCTTCTATATATAAGGTACAGTTTTTAATGTTCTTTTTCATATTGTTTCAAAAGTTTATCATATTGTTAGCCATCAAACAATTTTTAGAACATAGACAAAAAATGCTGGAGAAACTCAGCGGGTGAGGCAGCATCTATGGAGAGAAGGAATAGGCAATGTTTTGGGTTGAGGCCCTTCTTCAGAATGAGGAATGTCGCCTATTCCTTCTCTCCATAGATGCTGCATTACCCGCTGAGATTCGACAGCATTTTTTGACTACCCTCGATTGTTGCAGCATCTGCAGTTCTTTCTTAAATTATTTTAGAACATGCTTTGTATTCTCCAGATGACAGAATGACTATTAATATAGATTACATTTTTTTTAATGGTTAATCTGAAGAAGGCCAACTGCTGGCAATCAATTCAATGGGAGAATTTAGTTTTGCCATTCCATTGATATTCGTCAGTTACAAGCAAGAAACATGATTACATCATAGACGTAAATCTTTCCTGTCACATTCTGGAATGTCATAACATTAGAGACAATGTTTGAGCATGTAATGTCATCATATTTCTTTCCTCCCCTTACCAATGATGCAGACTGAGGTGTGTACTCTACCCTGCTTTCTGAAGACAATGACCAACTCCTTCAAAGCCTAGCCATAGCTGGTAACCAGAGCCACAAACATTTGCTTTTAAAGTTCAGCTAAATAGGTGACATTTTTTTAATTGAAGATTACTATCTTAACATCCATTTTCTTTTTCATACATGATTTCCTCCCTGATCATAAAATCTTATATGGCTGGTTAATATTCTTTGTGTATTAGGCATGCCAACCTTTCTAACAATCGTCCGCCCACTTAAACTCTATTTTAATTCTCATAAGTTCATGTACATAAGTCATAGGGGCAGAATTAGGCCATTCGGATCATCACCATTCAATTTTGGCTGATCTATCTTTTCCTCTTAACCCCATATCCTTTGACACCCGTACTAATCAAGAATCTGTCAATCTCCGCTTTAAAATACACAATGTTTTGGCCTCCACAGCCCTCTGTGGCAATGAAATCCACAGATTCACCACCTTCTGACTAAAGAAATTCATCCTCATCTCCTTTCTAAAGGTACGTCCTTTTATTTTAAGGCTGTGCCCTTTAAATCCCAGCCTCTCCCACGAGTGGAAACATGCTAACAATGTTGTAGATAAATCTCTCCACAAACGATGCCATCAATAAACAATAAATGAAATCCTGATAACCATTCACCATTCCACAGATTACATTTAATATTTTTATTAATACCTTAAACCTTATATATGCATATCGTATGTTCTCCTGCCAAATTCTAAACACGTGGTAATTCACTATGTTGTAGAATGTGCATTGCATAAGATGAAACATCATTGTTTTAATGCAATTTTATCAAAGTATGCCAACAACATTTTGAAAAGAAAAGTATATAACAGTTTGATCTTCATTGTCACCCACTCTTTACTTGTAATATGATGGCAGCTCTCACATGCTGTACCACTCTGGAAATACGATGGCATTAAGAGGAGCAGTAATCCCACCATCGTGGAACTGTGATTAATTTCTTTGCCAGTTAATTGTAGTCATTAAACAATTGTATCATGAAGTTTCAAAAGGAAATCATAGCTCATACCTCTTGACTTTTCAGACATGTATTATCTGGGTTCAATCTTTGTTCAACAAACTGTATGTTATTTAACATTAAAGGGTACTTTTAAAGAACATTTCCTTAGCTCAATCTCACATATTTCAGCAACATTGTTCATATATACTTACTAAAATATGTATGTTATATCCAATGCCAATTTTACAGTACACACCTATTTTGAACATAAATGAGGATAAGTTAATTGCAGTTATAAAACAAGGTTACAGCTGTATATTAAATAACAACAGAATGTGCTGGACACACTCAGCAAGTCACACAGCATCTGTGTAAAGAGAAACGCAGTTATCCATTAAGGTCAAACATATTCTGTCCCAATGTATTGGAGTCATCTTCCTAGTGCTAGTGCCTTTAATTCTCCACCTGATACCTAATTTGACCTTTCTATCTGTGGTTCCCATATGGTTATAATGAGGCCCAACATCAGCTTGACCAGCAATATCAAGTCTTGTGTCTGGGCACTTTGCAGCCATCTGGACTCTCCATTCATTTCTACAACTCCAAGTAACTCATTTTTTCTAATTTTATAAGAATTATCCAGTTCTGCTATAGGCATCTATCATGTAGGAATGAACAGCAGATGATGGTTTAAACCAAAGATAGACACAAAAAGTTGGAGTAATTCAGCGGGTCAGACTGCATCTCTGGAGAAAAGGAATAGGTGACGTTTCGGGTCGAGTCTGAAACGTCACCTATTCCTTTTCTCCAAAGATTCTATCTGGCCCGCTGTGTTACTCCAAGTTTTTGTGTCCATCTATAGGCATCTGTCGATTGTCTCAATTTATCCATCTCCATTGGCATCATCTTGGCATTTCCTACAGCTCTGCAGTTTGCATCTTTTCATTGACTTGTTTGCATTCTCCTTATCCAATTGCCTTGATATCAGTTTAATGTTCCTTTTTTCACTGTCCCTCTCTTTAACTGTCCTTCAGAGATATTCCTTTTGCCTTTATGCTTTCCTTTCCCACCTTGTCTGCAACTCAAAGCAAACTTGATTTATTTGATCTAAAATGCTAATTCGGTTTATTTATGTTTGATTGCATTTTTGGAATAATGCACATGCATTTAATTCCAAAGCATGATTTACGCACTAATATGTTTGGAATAAAGCACTCAAATATACACCTGGCAATGAAGTTGCATATATGTTTAATTTATGTGTTGTCAAATTGTGCGCTGCATATCAAGAATGTAACCCCGACATAAAAAGTGAGGCCTGTATACCCAGTTTTATTTGTTACCAGACCAACTGCAGACCCGTTAGGTCTGCTCCACAAACACATCTGTTTCTACCTGATTATAGCTTTAAAACTGCCAACTTTCACAAGATTTTTACATATTCTGATTCATTTTTCCCCGCGTGGCCGAGATCACTTTCACTGAACATTTTATGCTTTATTTCTCGACTTAAGTCCTCCAACTCAAGCCGTTCACGAACGTAAGATTCCAGCACTCCCCTTGCCTTCCTCAGCAGTGATCTTTAAAAAAAAATTCCAATTGCACTTGCCCTGCGCATTGCAATAGCAATTCGCACTCCCCGTGGTAGTCGAGCCATTGGGACGTCATCATTTGAAGCTGGTCGGTTTAAAATTCAAGGTAATTACTCAGTAATAAGTCAAGAAATAAAGCATAAAATGTTCAGTGAAAGTGATCTTGGCCACGAGGGGAAAAATGTGAATCGGAATATGTAAAAATCTTGTGACAGTTGGCATTTTTAAAGCTATAATCGCGAATAACGTGTCAAATATAGGATGAAATTTTATTCAGGGTGGTCTCTGCAAGCTGAGCCATTGTGACAGCATCATTTGAAACCGGTGCTTTTAATTTCAAAGTCTTTTGATGTTTTTAAACTTTAATCAGTAATGTCGAGAAATAAAGCATGAAATGTTCAGATAAGGTGATCCTGGCCTCGACGGGAGAAATGTCAACCGGAATACATAAAAATGTAATCGTTACCGCATAGTGTTTTTTCAAAAATGTAAAGACAATCACATATTCACACTAACAAGAGCAGCATTTTAATAAGTATGTGATTATCTAGCTATATACATCTTCTTGACGTCTTTCATTGTATTCGATTTCTAGAAAAAGAACACTACTGCAGAGATCAATGTAATCGATTGAAGTCAGAAGCCATGAACCATTCTGCTTTATGAGTCAGAGAATGGAGAATGGTCACTGATAACCACCCATACAATTTTGGCTCATTTCGATAATTAATTTATTCTTTAAGGTTGAATGGCATAAAATTAATTCATTTGGCTTGACTGCTAACTTATCACATTTATGAACCATAAAAAGACAATCATCTTCCTCATCCCACTATCTGTTGTTTTTATTGGTAGGTCTTACTCTGTCGCAGTACCCAACAACCATCATGAAGAACTATGGGGAATCAGCTACCATCTACTGTGAGCTATCAAAGGGAAATTTCACTGATGACATGGGCCTCGTGTGGTACAAGTATACATTGGGGAATCAAATCAAGGTTGGAGAAATCCGTTTGAAGACCAGCAACATATCTGTTAATGACCAAATCCAATTGTCATGGAACCTTGACACGAACATAGCGAACATGTCAATTCAGCAACTGAAGAAGAATGACTCTGGAACGTATGGTTGTGAACTGCTTTCAGTTGCAGAGATTGTTAACATCAAGAAAGCAAATACAACAAACATCACTGTTATCTTTACAGGTATGTCTGCAACCATTTCAAGCATCCAAATAATTTCATGATAAATCGTTCCATATATTATATCAAGATTATTATTTAGGGAAGGTATAAGTTATCATGATAATGTATTTTACGGGTAACATTTCTCTGAGCAGAGAATAATGTAGCTATACTTCCCAGGTTACCTTGCAGTTCATGGAGTAAAATCCAATCGACTGTTTTTTCTCTTAATTCAATACTTATTTATATAATGTGTCATAAATAAAGTAACTGGACAGACAGAACTATGCAGACACACACTTTATTAACAACCCTACAAACAGATCAGGATGTGTATCTGAGACATTCACCACAGCTGTACAGTGAACCTTATATACTTATATGCCTAAATATGTTCAAGCTTTAATCCTAGGAGCTTTAATGTAGTATTTTTCCCTCTCAAACCCTTTAATTTTTCCACTCAGCAGCTGCTCCATACTAATTATCTCCCGCTCCTTTTATTATTTACTGTACAGTATTTAATTATTTACATAGTTATATTCATCCTTGTCATGAAAGCCCTCGTGGTAAACAAATATTGTTGGTGCAACATTGTAAGATGCTTACTATAAATCTCTATTACTATAATATATTGGTTAATGCTTACAGGTTTATGTTTATGTGCTGATCTCAATTATGTATGTTTTAGTTTGTATGTGTTTTTGAGTGGTATATATATCATATGAAATATATAATTTATATAATATAATGATATGATCATCTAATATCTAATATATATATAATATATTGTTTAGTTAAATATTTATATATATATATACACTCACAAATTGCATTAAAACTAAAATTATATATATTTTATTTAATTTAATTAACTATATATATATAGATTTTTAGTATTAGTTATCTATATTACTAAAAGTCTGATCTTGACCACCCTGTTGTTCTGTATATTGATCTTGGAAAAAACGCTGCCACTTACGGCTGTGATTTTTGGCCATCATACTCAGAGTCCCCCTCCGCTGTGCAGGACAAGAGGATTTTTCCCATTGATGCAAAATAAAACAGTTATTCATGTTTACAATATGTAGAGATTATCTCTCCTGAAGGCCACTCCACTTCCGGGGGGACTATAAAACCCGGAAATGTTGAGTGCCTCAGTCAGTCTCTGCAAGATGGGGGGAGGGAGAGGGTCTCGTCTCTCAGTCTGAGCTGTGAATAACACTGAACACATGTCTACTAAACTGTGAGTGGGGTTTTACTGACCTTGAGTGCCCTTAATGAGGTTTGAAAATGAAAATGTGGTTGGTTTGAAATAAAGCACCGCAAATGATTGTTGGTGGTGGTTGGTTTCAAGTAAAGCACTGCAAATGGCTGTTGGTGGTGGTTGGTTTGAAATAAAGCACTGCAAATCGTCGTTGGTGGTGGTTGGTTTGAAATAAAGCACTGCAAACAGTCGTTGGTGGTGGTTGGTTTGAAATAAAGCACTGCAAATGGTTGTTGGTGGTGGTTGGTTTGAAATAAAGCAGTGCAGATGGTTGTTGGTGGTGGCTGGTTTGACAGAAAAGCACTGCAAATGGTTGTTGGTGGTGGTTGGTTTGAAATAAAGCATTATTAAAAGTCTAAACCTGACAACTTCCTGTTTGTAAATTGTTTTTAGATAAAACGCTGCCACTTATAGCTGTGATTTTTGGCCAACTTACTCAGTCCCCCTCAGCTCATCAGGTGCGGAGGATTCTTCCCATCAATCAAAAATAAAAGTGTTATTAGAGTTAAAAAAATATTAAGAATCTCTCTCCTGTCATGCCATGAAGACCACGCCCTTCTGGTGGGAGGGGGGGGGGTTATAAAACCCGGAAGTGTGGGTGCGGTTCAGTCTCTGCAAGATGGAGGAGGGAGAGGTCAAGAATCTGACTGAGCTGTGAATCAACTGAACACACTGACTATCTAATGAATTGTGTGTGTGGTGTTTATGTGGTGTTTTGTGTGGTTTTATGGTGGTTTCACCCAGCTAGAAATGGTATGAAACTGCATTTGAATGTGGTGGCCTTGCACCCTGCATGAAATGGTATAAAACTGCATTTGAATTTGGTGGCCTTGCACCCTGCTTGAACTGGCATGAAACTGCACTTGAATATGGTGGCCCTGCACCCTGCTTGAAGTGGTAGGAAACTGCACTTGAATTTGGTGGCCTTGCACCCTGCTTGAAGTGGCATTAAACTGCACTTAAATTTGGTGACCTTGCACCCTGCATGAAGTGGCATGAAACTACGCTTGAATTTGGTGGCCTTGCACCCTGCTAGGAGTGGTATGAAACTGCACTTTAATTTAGTGACCTTGCACCCTGCTTGAAGTGGTAGGAAACTGCACTTGAATTTAGTAGCCTTGCACTCTGCTTGAAGTTGTCGGAAACTGCACTTGAATTTGGTGGCCTTGCACCCTGCTTGGTGGTAGGAAGCAGCACTTGAATTTGGTGGCCTTGCACTCTGTTTGAAATGGAATTTCAAGGAATAGCTGTGTCAACTGCCAGCCCCCCAGCCGTGAGTGAGCTGCCAGCACATCAGGCTTGAGTGACTGAGCTGCCACCCCAAGAATCCATTTGGCCCACAATGTCCATAATAGCCCTCTGGAAACCAGTCCCTTCAGCCCACAACACCCATACTAGCGCTCCAGAAGGCGCCCCTCATATATATTTATATATATATTTGTACATATTTATATATATTTATATATATTTATATGTGTATATATATATTTAATATATACTGAAATATATATGCATGTGTATATATAAATGTATATATAAATATATATATACATATATATACACATACACCATGGCACCTCCCTTGTTGGCGGGTTTGATGATAATGTCGGGGTTGCTGCAGAGTGAGTGGAGGGCTATACGTTCAAAGGGGGTGAGGTTAGGGTAGGTAAGGGCAGTGGAAAAGTTGAGACAGTGATGTCACGCCAGCAGTTAGAAATAAAAAGGTCCAGAGAGGGTAGAAGGCCTTTCAGGGAGTCGAATATATATATATATATATATATTCATATATATATATATATATATATATACAGATATTCACACACGCACACATTGAGATCCTGAGTTGGAAATCTTTATTTGCACCAATTCAAAAGGTCACCTTTAACCTTTGGAAGTAAATAAGGGTTCATCGATTATTCATTAATATTTCCACCAAAACAAAATTCTAACATTTATTCTGAGTTATTTTCATTTCCATGAACAAATGACTCATTCTATAAAACTATTTTTTAAATACCCTAATTTCACCCATGCAATCCGATCCATTTAATTAGCAGGACAATAGGTTAATTTGGGCTTTCAGGGTTCGTTTAGCCTTTAAACAGTTTAAAGAGAAGGTTGGTTTGCATAGGCAATTAAATTAGTTTGTTGAGGCAATACCTTGTGAATCCAAACATATTATCCTCAATTGCTTGGGCTGATTTTTTTATAACTTCATTAAAATACAGTCTGAATTTGCTTCCGGTGTGGTCTTCTTGCGAGTGGAACAATTGAAATTGGTCTGAGGAATGTTCCCTTTGGAGCCATTCCAAAATAACCTTCAACACGGGCACACTGAAGCACCCCCATTTCTTTTCCAGCTTTTTCCCTCCTACTACAATCAATCTGAAGAATAATCCCAAGTCAAAATGTTGTCTATCCATGTTCTCCAGAGAAACTGGCTGACCCGTTGAGTTACTCCAGCACTTTGTGGTATTATTTCATCTTTATATTTAGCACACACACTCTCCTCAGTGGACATATTGCGATTCCTAAATTAAGTCTTATTCCTTAAAGAGAAAGGAACAATTTATATTAGTAGCAGTAGTAGTAATAATAAAAGTAAACTAAAGCATTTTGAAAATGAAAGGGTGGAGTTACTACTTTATTCCCCAGTCTTGGCCAAAATGATGTATTTTCCAGTTGTTCTATCAGTGCATCACTCTGATAGGAAAACTAGAACGTACATAATCATGCACTTAAATAAGAAGAATGTAGAAAAAAGGAACTGCAGATGTCAGTTTACAAAAAAGACAAAGTGCTATAGGAATTGGGATCATCTTCAGTGAGCATTAAGAAGGGTCCCGAGCTGAAAGGTCACCTATCCATGTTCTCCAGAGATGCTGTCTGACCCACTGAGTTACACCAGCATTTGGTGTATTTTCATTGCTTATAAATAACATGGCATTCAATATTTTTGGCAGACTAAGTCGCCAGGCATATATTCTTTGTTTCTAATTACTAAACTTAACAGGCCTCCCCTCTTGCTTTAATCACATTCATCGATACACAATGGAGTGAATCCTCCCAAAATTTAAGCAACATTGTTTGCCTGTGTTTAAGAACATTTGAGTAAATGTACATTGCATAAAAGTTTGGAAATGTCTGAACAGCAAGAAAGCAATAATTTTGAGCACTAACACAAGTCAGGCAAATGGCAAATTTGAAAAGAAAACTGGTGGAAAAACAATAAATTAACCTTACTCACTGAAGACATTACTCATTATTATTCATAATTAGGTACTTCTATAAATCTGTAAATGTTGCCAGTGAGTCATAAGCCATAACTTAACTACACTGACAAACAAACTCTAGAATCATTCTCTCTCAATGTCTATTCCATTCATTAGTTCACATATGTGGGCTTGAGTACATGGTCCAATGAGCTAATGTTGCCTTAAGCCTTTAAAGGAGAGAACAGTTTCCGTGGTTTTTCAAACCACACACCGTGTAAAATAACAGGAAAAGATGTTTTCGATTGAATTTCATAATTTTTCACTCAACGTAATATCCACTTGCCCAAAATTCTATTTAAACCTGATATAACAAGGACATCAGCTATGGAATTTGAACTAAATCATGACCTAACACAAAATTCCAAAGGTAGACAAAAGTGCTGGAGAAACTCAGCGGGTGCAGCAGCATCTATCGAGCGAAGGAAATAGTCATAGACAGAATTCCAAATATCCTTGTCATTGTAAATACTATTTACAATATAAATACTTGACAGTGAAGGAATTAGACGGAGCAAGCTAACGATGGAGCCACAATTTATTCAAGTACCCGATACCGTCATACTCTTGCAAAGGAAGTATTTTTCACAGCTCAATTGCTGGGGAAATTTAGACTTTCCAAGCCATTAGATTTTATTTTCGGTATTTGCTGAAGATTTCTTGTTCGATAAGTATGACAGGAAGCCGTACAACAAATGAAGATTGTTGTAATATTGTCTGCAGGCTATAGGTTTCACCAAAATGCAAAGTGTCCTACATTTCCTTTGAAACATGCACTCGTTACTTTACAGGAAGGGGGTTATAATCTTAGTCACACAGCACAGGCAAGACCCTTCAACTGACTGTGTGTGCACTGACCATCAATCCTACAGTAATCCCATTTTATCATGCCCGGCGCCATCTTTTGGATTGTAGAAGGAACCATGGGAAAGTCATATGTCAGTGGGAGAACATGCAAACTCCACAAAGCCATCGCCAGAGATCAGGGTCAAACTAAGTGCACTGGAGCTGCGAGGCAACACCTCTATCAGCGGTGACTTAGTGCTGCCCCAATCTTTATTGGTTTCCAAAGCCTTTATAGTTGTTTTCCAGCTTTTGATAGAATGGGCGATAGTTTCACTCTATTTTAGCATCCTCCTTCATTTTCAACCCCGCCTCTCGGTAGCCAGATTCATCAACCCCACCCACTTGGTTCCATCTGCCCACCATTCTTCATTTACCCGTTTCCACTTATCACCTACCTCTTTTTCTATCCTTCCCGCTCTCCTCCCCCATCCGCTTTCATCTACCTAATTTGCCTCCCCTGACCCATGATCTGTTTCGACCTGCGTGCCTCTCTGCTCTCAGTCCTAATTCAGAGTCTCAGCATGACACACCAACCACCCCTTTAACTCCATATATGCTCGTTTTCCCGCTGAGTTCATCCAGC
Source organism: Raja brachyura (assembly GCA_963514005.1). The sequence continues at coordinate 11,330,144 of OY740794.1, read as the reverse complement.
ATTTCATTTTGTGCGTTATCATTTTGTTGCTCTATTCTTTGCTTCATAACCAGTCTGATGAGTAGCAAAGAATAACTTCCTTCATACATTTACTATGTTTACCAGAATGGGTAAAGATTTTGTCCATTAGCCACACCGTAACACTTTGAAGTTTATAAGTTAAGGGAAAGACTCACTTTGGCCATTAAAATTACGTTTTTGTAGCGAGCAGCGTACTAATAAGATGACAGACACAAAAAGCTGGAGTAACTCAGCGGGTCAGGCAGCGCCTTTGGAGAAAAGGAATAGGTGACGTTTTGGGTCGGAACCCTTCTTCAGACAGGGTGTCCGAAATAGGGTGAACTTGACATTGGTCAAGGAGTAACCAGGTAGTAGGTCCCAGAAGTCATCTTACCCTCACTATGCCAATGTCAACTCAGTTTCAACAACCTACTGGAGAAAAATGTTCTAAGTGGAGACCTGGAGCAGGTCTAGCAGCAGAGTTTACAAATCCCCTACTACGTTGAGAGCTGGACAATTGTCAAATTAAAGGCAACGAACAAAAGAGAGAGGAAGAAACCACAAGAGAATTAATATTTTTAAACTCCAATAATAATTTAAACCTGAAGGAAAGAGACTCCACATACTTATTAGAAGATAGGCACAAAATGCTGGAGTAACCCGGGCAACATGTCAGGATAGAAGGAATGGGTGATGATTTGGGTCGAGATCCTTCTTCAGACTGAGAGTCAAGGGAAAGGGAGACAGAGTGCTCCACATTCATGTTAGTCACTTTTCAGTGTTGGAGAGCTCCATGTTATAATCAATTATTAGGACTGAGCAATTAAAAAAAAAGCCTTATACAATTTAGTCATACAGTAGACAGCTAGACATCCACTATTTTTCATCAAAATGTGCTGTTTGATGTGAATATGAATCCAGTACGACAGAAACAGAGATAATCGTGCAAATACAGACATTTTCAAATATCAACAGCAAAAAGCATGAACTGTTTGTTTATTTACATGACGTTTATCTATAAAGATGCTTCAAAAGAAATAATATTTGCAAAGTGATCTGAATTGAACTTAGGAATGCTTTTATCGTTTTTCCATTGACCTTTTTGTCACACCATTGTTGCAATAGAAATTTTACAGTAATTGGGAACAACATCTGTTGAGTCATTCACAATTACATTTATTATTTTGATGATGATAATATTCATCCATCAACTATATTGTATCACATTTTGCATTTTTTTCTTAAGTAACTGGTCTTGGAAAGTTATCATACTTCCCACCTTTTTCCATAATCCATTTTAGTCTTAACATTATGGGCAGGGTTACAGGGTCACCAAGTCTAATTTGCTCATCAGGAAAGGATTAGTATAAGTAAACCAACACTGATACATTTAATTCCTGCAGTGCACTTGCTCATTTATCTGCACAGGAGTGCAGTACCTCTGATGTACCAGGCAGTGCCCACCACATTTTGGAACTTCCTTTATTCCTGGCTATTATCAATCAAGTCTTTTTAAATACATATCCATTAAAGCAGTGAAATAAATCTATAGGATTTTAACTGGAATTTCTTTTCATTTTTATGTTGCACTCTCTTTATTGATTTTCCCCATCTCTCCCCTTAGATCCGATCAGATTTGCTTCCAATTGATCATATTTATTGTTCAAAATACTTCACTACTCACTCGTGATTACAATACTCACTCGCAACCAATACTCATGTTAAGATCACTGCTGGAAGTTGTGGCAAAAATATTTAAATTTAACATTCATTAAATATTTAATCTACATATTACAAATAAGAATACAATTGAATCAAAACCAATTTTAATTCCAGATAAATAGGTGCTAGTCTCAGCTTCAAATAGAATCGGACATTACATTAAATGACAACTCATTACATTTTATAAACTGTGTAAAGGCTGTTGTTATTAAATTAAATGAAATATTGGTCTTTTTTTTTGCAGAAGGACATCATAACGCTTCAGAACAAAAAAACAGTACAAAAATTGTCCCAGAGTTATCAAAAAATGGCAAAATTGAGATAATCGTTGCAGCAACGATAGCTGCTTTTGTCATCATCTGTATATTAATTTTTATTTTAATCAGATACCGACCAAAAAAACAAGGTGAGTCGCATTAGGTTTTTATTCTTCTGGTGAAATGATTCAACAGCTTAAGTAAATAATCTTATTGCCTTAAAAAATCTGTTCTGTTACTACCTGACCACAGTATTCAGTGTGTAGGCAGGAACTGCAGATGCTGGTTTAAACTGGAGATAGACACAAAAAGCTGGAATAACTCAGCGGGTGATACAAAGTAGGATGCTGTCTGAAGAAGGGTCTCAACCAGAAACGTCACGCATTTCTTCTCTCCACAGATGCTGTCTGACCCGCTGAGTTACTCCCGCTTTTTGTGTCTATCTTCAGAATATTCAGAGCTCTGCTTTCCAAACAGATGCATCTTTCCTACTTTGTATCATCTGCACAAGTAATTTCCCATTGCTATATGGTACGAACGGTGAAGCACACTGGAATGCAGATTACTTTTCCCACATTCTTGGGTCATTTATTACTTCATAAATTTCCTACAGATTATATTCCTGACATAAGTTGATGCAATTAAATGTAACCATTATTTTTAGCACTATTAGCATCATTTATTTAGCATTGTTTCATTAAAAAATAATGAACCAGGCAGTGGTGGTGGTGTTATAGATTGTAGAATAGCATCTTTAAAAAACCTACACAGGACTTGATTACATTGCCCATCCATTCATTATTAATCATTACACATTAACATGTTTATTAATCTTTAATGTTTTCTATTAATATTAATATTAATCTTTCCTAGAATGTTTTTATTTTTAATTCCCCTTGAACATTTTGCTTTAATGGTGCAGAGCCCACAAATTAAATACATTTGACCGGAACTGCTCATATGTGGAAATGGTAAACATAATCCAGCCCCATTACTTTACACTGTTGGTGGATCTACCACAGCAGGTAAAAACCAAAGAAGGAACAAAGAAAGAAAGAAGGAAGGAAGGCAGACTTTTCTTTGTGAGGAGAATGAAAATTAGCCTAGGCTGACCTTGCCCAGGCATCGACTGATGCCATCAGATGAGATTGGCATCGACCGAGAACAAAATGAAGCTTTCCATCAGGAGAGATGTGGTAGAAAAGGATTTTTTTTTAAACCATAAAATCAACGATAACATCGCTAAAGATAAACTAAAACCCGCAAGAGGCTGAAACTATAATTTTCTCAGAATCAAATTATTTCAGTGTAGTCAGGTTAAAATGAAATGAGATATGTTTTCTATGTGACAAAATGACCAAGCTATTATGAAGCTCGAATGCAGTTCCATTGTTCACCATTATCCATGTTTGACACATGGGCATTGATGGCAAAGTCAGTGTTTATTAGTCAACCCCAATTAGTGCTGTAAACAGGTACCACTATAACAAGTGCCTTGCTGGGACATTTCAGAAGGTAATCACCCACGCTAGTTTGGGAATGGAGTTACAAGAAGGAGAGAATAAGTAAAGAGGATGTGTGCTTTCCCAAAAATACATCAATGAATTTGTTGATTTTTATATTGTTATTATAACTTTGTTACTGAAACCAGGTTTCAGCAATAAATTGATAATGGATAAACTGGATAGATGGATTTTTAAGGCAGGGATTGACAAATCCTTGATCAGTAAGGGCGAAGGGTTCATGGGGAGAAGGCAGGAGAATGGGGTGGAGAGGAAAAGATAGGCCAACCATGATTGAATGGCGGAGTAGACTTGTTGGGCCAAATGGTTTAATTCTACTCGTATCACTTATGACCTAATTCTGTTCCTATAACGTAAACTTATAAATATGATAATTATAGAACAAAAGCTACTGGATTGCAACAAAGGCGCATCTGTTTAACTGGTTTTATCTCACCTGGCGTGATCTGTACATGGTTAAAACCCCCAGCATTGCAACTGAGACTGAACACCCCTCTGAAATAGTCTGAGAAGACACAGTTTGATGGGCATGAAGGGATGGACAGTGAATGCTGGCCTGGACTGTCTTACCCACATCTGATCAATTAATTGCCATTTACAAAACCAGTTTCTGCACAAGTCCTGAACCAATGGAGCAAAATGTGATATTTTAGTTGTTTGAGAAAATTAGCCTGATAAAAATATAAAAATAGACAGAGGTTAATGTATCTCAACCATTAACTGTTTGAAATGACTATCTCATTGATCAGGCCTTCATGTACAGTGTAAACACATTAAATACATGCAGACAATCTAAATAGCACCACATTGGTATCATGCACCTGAAGAAATGTATTGCCTCAGCAACATTTTTAAGTTAATATATTCTGAATACCTTAGACAATGAGAGTAAATAATGATTAGAGAGCAGATTCTTTCTGAAATTAGATATTAGCTTTTAGTAAGTCGTGATCAAAAAGGTAATTTCGTTCTTCATAAACCTCAATATCTACTTGTGCGTTAGTTTCACTTCAGCTGCTTTGTTTCTGATTTAAAGATGTAACAACACTTCACATTATTCATTTTAACAGGACAGGGGAGCTGACCTCAGCACTAACCCATCATTTCTTTGTTCAGTTTCACCAATACTTTGCAAAGTATGCAAATAACTTGTTCAAAAATATGTCCAATGCCTGATCAGCAATGTTATATACAAACTGACCTGTGGCAAATATACAAATAAGGAGTCGGCATTAAAGGTCGCCAGTTATTAAACCGACAGAAATTGGATGGGATAGAAGTCAGTTTACATGCGTTAATGGCTTCATTTTTTCAGATTTCTACAAATGCTCTGTCACTAGATAATGGTTGGAGATGGTTAGTGTAATACCCAGCTTTTGAATCAGAATTTTTATATCTCTCTTTTTCATTTCAGATCCTGATCCCGATCCCAGTCCCCCAACAGCAGATGTCGAGTGTCAGGTAAATACACCTCAGCTGATTGTGTAGGTCAGTGGGAGATAGGGGGGGGACCTGCACAAAATCTTGATTTGAAACATCTTCAGCAGTTCAGGAAGACAGCCCACTATTATATTCTCACAGACAAGACAAGCAGATACTGAAAATGAACTGAAAAATATGAGAAGGAGCTGAGTGACCTTCATCACCTGTGATGTTAAGTAGTTCAAGTATTTTGTACAGAGGAAGTTGTAGATAGCAAAACTACTGTGTGTTATTCTTATTTTCTCTGATCTGATATATATTTCTCAGATTTGGGTTGTCGGACAAGGGGAGTTGTCAATGTTGCTACAGACATCTCCTTCCACAAACTCCAGTGATTTTCAGTGAAAAACAGCAGTGATGTGTTTCTCTCCTCCACTTTGCTTCATGCTGCACAACTTCCATTGTTGCACAGATGAATGGAGAGGCTGTGCATTCACGTGTACGTTCACCCAGCCTTTCATCTGTATGTTCATCAGTACATTCACCAGTACGTTCACCAGTACGTTCACCTGTACGTTCACCTCTACGTTCACCTGCACATTTACCTGTATGGTCATGTGTATGTTCTCCTGTACATTCACCTGTACATTTACCTGAATGCTCACCTGCACATTAACCTGCACATACACCTGCACATTCATCTGTATATTCACCTGTATGTTCAACTTTCACATTCCTCCAGGCAGAAGCATTAGAAAGCTTCTCTCTACACGTTGCTGTCAATCTCCTTAGTCAGGTCAGCAATGGTCCTGATAACTGCAGTCCGCCTTAGAAACATACACACTAATGTCAGAGTAAACCGACATTTCGTCGGGCAGGTTCAGATTCTGCACTGCCCCATTTTCTACCCAGGATTTTATCCAAATATAAAGCAAAGTCATGAAAGGAGAATATGATGGAAATATTCACCAAGCCAAGCATCACATGTGGAGCAAAAGAAGATAATTATTCCTGACCCAATGAATGCTTTGAATTATTGTTTTCATTTATTTTGCATTAAAGCTGTGCAAGTTTCTTCATGTTAGTTTTTGTCGGTAGCTGGGAAGGTCATCATTGATGGCCTATCCATAACTATCCTTCTGGAACAGTGGCCAGTTGTCTTCTTGAACCACTGGTTCTTCTGAGTAAGATAAAGGGTGAGAAAGTCACAGTCACAGGCAAACCAAAATCTCGAAGTTGCAAACCAAATCTCGTTGCACTTATGTGTAATGACAATAAAATATATTATTATTATTATTATTATTATATTATTAGGAGATGCATGGATCGCCTTGGTTCTTTCCGGCCAATTTTCATGCCAATTACTGATCAGTTATTTGCAGAGATAAGTGATGTGAGGAGACTACTCAGGACCTGACATTGGAGAAATGGATGGGTACAAAGCGAATGTAAGGAGTGAAAATAATAGATTAAAGCAAGCGATGATCAAAGACATATAGAGTGGGCCGTTGTTGGCCGAAGGGAAGGTGTACAAATAGTAAAATGAATCAGGTGGAAGAGGAATGGAGAGAGAAGGAAAGCAAAGGTTATTTGAAGGTAGAGATGTCAATATTCATACCGCTGGAGTGTAAGCTGCCCAAGCAAAATATTAAGTGATGTTCCTCCAATTTGCGCTGGGCCTCACTCTGACAGTGGAGGAGGCCCAGAGCAGAAAGGTCAGTGTGGGAATGGGATGGGGAGTTAAAGTGTTTAGCAACCAGAAGATCACGTAGGCCTAGACAGACTAAGCGGTCTAAGGTGGTCAGCGAACAGTATTTGCAAACAATTGAAATAGAACTGCAAACTTCTGGTGCAATGCACAAATTAACCACAATACTTATTCACATTCAATTTCTTTCAATTCTATTTCAGAAGCCAAATGATCGTATCTCCACGGTGTTCTCCATTGACTATGCTGTACTACAGGTCCCTGAGAAAAATATTAGACAGAATCTAACAACTTCTGTTGCTTCTGATGATTCGTACTATGCTACAATTATATTTGCCCCTCAATAGCAAACTGCAGGTGTGGAGAAAATCACCATTGATTTCAGTGTTTGCTTTGTTGACTGCCAAGCTTTGTGAGGTCTTAGACATCACATTACATAATCACATCACCTACACTTATATTCTTTTTTACCTAATGTCACAACTTAAGCCAAAAGTAGGTATTTGACCACTGGGTGAAAATTTAAAAAATCCTAGGCCATTTAATCCAAAATAAAAAATACTGGAATTAGTCGGCAGATAAGGCAACATTTGCGGAACGAAAAGCCGATTTAGTATTTCATGTTGAAGCATCAATCCGAATGAGGTGATCCTGGAGGGATGAGGGAGAGTTTAGAAGATACAGGAATTTCATGCCGGATTCTTCAGTACAGCTTCAAGATGATTTGATTGAAACATCATTCACTCGCAGTCAGATGGAACAACAACCAGACGTGCCAGCTCTACCGCCACCAACCTTCCCCTTCTTTGGCGCTGATTGTACTCTAAACTTTGCTTGTGTTGGTCATGATCTCAGATAATGGGTGCTGGATTAAAATCCCCATTGATAACACTGTACATATTTCTAGTGCCTCCAAAAATGAATGGCATTTTCATGTAGCACTGCGAAATATTTAAAATATTCTTCTGTTAATCTGAGAGCCTATTAGTTTGTAGTGGATATTTGTTACTTTACAATGCCATAGCACATTCAGATGATTTATATCGTAATACTGGGCATGTACATGCACTTTGTAAGCTGTAAGATGGTGCTCCGAATTTCAACATTGATATCTCAGGTGCTCACACTTTTTTTAAAAAAGGATGTGACTAAATAACCTTGTAATTGAATCGTCAATTAATGCAGTTTATTGTAAAAACAAGGAACTTTTAGATGCCAGTTTACAAAAATGGCCACAAAGTGCTGGAGTAACTCTACAAAACAACACTTTTGGGTCGGGTTTTTACTTCAGCACACTGTGTCTTTTAATGCAGTTTGTAATTAGGTTATTTTATAGTGGGCCTGGTTCCTGGTTCTGAGAAGATGTTTGATAAGCTGTAGTTCTTCTATAAAAATGTATTCATTGACATGCCCACAAAGTCATGTTTACATTTTACCTCAAGCTTCAAGGAGAAAGCATTGGAATTATATCAAGTAACAAAGATACTTATCGTAATGCAAGATGTATTAAGAAGTAAATAATGAAATAAGTATTGATCCACAAAATAGACTTAATTAATTATGAAATGTTCTGGATATTCCATGGATTGCAGCAATTCCCTTCACAAAATTATAAAAAACCTAATAGTGTTAATACAAAATCCTGCAGCAGTGTGGAGCTCCCTCTAAGAAATTTCCTGAGCATTTGTTGTTACGAAACATACTTGGGAAAAAGACTTGAGGACAGGTGGGTACATCCTACCCAGCACAGACCTACATAGACCTAGGTGCGGCACGGTGGTGTAGCGGTAGAGCTACTGCTTTACAGAGCCAGTGACCAGGGTTCGATCCTGACTACAGAGGCTTGTCTGTCTGGAGTTTGTACGTTCTCCCCATAACCTGTGTGGGTTTTCTCCGAGATCTTTGGTTTCCTCCCATACTCCAAAGACGTACATGCTTGCAGGTTAATGGGCTTGGTATAAATGAAAAATTGTCCCCAGTGTGTGTAGGATAGTGTTAGTGTGCGGGAATCACTAGTCGGTGCGGTCTCGGTGGGATGAAGGGCCTGTTTCCGCGCTGTATCTCTAAACTAAACTAAACATATGGCATGACCCTCAGCCACCATCAGCGCACATTGCAAATTCATGCACACAACGTCCTTGAACTGGCCAATGCTCAAAAGGTTGGGCACAACTTGCACTTTTCTAAACTGTCGCTCTGAAACTGTGGGTTCCTGCAGAGAACCCATATCAGAACAAAGTCATCATCACTGTTAACAACTGTGTGACTGCACTTTTGCTATTCTGATGCAATTGAAATGTCTCATAGTACAACAGCAAGAACTTATATTGCATCGCTAATTAATATTTATAAATTAAAAATACATAAAAAATGCTTCTGATTGCACTGGATGGCATGGTGGCGCAGCGGTAGAGTTGCTGCCTTATAGAGCCAAAGACCCGGGTTCGATCCCGACTAGGGGTTCTGTCTGTATGCAGTTTGGACGTTCTCCCCATGACCTGCGTGGGCTTTCTCCGCGATCTTTGGTTTCCTCCCACTTTCCAAAGACACACAGGTTTGTAGGTTAATTGGCTTGGTATAAATGTAAAATGTCCCTAGTGTGTGTAGGATAGTCAGTGCGGACTTCGGTGGGCCGAAGGGCCTGTTTCCGCACTGTATCTCTAAACTAAACTAGTAATTCTTAAAAGCACATGTTAATTGTGATAATTACTTAAACACATTATTTGTGGCATGGGTCACAATATGATTAAACTTTACACACTGCAATAGAATTATCTGTTCATGGACATCGGCAATCTATTCAGTGAGTATGATTAATAAGGAGATATCCCAGTACCTGATAATAACACTTTAATAAAAGTACATATTGAAATTAGTTCACAAGTTTATGAAAATGTGAGAGGTCCAGATCTAGAGATCCGTGTTTTTGGAAAAGGGCAGATCTGAAGTTCCCTGAGTCTTACATGAAGCACTTTGCTCTGCTTGGAAGCTATTAGCAAAGATCCTATAGCAAGCAAGATAGATCACTCGACAAAAAAGACATAGTATGGTCATGGGCAGATTCATGGGTCATTTTCGGCCCCATTTCCGTAACCGACTTCCGTCTCCGCACCAAAAATCCCATAGCGGAGCAAAGATACTAGTGCGGAGACGGAAGCTGGTTACAGAAACATCCTCGTATAAATAAAAGTTCTTTGGTAAAAATCTTCTCCTCATTTTCAGGATTATAATTTATTAACACAAACTGTTCCCCCGCAACGCTGATTGCACTGCGAGTCGGGTTGGGTTACTGAAATAGATGAAAAAAAGGCCCACGTTCCGCTCCGTTGCGTATTACATGTCAGCCCATTTCATTTAGCAGGAATGGTCTATCTTGCTATAGGATCTTTGGTTATTAGATGCGAATGATTTTTCACAACCCACCAGTCCTGGCATTTCAACAAACCTTGGAAGATTGTACCAAGTGAGATATGTATGTAAATAAAACAAAGCCTATTTATTAAATACTCTGTTGTGAAAATGCTGATGCAACAATATTAACTCTTTCCATCATTAAATTTATTTGAGATGCAAATCTTTTTTCTCCATGGTGTTTTTGTACTGTTTATTTATCTGTTCATGGTGCTACAAGACCATAAGACAGAGGAGCAGAATTAGGCCATTCAGCCCATCGAGTCTACTCCACCATTTGAACTTGGATGATCAATCTCCTGCCTTCTCTTCGTACCCTTCGACGCCTTTACTAATCAAGAGCCTATCAATATCCGCTTTGGTATTGGCAATACTTGCATTTATCATAACGTGTAGGTAGGAACTGCAGATGCTGGTTTAAACCGAAGATAGACACAAAATGCTGGAGTAACTCAGCGGGACAGGCAGCGTCTCTGGAGAGAAGGAATGGGTGGCGAATGGAAACATCATCACCCATTCCTTCTCTCCAGAGATGCTGCCTGTCCCGCTGAGTTACTCCAGCATTTTGTGTCTATCTTGCATTTATCCTACATCTCTAATCTTCCTTAAAGTGAGGAGGCAGTTAAGATTTAATCATGTAGGTGGATCTGGAGTGACATTCAGACCAGGCTGCGTATGAAGAGCTACTTTGCTTTCCTGAAGAACATTAGCAACGGGCTTTAGAATAATCGATCAGTTATGTGGTCTGTTGTCCTGGCAACTCCAGGTTTAATTAATTCCTTGACTTTAAATCCCCCAACTTCTCTCATGGGATCTGCACTAATGTCTCTGGATCAATTGTCTAGAGTGATGGCGTGGATCCAGCAACTTAATCACAATGCTGCCATACCCACATTCCTAAGGGCTTTTTTAAACAATGCTTAACATTTAAGTTGTTTGTTACTTTTGATATGCAGTTCTTTCTTGGGAGGGGACTGTGATCCTTTACTTGTGCATTTTTTAAAAATCAATCTTTCAAATCTCCATGAATTGTTGTGGCTTCTGTGGCCAGTCTATTGAATTCTCGTTGACTGCATTTCTGAATGGCCGAGTAACAGCCACGGTTTTGCAGCTGCATATTACTGGTCTTGGGAATGCATATTTTCTGGGAAGAATTCAGTTCTTCTTCTTGCGTGTAGTGTGCACAGCCTAAAGTTGTAGGACAACTTGTTCTATTTGATCTTATTTGATTGTGCATGCCAGGTTGATTGCATTCGTCAAAACAGGGTGAACCATGTGAAGGTTGCAATCTCGAACCCCTAGAATTTAGTTGAAGACACAGTTAAAAAGAACATATTTTTATCCTTTGCAGCATCTTGACCCTGCATCATTACTCAACCAAGTCGTGACTGATGGTATCTCACCTCCATCTGCCTACTGAGGTCCTGTAACCAGTGCTTAGATAGTGCCAACGTTTGGTGATTTTCGATTAACCTAGCATCATTTTTGTTGCATAGAGTGTGGCCTTGTGGTGATGCTGGGTTGACAATGACTATACTGACACACTTGCAGAAGGGTGCTCTCACGCGATGTGGTTTACTTACAGTGAATGACAATTTAGATGCGAAGATCGGGGTACGCATGGGGGCCCAGTCCCTTGTTGTTAGTGTGCAGATGAAGAGGCGCTGGGGATCTAAGGCTTGTCCCAGTGAATCTGACTTGACCTCAAAAGAGGGGCTAGTCTTGAGGTTATCCTGGTGGCTAAGTCATGGTCTTGATGGAGGAGGCGCGGCGATCTCAGGCTGGTCCCCACAGTTCACTCTTGCATCAAGAGAAGATGCTAGCAGTCTCATGCTTGGCCTTGAAGAGGAGGCACTGGCAGTCACGGACGTGTCCCAGTGGCTCAGTCTAAACCTTGAAAAGTCAGATTTTCGCCCAACTTGATATGTAACTTCCTACATTCTCACTGTTCGGCCTGGTTTCCTGGCAGCATTGGATCGATGAAGTTGGGGGTCGGCCTGGCACAGTGTGATGCCAGTGGTTCCATCCATCCCGATCCATGTACCTGCCCCATGCTGTACTTGATCCATTCACCCGGCCGGCTGCTGTATGGCCTCCCGCGGCCACCTCCGCCAACTCCATGCACCGCATCAACCACAACCCTGCAACCTGCAACAGCCACCATTCACTTTTCACCACGACCACTTGTCATACAACAACAAGAAAAAAAAACCAAGACACACAATTAGCACAATTTACGCAAACATCCATCACAGTGAATTTCCTCCTCACTGTGATGGAAGGCAAAGTCATTGTCTCTCCCCTGTTTTCCATTCTTCTCCCGATGTTAAAGGCCCCAGCGGGCGATGGCAAGTCCCGCGGTCTTTAAGGCCATGCCGGGCGATGTAAGGCCCTGTTCCAGGTCTTGATGTTGGAGCCCTCGGCGGGCGAGCGATGGCAAGTCCCACGGCCGTTATACCCGCGCCGGGCGATGTAAGGCCCCGCTCCGGGTCGCCTTCAACCCCCCAATTCGGGCGGGAGAAGTTGCCGTTGCGGGAGCTCCGAAAACCGGTCTCCCACCAGGGACCCGTGAGCTCCCAATGTCACCGTCCACTGGGCCTGCAGCTGGAGCCTCCGAAGCTCCAAAGTCGGGTCGCAGCCGCGCGCCACCACAGCTCCCCACGCTCCACAGCCGGTCAGCTCCACAATGGTGAGTCCGCAGGCCCCCCCCCCCCCCCCCTGAATATACACAGCTAAAAACAATATATAAACTACAACCAAACTATACACTCAACAGGTCGAAAATTAAAAAAGACAGACGGACTGCAGATGCCGCTGCCACGAGGCGCCGCCATCTTGACTATCAATGCATCCACGATTTCTCTTAAGTACCCTAGAATGTAGACCATCAGGCCCTGGGGATCTATCAGCCTTCAGTCCCATCAGTCTACCCAACACCATTTCCTGCCTAATGTGGATTTCCTTCAGTTCCTCCATCACCCCAGATCCTCTGGCCACTCCGGTCACAATTGGCCTTGACCTTACTCTTTTATCCCTTCTCGAACTTTCCTTCCCATTAATTCGAGAATCTTTTGTAATTATTCCTGTAGTCACTTCCCTATTATCTTTATACTCCCAATTTGTCAATCCCTCCCCCCCACTATTTAGTTTAAACCCACACGTGTAGCTCTAGCAAACCTGCCTGTCAGAACGTCAGACACCCTCCAGTTAAGGTCTAACCCGTCCCTTTTGAACAGGTCACCCCTACCCCAGAAGAGATCTCTGTGGTCTACAAATCTAAATCCTTGCTCCCTGCACCAGCCCCTCAGCCACACATTCGGATCCCCCATCTCCCTGTTCCTGTCCTCACTAGCACGGGGTAATGGAAGCAATCCAGAGATAACCACCCTAGAAGTCCCGCTATTTAGTCTTCTTCCCAACTCTCTGAACTCACGTTGGAGAACCTCCTTCCTCTTCTTCCCGATGTAGTTTGTGCCTACGTTCACCTTCTGTTCATCTTCTCTCTCGAGGATGTTCTGAATTCGGCTCGTGACATCTTGAACCATGGCACAAGGGAGGTAACAGACCATCCTTGCGTCTCGTCTGCCACCACAGGATCTCCTGTCTGTTCCTCGGACAATGGAGTCATCCACCACTATGGCTCTGCCCGGCACCGGTCGAGTCCCATCTCTGGGATTGGATTTCTACGGCCCATTTGTGGAACCTTGTCAAATGCTTTTCAAGCAGTCAGAAAGTAAAACTACAGTAATTAGCTATTCCATCAGAATAACTGAGAGGAAGGGCTGCTGGATCACACCTCACGGCTCCAGCATCATTGCATTTGCCTTAAGTCCCAGCACGGCTGAGTCATTTCTCACAAGGCAGTGTGAGGAGTGGTTGAAGGAAGAGTGAGGAGGAGGAAGTACTGATAGGTACATCAGACAGGCTATCTGACAGATGCCTCATCTACTGCCACCAATCCTTCCAGCCTTTGCCAATGCAGCGCTTTCATCTCATTCTCATTTAAACTTACTTTTAAGTCGCTCTTCTTTTTCATGTGACATTAACAAAGTTTTTGAACCTTTCTTTCATCTCGTGTCTTAGATAACCATCTTAAGGAGTTGACACAGCCTTACATTTGTGGTTGAGTTTCTGTCTACCAGGGTACAGCTGCAATACGCACAAAGCCTTTATTTCCCATTACATGAACGTTATATTCTACAGAATGTTAAGTTGTGTTTGCAACGAGAAAGTAGAAGCCAGCTGAGACAATTAGTGGACATGTTATTTTATTTAAAGAAAGCAATTTATTCTTGATTAAATCCTAAATTTAAACATGAATGCACATTATGGGCCATTGTAGACCATGTTTCATCTCTATGTGTGAACCTGTTGATAAATAAATTCAGTTAATGCCGTGGAGCGTGCAAATCCTGCTATGCAAACCTAGCTAAAAAATTAGTTTGCTGATAAAAATAGCTTCCAACAATGCCAGAGAATTTTATCCCCACAAGTGACAGGATTAGCTGCAGCCAGCTGCCCGAGAGCTGTAGCAAAGCCTAAATTTACAAAACTAAGTGCAAAGTGTCAAATGTGAATTTATACTGCCACAGCCGGTTTCATAATGAGTTAAGACAATTAGTCTGGCAAGTTCAGCTGGACATTGTCGACAGACCGTGGAGACTGTGCAGGAGCTCCGACGTGGAGACCACAGGAGAGCTCTACGATGCTGAAACCACGTTAGAACTCCATGATGTGGAACCATGTGGGAGCATCCATGAGAACAGCTGTCGCTTACAACGGCGACCGAGACTACTGAGACACACAACTTGGAAATAACGCAGTAGGGTTAAAGAATTGCTTACGTGTGATCGAGTTTATGAAAGGCACCTATAATGCAAGTCAGGGAATGCCTGTATATGAATACAATCAAGCTATACACAAGTATAACAGGTGATATACTTCCAGGGTGAAAATAGTCCTTGATTATGTTGGCTTCCCTCCTGAGGCAACATCAGGTGTAGATGGGGTTGATGAGAGGTTTCTGTGAATGTTGTGGGGTTTGTTTAGAAGTCTAATAAAAGTAGGACAATTCTGAAGCATCAGATCAGTGGGTAGCCACCCTGGGAAGCTCATCTATTGCAGGTGATACACTCCTGACCGACATCCACTACAAACCAACTGACTCCCACAGCTACCTGGACTACTCTTCCTCCCACCCTGCTTCTTGTAAGGACTCCATCCCCTATTCCCAATTCCTCCGTCTATGCCGCGTCTGCTCCCAGGATGAGGTGTTCCACACCAGGTCATCACAAATGTCCTCATTCTTCAGAGAACGGGGATTCCCCTCCCCCACTATAGATGAGGCTCGCACCAGGGTCTCCTCCATACCCCGCAACACTGCCCTCTCTCCCCATTCCCCCACTCACAACAAGGGCAGATTTCCCCTGGTCCTCACCTTTCACCCCACCAGCCAGCACATACAACAGATAGTCCCCCGCCAGTTTCGCCACCTCCAACGTGACCCCTCCACTCGCCACATCTTCCCATCTCCCCCCCGTCTGCCTTCCGCAAAGACCGCTCCCTCCGCAACTCCCTTGTCAATTCTTCCCTTCCCTCCCGCTCCACCCCTTCCCCGGGCACTTTCCCTTGCAACCGCAAGAGATGCTACACTTGTCCCTTCACCTCCCCCATCCACTCCTTTCAGGGACCCAAGCAGTCCTTCCAAGTCCGACAGAGGTTCACCTGCACCTCCTCCAACCTCATCTACTGCATCCGCTGCTCCAGATGCCAGCTGATCTATATCGGTGAGACCAAGCGGAGGCTGGGCGATCGTTTCGCTGAACACCTCAGCTCGGTCCGCAATAACCAACCCGACCTCCCGGTGGCTCAGCACTTCAACTCCCCCTCCTATTCCGTATCCAACCTCTCGGTCCTGGGCCTCCTCCACGGCCAGAGTGAGCAACACCACAAGTTGGAGGAACAGCACCTCATATTCCGCTTGGGGAGTCTGCATCCTCTGGGCTTAAACATTGAATTTTCTCAATTCTGTTAACCCTGGCTGCCTCCTCCCCTTCCCACCTCTCCCTCAGCCCTCGGGCCCTGGCATTCCTTCTCTCTCTATCTCTCCCCCACCCAAGTCACACTAGTTTCTAATTTTCACACTACAAACAGCTTACAATGGCCTGTTTCCTTTATCATCGATACTTTTTTGCATATCTTTCATTCATTGTTCTTTATCTCTCCACATCACCGTCTATATCTCTCGTTTCCCTGATCCCTGCCCAGTCTGAAGAAGGGTCTCGACCCGAAACGTCACCTATCTCCTTCGCTCCTTAGATGCTGCTGCACCCGCTGAGTTTCTCCAGCTTTTTGTGTAACCCTCATTTATTATTCTTGTGTTACTGTCTGTGGTTCTGTACAACGAATGGAAATTGGCACTCACTTAGAAGATATCGTCTGCATCTGCTATCTCCCAGAGTAGGTGTTCTTGAAACACACAAAGAGACAGTTAGGCAGTCAATCCAGACCAAAAGTACAAAACTTATTCCATTGCTGTAAAAACAGTACAACCCTAGCATGTGGAACTCCCACCACCCACCACCACCACATTTTTGGTACTTTTTATATTAATTTATAAATTTCAAGCAAACATATTTCCTGTTTGAGATTGGTGTGGTCTCAATGAGGTTTTTCTTCCAGGCAGGATGAGACTCTGGGTGTGCCGATAAGATTACTTATGTATCATCTATCTTTCCTGTTTTGAAGCCCTATTGTGCAGCTAAAGTTTGGTATGTCAGCAAGACCCCATCCCCAGTAACAAACCCAAGGGCCTAAAGTAACAATGCTGTGGCCTTGGTAGATATGGAGACAAGCAGCAAAGATAATTCTGGGCATAAGGAATTTAAGTTCATGAAAGGATTTTTCATTTTGCAATTGACAATATTGCAACACATTTACTGAGATTGAAAAAAAATACAGTGGAAATAGACCAAGCTGATCAAACGAAGGTGTTATGAATAATTCAGAAGTGTACAGAAACAGATGAGTGTGATGGAAAGTTGGCTCACAACACTTACTGTTTTCTCTTTGCCCACAGAGTCAGTTACGTCTGCTCTGTGTGGAGCACTTTGAATCTTCACCGATTCAATATGGGGGGTTTTTGGTGATGGTTTTCATCTTGAAAAGAACCAGGTGTATCACTCATGGACAGCCTGGTCATAAAAGAGACAGTCTGAAGAAAGATACCCGACCCAAAACGTCATCTGTCGCTTTCCATCCACTGATGTTACCTGGGTTCATAAATTCATAAGTGATAGGAGCAGAATTAGTCCATTCGGCCCATCAAGTCTACTCCACCATTCAATTGTGGCTGATCTATCTTTCCCTCTCACCCCATTCACCTGTCATCTCCCCATAACCCCTGACATCCTTACGAATCAAGAATCTGTCAATATCTGCCTTAAAAATATCCATTGACATGGTCTCCACAGCCTTGTGGCAATGAATTCCATAGATTCTCCACCCTCTGACAAAATAAATTCCTCCTCAACTCCTTTCTAAAAGCACTTTTGTTTATTCTGAGGCTAAGGCCCCTGATCCTAGACTCTCCCACCAGTGAAAACATCTTCTCCACACACACTCTATCCAGGCCTTTCACCATTCGGTAAGTTTCAAAGAGGTCCCCTCCACATCCTTCTAAACTCCAGCGAGTACAGGCCAATGCCGTCAAACGCTCATCATATGTCAACCCAATCATTCCTGGAATTATTTTCATAAAACTCTTCCTTCTCCAACGCCAGCAAATCCTTCCTCAGTTATGGGGCCCAAAATAATCACAATACTCCGCAATAAATGTGGTCTGACCAGTAACATAAAGCCTTTGCATTAGATTCCTGTTTTTATATTCTAGTCCTCTCGAAATAAATGGTCACTTTGCATTTACCTTGCCTACTATTGATTTCTCCAAGCGTATTGTGTTTTGCTAGTCCTAAAGGGGTGCCATTCCTATACACCTTCTTCCTCCTGCGCAGTTGATTATCTGATAGGCATTCATAGATGGTGACCTTGTGTCAACATGGATTTGACACTCATTTAAGCAATCCTGCAAGCTTCCTACATAGAGATCCAGTGATTCATTCAACTGATGTAAAGCTAAAAGGTCAGTAGTATCATTGCAATAAAAGCCCTTCTCCCCCCCCCCCCCCCCCCCCCCCCCGGCCCCCTCAGGCTTCTATGTACACCAGTTTCTCTGCTCTGTGCCCATATCGTACTCCAGCTACTGTTCCTGCTTGTCTGTTGAATGCACTTACGACATAAGAATATGAGACAAAGGAGAACAATTAGGTCACTGAGACCATCTAGTCTGCACCATTCAATCTCTGCTTTAAAAACACGCAACACCCACAGATTCACCACTCTCTGGCCACAGAAATTTCACTTCACCTCAATTCTAAAGCTGGGTCATTTTATTCTGATGCTGTACCCACTGGTTCAAGACTCTGCAATGACTGGAAATATATTTTACATGTGCACTCTATCTAGGCCTTTCATTATCCGGTGGGTTTTGTTCTTCTAAACTCAAGTGAGTGTATGCCCAGACCCTTCATATGTTTCATGATGCCCAAAACCGCTCACAATATTTCAAATGTGGCCTCACCAGCATGTTATGAAGCCTCAGCACGACATCCCCACTTCTATATTCTAATCCCTTTGAAATGAATGTTAGCATTGCATTTGGCTTCCTTACCACAGACTCAACCTGCAAATGAACCTTTTGGGAACCCTGCACTTGCGCTCCAAAGTCCCTTTGCTCCTCCGATATTTGAATCCACTCCCCATTTAGAACGAGTCTGTACCTTACTTCCTTCTATTACCGGTATACACATTGCTGTGCTCTATCCCACCCTCCCAACCTGTCCAAATATTTTTGCAACCTCCCTGCTTCCCCTACAATACCTGCCCCTCCACCTATCATTGTTTAAGCTCCAAACCTGGCCACAAATCCATGAATTCCACTATCCAGATCATTAACATGTATACTATGAAAAGTAGCAGACCCAACGCCAACCCATGTTGAACAACATTAGTCACTGGCAGCCAACCAGAAAAGGTCCTTTTTATTCCCACTCTTTGCTTCCTGCCAGCCAGCCAATCTTCTATCCATGCTAGTACCTTGCATCTAATACCCGGGGCTCCTATCTTGTTTAGCAGCCTCACATGTGGCACCTTATCAGAAAATCCAAGTAAACAACATCCACGGTCCCTCCTTTGACCATCCTGCTTGTTACCTCCTCAAAATACTCCAACAGATTTGTCAGGCAATATCTCCCCTTAAGAAATCCAGATGACACAAAGCTGGGTGGCAGTGTGAACTATGAGGAGGATGCTGTGAGAATGGTGGGTGACTTGGACAGGTTGGGGGAAGATGGCAGATGCATGGCAGATGAAGTTTAATGCGGATAAATGTGAGGTTATTAACTTTGGTAGGAAGGCAGATTATTATCAAAATGGTGTCAAGTTGGGAAAAGGGGAAGTACAACGGGATCTGGGGGTCCTTGTACATCAGTCTATGAAAGTAAACATGCAGGTACAGCAGGCAGTGAAGAAAGCAAATGGCATGTTGGCCTTTATAACAAGAGAAATCGAATATAGGAGCAAAGAGGTCCTTCTGCAGTTGTACAGAGCCCTAGTGAGACCACACCTGGCGTATGGTGTGCAGTTTTGGGCCCCTAATTTGAGGAAGGACATTCTTGCTATTGAGGGAGTGCAGCGTAAGTTTACAAGGTTAATTCCCAGGATGGTGGGACTGTCATATGCTGAGAGAATGGAGCAGCTGGGCTTGTACACTCTGGTGTTTAGAAGGATGAGCGGCTACCATTGAAACATATATGTTTGTTAAGGGTTTGGAAATGCTAAAGGCAGGAAACATGTTCCTGATGTTGGGGGAATCCAGAACCAGGGGACGAGGAAACATTTTCTCTCACAGAGTGGTGAGTCTATGGAATTTTCTGCCTCAGCGGGTGGTGGAGGCGGGTTCTCTGGATGCTTTCAAGAGAGAGCTAGATAGGGCTCTTAAAAATAGCGGAGTCATAGGATATGCGGAGTCAGGGGATATGGAGAGAAAGCAGGAACGAGGTGCTGAATGTGGATGATCAGCCATGTTCACATTGAATGGCGGTGCTGACTCGAAGGGCCGAATGGCCTACTCCTACACCTATTGTCTATTGTCTGACTGGCCTATTTTATCATGTGCTTCTGTAAATATGCTTCTAAAGCTTATGCCCCGGGTCTAGTTCAGTAAAAACACTGACTCAAGCACTGGACCAACTAATCTTTATTTTTAGAATGAACAGCAAATTCCCCTATACGATTTTTAAACCACCGTGGGTTTGATCCTTGTCTCTTCCTGGCCAAGCCCTTTAGCCTCGTGCAAGCAGACACTGCCCAAAAGGTCACACAGTCCCAAGCACCCTTCCAGAAGATCAACACCAAAATGGGGCTACCTTTTATAGGTCCACGAACCTTGAGGGGCCGAACCGCATAGGGATGGTCCCTAAACAATCCAATCAAACATATCAATTACATTATTGACAGTTCCCAACCCAATTACAATGTTCTTACAGAAGGTTCTGGAAGGAAGTCTCATTAACTGAATAGGGCAACATTTACCCTGGAACACAAAACAATTCTGCTAGGGCTTAACACTTTGGCCAATCAACAAACAGCAGTGTAACTGTCTTGCAACAGTATTTACATTCCCTTTGCAGCAATCCAATCACATCAATGCATTTAAATTTGTTTGCAGAGTCTTTGTACAGATTATCAATTAAAGGGAAATGAGGAAACACCTGGATCTTTCACCATCCTGCATATCAATCTGAGGCTCAGACTGGTCGGCGCCATCCATAGCCTGTAATTTTCCACTGACAAAGGTTAAGCAATTCTGACGACTGCAAGAATTCTCCATTTTATATTGTCTTTAATTTGGTCAATATTAACACTTCCAAATATCCTAAAAGCTGTCAGCAGGCTCAGAAATGGAAAGGACTCTAATGCAGGCTCACCAAGAGTATTGAAGAAAATCTAAAATCCAAAAACAAATAGAACCGAAAGATATAGACTTGGAATCGAAAGTTATAGACATGGAACCGACAGAACTCAGCACTGCTATCGAACCGACAGAATGCAGAACTGATTAGTCGGCACTTAATTAGTGATGATGTCACGTATTTATACTAAGTGATAAATTAGGGGAGCAGATTAATTGCAGGTGTAACTCCTAATAGCTCTGGGGACGAGTGTGGAAAGAGTCTCAAGTGTCTGAAGGCGTTGCAAGTTTGACAGGAGCCCCCTCTCCCACGGACACCTCCTGGCGTTCTCTTTGGATGGTCTGGATGCTGCTGATGAAAATCATGGCTCAAGGAGGGGTGCAGGATGTCATGGGTAGGAATCCAGCTCCTCTCCTCTTTACAGTAGCCCTCCCAGTCAACCAGGTACTTGATCCATCTGCCACGCCACCGGGACTTCAGCAGTTGCTTCACCGTGTACACTGGACCACCGTCAATGAAGCGGGTTGGCGGAGGTAGCAGAGGAGTAGGAGACGGAGCTGGAGGACACAGGCTTAACCCGGGATACGTGGAAGGTGGGGTGAATCCACACAGACCGAGGCAGTCTAAGGCAGACAGCAGAGTGGTTAATGATCTTGAGAATTGAGAATGGGCCAATAAACAGGGTGCCAACTTACGGTAGTCAACGCGGAGGTGGAGATCTCGAGTGGGCAGCCATACCCTCTGACCTGGGCGATAGCGAGGGGCAGGGATCCAGTGATGATCCGCCTGTCATCTGTACCAGGACGTGGTGCGGAGCAGGGCAGAACGGGTCTCCTCCCAGGTCCGACCACCGCGGCGCACAAACTCCCGGGCAGAGGGAACAGAGACGTCCTCTTCTTGGTCTGGGAACAGAGGTGGCTGATAACCAAGGGAGCAGTGGAGTGGTGACAGACCAGTGGCAGAACTGGGCAGAGAATTGTGGGCATGTTCGATCCATGCTAACTTGCTAGACCAGGTGGTGGGGTTAGCGGACACCAGGCAACGATGGGCGGTCTCCTGGGCCTGGTTGGCTCTTTCCGACTGACCATTAGATTGTGGATGGAACCCAGATGAGAGGCTGGCAGAGGAACCAACCAGGGAGCAGAAAGCCTTCCAAAATTGCGAGGTAAACTGTGGACCCCTGTCAGAGGCAATGTCTCGAGGTAAACCGTGGAGTCTGATGACCTGGTTTACAGAGTGAGTTCTACAGCAGATGGGTGCTTAGGAAGAGGAAGGAAATGAGCAGCCTTGGAGAAACGGTCCACAATGGTAGGAATAACCATATTACCCTTGGAAGGAGGCAAGTCGGTGATGAAGTCCAGGGTGGTGTGGAACCAGGAATGGCGGGGAACAGGCAGGGGATGAAGGAGACCAGAGTGAGGTTGGTGGGACGTCTTATTCTGTGCACAGGGAGAGCAGGCAGAAACGAAAGACCGGGTGTCAGCCTCCACAGTGGGCCACCAGAACCATTAGCGCAGCAGGTAGCGGCTGCAGCCAACACCAGGATGACAGGCGAGATTAGAGGAATGGGCCCACTGGAATACCTCAGAGCGGGTGGAGCCCGGGACAAAATAACTTATTGGGGGATCCAGAACCCGGATCGGGGTGATGACGCTGGGCGAGACAAGAAGGCACAGGGGAGCATATTCTGGTCCTTGGGGATGCGTTGGGAAAATACCGCCCCAACTCTAATATCAGAGGCGTCAACCTCCACTACAAACTGACGGGCCTGGTCAGGATGCTCCAGGATGGGGGCGGTTGTGAAGAGTCACTTAAGGTCCTGGGCTGCGTGTGCGGACGAGAGGCCAAAGCAAAGAAGTCAAAGCCAAAGAACCGAATGGAAACGAGGCTGAAACGCCAATAAACGGAAACAGTCCGAAGACGAAACGCCAACTAACTGAAAGGATGGGACGCCTAAATGCAAACTAACCAAAAGGGCGGGATGCCTAAAAGCCAATGAACCAAAACGCTGCGTAGCCTAAAAGCAAACTTACCGAATGGCCGCTCAGTCGATACGCCACCTACCCGAAAGGCGGCGTCGCCTACAGGCCAACGGACCGACTGCCGCTCAACAGAAAAGTCCAGTAACGGGCTTAACGTTGCCCAGGGGGCGGGACTTGTCAGCGATTGGTCCAGACCACCGCGTCCATCACATCACTGTGAAGGCATGAACATTGTCCCAAACCTCCGCTCCACCCGACCCTCAGCCCGCGGAGGGTGGCCGTGGGGGAGTGGGGGCTGTCCCAAGCGATGCACACCTTCGGCCGCTTTCAACTTGGTGCTTGGGTTCAGATTGCCCAGTCACCTATGGCTTGTGTGGGAAAATGAATCCCACGCTCCTGTCTCCCCTTCTCTCTCCCCTCTTCTCTCTCTCCCCCCCTCTCACTCTCCCTTCTCTCCCTTCTCTCTCCACTCTTCTTTCTCTCCTCCTCTCTGTCCCCTCCTCTCCCCCCTCTCTCCCTTCTCTCTTCCTCCCATCTCTCCCCTTCCCTTCTGTCTCTCCCCCTTCTCCCTCTCCCCCTTCTCCCTCTCCCCTCTCTCCCCCTCTCTCCCCTTCTCTCTCTCTTCCGTCTCCACCCGCGGGAGCGTCCCCCAGTCACTGATTGCGAAGCACCGCCATCGGACCCCAATCTCCACACCAGGGTGATTCCCCCCCTCTGGCCCCCGGACTTTGACACCCACACCGGGTGATCCACCCCGGCCGCGGGGACAGACGTTTATTTATTACCGTCTCGGTGCTTGCGGAACGCACCCAAGCACAAAACAGACAGCATCTCTGGAGCGAAGGAATGGGTGGCGTTTCGTGCCGAGACCCTTGTTCAGAGTGCGTCTGAAAGGTCACGACCCGAAATGGCACCCATTCCTTCTCTCCAGAGATGCTGCCGGTTAGGCTGCTGTCCCACAGTGACCCATCCGGTGAGACTACCTTCTCCAACTGGCAGAGCCGGTGAGACCGCTGTCACACAGTGACCCAGCCGGCGAGGCTGCTGTAACACAGTGACCCAGCCGGTGGGACAATGTTCATGCATTCAGAGTGATGCGATGGACGCGGGGGTCTGTAACAAATGCCCGCAATTAACATGACAATCCTTCCAGTAAGTGGAGATCTCGCCAGTGGACCAGTTTACAGTGGGATTGTGAGTAGTCAGCCAAGGCTGACCCAGAACGACAGGGACACAAGGTGAATTCAGCAGGAGCAACTGAATTCTCTCCTGGTGGTTTCCATCAACACAAAGTTCTTGAGGGAGAGTAGAGAGTGAAGCCATGCCAAATATCCTTCCATCGTGCACTGGCTTGGCGGGGCTCTTCTACTTTAACGGCGGGTATCAGAGATTTCCGAGGAACAGTGATATCAATGAAGCTATCCTCTGCCTCCAAGTCAATCAGAGCATTAAGTTTCAATAGCGTGTCTGCAAAGCGTGCTGTAATCGGAGTGAGTCTGGTGGAAATAGGCATGTATTAAACCTTGCTCACCCATAAACCCTCTTTTGCTGGGGAGTGTTGGTTTTTACCGGGCAAGCACCGATCAAGTGTCCGGGATCTCCACAGTAGAGGCAACACCTCTTCCGTATGCGTCTCTGGCGCTCGGACTCGCTCAGCCTGGTGCAGCCAATCTGCATGGGCTCCCCCTCCACTGCATCAGGATCGGGATGCGTGGGGCTTCTTCTTCCCGAGGGAAGTGAGACAATCATCTCACTATGATGAGAGGTATGAGATGGGTAAGGACACTGTTTGAGTGCTGCCAATGTCTTGTCTTTTCTTTCGTTCTCGGAGCCGCTTATCTATCGGAAGGTTAAACCAATCAGCGCGTCCAGATCAGAGGGAAGTTCCAGAGCGGCCAACCCATCCTTCAGGTTCTTGTTGAGGCCGTGGATGAAAATACTGAGTAGAATAACTGCTCTCTAAAGCAGTGGTTCGAAAATCAGTAGCGTAATCGGCAACAGAGCGTACCCCCGGGCGGAGATGCAGCATCCTCAGGGCTACTTCTCTTCCGACCAAAGGGTGGTCGAAAATCGTTCTCAGCTCTGCTGACAAACGTGCAAAGTCCTGGCTCAGAACTGCTATTAAACCAACAAAATGCGCAACTAATTAGTCAGCACCCAGTTAGTCATGAGCTCAGATATTTATACCAAGTGATACATTTGGGGAGCAGGTTAAATGCAGATGTAACTCCGAATAGCTCAGGGGATGAGTATCGGGTCTCAAGTGTCTGGAGGCATGGCAAGTGTGACAAAACCTCATCCTTAATAATGGACTCTAAAATCTTACCAGCCGCAGAGTTCATGCTAGCTGGCCTATAATTGTCTTGCTCTATTCTTAAACAGTGTAGTTACGTTGGCAATTTTCTTCAGGCTGCGGCCAATGACAGGACATGCTCAGTCACCATGGGGCTCCCTCCCATCTCACCTGCTGCTTCTTCTACCTGTCGACCATCGCTTTGTGTGCTCGACGGCACTGCCACCTCCTTCTCCCGCCGCTTCTCCCCCCACCTCCCCGCCCCCTCCACTGCCACCTCCTCCTCCTTCTCTCCCGGAGTCGCCAACATATTCCCCTTTGAAGCAGCAGCGAGCTGCTGTCCATCGTGTTGTCCACCGACAGCCTGAAGGAACTGCTGTGGGTGGGGGCTGCAACATGAGCCGCAATAACAGCCTTGCGACCCAGTGAAGAGAGGCTCGCTGGTGCACACCAGCAGCATCAGCACCTAGTTTTAAGGTGAAATGGCACAAAGTGCTGGAGTAACTCAGCAAATTGAATCGGTCTGAAGAAGGATCCCGACGCCACCTACCAATGTTCTCCAATGATGCTGCCTGACTCTGAGTTATTCCAGCACTTTGTGCCCCTTTGTGTATTAACCACTATCTGCAATTCTTTGTTTTAACTACAAACTTACTCGGTTGCAACTGATAATTGGCAATTTCGGACATTCTCCCATCTATGGTATTATAATGAGGATTTACTGCCTCCACAATCTCGACAGCTACTCTTTCAGAACCCTGGGTGTAATCCACCTGGTCCAGGTGACATCCACCTTTAGACCTTTCAACGCCTCAAGTACCTTCTCCTTAGTAATAGTGAGGTCAGCACAAAGTCCTATGGCATGTTCCACACCTAAACCTGTAGATTTTACTAACCTTAGAACAGTAAACATTTTTATAATCATAGCACCAGCAAGCAGAAATCAAATATTAGGTTACAATACTAGGTCTTTATTCTTTGGAGCGCAGAAGGTTAAGGGGGGGACCTGATTGAGGTCTTTAAAATGATGAAAGGGATAGACAGAGTTGACGTGGATAAGCTTTTCCCATTGAGGGTAGGGAAGATTCAAACAAGATTGCACGACATGAGAATTAAGGGACAGAAGTTTAGGGGTAACATGAGGGGGAACTTCTTTACTCAGAGAGTGGTGGCTGTGTGGAATGAGCTTCCAGCAGAAGTGGTGGAGGCAGGATCGATTTTAACATTTAAAGGTAAAGTGGATAGGTATATGGACGGGAAGGGAATGGAGGGGTATGGTCTGAGTGCAGGTAGATGGGACTAGGGGAAAATAAATGTTTGGCACGGACTGGAAGGGCCGAGAAGGCCTGTTTCCATGCTGTAATTGTTATATGGTGTTATATGGTTATATGAAAGTTGCTATCCCTCAGTGACTGAATCTGTACTGAATCAGCATCACAAGTGGTAAAATTCTTTGCAGAACAGTTATTTTTAAGAGCCTGCGAATACAATAGCTGACATCCACACCATGCTAAACTGACCACAACTGACTCATTAGAGTAGGTATGAATCTGATGAGTTACATGCAATGTTTTAGCTGACAAATCAATCACTGATCTTTCTTTCTTAACCACAGTAGCCAAAGTGAAGCAGAATATAATATGCCAAAGATTATTATGTGACTTATGTTGATTATCTTTGTTGAGGCCAAATAATTTCAGTGGTATAGACGACCAAGCTAATAACTGCTGTCAGTTCTGAACACTGAGCAGTGTCTGGTTTTAATCATTCATGATAAGAGTGTCTAAAAGGTAATTGTAATTTTCATCAATTGCTTTCTCTCATTGAATATTAGACCAATAAAATATTCCCAAAATCAGATCTGACCAATGTGTTATAGTTTTGAGGTTGCAACTAGGGAATTTGTGAAATTGAATCTGCTTTGCTTTTCAAAAATCCACATTAGCCCACGTCAATCCCAATATTATTTTTCACGAGGCAAAAGAGACTGCAGATGTTGGCAGCTGAGCAACAAACATTCGATGGAAAAACTCAAGGAGTGAAGCGGAATCTATGGGTGCGGTGGGAGGAGGAATTGTAACATATCAGATCAAGACTCTGCATGAGCCCTACCATTATTTCTTTTTTTAGTTTTTTTAGTTTAGTTTAGATATACAGCGCAGAAAGCCAAAAGAGTACGCGCCGACCAGTGATCCCCGTACACTAACACTACCCTCCACCACACGAGGGACAATTTACAATTTTACCAAAGTCAATAAACGTACAAATCTATACGTCATTGGAGTGCGGGAGGAAACTGGAGCACCCGGAGAAAGCCCACGGTCATTGGAGAACATACAAACTCCGTACAGACAGCACCCGTGGTCAGGATCGAACCCGGGTCTCTGGTGCTGTAAGGCAGCAACTCTACCGCTGCGCCACCGTGCCGCCCCAGTGGCATTGTTTTTTTTTTACCATAATAGAATCCAGGATTTCCTCTACTATTGATCACAAACTAAAATAAAAACAGAAAATCCTGGAAATACTCAGCAGGTCAAGTAGGATCTGTTGAAGGAGAAACAGAGTAAATATTTCAGGTTAAAAATCCTTCAACAGAACTGGAATAATGAGTAATCGTGTCCGTATTAAATTGAGGAGAGAGTGGATTCTGACAGTGGTACTCTGCTTTCAAAGAACTTCATTCCTTCCTTCCTTCAAGTAAAAAGGCAGCTCACTATCCAATCAGATAATGAGTTCTTAGTTGAACTAATTTGTAAAATAATTGCTGACTTTAATTTGATAGTTCCGTCTCTGAGATGAGAACACCAAACGATAATTGCACTCTTGTTAAATGGAAAAGATGCGCCCACTGGTGGCCAGCAAAGGTATTTCTGGCAGTCAACAAAGTCATGGGATTTCTAATTGGCAAAACAGGATTCCTGTGATAGCGTAGGAAGGAACTGCAGAGGCTGGTTTACACCGAAGATAGACACAAAATGCTGGAGTTACTCAGCAGGACAGACGGCAACTCTGGATAGAAGGAATGGGTGACGTTTCAGGTGGAGACTCTTCTTCAGATTGATATAGTGAAATTGAAATAGGATGCTGCCTTTAACATGAACATTCTGGCATAATACCTGTAGGGCAGACAAATTGGGGGATATAATTAAGCTGACCATTCTTTGCTTTGGTCATCAGCTCTTAAGTGTCTTCATTGCTTCTTTTTTCAAGCTGTTCTGAATGCTAGTTAAGAATGCTTAATGCAATTGCAAAAAGTAACTTTTTTGACTTCAACGGCTTACAAATACCATTAATATAGCAAAAGTTTCAAATCATCATCATACCTAAATGCAGATGACCACCATTCTGGTCAAAGACATAGGTTCGTCTCCACAGATAAACAAAGGGTAGAGTGGTAGAGTGGCTCGGGGAGGGGAACCTGAAGCCTTACATCTTGGCAGATGAATGGTGGGGCAAATAACATTGAAAATAGTCAGACGGAGACATGAGGGACTGCACACGCTGGAATCTAGAGCAACAAACATTTTGCTGGAGGAACTCAGCAGGTTGCACGGCATCTGTGGGGAGAAAGGAATTGGTGACAGTTCTCTACAGAGACTCTACATCTAAGGGAGCAATCCTGGAGCGATGTGAACACAAGAAGTGGAATTTTAAAGTGCTGCTTAACTGAAAGCTAATGAAGGTCAGAGATCACAGATGCACAGAATTAATGCGACTCAATGTGCGTGTGATCATCGATGGCAGAGCCTTAGATGACCTCGAGTTTATGGAGACTATCATAAGGGAGGACTGCACCAGGAGTTTGCTTCAAAGATCGATAGAAAGGCATGGACAGGACCGATAAGGTAAATCAAGGTACATATGTTTTTCTTGGGAATATCGGGGACATCTGGTCATATGCCCATCCTGGTGTCAAATGTGACAGCAGGGTCGTTATGTAGTTTAGTTTCAAAGAGTCACTAGGGAAAATTGTGAAATCTGAAGCTAGGGAATGGAGCTTGTCTTTGGAATTAAAGGAAATGGCTATGTTCATATTTGTGGAAAATTTTTATTCAGTCATATAGTCATATTCATAGTGTCAATCTTTGATCCAACGTGTCCATGCCAACCAGGACATCTGTGTTAGTCCCACCTACCCGCCTTTGGCTATATTCCTCTAAACCTTCCTTATGCATGCAGGTGCCAAATGTCGGACAAGCAGTCTATTACAACAATCAACAATCAGTTTTATTCGTCACTTGAACATAAAGTGCAAGTGAAATGAATTTGCCAGCAGCGGTGCAATGATAAAGAACACACAAAAAATTTTTACACAAACATCCACCACAGCATTCATCACAGTGGTGGAAGGCACAAAAATTGTCCAGTCCTCCTCCATTATCCCCCGTGGTCGGGACCTCCACCCTCCGCGACCGTCGCTGCGGGCGTCCAGATGTGCAGACAAGGTAAAAAGTCCAGGTAAGTCCTGCATCGGTGCCTCCCCCACTGGAGACCGTGGCTTCAGGTTGGCGTAGGCCGCAGGCCAGCGCTCGAAGATTTAAAGTTCCCGCCGCGCCGCAGCCAGAAGCACCGCAGACCTCAGGGCCGACGTTCGAAGCTCCCCCCCCCCCCCCCAGGGATCCCTGGCGAGGGACCCCGCTCCTGATGGTAAGTCCCCGCCGCGCCCACGGTAGAAGTTGGCCGCGGGCCGGCAGTTGGAGCTCTTCTTCCCACGGGTCCCCACGAGGGATCCCAGGCCCAGGACGCTGCGCCGGCCGGAGCTCTGCAGACCGCGGCTTCAGGCTGCCGCGGGCCAGTGAACGGAGCGCTCCCCTCCTGCGAGCCCCCGAGAGTCCACGCCGTGCCCGCTGCTGAAGCCACGGGCGCGTCTCCGGGAAAGGCCGCCCGATCTTCTATATTAGGCCATGGGGAAGGCGACATGGAAAAAGTCGCCTCTCCGTGGAGGAGGCGACCAAAGCGGTTTCCCCCTTACCCCCCCCCCCCCCCACACACACCACCCCCCACACAAGACACACAAAGCAACATTAATAACAGACATTAAAACATACTAATAAAACAAAAAAAATAGGAAAAAACGGACACGCTGCTGACAGGGCTGCCGGCTTGCAGCGCCCCCACCGACCTAGTTTAGACAGAGAAGAGTTGAATGCAGCAACTCACAGTATTTTTGGATATGGTTAAGGGTTGCCAATTGCCAATGTACAGAATACCAAACATAGATTCCTGGGAAACAGTAAATGTGATGATGCAGAAGTGGGAAGAAAACCATGGCAGGTGATTCAAGATGGTGGCTGTAAACAAACACCAGACTCAGTACGTGATTCAAATACATCTTCAATCAGCACTGAAAGTTAACAGCATAAAGGATAGTTGGTTGTCAGTACATCCTAGCTGCTCAGACTGGGAGTGCCGGAAACAAGTGTTGGCATAAGTGTTACAGTGGGGTGGAGTTAGTGATGCTGGCTTGTGTGATTGGTTAACATGCAACATCAATCTACAGTGGCAATGGCAGATGGAGGAGAACAAGGATGCCCTGCGTGCGGTCTGGGGTCTTACCCACCAGAGGTGCTCTGGGTGATTCAAGGTAAGCTGCAGGAGGTGCCCCTGGGCAAGGAGGCTGAGCGACGGCCATGAGGGGAGAGATACGGCACATTCGAGGGTCGATATGTTCAAATCAAAGTGTTGGCGGGGTGGGCCGCTGGAGACCCTGCAGCAGCTGAGGACTCGATTAGATTGGGCGCCGTTCCAAGCCAGCGAGTGCGTGGATCATACATAGCCTGCGGCGGCAGGGAGCGGTGGAGCAATGGTGAAAGGTACCGGTAGTATCGCCTGGCCCAGGCCGTCCCCTGCAACACCAACCCAGCACCGCCAACAGGACCGCAGGCCTTCATGGCCAAGTTAAGGCAAGTTAAGACTCACATCTCTGAACTTGAAGTGTACAAGAAGGCCTTAAAAAGTGGTGACTCTTGTATACTGCGTAATTGTAACTATCTTATACACTTGGACTAGGTATGTTTGTGTTTAATGTATAGTGAATTGTTACAGAACTCTGCGTAATTTTTCCGTAGCTATGTAAATGTGGAAATAAAATACCATTGAACCTTAAATTTCTGACTATGACACACAGATTAACAATGGAACCGAGGCAGCACAGTCCTAAACAGACAGTCAAACTGAAAATGAGTCGAAAAGGCCAACCATAATGTACAAGCATAATATGTAGGAACAGGAGTGGGCTGTGTGCACTGTCATCACCACATAGACGTGGGCTATTCAGCCTATCGAGTTTATGCCAGATCTCAGGGCAAAACTATCACTCCTATTCCCCTACTTAATCCATTCTCTGCAGTATACTCATTAACACACCTACAAAGCAGAAAAGTGGAAACTATAGGCTGGCTAGCCTGACTTCAGTCGTTGGTAAGATTTTAGAGTCAATTATAAAGGATGAGGTTACGCAGTACCTAGAAGTTCATGATAAAATAGGCTGAAGTCAGCATGGTTTTGTGAAGGGAAGATATTGCTTGTTCAATCTGCTGGAGTTCTTTGAGGTAGTTAATAGCAGGACAGACAGTGGGGAGGCTGTTTACCTAGATTTTCAGAATGCCTTCAATAAGATGCCACATCAGGCTGCTAGGGAAGATGAGAGCCCATGGCATTAAAGGGAAGATACTTGCATGGATGGCAAGTTGGCTGGATGGCAGAAGGCAAAGATTTGCAATAAAAGGCGCTTTGTCAGGTTGGTTGCCAATGACAAGTGGAGTTCCGCATTGGGTCAGTGATGGGGCCGCTTCTCTTCACATTGTATATTAATGATTTGGAGAAGGGGATTGAAGGCTTTGTGGCCAAGTGTGCAGATGATGCTAAGGTAGGTGGAGGGGCAGGTTAGGAGAATGTGCAGAGAAGTGGCAGATGAAATTCAGTGCAGCAAAGTGCGGAGTCAAGCCTTTTGGTAATAAGAACAAAAGCGTAGATTACATTCTAAATGGAAAGAGAATCCAGAAATCAGAGGGGCAAAGTGACTTGGGAGTGCTGGTGCAGAACTCCCAAAGAGTTCATTTGCGAGTTTAATCGGTAAAAGGAAGGCAAATACAATTATAGCAAGAGGTTGGAATACAAAAACAGAAATGTAATGCTGAGATACAAGATACATGATACAAGATACAAATAATTTATTAGCCAAATATGTAAGAACATATAAGGAATTTGATAGGATTTTGACCATAGTCATATCAAAAAAAGCAACATGGCACAGAACTACATAAAAATTAACATAAATATCCACCACAGCGCACTGTGATGGAAGGCAATAAAGTCTTATCTTCTTCTCTCCCGCGGTCGGGGCAGTTGAACCATCTGCAGTCGGGGCGATCGAAGCTCCCGCAGCCGTCGATCGAAACTCCTGCGTCAGGGCAATCGAAGATCTCGCGTCGGGGCGATCGAAGCTCCCGCAAATGGGCGCAGTCGAAGCTCCTGCGGCTTGGAGGTCCCGAAGTATGTCAATAACCACGGGATCACGAGCTTCACGATATTAAGCCCGCAGGCCTCCGTGGTTGGAGCTCCCAAAGTGGAAGATGAAAGGGACCGCCAGCTCCATGACGTTAGGCCGCAGTGTGGACACAGATAAGATACGGGAAAAGCCACATCTCCGTCGAGGAAAGAGGTAAAAAT
The DNA here is from genome assembly GCA_963514005.1 of Raja brachyura. The sequence goes on along the minus strand of OY740794.1, from coordinate 11,297,125 downwards.
AGTCCCCCACCCCCCCCCCACACCTAATACTAAACTAAAGATGCACTAAAACATACATTTAACCACGAACTAAAAACAACAAAAGAATAAAAGGAGAAGACAGAATGTTAGGCCTCAAACTTACAGAATAATGAATGGCCTTGATTGAGTGCATGTGGATTCCACTGGTGGGAGAGTCTAGGACCAGAGGTCATGGCCTCAGAGTTAAAGGGCACTCTTTTAGAAAGAAGAAAAGAAAGAGGAACTTTACTAGTCAGAGGGTAGTTAATCTGTGGAACTTATTGCCACATATGGCTGTGGGGGCCAAGTCAATGGATATTCTTAGGGCAGAGAAAGATAGATTTCATTTTGGAGTCGCGTGAGTGACTTCGTGAAGAACCCGCCAGCACGCATGCGCGACATATCGTCGCAACGCGTTGCTGCCGACGGCTGGCGGTGGGGTGCGCTCCCCGCCAGTCCTTCATAAGGGACCGCTAAGGTAAGTTATACTAACCTTAAGTTGGTTGGTCCTTGCTGGTAGTGCTTTTGTCTTTCAGCAAGGACATGGACGGGAGTTTGAGAGGCCGAAAGACGTCCGTCCGGAGTCGCCGGCCACCTGTCCCAGAGCCCTCATTATCGGCTGCACCTGTGAAACAGGCCTGGAGGAAAGCGGGGAAACCGGGGAGCTCTGTTGCTGCAGGGCCGGACCCGCTGATACACCGCAGCTCCGGGGAGGAGTTCGAGGAGCAGGACTGCGGTGTGCCGCCGGAGCAGGTAGACCCTGCCTCGGCATTCAGGTCGCCAACGGGCCCATTGGCGGCCGTGGGCAAGGGCTCGCGTGCGGCTGCACGGCCCTTCTCCCTCAGCCCTCTGAGTAGGGGGAGGGATGCAGCCCGAAAGCCTAACCCTTCAGGGGCCAAGGCATCACCTGCCGCCAAGTTGCGGACTGGTACAAAGGCGGGACCCAGGTCCACTGTGAGGTCCAGTGTCGACTCCCCAACCACCGACGCCGGGACGGGTCATTTGGGTGGGGTCCCGCCACGGTCGCCGAGTCCCCCATGGATGGGAGGACGAGACCATGCGTCGGCAAGGTCCACGACGTGGGCAGCCGGCAAGCCCGCGCGGGCGTCGGGTCTCCATGCTAAGGCTGGTGCCGACTCCCCGCCGCATTTGCCCTCCGTGGCAGCGGCATCAGGTCCCGCCAAACGAAGGCGGTTGAACACACCTCCCGCGCGGGAATCGCTCAGCTTCGCTGCGGCGGCTGGCAGCGACAAATTCCGGCACCGGGTTCACCTCGACGAGGTGCGGGCCGATGATAGGAGCCTCAGTAGTATTTCAGAGCCTGAGGACTCCGACCGCCCGAGTGATCAGGGCGAAGGGCGTATTGACCGTATGGAGCGGCTACTGGAGCTCTTGTTGCATAACCAACGGCAGGAGGCATCCAGCATCAAACGGCACAGGGAGGTGTCACCGGTCTCTATAGCCAGCCTGGGGCAGCCAGAAGAGGAAGACTTCGCAGACCCTACACCGGTTCCCTCGGAAGTGCCGCCGGAAGAACTTCTGGATGTGGCGGCAAAATTTGCTGCCCCAGAGACAGCAGGGCTTCCCCTCAACCCGAAACTGGCTGCCACCGTGGACTTCCTCACCAACCACTAGCTCCAGGAGGAAGTTCTCTCTCAGGCCATCAATCGGCATAAGGCCCCTTCCAACTGCAACTCCCTCAATGTGCCTGTGGTCAATACGCCAATATGGGGCAACATCGGTTCGGCCATCAGAACCCAGGAGTTAAAGCTCCAACGAATTCTGAGGCTGCTCACGGCCGGAATTACCGCGTTTGTGCGGTCGGTAGATGGTACTCAATCTGGAGCAGGAGGATGCCCTGGCGCTGCTTTGTGCCACGCAGCATGAAATCAATGCTTTCAGAAAAAGCAGCATCTGCCCCACGCTCAACCCAAAATTTGCTGGGTTGTGCAAGGCGTCGCCTCCGCCGCCGCCCAGACAGCTCTTCGGGGAAGACCTCCCGAAGAGGGTCAAGGAGCTCAATGAACATGCCAAAACGGTGGGACTCATGCGGTCTCAGATTGCCCCCAGACCGCCGGCCCCGAAAGCTCCATTTGTTCGGCCGCGAGGCCCTGTGTCCAGATCAACAAGGACCTATGCTCCAGCTCGACCTCGCTACCAGCAGCCCCAGTAGCCGCGGACTTTTTTAGGGCAAGGCCCGCAGCGGCCCCAGTGGAAGATGCGGACACCGCAGCACCAGCCCAACCCAGCACCTCCATGACCACCCAAACATGTCAGGGACCGCCGGTAACCAGGGAGGTAAGGCGATCTGGTTTTCACTTATCTGTGCATTTAACTTCACATGTTGGTGGGCGCCTTCGGTTCTTTTTGGGGGCATGGGAAACTATCACTTCCGATGAGTTTGTTTTGCAAAGTATTCAAGGTCATGAGATTGAGTTTATTAACGGCGACATTCCTCCATCCCAGCATATGCCCAATCGGACGTTTACGCTGTCTGCCGTTGAACAGGCAGCAGGCTATGTTGAGATCTTAAGGTTAGAAGAAAAAGGCGTGATAGAAAAAGCTATGCACGAACCAATTGAATTTGTATCAAATATATTTACTAGGCCTAAGAAGGATGGAGGCTGTCGAGTGATTATTGATCTGACCCATTTGAATACTTTTGTAACACAAACACCCATTTTAAAATGGACACTTTTGAGACAGCCAAGTCATTGATTTCTCATGGCTGCTTTATGGCATGCATTGATTTAAAAGATGCATACTTTTCTGGATGGGTCAGCTCTGGCAATACAGGGCTTTGCCAAATGGGCTTACTACAGCCCCTAGATTGTTTACTAAATTACTGAAACCCATCATGGCCCAGTTACGGAAACAGCATCATATCGTGATGGCCTATTTGGATGATATATTGATTGTTGGCAATACCCTGGAGTCGGCTGAACGGGCAGTCTCAGCCACTGTGGCAATTTTTCAGCGGCTGGGGTTTATTGTCCATCCAGACAAGTCGAAGTTCTGCCCTTCCCAGGTTATGGACTATCTGGGGTTCACGGTGGATTCCAATCGCATGAGGGCCACCATACCGACTAATAAGGTTGGGGATGTCACCCAAGCATGTCAAGATTTAGCCTGCGCCAGTATACCATCAATTAGACAAACAGCTAAGGTGATTGGCAAGATCGTAGCATTGTTTCCAGCAGCTCAATACGGGCTTTTGCATTATCAAAACTTGCAAAGAGCCAAGATCTCCGCGTTAAAGCAGAACGCCGGTCATTTCGACAGACCAATGCAGCTGCCTCCTAAAGCTAAGATTGAGTTACAATGGTGGGTGCGCCATATTAATAGCTCATTTAAACCCATTATTGTGCCCAATCCGATGGTATACTTGCAAACCGATGCAAGCTCCTATGGCTGGGGAGCTACGGACAACTATTCTAGTTGTGGGGGCAGATGGGACATCCTTGAATCTACTATGTTGTTGTCACAAGGGATAAACTATTTGGAGATGCTTGCAGCATTTCACGGACTTCGAGCTTATTGTTCCAATCTTATTGACGCTCATGTCCGTATCCAAATAGACAATACCACGGCGGTGGCATATTTAAACCATATGGGTGGTACCAGGTCAATTTCATGTGATGAATTGGCTAATACAATTTGGCTCTGGTGTATTGAAAGGAATATTTGGATTTCAGCTACCTATTTACCAGGTGAGCTCAATACTGTGGCGGACACCAGGTCACGCAAGTTCAATGACAACATCGAATGGATGTTGCATCCTCAAATTTTTGCTAAAGTTACAGCCAAATTTGGTAAACCGGATATCGACCTCTTTGCGTCACGGTTGAACCATCAGGTACCAACATACGTTTCGTGGGAACCAGATCCTGGGGCAATGGCGATGGATGCATTCTCGCTGGACTGGGGGAAGTGGTTTTTCTATGCATTCCCCCCGTTTTGCCTCATCAATCGGGTATTGCGAAAAATCCAGATGGATGCTGCTAAGGGCATTCTTATTGTACCCGACTGGCCTACGCAGCCATGGTATCCAGTGGTCTTTGACATGATCAGTCAGCCTTGGGTGCTCTTAGAGGGTTGCCCACAATTGGTTACTAACCCCGTGTCAGGGGAGCCACATCCCTGCCATACCTACCTAAATTTGTTGGCTTGCAGATTCTAACCCGGCCATTACTGCAGTATGGCCTATCATCTAGAACTATGGATACCATTGGGGCGTCGTGCCGAGAGTCGACCAGGCGGCGATACCTTTCCCACATCAGAAAATGGGAAGCCTACTGCAGCCGCTCGCACATCACTTATGACGATGCATCCATAGCCGACGTATTGGAATTCCTCGCGGGGTTGCACCATGATGAACACTTGAGCTACAGTGCCATCAACAGCGCCAGAAGCGCGCTGTCATTCTATCTCAATATTGAGGTAGGATCCAACAGGCTAGTGTCCAGACTCATGCGGGGTATATTCAATATGAATCCGCCTACACCACGCTATAATATCACCTGGGATGTCAGGAAAATACTAACCCTGCTCAGGACGTGGTCGCCCATGGAGGGGCTAGAGCTGGACAAACTCACCATGAAGCTGGTGATGTTACTAGCGCTGACTTCAGCACAGAGGGTACAGACACTACATAAAATCCGTATCGACAGGATGATCTCTACCCCTGCAGAAGTAGTCTTCTTCATCGATGAGCTACTAAAGCAGCATAGACCTGGGTGCACAGGGCTGCAGCTGAAGTTCCCGGCATACCCCGCAGATGCAAGGCTATGTTTAGCCGCCCATATCCGTCACTATGTCGAGGTGACGAGACACATAAGGGGAATGGAGAAATACCTGCTTGTCGCTCACAAGAAACCTCACCATCGAGTGACAGTCCAGACGATATCCAGGTGGCTCAGGATCGTCTTGGGTAAGTCAGGTATCGACACTAATGTGTTCAAATCCCATTCCACCAGGGCTGCATCAACGTCGGCGGCGAGGGTCATGGAGGTGCCCATGGACCATATTCTCGCTACAGCAGGATGGGTGAATGAAGTTGTGTTTCAGCGATTCTACAACAAGCCTGTTGCTGCTCCCCTACAGTTCGCGGAGGCCGTGCTGAATGCAGGTCAAGAACGTGGGGATGTCCCCGAATGAGGGGTTTTTGCTTTGTTATTAATAAATATTCTTCTTGTTTTTCAGTATAACCTGTTTGAGAAACTTGTTTACTCCCATCCATCCCTGCTAGTGGTGTGTCAGCATGGACATGGTCCAGGGCGTGCAATCACAGAAGCTTTGAAGTCTTCACGAAGTCACTCACGTGACTCCGAAATGAAATAGTAAGATTGAACGAGAACTTACCAGTTCGAAGGTTGATCTTTATTTCATGAGGAGTTGCGGTGAGGGATTTCCTGCCCTCCGCTCCCAACCCTCGATCATCATCACCTGGTAATTAGAGTCTCTTCAATCTTACTATGCCAAGTCATTTCTGTTGTTGGTTTCTGTGATTCCACACCGCTACTTTGAAGAATGTCGCGCATGCGTGCTGGCGGGTTCTTCATGAAATCCCTCACCGCAACTCCTCATGAAATAAAGATCAACCTTCGAACTGGTAAGTTCTCGTTCAATCTTACCATTCTTGCTTAGTACGGGTCAGGGGCTATGGAGAGAAGACAGGAAAATGGGATTAGGCGGCAGAGATCAGCCATGATTGAATGGCAGAGTAGACTTGATGGGCCGAATGGCATAATTCTACTCCTATAACTTGTGAACTTGTGAACACTCTTTGCTGCTACCCACCCCATTCTTCAGTGCTTTTACCTCCCCTCACACACAGGCTAATTTACAGTGACAACAACCACTCAACCGTAGGCGGCTGAAAACCTGATCGAGTGTGAGGAAGCCACACAGTCACAGGGAGGATGTGCTCATGGAAGGTTCCCCACAGAGAACAAAATGGAACCCAAAATGGAACCCAAGCGACTGGAACTGAGCTACGCTGCTCTTCTGCAGCTCAGAACTCACAACTAGAGGCAGGTCATGACTGAACTTCTATCTCAGTACCATGTCCAGTCCTATCATCGTACCGTTTGATTGTCATAATCTCCAGAAATCTAACAATCAGTATTTTGAATAAACAAAATGGCTCAGTCTCTGCAGCCTTCCTGGGTAGAGAATTCCAAAGGGTCACATCCCTCTGAATGAAGAATGTTTTTCTCATCTGGTCTTAAATGGCCCAACATATTCTTATACTGTGCCTATTCTCTATCTGCACTGCTGCATTACCCTTATTGCATGAATTGCCAACCACCCGCATCGGAGTTCATCAAAAGCCTTCTGAAAATACAGTACAACCCAGCCGTTGTTTCTCTCTTATCTGATCAACCTGTCATATCCTCAAAGAAATCCAGTAGATTTAACATGATGTATTTAGTCAGTCTAATTATTCTTTTCATCATAGATTCTAGCATTGAATCTCACCACTGATGTTAAGCGCGACTCACGTTGCAGCGGCCCCTACAGCCTGTCTGTCTTTTTTTTTGTTTTTTTTTGTCTAGTTAAATGTAGTTGTTTGTGTTTTTTTTGTATTGTTTCTAACTGTGTACATGTGGGGCGTGGGGGGGGAGGGGGAAACTTTTAAAATCTCTTCCCTGCACGGGAGACAAGGCTTTTTCCCTGTCGGGTCTCCGTTGTCGTTGGGGCCTAGTACCGTGGAGCGGCCTCCGACCGGGACGACCTGGGGCTCCAGTCGCGGAGCTGCGGACTACTCACCATCGTGGGGCTGGCCGGCCTCGGAGCGTGGGGAGCGGTGGTGGCTCGCTGCTGCGGCCCGACTCCGGAGCTCCAGCTCCAGCTGCACACCGGTGGGTTGTCAGGATATCGCGAGCTCGCGGGTCCGGGTGAGAGAGCGCTTTCCGGAGCTCCCGCAACGCAACTTCTCCCGCCCGTGTCGCGGGGTTGGAACGACCGAAGCGGGGCTGTACATCGCCCGGTGCGGCTTTAATAGCTGCGGGACATTCCAGCGCCCACAGGGGGCTCCAACTTGTGACTTTTGGGCCTGGAGCGGGGCCGTACATCGCCCGGCGCGGCCTCAACGGCCGTGGGACTTGCCATCGCTCACCTGGGGCTTCAACATCGGGAGAGAAATGGTGCAGGGGAGAGAAAAGGCTTTGCTTTCCCTCACAGTGAGGACAAGATTTACATGTTTTCAGTAAATTGAATTGTTTGTGGGTTGTGTAGGAATTGTTTTGTTTGTATGGCTGTGGAAACTGACTTTCGTTTGAGCTTCTCTGAGGTTCGAATGACAAGTAATAAAATCTAATCTAATCTAACCACCAAGTCAGTGTTTTCTCCCCCGCTTTCATTAAATGGCCGGGTCACAATTGCCACTCTCCAACACATGGGATCAATTCCAGACTCTATGGAAAGGTGAAAGAGGCTGCACAATGGTGTAGAGGTAGAGCTGTTGCCTTACAGCACCAGAGATCTTGGTTCCATCCTGATTATGGGTGCTGTCTGTGAGGAGTTTGTCCGTTCTGCCTGTGACTGTGTGGGATTTTTCCAGGTGCTCCAGTTTCTACCCACATTTCAGAGACATGCAAGCTTATTGGCTAAATGGCTTCTATAAATTCGTCCCTAGTGTGCAGGAACCAGTGTTCGGGTGATCGTTGGATGGCATGGACTCGGCGGGCCGAAGGGCCTTTTTCCACAATGTATCTCTAAAATAAGATGATAACAAGAGCAGCCACTGTATACAAAGCCACATCTGTCTGAACTCTGGGATGCAGGTCATCCTAGACCAATCGTTCTCCAATATATCAGCCAGTTCAGTTCAGTTCCGTTCACTTTATTGTCACATGTATTGTGGTACAGTAAAAAATTTTTGTTGCGTGCTAACCAGTCAGTGGAATGACAATACATGACTACCTTCAAGCCAGTCACAGCGTAAAGATACATGATAAGGGAATAACGTGTAGTGCAAGATAAAGCCAGTAAAGTCCAATCAAAGATAGTCCGAGGGTCACCAATAAGGTAGATAATAGTTCAGGACTGTTCTCTGGTTGTGGTAGGATGGTTCAGTTGCCTGATAACAGCTGGGAAGAAACTGTCTCTGAATCTGGAGGCTTGTGTTCTATACCTTCTGCCCGATGGGAGAGGGGAGAGGAGGGAGTGGCCAGGGGGCGACTCGTCCTTGATTATGCTGCTGGCCTTGCCAAGGCAGCGTGAGGTATAAATGGAATCAAGGGAAGGGAGGTTGGTTTTGTATCTTTATTTGTGAAGAGAGACTCAAAATAAAGCGCCTTTAATTTTGTCCTTCTAATACTTTTAGCCATCTTTGCTATGTGACTCTGTTTTTGACATTTTTTTATTTACCATAATACTTTTTCATTTTGCTCTTCCTGCTTTGTTTTTCTTCTTCCTGAATTCCCTTTGAGATTTCTATTCTCTACAAACTGATTTAAATCCACTCCAATGACACTAGCACATCCCCCTCTCCTCCCCCCCCCCCAAAATCCCCACCAGGAGATTGGTCTGAATCAAGTTGTGGTGCAACCTGTCCCATTGGGACAGGTCCCAGTTGTCTGGAATGTATTAACTAAACAGACTTGGACTGAGGTTCAAAGTTCTATTTATTTAGTGTGCATTTGCTGATGCTTGTGTGTGGAGTCGAGTAGGCACAATAAGATGTTTTCGACTTCCAGCAGCGCTATGGAGTAAGGCAGACTCACGCCGTTTAGCTCCGGAAACTTTCTGTAAAAACGGGGGATAAAATCGGGACTTACCTGCACAACAAAGCTACCGGCTGCTTGCAATAAGCCTGTGATGTAATCAGGCGCGCGACGATACCAACGGTATGTCTACACAACCTACCCTTCCCCCCCCAAACTGAGAAAAAACAGTAGGTCTAAAGAAGTAGGCCCGACTGAAGCCTCGGGCTCAGGTTTAACAGCGCCCCAAGAAGAAATCTCAAGGAAGAAAAAGACAGAGGTGGAAGAATTAAGAAGTTTCCTCGCTCTAGAAATCTCAAACATAATGGAAGAATTGAAAAAACTTAAACATAACTTCACGGATGAGTTGAAAACTTTTTAAAAAGAAATTAAAGAAGAAATTAAAGAAGACGTCATAGCTTCTGTATGTGAAGTACTGGATTCGTGGAAGTTGGCCATGGAAGAAAATCTAAATCAAACGATTGAAGAGGTAGATGTTAAATTGAATTTGATGGAATCCAGATTTAATTCGAAGTTGGACCCCATCTCTCAGGCACTAGAACAACAACATAAATCTGTAATTGAATTAGAGGAAATTGCTGAAACAAGCTCTAAAACTCCAAGTAAGCTTCTCTCCGAGAACAAGCATTTATCAGACTTATTGCATAAAATAACTGAAAAATGTATTGACTTGGAGGGACGACAGAGACGCCAGAATCTAAGAATTATTGGCGTTCGGGAAGGCAGAGAGGGGGATCGTGACCCCCGTGAATTTGCTGTAGATCTATTGAAGAAAGTATTAAATCTGGATCAAGCACCTTTACTTGCTCAGGCACATAGAGCATTGAGACGACGCCCAAGGGCAGACACCCCCCCCCAAGACAACTGATAGTGAAGGTACAATATGATCATGTTTTGGATGATATGGTGAAGAAAATCGTTCGCAGCAGAAATCTCTAATTTGAAGGAGACAAGATCAGTATATTTCGAGATTACCCGGTGGAGGTTGCCAAGAAAAGAGACACAAGAAGAATACTTAAGAATATAAAAAACCTGATATATGGACTGATGTACCCCGCAACATTGAGAATCACCTACGACAAGCAAGGATACCACTTCACCAAGCATACAGAGGCCCTTAAATTTGCAAAGAACATCGAGAACATTGTGAATACTGAGAACATCGAGAGCGAGAGTGACAAAGGGGATTAACACTTAACACTTAATATACACCTGATGATACTGGACTGTGAAGTCACTTTACTGTGAAGAAATTGAACTTTAAATTACTATACTCAAGGACTGTCTTGAATTTAGAATGAAATTGAGTAGTTATATTGTTATTGTTATATAATATTTTATATTTTAGTACTAATTATTACTAATTACTACTAATCATAATTACTAATTATTATTAATTATTGTTAACTGGATCAACTTAGAATTAGCTAAAAGGATGAATTATAAGTAATGTGTGATTCAGGCAATTTATTTAAAAAAAAATTAAATGGTTCACTCCTTGATACTTGATACTTTTTGACTAATCGTGGACTAATATTTTTGTTATATGAGACTAATATTTTACTTACTTTGAGATTATTAATTATTCCACTACTGGAATTTAACCGTTGTGTGTGTGTGTGTGTGTGTGTGTCCCCCCCCCCCCCCCCCCCCGTATAATGTTTTTTAATTGAAATTGAAGCTTTTCTCTCAAGGAAAGTACGGAGCTAGTAATTTTTTTTTACCAAAAGCCACGGAAGTCCTTAGATGTTTAGCCACATTAGGGTGGTTATCACTAACTGCACTAATTATAGATGTAGTTTTTTTCTCTCTTTTACACTTTACTAATACAACACTCTCTTATTTTTTCTATTTTATTTTATATTATAATCATTATAATCATTATTTTGAATGGAATTATGTATTATTTAAGGAGATATGACCGAGAAGAAAACCTACAAGATCTAAAATTCATCTATCTGAGGTTCGGGTGTAAGGTATGGTTTAACATGCTGAATCATCTGCTCTATTGTAGACCACCTTAATCAGAAGATGCAAGACATAAAAGTGAAAACTGGGGGTGAAGGAATTACATTCTGTAGTTGGAATGTTAAGGGAATTAATGAACCCATCAAGAGAGGCAAAGTATTAGCTCATTTAAAATCGCTTAAAACAGATATAATATTCCTCCAGGAGCTCCATCTTAAAAAGGAAACGCAACATAGACTGAAAACAAAATGGATTGCTCAAACGTATCATTCTTCATTCACACATAAATCTAGAGGGGTTGCAATATTAATCCGTAAAGGTATACCTTTCAAACATATATCAACTATAGAAGATATTGATGGTAGATATATTGTAGTTGTAGGCGAGTTATACTCAAAAAAAGTTACTCTCCTTAATGTATATGGACCAAATGTTGATAGCCCATTGTTCTTCAAGAGAATACTTAATACTATTCCGGAATGCACACAAAATAATTTAATAATTGGTGGAGACTTAAATTGTACACTAGATTCTTATTTAGACAGATCATCAACTCAAAGAAAATCAAAATCTCAGTCAAGTGAATTTTTAAACTCATATATTAACACTACCAACATTAAGGATGTCTGGAGAATTGAAAATCCATCCGGACGAGAATATTCATTTTATTCACCTGTGCATAAAACATATTCAAGGTTCCATTTACCTACAATTCGCAATATCATAACATTATAATTTTGTACCATGCTCCATTAACGTTTATGATTAAACTAAACGGAATGGACAAGAAACAGACACAATGGAGACTTATTCCTCAAATTTTAAATGAAAAGGTATGTTGTGAATATCTTGTAAAACAGATTAATATGTATTTCGAGGTCAATGACCAGCCTGAAATTTCTGCCTCCCTTCTCTGGGAAACATTTAAAGCATTCATACGAGGGGCATTAATCTCCTCCCAGGCATTCTTAATAAAGAGAATAGGGCTAAACAACAGACATTGGAAATGGAAATAAGGCAATTAGACATAGAAAATGCAGGAGCACCTTCATTGGCAAAACATAATAAAATTGCAGCACTGAAATATAAGTTAAATAAAATATACTCTGACCAAGTAATAAAACATTATCAACATACAAAGCAATTACATTTTGAATTCAGTGATAAACCACAAAAACTATTCCCACGTCAGCTTCGTAAATTAGGCGGGGAAAAAATGATTCATAAGATTAGATCAGATAAGGGAGAAATATTAACACTCCGTAAAGATATTAATGACAGATTTTCACAATACTATCAATATCTTTATTCAACTAAAGTGACAGAACAATCAACAGGAATGGAAGCATTTTTACAGAAATGTAACCTTAAAGGTTTAGATTTGCAAGAGTAAGAACTATTAGGTGCTGAAATAATGATAAAAGATATCGAAGAGTCAATTAGATCTTTAAAAAATGGAAAGGCCCCAGGCCCTGATGGCCTAAGCTCCGAATTTTATAAAAAAATGTATGATCTGTTTTCTCCACGCTTACAAGCATTGTGTAAACACATTTATACTCAACAGAAACTCCTGGAAACTTTAAACTAATATATAATAATACTTATACCCAAAACTGATAAGGATCTGGAAGACCCGGCCTCATATAGAGCAATAGCTCTCTTAAATACTGATCAGAAAATATTAACTAAAATCCTATCTCATAGATTGAGCTTAGTGATTAACAAATTAATACACCAAACAGGTTTTATCCCAAAACGTCACTCATTTTACAATCTGAGATGATTATTTAATATTATATACTCAAACAGAATTGCTAATGCAGATCTAACAATTATTTCGCTAGATGCTGAAAAAGCCTTTGACCTCCAGTTTAAATTCCAGTTGGAATATTTTGGAGGACCAAGTAACCAAGAAGAAGAATCAGGTAGAATGGTCATATTTATTTTCGGTGATGGAAAATTTTCAATTGGGAGAGAAGTACTGTACATGGGTTAAACTTTTATATTCTAACCCAACAGCTAGAATACTACCAAACCAAGTGTTATCAACTAAATTTAATCTTTATGGAGGTTGTAGACAAGAATGCCCGCTATCTCCATTATTATTCACTATAGCAATTGAACCACTCGCAGAAAGTGTCCGAGCTCATCCAGAAATACATGGGTACAATAATAAAGATACAATGAATAAAATCTCTTTATATGCAGATGATGTATTAATATATATTACAAAGCCAGAAACTAGTATTCCAAATTTATTATCTCTAATAACACAATTTGGTCAGTTTTCTGGATATAGAATTAAACTAATAATACTTGGAATATCAGAACAAAGTTTAACACTTACAACAAGCCAAATAAATTTCCTAGATTACAGTATAATAATCGGGAAGAAATTAATATTAAAATTTTGGAAAGGCCCTATAACCCCCACAATTAAAATGTGGATTACGGAAATGTCGGAGACCCTACACCTGGAAAGAATCAGATTTGCCTTAATGGACAAACGAGAACTCTTTGTTAGAATATGGTCTTCTTTCATCGATTACTTAAAAGGGTAGATTGGCTCCGCAGGGGAACCTAACTGAAACTTCGACTCAGGATCAGATGAAAAGTTATATTCTATATTCCTTGATCTTATCTCCAATGATGTATTAATGGTAAATTATTCCATTCCTTATGATTTTTTTTTTGATTTTTTTTCTCTCTCTTTTTTTATTACTCTTAATCTATTAAAAAAAACTATTAGAGGCAGAAGGATTCAATTGATAATATTAATAATGTATGATTGATGTACACAAAATACTTCTACCATAATATGTGTTTGGCAATTTATTGCTTACCTCTAATAAAAATATATATTTTTAATAAATAAATAAATAAATAATATATCGATCATTGAAGTAACTATGATTTTTCTTTTTAGATGCATACATATTCTCAGACACACAAATGTATCCCTGGGGCAGGGAGCAATTGCTACTGTTCATTAATAATTGTTCTGTAAAGCTGCTTGAGTTTAAAACATTTTTTTTAAAGAATAAGATGTTTTCTTCAAGAGATAAGCGAAAAAGCCATTACTGCAAGTTGTCATGCAATCAGGCAGAAACAAGAACTTCATTTGTGTCAAGGATAAAAACCACAAGATCTGCCGAACAAAAGTTTTCATTCATTACTTTATGTAAAATGTAATGATGTGATGGAATAATCCTTTCAACGGCAAATACCTTCAACTTCTTTCCAGTAAATAACAGCAGGCTGACTCAATGCTGCTTTTCCATTTGCTCAGATCTTTACCAACAAACAACAGCATCGACATGAATATTATTATTTATCATCCTCCTGTGGTTAGCAAACTAGGCTTTAATCTAGGCCATGCTGAAGCTGCTTCTACGGTTTCCTCTGGTTGTGATCTTAATCAACTGACCAAATGTCTTCCTCCTGTTTGCGCTTCCTTCCTGTGTTCATTATGTAACATCACGTGATGCTGTTGGAAATGTGAGCAACTTTCAGCCTTAGCCAAAATTTACCAGCAATGAAAAATTCAAACCACACCAAACAGGTTACTGATAAAACTAAAATAGACACATCAAAAGGTGCCATGTCCAGCAAATCTGCATATTTCTGCTCCACTAAGTTCCAAATGCCACAAAATGTATCGCTTTCTTTCAACAAATGTTATCCTAACCTTTGCCGCAGAAGAAAAGTGTAATTTTAAATGTATATAATTTGTTCACGGAACATGGGTGTCTATGACAAAGCTGCCATTTGTTGCCCTTTCCCTGACAGATGGAGTGGTGGTGAGTTGTATATTGTCAACTGTTACAGTCTGCAGTGGAAGGTACTCCCATTGTTCTCTTGGTGATGAATTCCAGCAGGTTCACGTTCAGGAAAGAGCAGTGAAATACGTTCAGGTTAGTGTGATGTGTGTCTTGGAGGGGAATGTATAGCCCGTTACTGCAGTGCACTAATGCTCTGAGGATCACAGGTCAGGTTCCATGGCTTCAAATGAAATAATGTAGAGACCTGTTCCGTTCTGTTTAGTTTATTGTCATCTGTACCGAGGAACAGTGAAAAGCTTTTGTTGCGTGCTATGCAGCCAGTGGAACGACAGTACATGATTACAATCAAGCCATTTACAGTGTCAAGATACATGATAAGAGAATAACGTTTAGTGCGAGGTAATGCCAGTAATGTCTGATCAAAGATAGTCCGAGAGTCACCGATGAAGTAGATAGTAGTTCAGATAATTAAGCTCTCTAGTTGTGATAGGATGATTCAGTTGCCTGATAACAGCTGATACAGGGAGGAGGCGGTTGGGGGGGGGGGGGGGGGGGGTTGATAGGCATATGATTGCAGAAAGGCAGGAGATGAAAAGACAAAAGGTGTGAGATAGGGAAAGAATTGAGGAAAGAATGTCGGTGGAAAAGACTGGAGGAGGGGGGAAATTGGTGCACGCCAAGGCGGGGCAGTGAGGGAAGGAGGGGGTGTTGTTTGTAGGTTAGTTCCCTAAAATATGACAATTTCATGTTCATATGCTTTAATGCTTATTGACTACCCAAGCGGAATATAAGGTGCTGTTCCTCCAGTTTGCGTGTGACCTCAGTCTGGCAATGGAGGAGGCTTGGGTCAAAGGTCAGTATGGGCATGGGAAGGGGAGTTAAAATGCCAACCAAGTGCAAGTATTCAGCAAAACAGTAGCTGAGTCTATGCTTGTTCTCACCAATGTAAAGGAGGCCAAATCAAACACAACAAATGCAGTAGATGAGGATACAGGAGATGCACATAAACTGCTGTCTCACCTGGAAAGACTGCTGGAGTCGATGGATGAATGTAAGGGAGGAAGTGTAGTTGACGCTTGTTCTGTTTTGCTCCTGTAGTTGCAGAGGAAAGTACCTTGGGACGGGATGGCTTGGGTGGGAAGGGATGCGAATATAGGAGCAAAGAGGTTCTTCTGCAGTTGTACAGAGCCCTAGTGAGACCACACCTGGAGTATTGTGTGTAGTTTTGATCCCCTAATTTGAGGAAGGACATTCTTGTAAGGGAGGAAATGCAGTGTAGGTTTACAAGGTTAATTCCCGGGATGGCAGGAATGTCATATGCTGAGAGAATGGAGTAGCTGGGCTTGTACACTCTGGAGTTTAGAAGGATGAGAGGGGATCTCATTGAAACATATAAGATTGTTAAGGGCTTGGACACGCAAGAGGCAGGAAACATGTTCCCGATGTTGGGGGAGTCCAGAAGCAGAGGCCACAGTTTAAGAATAAGGAGTAAGCCATTTAAAACGGAGACGAGGAAACACTTTTTCTCACAGAGAGTGGTGAGCCTCAGAGGGTGGTGGAGGCAGGTTCTCTGGATGCTTTCAAGAGAGAGCTAGATAGGGCTCTTAAAAATAGAGTCAGGGGATTATGGGGAGAAGGCAGGAACGGGGTACTGATTGGGGATGATCAGCCATGATCACATTGAATCTCGGTGCTGGCTCGAAGGGCCAAATGGCCTACTCCTGCACCTAGTGTCTATTGTCTATTGAACCAATGAGTTGTGGAGGGACTCTGTGGAAGATGGAAAGGGGTGGGGGTTGGAAGATGTGACTGGTGATGGGATCACGTTGGAGGTGGCAGGAATATTGGAGAAATATGTATTGGATTCGGAGGCTTGTAAGGTGAGGACCAGATGAACTCTGGTGTGTTCCGTCTGGGAGAGGGGGAGCAAAGCAGGACTATGTGACGCAGAGGAGATATGGGTGAGGGTCCATCTATAACAGCATGGGGGAATCTACGTTTACTGAAGAAAGAGGACATCTCGGATGTCCTCGAATGGAAAGCCTCCTCTAAGGAGCAGATGCGGCTGAGGCAGAGAAATTAAAAGTAAGGAATAGAGAGTCTTTGCAACAGGCATGGTGGGAGGAAGTATAATGCAGAAGATTGTGGTGGTCAGTAGGTTTGTAGTAGATGTCAGTTGATAGTCTGTCAACTGTGATGGAGGCTGAAAGGTTAAGAAAATAAGAGAGAGGTGTCAGAGATAGTCCAAGTGAATTTGAGGGAAAATGGAAGTTAGTGGTAAAGTTAATGAAATCAATGAGTTTTGCACAGGTGCAGGAGGCAGCCCCGATGCAGTCATCAATGTAGCAGAGAAAGAGTGGGGAGTTGGTACCAGTGTACATTTAGAACAAGGACTGTTTGAATCAACCAACAGAAAGGGAAGCATTGCTGAGTCCCATGCAAGTGCTCATGGCTACACCTTTAATGTGAAGCAGGACCCGTAGTCCCTCAGCATTGGAGCACCGCAAGGCTGTGTACTCTCCCCTCTCCTCTACCCCCTTACACCAATGACTGCACCTCCACTGACTACTCTGTCAAGCTTCTCAAGTTTGAGGACGACACAACCCTGATTGGACTGATCCAGGATGGAGAGGAATCTGCCTACAAGCTGGAAGTGTCACAGCTGGTGCCTGGTGCCATTGCAACAACCTGGAGCTCAATGCTCTTAAGACAGTGGAATTGATTGTAGACTTTAGGAGAGCTCCCCCTACCTTCACCCCTCTCACCATCAACAACACCACAGTCACATCTGTGGACCCTTTAAGTTCCTGGGAACCATCATCTCGAAGGACCTTAAGTGGGAGGCTACCATCGATTCCACAGTCAAAAAGGCACAACAGAGGATTTACTTCCTGCAGCAGCTGAGGAAGCACAATCTGCCACAGGCAATGATGATCCAATTCTATACGGCCATCGTAGAGTCCGTCCTCACCTTCTCCATCATGGTCTGGTTTGGCTCAACCACCAAGCACGACACCCGGAGGCTGCAGCGAATCAACCGATCAGCTGAGAAGGTTATTGGCTGCAACCTTCCCTCCATTGACGAACTGTACACTGCAAGGGCCAGGAAGCAAGCGGGTACGATCATCTCTGACCCCTCTCACCCTGGCCACAAACTCTTTGAATCACTTCCCTCTGGAAGGCAACTCCGGACTATCAAAGCTGATAGTCCGCAGCCAGGCATAAAAACAGCTTTTTTCCATGAGTAGTAGCTCTACTCAATAACCAAAAATTTGTAGCCTACTTTTGCTCTGGTATTTTATTTAATTCACATATTTAATCAATAATGTTTTATTATTAATGTTTAATGTTTTATGCATCATTCTTAACTGTCACTGTATGCCATGTTGTCACTTGTGGGCAGAGCACCAAGGCAAATTCCTTGTGTGTGAATACTTGGCCAATAAACTTATTCATTGTGAAAGCAGTCAAAAGAGTGATCTGCGTACAAGGTTTGCAGATCTGTTGCGCACATGGGGACAGAGCCATCCCCGTATTTTTAATCTCTTAAATACAGATGAATAACAGCACACCTGATAGGAAAAAAATGATGCAAAACACATATACAGTCTGGCAAACATTTATGTAGTAGCTCTGACATGGACACATTAAGAGTAACTTACAGAGGTGTAAACAAAAAACTGACACTGAGGTCAAAGAGAAGACACTAACGCCACGGAGGCATCCAGAGAGGTCCCGACAGTGATAGTGGAGAGGTTGGTGTGGCGGTCGATGATTGCGCTGATGGATGGACGTGGACAGACCACGTGGAAGGAAGAAAGGAGGACTCTGCGTGGGGGGAATGCCATGAGGCGGGGGGAAGAACAATGGACAATGGAGGATCTGGCAGGGACATGAGGGACTGGGGGGGGGGGGGGGAGAACAAAGGAGAACCCGGTGCGGAGGCACTTTGTAACTTTGTAAGTGCCTTTAATGGGCGACTACTTACATACCTTGGGCATGTAATCAAATAATTTCACTGTGACTTGTCACATTTGACAATAAAGTATTCAATTCAATTCATGGAGATGTCTGGATGGATCACAGAGAGCTTTCTCAGCAAGCTGGGTCTTAAGAAGAAGAGAAAACCGTAGAGGTGAGAGGATTTATGGAAGTGATGCAGAGATGCCTAAGAGATGAGTTGCTTCTAATGGGGCAAAGGACGAAGCAATTATCACAAAACTGGAACGTTTTGTGGGACGGTCTGTTGGCCTGGAGACATGGGATATGGGATTGGAAGATAATTTCAGGGCTGCAAAATTATACCATGGTTCTAATCCTACTGCAGCAACAGAACACTGCCATCTCTTGTACTACCATGAATACGTTTCCAATTTGTGTTTTTGCACGAATAGCTTGTTATTGTACATGTCTTTTTTCCTTTCATATACATATAAAAAATAGGTGCAGTAGGCCATTCGGCCCTTTGAGTCAGCAACGCCATTCAATATGATCATGGCTGATCATCCAAAATCAGTACCCCGTATCAGGATAGTAAAGTTTAAGATATGGGCCAAACACGGGCAGGAGGGACTAGTGCAGATGGGTCGGCATGAGCAAGTTGGGCTGAAGGGCCTGTTTCCGTGCTGCACGACTCTATACTGAGTCGTTTTAATTCACACACAAACGATGCTGGCATGATGAAGATGAGGCGTGGTCTACGTCGACATTAAGCACCCAGCTTGAGCGTCAGTTCACACACATACCGAATGCGAATGTGCGATTTCTGAATCAGCATGTATCAGAATGGAAGCAGGTTGCAGGGTGGAAGCGAGAATCCCGCAGCATGGTGTTGCCCAGAGACACGGTCTAAAGATGTGTGAGAACCAGCTGTGAGAAAAGGCGTTAACAGACATGGTTGATTTAAACTAGGAATAGAAAAATATAGCTTAGAAAGAAATAAGGTTTCAACAAAGCCAGACTGTTAGTAGAATAGAAAGTAACGATATATAGAACAGAGAGAAATTCGAGATAAAAAGTAACAAACTCACCAGATACCAGTTTTTCAATTAAAATACAAGAAACTAGGCCAGGTCAATTGCAACTGAGCATGCTTAATGAAATAAATGAATATTACTTACACGCCCCTGGTTGAGAAA
This sequence comes from Raja brachyura, assembly GCA_963514005.1. The sequence goes on along the minus strand of OY740794.1, from coordinate 11,277,508 downwards.
CTGCTCATTACCATGCACATGTATGAACATGCGATGTATGATGTGGGAGGTACTGGGGGACGTACCTATAGACTGTGCACCTCAGTGCTCTGATTGGGAAGAGCCAGAAGGGGAGGTTAAGCCAGCAGAATTGTGTGTATAAAGGGGCTTTACTTGCCTGACTTTGGTGTGCCTCTAGGGGACAGCAAAGCAGAGGCACCTATTCTGCAGAATATTATCTTAATAAAAGCTTCTTTGCTGACTTTGTCTCAAACAGTGTTTGTGATTTTTTATATCTCACAATTTGGGGGCTCGGTTCCGATATTTAATTACTCCAGGCCAGCTGACGGGAGTACACGAACGAAGAGAAGGTGCACCCCGCTGAGTTCAGCGGTCTCAGACTCCTTGCTTACCGTCAGAAGGTTTGAGCGAGTGATGCCAGGACCAGCAAAGAAGTGAAGGTGGTTAGAGATTGGTTGGAAATCGCGAAAATCGAGTAATTCTGTGCACAGACCCCGGTAAGAAACTTTGACTATTATAGTATTACCTGGGCGATTTGATAAAAGATCGGAGAGGAATTCCGATCAAGATAATGGGAAATGTAAATGAAAAGCCCAAAGGGGAGGGAAAAGGCCTAAAGCCAAATCTCCGCATTCTGCCTAATAGTCCGTTGGGGCGAATGCTGAACCACTGGGGGGCAGGAAATACCCAGGGGTTGGAGAAGACAACAATGATAAGGTATTGTTATTTTAAATGGCCAAAACACCCGATAAAAGGAGCTTCGGTCTGGTGGCCAGAGGATGGGTCAGATGAGGATTAGGTACAACAGGCATTGAATGAATATGTGAAAAATAAACCCAGTCCAAAAATAGAAGAGATCAAGTATGCCATAGTATGGGAAATGAATTTAATGATGATGTTGCTGACGGTGATGACACCGACAGTGACCTACCGGACCCCAGGAGTGAGGAAGAAAAGGGAATAAAGAGACAGGAGGCAGTCGCGGTAGATGAATTAAACCCCCCGTCACCAGGAGAGGGAGTCAGGAGGTCAGACAGAGTAAGAAGAAGATCGGTAAAAATTAGACCTCTAAGAGAGGTACCCATGGGAGGACCCCAAGGGGGAATGGGGTTTGTTAATGTCCCCTTAACTAGTACTGAAGTGAGGAATTTCAAAAAAGAAATGAGAAGCCTCCTAGGGGATCCTTTAGGTCTGGCAGAACAGTTAGATCAGTTCCTTGGGCCAAACACTTACACATGGGAGGAGTTAATGGCCATTATGGGGAATCTCTTCACATCCGCGGAGAGGCAAATGATTAGCGCAGCAGCAATGAAAAAGTGGGAACAGGAGAACCCACCAGGGCAGCAAAATGCTGCGGCAGTAGATAAATTCCCAATACAAGAGCCAGATGGGGACAAGGGAACAGCAGCAGGACGAGGGAATATGAAGGACCTGCGGGATATAATTATTAAAGGAATAAGAGAGGCAGTTTTAAAGAGTTTATTAAGTCCTCGTGGATACCCTGAGAGGTCAGGGGTTTGAAAGCGGCAGGCTACCTGGTAGTTGGTCAGCGCAATCTTGTGAATTATATGCATTAATGAGAGCTTTGGAACTATTGGAGGGGAAGGAAGGAACAGTGTATACCGATTCAAAATACGCTTTTGGAGTAGTACACACCTTTGGGAAAATCTGGAAAGAGCGAGGAATGATAACCACTCGAGGGAAGGAATTAGCGCATGAGCAATTGGTAGGCCAGACACTGGAAGCCTTGCAAAAACCAGAACGAATAGCCATAGCACATGTGGCAGGGCATCAGAAGGGTAACACCCTAGAGGCCATTGGAAATAGGGCAGTGGATGAGGTTGCAAAAAGAGCAGCCACAGAACAGATGGTAGAAAAGAGGTCACTAATACCTTTAAGGGGACAAGAGGGAAAGATACCTATCTTTAGTGAGTAAGAGCAGGAACACATGCGAGAAATGGGGGCTCAGCGTACTTCAAATGGGAAATGGTGGACACCGGATGGAAAGCAGCTATTGAGCAAAGAAATAATGAGAGAATTATTAGGGAGGTTGCATGGACAAAGCCATTGGGGAACACAAGCCCTCTGTGACACCCTCCTCAGAACCTACACTTGCCGTGGAATGTATACCACGGCCGGCCAAGTCATAGGGGGCTGTGTAATATGTCAGCGAATTAACAAAAAAATCATGAGAGCAGTCCCAGGAGGAGGACAACCATTAGCAGTTAGGCCCTCCAGAGAATACAGATAGATTTCACCAAGCTGCCCCAGGTACAAACCTGGGAGTACCTGTTAGTGATTGTGAACCATTTCACCAGGTGCGTAGAGGCATTCCCCACGACAACTGCCACCTCACAGGCAGTAGCCAAGATATTACTAGAACAAATTATACCCAGATATGGGATTGCGGACACAATAGACTCAGATAGAGGGACCCATTTTGCCTCCAAAACACATAAAATGATATGTGAAGCACTGGGAATAGAATGGAAATTGCATACACCATGGCATCCCCAGAGCTCAGGAAAGGTGGAAAGAGTGAATAGCACCTTGAAGACCCAAATCACCAAGTTGATAGAGGGAACAAGACTCCCCTGGACTAAGTGTCTCCCGATAGCCCTGTTAAGAATCCGAACGGCACCTCGAAAAGACATAGGGATATCACCATATGAGATGTTATTTGGGCTCCCATACTTAGGGAAGGTAGAAGGAGTTCCAACAATGCGAGGGCAGTGATGTATTCTTAAGGAACTATTTACTGGCAGTGTCCCAATCTCTTACAGAACTAAAAATTAAAGGATTGCTGGCCCAGAGCCCACCACTGGACTTCCTGATTCACTCAGTCAAGGCTGGAGACTGGGTATTAATAAAAACGTGGAAAGAAGAAAAGCTGCAACCTAAGTGGACTGGACTCTACCTGGTGTTACTAATCACCGAGACAGCAGTACGAACAAGGGAGAAAGGGTGGACACACGTAAGTCGAGTTAAGAGTCCTGTGGAGGCCCCACCAGACAATATCAGCCCGTGGACTGTGCGCAAAGGAGAGGAACCATTGACTTTTATATTTACCAGGAACCGGCGGGAAAAATGAAGATTTCATGTTGGTGTGTCGTGTGTTGGGAAATCACCCAACTTGTAAGTAATGTAACATGCATAAAAATCACAATAACACAGAATAGAAGGTCCACCACCATCCCATTTGATGTATGTAAAGGATGTAAATGTAATGGGGGTGCGGCTATAGAATGTATGTATGCACCCATCCCTGTAAAGATTGGCACGCGGTGTTCACTTCATCACAATATGGGTGGCATCGGACCACCTATCAAACTGATAGGTGGAAAGTGTATCAAAACCCAAACGAGAAATAACCAGGACGCGTATATGTGAGCATACAGAGTGTTCAAATACAGGAAAGTGGTAGGTATTGGATATGTGCAGATAGAACAGGGAAGGATGCATGTCTGAAGTTTGAGATAGAAGTGAAGCGGGATAGAGAGATGGTAAGATATGAGGAGAAGGGAGAGGTGTTCAAGATAAATGACAGTCAGAATAGGGATCCCGGGGCAACACCAGCACCACCAGCAGTCAGCAATGTAAATAGGGAAAAATGTAAATGGAAGAAGACAATCGAAGAGTGTTTCCCAATTGGAAACCATGGATGAACTGTGAGGTACATTCCCAGCTGAAGGCCAAGTCGGCTCCCTGGTCAATTCGTCCCTTCCCATGTCAATCTTCAGTGGGTCAATGTCCAATTTGGTGGTTTCCTCCAAAACAACTAGCTGTAAATGTGTTATGTGATCAGTATGTGGAAGAAAAATTAATATCGTTCTTTGTCTTAATTGGCATTGAACAAGGTGACAAAAGGGTGTATTGGAGAAGAGAATTGGAAATCTTTGTCCTGACCAGGTATAGAAGAGACTCCGTGGGAAACAGCAAAGTAGATTAGATGTTTTTAACCTCCTTTTTTGGGAATATGATGAAGGGTGGATGGTAATGTAAACATGAAATAGTTTAGCTGATAGCGAAGTTTGTTTACATTCCTCAGAGGTTACAGTGGATCACCCGCATCCCCTACCGCTAGTAGTGGTATCTACAGTTGTTGTATATGGAAGGTTTATGATCGGCTCGGAAATGGGTATGGTGACGTGGGCCACTTGAAAGATGTTAGAATAATGTCAAGATTCCCTTGTTTTGTATTTGATTTGTATTAACCATCTATTGTTGAACATAAGCGAACAGTATATTATAACTAATAAAATAATTGGTACCCCTGAAGTTGATGGAATATTTTTGTAGAATAGTATCTAACAAAAGCAAACACAAGTTGTTTTCTGCACAATATAACTGTCAGCTAATTCTGCTGTGAAGATGCCATCTCTTCATGATATCGTGCAATAAAATCTCGAAGCAAATCTGCAAAGTATCTGCTTTACATTTTCCATGATTGCCCACTAAATTAATTGCTTCCACACAGTATGATTGGAATGTCAAAAGGCAACCTGGAAGATGGGTTGAGTCTGAAGATAGACACCAAAATGGATTGAAGGGTCTCGACCTGAAACGTCACCTATTACTTTTCTCCAGAGATGCTGTCTGTCCCGCTGAGTTACTCCAGCTTTTTGTGTCTCTCTTCAGTTTAAACCAGCATCTGCAGTTCCTTCCGGCACAGATGGGTTGAGTCATTGTGCGTCAGTGTCAGAGCAGCAGCAAGATATTGGAAACGCTTCATAGATAGAAGTGATAGGGAAGTATAAGGTACAGGGAGAGGTTAGGTGAGTGACCACGAGAAAAGGCAGCAGACAGAATGTGCAGATGACCCCAATGGCCGTTCCCCCTTCAAAACAGATATACCCTCTTGGATACTGTTGGAAGGGGTGAGCAACAATAGCAATCAGGGCTCTGGCACTGAGTCTGGCACATCGGGGATAGGTAATGTCAAAACAAGCCGTAAGTGATCGGAGACATTAGTTAGTGGGGGGATGGGGGGACGGGGGGGACAGACAGGAGATTCTGTGGCAGTGATTGAGATTCAGGATGTGTCAGGGAGGCTGAATTACATTCTCAAGGGGGAGGGTAATCAGCCCTAAGTCATTGTTCATGTCGGAGCAAATTGACATTGGTTGATAAAATCCTGCAAAATTATTATAGGAGTGTAATAAGAGTTTTGCCCAAACAGTCTGTGGCTGATAGCGCTGTGGCCGGCAGCACTATGTTTATAGCCTCATAGTGCTGTGCCCGGTAGCGCTATCTTTAAGGCCTCAGAGTGCTGTGGCCCAGTGCTGCTGTAAAACAAGTCCCGCACATAACAAGATAAGTATTTGTCTCTCTTTGTTTTTGTTCTCTCTCTTGCCAATGAATCTGATTTGTAACTAAACAAATCCAGTGAGCCTTTTTCTGTCCTACCAGTCAGATTCTTGAACCTGTTCCCTTGCAACAAGAAGTTAGGCAAAATGTTAAAAAGCAGGACCTTCTAGGTACACTGCTACACTTGTCACTTTACCTACCCCCTTGGCTCCATCCAAAGACCCAAGCAGTCTTTCCAGGTGTGGCTGAGGTTCACCTGCACATCCTCCAACCTCATCTATTGCATCCGTTGCTTTAGGTGTCAGTTGCTCTACATCGGTGAAACCAAGCGTAGGCTTGGCGATCGCTTCGCCCAACACCTCCGCTCGGTTCGCAATAACCAACCAGATCCCTCGGTGGCTCAGCACTTCAACTCCCCCTCCCATTCCAAATCCGACCTTTCTGTCCTGTGCCTTCTCCATGACCACAGAGAGGCCCACCGTATATTGGAGGAGCAGCACCTCATATTTTGCTTGGGTAGTCTACACCCCAGCGGTATGAACATTGACTTCTCCAATTGCAGGTAGTCCCTGCTTTCCCCATCTTTCCCCTCCCCTTCCCAGCTCTCACATAGCCCACTGTCTCCGCCTCTTCCTTTCTTCTTCCCGTCCCCCCACAGTCTGAACAAGGGTCACGACATGAAACATCGCCTATCTCCTTCGCTCCATAGATGCTGCCTCACCCGCTGAGTTTCTCCAGCATTTGTGTCCGCCTTCGATTTTCCAGCATCTGCAGTTCCTTCTTAAACACCTCCAAGGTAATGATTGCTGGATTACACTGGGTGTCACTTGCTAGTGTGGGTAAGAACATGAATATATAACAGATATAACAGATGAGTGCATCACTGGCAATTGGTGCAGGGAGCAGGGACCATCAGATATTTGGATCATTGGAATCTCTTCTGGGGCAGAGGTGACCAGTTTAAGAGGGACAGGTTGACCTTGAACTGGAGGGGAACCAAAACCCTTGTAGGCACGTTTGCTCGTGCTACACGGGTGCATTTAACTAGATTGGTTTAAACTAGATCAGCAGGGGGGCAGAATTCAATGCAGGACTGAGCCAGATGAGAGGCTGTATGGAAGGGAATGAAATAAAAGTCAGTATGGAAGGGAATTAAATAAAATTCTATGACAGAATAGGCAGGAAGCAAGGAAGCACAGTGGGATAGAGTTACATTTATGTTCATGCGAGAGGCCTGACAGGTAAGGTGGATGAACGCAGGGTGTGGATATGTACATGCAAATGGACATTGTAGCCGTTATGGAAATCTGGCTAAACAGGACTGGCAGCTTAATGTTTCAGGATACAGGTGCAACAGGAGATGTAGAGGTGGGGTTAAAGAGGAAGAGTTGTTGCTTTATTGAATAAGGAGATTGTCACAGCAGTAGTCCGAGATGACGTTACTGATGGTTCATCCTGTGAGGCTACATAGGTGGAGCTAAAAATAAATAGATGATCACCTTGTGTGAATGTACTGTACGGCCCCATAGTCAACAGGGATTAGAATAGCAAATATGACATAAGATTACAGGTAGCTGCAAGACTAATAAAATTACCAGAGTAGGGGATTTGAACTTTTCCACTACAGACTGGGATTGGCAGGGTGCCAAGGACTTAGATGGGGTGGATTTTGTCAAATGTGTTCAGGAAAGTTTCCTCAGGCAATATATAAAGGGCCCAACGCAGGAGAAGGTGAAGCGTAATTATTCTTAGCAAATGGGGAGAGGCAAGTGACTGAAGTATCTGTGTGTGAGCCTTTGGGTAAAATCAGCCACTGTTCTATTAACTTTAAAATAGTTTTGGATAAAAGAAAGGGTGGGCCCACGAGTTAAAATTCTGAATTGGGACAAGGCCAACTTTAATGGTATTAGACAGGAACCCGCTGAAGTTGATTGCTGTGGGGTTTGCCGGCAATGGAACATGTAGAAAGTGGGATGCTTTTAAAAGGGTGACGTCAAAAGTTAAGGACATGCATGTTCCTGTTAAAGGGAAGGGCAAGGCAGGTGGGAGAAAGGAAGCTTTGATGATGAGAGATAGTGAGGCTCTTGTCAGGAAAAAGGTATGGGACTGGCATTGGCAACTGGGATTATGTATCCCTGGAGAAGTTTCAGGAACTGAGGAGCGTACTTAAGAAGGTAATCAGGAAGGCAAAAAAGGGGGCAGGGGATAGCTATGACAGTTAATATTAAGGAAAATCCAAAGAGATTTTATAAATATATTAAGGGAGAGGATAACTAGAGAGAGACTGGGCCTCAGAAATCAAAGGTCATCTCTGTATGGAGCCAAAGAAGATGGGCAAGGGCCTCAATTAGGATTTCTCCTCTGTCTTGGCCATGGAGAAAGCCATGAAGAGTGGGGAACTTGTGACAGTTAATGGAAATATCTTGAGGACAGTCCATATTCCAGTTGAGGGTCTAAGCGTCCTGAGGCATATGAAGGTAGATTAATCGGCCGGGCCCGATCAGATATAGCTGATGACACTCATGGAAGCCAGAGAAGAAATTGCAGGTGCCCTGGCTGAGATATATAAATCGTCTTCAGACCCAGGTGAGGTGCCAGAAGACTAGAGGGTGACTGGTGCTGTGCCTCTATATCAAAGGTTTCAAAGGTCTTTTATTGTCAAGTGTATCATTTATGGTACAGTGATATGCAAATTACCATACAGCCACACGGAAAAAAGAATAGGGCACACTACTACATAAAAGTTAACATAATCATCCACCACAGCAGATTCCCCAAAATGCTTGAGAATCAAGGGTTACACAAAAAGCTGGAGAAACTCAGCGGGTGCAGCAGCATCTAAGGAGCCAAAATGCTCACTGTTTTGGAATGCAAAAAAGTCCAATTTTCTCCTTCTTTATTTTCCCGCGGTTGGGGCAGTCGAACGATCCAGCGAGACGATCAAAGCTCCCGCAGCCGGCGATCGAAGATCCCGCATAGTCGATCAAAATTCCCGCGTCGGGGTGATGGAAACTCCCAGGACAATCGAAACTCCTGCAGCTTGGAGTTCCCGATGTCGGACTCTGACCAAAGACCGCGGGCTCCATGATGTCAAAGTCCGCAAGCACCCATGGGTGGATCTCCGAAGTCGACCCCTAGCAAAGGGATCACGGGCTCCGTGATGGTAAGTCCACAGGCTCCGCGGTGCCAGCAAAGGCCGCCAACTACTCGATGTTAGGCCGCAGTGCGGACGGAGATACGATACGGAAAAAAATCGTATTCCGTCAGAGTAAGAGATTAGAAAAAGTTTCCCCCAACCCCCACCCCCCACATAAAACAAGCTAAAGAAAACTAAAAACAAACATTTAACACATACAATTAAAACACAAAGAAGGAAAGGACAAACAGACTGTTCACAGGGCAACCATTGCTGGCACCACCTGGTGGAATATTGTGGAAGAAAAATTAATATCCTTCCATACTTAATTTTGATTGGAATTGAATAAGGTAACGAGAGTGTTTTGGAAATGACAATTGGAAGCTTTCGCTTGACCAGGTGCAGAGGAGGTTGTGGAAATCGGCACAGTAAGAACAGACGTATTACTTCTTGTCTGGTAATGTGTTGAAGGGTAAACATGAAATAGTAGAGGAGATAAGGAAGTTTGTTTTCCTTTGTGAGAATTGACCTACGATCACCTACGCCCCCTACCGCTAGTAGTGTTGCAGTAAATGCGAGGCTTATTGGCTCAGAGAGGGGATGGTGGCATGGGCCGCTTGATAGGTGAGATAGAATAATGTCAAGATGCACTTGTATTGTGTTTGACTTGTATTAACCATCCGGTGTTTGAATAAGATTAACATAAGCGAAAAGTATGTTATGACGAATGAAATAATTGGTACCCATGTAGTAGATAGTACATTTTCGTATGTCTGTATCTAACAAAAAACAAAAGTTGTTTACTGCACAGTATAACTAATTCTGTCGGCTAATTCTGGTGTGAAGTCAGAGAACTGGTGAGCAGTTTTCTGCCGCCATCTCTCCATGATATCATGTAATAAAGTCTCTTGAAGCAAACTTGCGAAGTCTGTAACTTTTCGTTTTTCCTTTTATTTCCCTCTAAATTAATTTCTTCCACAAATATATAAGAAGGATGCAAATAAAAGCCTGGGAACTATGGAGCAATGAACCTAACATCTGTGATAGGCAAGTTACTGGAGTGTATTCTGAGGGATAATATATATAGAGAATCGTAGGCATTTCCATAGACAGGGGCTGATGATGTATAATCTGCATGGTTTTGTGTTGGAATCATGTCTTATGAAGCTGAAGAAATTTGAAGAAGAAACCAAAAAGGTAGAGGAAGGCAAAGTGTAGATGTTGTCTTCATGGACTTCAGCAAGGCACTTAATATGATTCCGCATGGTAGGCTGCTCAAGAAGGTTAGTTCACATGGGATCCAGGGAGAGCGAGCCAACTGGATAGCAAATTTGTTTCATGGAAGGAAGTAGTGGGTGATAATGGAAGATTGTTTCTTGGATTAAAAGCTTGTGACTAGTGGTGTGTCTCAGGGATCAGTGCTGGGCCCGTCGCTGTTTGTGGTTTATATCAATGATTTGGATAAGAATGTAAAAGGCATGATTAGTAAGTTTACAGATGACATTAAAGTGTGTGGCGTCATAAATAGTGAAGATGGTTGTCAAAATATTCAGCAGGTTCTTGATCAGTTGGGCAAATGGGCTGAGGAATAATTAATGGAATTTAATGCAGACAAGGGTTAGGGTGCGGCGTCAGCCTAAACACGGGCCACTTATGCTCGAACCCTCGTCAGGAGATACGAGGGTGGGCACTTGACTTAATGGGCTAGAGAGAGTGTCCTGGTACTTAAGGTCTCTTACCTCGAGACTTAGAGGAGGTAGCTGAGCCCGAGAGTACAACCTTGCTCAGCTACAGCAACATTGTAATATGGATATTTTTAGAATCATTTCTGAAGTTCATAAAACTAAATTGGACCCCGATCTAAAGCTAACAATATTAGGAGTTCCTGATTCAAGCTTACTATTAACAGTAAGTCAAAGACATTTTCTTGATTACTGTTTGATAATTGGAAAAAAATTAATATTAAAATTCTGGAAGGGAACATTATCCCCCACAATCAAAATGTGGACTGTGGAAATGTCGGAGACGTTGCATTTGGAGAGAATTAGGTTTGTCCTAATGGACAAATACGAACTTTTTGAACAAATGTGGTCTCCATTCATTGATTATTTAAAGGGGTAGCTGAGCTCAGCATTGTAACTCAATAAGTACGCTGGTGTAGGATTAGATGAAAAGATGTATTCTGGGATTTGTATACACGTCTCTATAGATATTGTTATGTGAAATTGCTCCATTCATTGTTAAGATGTATACTTCAATTTTTTATTATATAATAATTGTTTTTTTTCTTATTTGTTTATTTTTATAATTTTTTATATTTTACTCTTTTTTAATTTTTTTTATTTTCCTAATATAATCATAATCATTATTATTTAATCACCATCTCTATTGATTATAGATCTATACTTTTACTTCTTTACTTTCCAAAAAAAAAGCAGAAGCATACATAAATTATTCCATAACATCTGTATAATTTTTGTAACAAGTTAAATTTGTATTTGAAGAATTGTTATACTTTGGACAATATGCATTGCTTCTAATAAAAAATACTTAAAAAAAACAACAAACATTGTAATATGGTTAGCGCACCAACTTAACGTGTCACCACTGAATAAACAACACTTTGAACCTGCCTGACATCTCACCTTTATTCACCACGTATGGTGCCGCTACAAAGTGTCGCATTTTGGGAAGTCAAACCAGGGCAGGACCTACACAGTGAATGGCAGAGCCCTGGGGTGTGTTGTAGAGTAGAGGGATCTAGAAGTGCAGGTACATAGTTCTTTAAATGAATTGCACAGGCAGATACAGTGGTCAAAGGTTTAGGTATATTGGTCTTCATCTGTCTGGGAATTGAGTTTCGAAATTGGGATGTCACGTTACTGCTTTACAAGATATTGGTGATGCTGCATTTGGAGTATATTGTGTTCAGTTTTGTTCATAGGTGGAGGGGGATGAGGGGTGTTCTTACAGAGGTGTGTAAGATTGTGAGCGGAATAGATAGGGTAAATGCAGCGTCTTTTACCCAGGGTAGAAAAATCTAAAACCAGAGGACAGAGATTTAAGGTGAGGGGAGGAAGATTTAATAGGAATCCTAGGGGAACGTTTTTCATACAGAACGTGGTAGGTGTATGGCATAGATACATAGAAAATAGGTGTAGGAGTAGGCAATTTGGCCCTTTGAGCCAGCACCACCATTCAATGTGATCATGGCTGATCATCCACAATCAGTACCTCATTCCTGTCTTCTCCCCATATCCCTTGATTCCGCTAACCCTAAGAGCTCTATCTAACTCTCTTTTGAATGCATACAGTGAATCACCCTATACTGCCTTCTGAGGCAGAGAATTCCACAAATTCACAACTCTCTGTGTGCAAAAGTTTTTCCTTATCTCAGTTCTAAATGGCCTACCCCTTATTCTTAAATGTGGCCCCTGGTTCTGGACCCCCCACATCCGGAACATGTTTCCTGCATCTAGCGTGTCCAATCCCTTATTAATTGTATATGTTGCTATGAGATGTCCTCTCATCCTTCTAAATTCCTGTGATTATGAGCCCAGTCGTTCCATTCTTTCATCGTATGACAGTCCCGCCATTCCGGGAATTAACTTTGTGAACTTATGCTGCACTTCCTCAATAGCAAGAATGTCCTTCCTCAAATTAGGAGACCAAAACTGCACACAATACTCCAGGTGTGGTCTCACCTGGGCCCTGCACAACTGCAGGAGGACCCATTTGCTCTTATACTCAAATCCTCTCATTATGAAGGCCAACATGCCATTAGCTTTCTTCACTTCCTGCTGTACCTGCATGCTTACTTTCAGTGACTGATGTACAAGGACACCCAGGTCTCATTGCATCTCCCCTTTCCTAATCGGCCACCGTTCAGATAATAGTATACCCTCCTGTTTTTGCCGCCAAAGTGGATAACCTCACATTTATCCACATTATACTGCATCTGCCATGCATTTGCGCACTCCCCCAACCTATCCAAGTCACCTTGCAGCCTCCTAGCATCCTCCTCACAGCTAACATTGCCCCCAGCTTTGTGTCATCCACAAACTTGGAGATGTTGCATTGAATTCCCTCATCCAGATCATTAATATATATTGGTAATAGCTGGGGTCCCAGCACTGAGCCTTGCTGTACCCCATTAGTCACTGCCTGCCATTCTGAAAATGACCCGTTTACTCCTACTCTTTGCTTCCTGTCTGCCAGCCAGTTCTCTATCCACGTCAACACTGAACCCCCAATACAGTGTGCTTTAAGTTTGAATGCTAATCTCTTATGTGGGACCTTGTGGATAGCCTTCTGAAAGTCCAGATACACCACATCCACAGGTTCTCCCTTATCCACTCTACTAGTTACATCCTCGAAAAATTCTATAAGATTTGTCAGACATGATTTACCTTTCATAAATCCATGCTGACTTTGTCCAATGATTTCACCACTTTCCAAATGTGCTGCTATCCCATCTTTAATAACTGACTCTAGCAGTTTCCCCACCACCGATGTTAGACTAACTGGTCTGTAATTCCCCGTTTTCTCTCTCCCCCCCTTCTTAAAAAGAGGGGCCATGTTTGCTACCCGCCAATCCTCAGGAACTACTCCAGAATCTAAAGAGTTTTGAAAGATTATCACTAATGCATCCACTATTTCCGGAGCTACTTCCTTAAGTACTCTGGGATGCAGCCTATCTGGCCCTGGGGATTTATCGGCCTTTAATTCATTCAATTTACCCAACACCACTTCCCGACTAACCTGGATTTCACTCAAGTCCTCCTTTGACCCGCGGTCCCCTGCTATTTCCGGCAGATTATTTATGTCTTCCTTAGTGAAGACGGAACCAAAGTAGTTATTCAATTGGTCCACCATATGCTTGTTCCCCATGATCAACTCACCTGTTTCTGACTGCAAGGGACCTACATTTGTTTTAACTAATCTCTTTCTCTTCACATATCTATAAAAACTTTTGCAGTCAGTTTTTATGTTCCCTGCCAGTTTTCTTTCATAATCTATTTTTCCTTTCCTAATCAAGCCCTTTGTCCTCCTCTGCTGGTCTCTGAATTCCATGATCCCAACTATATCATACTCATTAATAGCTATCTGCACGTTCAACTCATCCACCTTATTACGAATACTCCTTGCATTGAGACACAAAGCCTTCAGGCTTGTTTTTACAATGCTCTTACGCCTTATACAATTAAATTGCCATCGAGGGGGGAAATGGCGAGGTACGGACCAAGTCGGGCCGCCTTGTCAAGGCGCCCGACCGTTATGGTGATTTTGTGTGATTGATGCTTCCTGTGTAACTGCTGTTTAAATGCCCTTAGCGTATGAGACATGGTCACCCTGTCACAACCCTATAGCTTATTTGTAGAGGAAGGATGTAGATGATATGTGTGTATACCTTTAATATAGTGACATAACCACCACTAACCACTCCCCTTACCATCCAGTATAATTGTGATCTTCCGACTTCCGGTGGCGCCATGTTCTAGGAGAGAACAGTGCCAGACCAGCTCTTAAAAAATCTGGAAAAAAAACGGGGTTAGAGGAGGCTGCTAACACTACTTACCGTAGGAGATCGATTTTAAACGGCTCCGGGTGCGATAGTAAGCCGCGTGACGTCATCAGGCGCGCGACTTTAGCGACTCCGGTAAGAAATTTAAAATGAATCCCTCCTCCCCCACACAGCCGAAGAAAGGTTCCAGAAGGGAGGTAGGCCCCACCAAAGCTTCAGGCTCGGGACTGGCTGCCTCCCAAGAAGAGATTTTACAAAGAAAAGCTGAGATGGAAGATCTTAAAAAATCTCTGCTGGCTGATATGAAGAAAATGCTGAAGGAAACACAAACAGAAACACAAAAAGAAGTGAAGAAAGATTATAAAGAAATTAAGGATGAAATGAAAGCCTTAAAAACGGATATTCGAAAAATCAAAGAAGAATTAATGAGAGAAGTTAAAGAAATGGTAAAAACCATGATGAATGAATGGAAAACAGAACAGGAGGAGGACATACATAATCAAATGATTGAGGTAACTGATAAACTTGCTGGGATGGAGCGAATGATGGAAGAGATGATGGATGCGAAAATAGAGGCGAGGTTAAGCCCTATGTCAACTGTACTGGATCAACAAAATGATACGATTAAAGAATTAACTGATGCCGCTCTGACAACTGCGAGGGAGAATGAGAAGATAAACGAAGAGAACAAACGCCTCTCTGAATTAGTACGTAAAATAAATGAGAAATGTATTGATTTGGAGGGGCGGCAAAGACGTAAGAATTTGCGCATAGTAGGTTTGCCTGAGGGACGCGAAGGAAACCATGACCCACGTAAATTCTTTGCTAAACTCCTGAAGGACATTTTGGATTTGGATGAAGAACCCCTGTTGGGACGAGCCCACAGGGCTTTAAGACCGGCTTCTAGGAGTGGTGCACCACCAAGACAAGTAATTGTAAAGGTGGTTTATGACAGCGTCTTTGAAGATATGATGAAGATAATAATAAGAAAAAGAAATCTGAAATACGAAGGAGATAACATCAGTATCTTCAGAGACTACCCGGCCGAAGTGGCTAAAAGAAGAGCTCTATTCACAGAAACAAGAGGCATCTTGAGAGATATAAAAGGAAAAAAGGAGATCAGATATGGTCTGGTATACCCGGCAATACTTAGAGTTACCTACGAGAAGAAGGATTTTCGTTTCACCAAGCATACAGCGGCACTGGAATTCGCTCGGAAAATACAGAAGAAGGTAGAAGAAGGAGAAGAAGTAGAAGAAGAAGAAGCAGAGGAAGAATGAGCAGACCCGACAGGAGTAATTGATGAATGAACTTTATGGACCTGCGGTTACGAACCACTTACTGAGAAAAAGGCGAAATAACGGACATTGAATTGTAGTTTTATATTGCTTACTAATTAATTAATAAATACTAATTTGTAATTATTAATTGCTAATCACTAATTAGTTTGATTTCCCTTACTCCACTTATATAGTATTACTAATTATGATACTAATTATAGTTGAAATTAACAACTAAAAACTATTAATATGAATAATAGAAAAAGTTATTAAGAATATAAAGTTAGCACCCCCACCCCTATATATACAGTATTCCAAATAAGAGCTGGAATATTTAACATCTTTTTTTTTTTAGAAAACGGAAGTCGCTAGATTAGTAGCCATGTTAGTGTGGCTTTCACCTGTGCACACTACACACTATAAAAGTGTAGTCTCTTTTTTTTCTGATCACCTTTTTATCACCCTTTACCTTTTTTATATTTACACTCGTTATTATTTTTGGTATAACACATACTTGATTTTATATTATATATTATATAATCATGACTTCTATCTATTTTATATAATCAGATTAAATGGATATGGTTTAATGGAATTGGAAATTCGCATCGGATTGAAGTTGGGGTGTAGTGTCGGGCTGGAGGAACCAAGAAGGCTACTCCAAAAAAAGCCACCCTAACAATAAAATGCAAGATATGAATGTAAGGAATGGGGGTGATGGAATCACCTTCTGTAGTTGGAATGTTAAAGGAATCAATGAACCAATTAAAAGGGGAAAGGTATTAGCTCAGCTGAATAGATTGAAATCTGGAGTTACGTTTCTTCAGGAAACACATCTTAAAAAAGATGCTCAATATAGATTAACAGCTAAATGGATTTCAAAAGTATATCATTCTTCGTTTACACACAAATCTAGAGGGGTTGCAATAATTATTCGTAAAGGTATACCTTTTAAACTTAATTCGATAATAGAGGACAAGGAGGGTAGATATTTAATAATCACAGGGGAACTACATTTAAAAAAAGTAATTCTTATGAATATATACGCACCTAATTTTGATAATCCACTATTTTTTAAGAAAATATTTAATAGTATTCCTATATCCACCCAATATAATTTAATAATTGGAGGTGATTTAAACTGTACTTTAGATAATTATTTGGATAGATCTTCTATAAAAAGTAAGGCTCTTTCTAAATCAAGTAAGCTTATAAATTCTTTTATTAAGACATCGAATGTTAAAGATATTTGGAGATTGGATAATCCAACCGGACGGGAATATTCATTTTTCTCGCCGGTATTCGGAACCTACTCGAGGATAGATTATTTTTTAGTCGACTCAAAATTACTCCCCTTTACGTATGATGCAAAGTATCATAATATTATTATCTCAGATCATGCTCCATTAACATTTAAGATAAAATTAAAAGATATAGCTAATAAAACTAATATTTGGAGATTCAACACACAGATATTAAAGGATAAAGACTGCTGTAATTATGTGGAGAAACAGATTAAATTATTTTTTGAAACTAACGATAAACCTGAGACTTCCCCATTATTACTATGGGATACATTTAAAGCATTTATGCGCGGTGCAATAATATCAGCACAAGCTCATTTTAACAAAGTAAATCGAAACATGGAGCAAAAGTTAGAAAAAGAGATAAAACAATTAGATAGTGAAAATATAATACATCCTTCTAAAGAGTTGAGTAATAAAATTGCAATATTAAAATATAAATTAAATAAAATTTACTCTGATCAAGTGATAAAACTATATCAACAAACTAAACAAGTTCATTTTGAATTTGGTGATAAACCTCAAAAATTATTAGCACGACAACTCAGAAGATTAGACGATGAAAAAACTATACATAGTATTAGATCGGTACAGGGAAATACATTGACTATACCAAAAGACATTAATGACACATTTTTACAATATTATCAAAATCTTTATTCATCTAAATTAACAGGGCAAACAGATGAAATGGAAACATTTTTAGAAAAATGTCATTTTAATAAGCTAGATTTTGAGAGTAGGCAATTATTAAATGCTGAAATATCGGTAATAGATATCGAAGAATCAATTGGATCGTTAAAAAATGGTAAAACAGCGGGCCCCGATGGCCTGAGTGCAGAATTTTATAAAAAATTTCATGATCTACTTTCATCAAGATTACAAACAGTGTATAGACATACCTATGAGTTAGGAAAGTTACCAGAGTCTTTAAATGAATCTACAATTACATTAATTCCTAAATTAGATAAGGATCTAGAAGATCCTGGATCATATCGAGCGATTGCCCTTTTAAATACTGATCAAAAAATATTAACTAAAGTACTGTCTCGGAGGCTAAGCTTAGTGATTTCCAAAATAATACATTATGATCAAACAGGTTTTATTCCAAAACGTTATTCATCATATAATCTTAGACGCTTGTTTAACATTATATACTCGAGAAGAAGAAGAGATAGTGAATTAGCAGTTATATCGTTGGATGCTGAAAAAGCATTCGACCAGGTGGAATGGTCATATTTATTTAATATAATGGAAAAATATCAATTGGGGGATGGATTTTGTAAATGGGTAAGAATATTATATTCTAATCCTACAGCAAGAATTTTAACCAATCAAATACTATCACCTAAATTTAGACTTTTTAGGGGATGCAGACAGGGATGTCCGTTATCCCCTTTATTATTTGCTTTGGTGATAGAACCTCTGGCCGAAAGAATCAGATCAGAACCCGAAATATATGGGTATAATACTGACACAACAAATAATAAGATATCTTTATATGCAGATGATATTCTGATTTATATTACTAAGCCGGAATGTAGTATTCCCAAGTTATTTAATGTTATAAACGAATTTAGCGTATTTTCAGGATATAGGATTAATTGGAATAAAAGTGACATTATGCCTATAATTGGTATAAATGTAAATATATTACAAAAATACCCATTAAAAATAGTTACAGATAAATTTAAATATTTAGGAGTCAATGTGTCTAAATCCTATAAATTATTAATTAAAGCTAATTATTATCAATTATTAGAGAAACTTAAAAAAAACATTTTATATTGGAAAACACTCCCTATATCTATGATCGGTAGGATTAATGCTATAAAGATGATTTTTTTACCACAATTGTTATATTTATTTCAAGCAATTCCTTTTTTTCTCCCAAAAAGTTTTTTTTTTAAAATTGATACTATAGTTAATAATTTTGTCTGGGATTACAAAAGTCATAGAATAAGTAAAAAACACTTATGCAAGTCTAAGATAAATGGAGGGCTGGCACTTCCAAATTTTCTATATTACTTTTGGGCAGTCCAGATTAAGAATATGAATTTTTGGTGGGTAAATATAGATGTTGAACCAATGTGGTTAAAAATGGAAAAGGAAGACTGTTCACCTTTCAATATAGAGTCGATTATTTTCGCACCTAAGGAAGTACAAAAAAAGACTTATAGGGACAACCCTATAATTCATAATAATAGGCGTATTTGGAAACAGATAGTTAAGACCCTATATCTGGATAATCTTTCTTTTAGGTTACCAATTAGGAATAACCCACTGTTTAAACCCTCAATCTTAGATGCGGGGTTTAGACTGTGGGAGGATTTAGGAATTAAAAGGATAGGACACCTTTATAGAAATGGAAATTTTTTATTATTTGAAGAGTTACAAGATATTTTTGGATTACCTTCACAACATCATTTTAGGTATTTACAAATTAGAGATTTTATTAAATGTAACACACAAGACTATAAAAAAAAAGAACCAGGCTTATTAGATGAGCTGTTTAATTTACATCCAAATACGGATAAGCTTATAGCTTATATATACAATACTATTTTAGATAAAGAGAACCCAACAACTGAAACATATCGTCAAGCATGGGAAAATGAAATCGGATTACCTATAACAAAAGAAACTTGGGAAGAATGCTTACAAAGAATACATTGGTGTTCTTTGAATGCCAGACATACACTGATACAATTTAAAGTTATATATAGATTACACTACTCGAAAACCAAATTAAAAAGTATTTTTCCTAATCTCTCCTCTATTTGTGATAAATGTAAGAATCTTGAAGCAAATTTAATGCATAGTTTGGTAACGTGTCCACGGTTGAATTATTATTGGATTGAAATTTTTAAAGTTATTTCGGAAGTTCTTAAGGTTGAACTCGACCCAGACCCAAAATTAATAATATTCGGAATTCCGGAGCCAAATTTGGTACTCACGGTTAATCAAAGAAATTTTTTTGATTACTGTTTAATAATAGGGAAAAAAATGATACTTAAATTTTGGAAGGGAACATTATCTCCAACAATTAAAATGTGGAAAGCAGAGATGTTGGAGACGTTGAATTTGGAAAGAATTAGATTTGTCCTTTTGGACAGGTATAATTCTTTTGAATCGATATGGTCTCCATATATACAGTATTTAGAAAAGTAGCTATTCTTGGGATCACGGCTCGACGGACACCCTATGGATCCGATGCGAATAACTTACTTATAATTGATATTATTGTGCATTTATTAGAGATATTTCTGAATGAAATAATATTTCGTATAATGACTTTAGTTTTTGTTTATATATATGTAATATTTTTGTTTTTCAAATTTTCCCTTTTTATTTTCTTTTTATTTACGATTGAAGTATGTGGGAAGAATAATTTTTATTTTTGTTTTTTTATTTATTTATTTTTTTTTTTTTATTTACTCTTTTTTCTTTTCTCTTTTATATATCTTTTTCTTTATTTCCAAAAAATAGAAGATATTAAGTATTGATATGTTATTTGTAGTAATATTGAATTAAGGTGTTAGTTTATAAAGTAAGTTTTACATTGTAAACGGTTTACCTCAAATAAAAAAATATTACACAATAATTGTGATCTTCCCACCCCTGGGTCTCTCTCTAGCATCCGTGACAGACCACGTACAGCTAGGGCTGCGATGTATTTGACCAGTGAATAAAGTAGTATAAAATATGTGTGTAAAAGACCATTCTTTACAGATGTCATCGAGAAACATAGAAATTAGGTGCAGGAGTAGGCCATTCAGTCCTTCGAGCCTGCACCGCCATTCAATATGATCATGGCTGATCATCCAACTCAGTATCCCGTACCTGCCTTCTCTCCATACCCTCTGATCCCCTTAGCCCCAAGGGCCACATCTAACTCCCTCTTAAATATAGCCAATGAACTGGCCTCAACTACCCTCTGTGGCAGAGAGTTCCAGAGACCCACCACTCTCTGTGTGAAAAAAGTCCTTCTCATCTCGGTCCTAAAGTATTTCCCCCTTATCCTTAAGCTGTGACCCCTTGTCCTGGACCTCCCCAATATCGGGAACAATCTTCCTGCATCTAGCCTGTCCAACCCCTTAAGAATTTTGTAAGTTTCTATAAGATCCCCTCTCAATCTCCTAAATTCTAGAGAGTATAAACCGAGTCTATGCAGTCTTTGTTCATAAGACAGTCCTGACATCCCAGGAATCAGTCTGGTGAACCTTCTCTGCACTCCCTCTTAGGCGCTGGAACGCCTGAGCGGTGTTCTTCAAACCGAAGGGCATGCGGAGCGACTTGACCAGCCCGAACGGGGTGATGGTGGCAGTTCTGGGCACATCTTCCGGGCGAACAGGGATCTGGTGATAACCACGACCAGGTCCACCTTGGAGAAAAAGGTGGCACCCTCCAGTTGGGCCAGAAAGTACTGTATATGTGTGACTGGGTAGCAGTCCGCAGTTGTAATGGCATTCAGGCGCCTGTAATTCCCGCATGGTCACCACCCAACGGATGGCTTAGGGACCATGTGCAATGGGAACACCCACGGGCTATCGGAACGCCGCACGATCCCCATGTCCTCCATCTGCTGGAATTCCTCCCTGGCGATGCGCAGCTTGTCAGGCGGGAGCTGTGTATTGATGCTGTTCAGCCACTAACCACATGTTGCTAGCTTTACTAACTCCACCCCATCACCAGAGCTACAACAGCACTACCCTCCTCCTGCAGTCAGTTAGATGCTGCATGAGGTCCTGCCAGCTGACAGCTTCCTATGCTGTGTGTGTACAACAGATTAAAGTTATGTTTGATCTAATGATCTATTGTGATCAGTTGCACATCATTTACATGGTGTCAGAAGTGGGATCCAAACTGTTCAACGGTTTTGACTCGTTTACTGAGTTTTTATTTCTCACCATCATGTCCTCGTGCAGAAAGCCCGACCCTCTAATCTTTGATGCTGATATCAGCGAACGCTGGGCCACCTTTGAAATAGACTGCCGACACTTCATCAATGTTGCACACCGGACTGACCCCGATGCTGTAAAGGCCTCCCTTTTACTCAATCTTGCTGGGCCAAAAGCTCTACGTCGCTCCAGAACCTTCAGATATGCCCCTGCGGTTCTTGCAGACAACAACCAGGTAATAACCCCAGCGGAGTCTCCCGACGGTTATAGTTTGTTACTGCGTAAATTTAGCCAGACTTGCGATCTCCCATCCAACTATATCCTGGACCGTGCCAAGTTTGTTTCTCGACGACGTCTCCCAGGAGAGCGAGCTGACACGTTTATAGCAGATTTATTGCACCTTGCTCAGCAGTGTAGATTTCAGCAGCTGTCTGCTGAAGAGCTGACTGATGAGTTGACTTGAGACATTTTGGTGAATAGAATAAGTGACCTCAAGCTCAAATCTGAGCTTCTAAGGAAGGTTGACCTCACGTATCACTTCAAGATGACATAGAAGGGCAAAGACATGCGTCTTGCCGATGCTCTCTCTCGCGCCCCACGCCCCACTCATTCTCCAATTGGTTCGAGATCGACCAGCTGCACTCCCTCACATCCGAGTCTGTCATACGAAAAATGAAACGACACTTCTCTGCCTATGGCACTCTGGTGAGCCTGCAGACCGACAATGGCCCCCAGTTCAGCGGCCACCCGTTCAAGTTTTTTGTTGATCGATGGAACTTTCAACACATCACAAGTAGTCCAGAATATCCACAAAGCAACGGACTTGCTGAACGCGCCGTCAAAAGCGCAAAGCACTTGATGGAGCGTGCACATATTTCACGTACGGACATTTACCTGGATCTGCTGAATCTCCAGAACATTGTCCGGGATAGTTCCCTGGGCTCACCGGCTCAACGCCTGATGTCTCGCTTGACAAGATCTCCCATTCCTGTTGCACAACAACAGCTGATCCCCCGAGTGCTCAAACCCGCTAACGTCCAGAGACGCCTCCAGGAGAAGAAAGACATACAGAAGCGGTCCCATGATCGTTCTAGCAAACCGCTACAGCCCCTACTGCTTGGGAAGGTCGTCCGCCTTCGCACCACGACTGGTCACTCCCGCTTGGCCACTGTGATAAACTCGACCGACGAGCCACGGTCGTACATTGGTGATTGTGATGGAACTGTTTACCGCAGAAGCAGACAACATCTTCTTGCTGTGAGAGAGCCGCGGCTGTCACTCACTGGTCCATATGCTCCTCCTCTCCAATTCCAGTCGCCATCTCCTGCGTCCTCTCCTCGCTCCCACATGCCTCCCACCCCTCCGCGGCTCACGTTTAGCACTACCAACAGGGCCTCGCCCGTAAAATTGTCTCCCTTTCGGTCTCCACAGACGGGCTCGGTGACGTCCTCGCCTCCTGGTCTTCGTTCTCCTTTTCTCGATGGGGGGGGGAGGGTTTGGTTCGCACGCGCTCAGGCCGTGTGAGTCGACCCCTGGACAGATATGGGGAATATGTTTAACATGTGCATGCCACCCCATGTTTGACGAGTGTGTTTCATTTAAAAGGGGAAGGATGTAGATTGATGCTGTTCAGCCACTAACCACATGTTGCTAGCTTTACTAACTCAACCCCATCACCAGAGCTACAACAGCACTCCCCTCCTCCTGCAGTCAGTCAGATGCTGCATGAGGTCCTGTTGGCTAACAGCTTTCTATGCTGTGCTTGTACAACAGTGATTAAAGTTATGTTTGATCTAATGATCAGTTGCACATCATTTTCAGGAGCCGGCGCGCCCAGGTGTGTAATGGCGGTCCCGCGGTTGGAATATGGTGCACCACCCCGTGCTTGGGGGCTGCCGTGTTGAAATGGGGGTGTGAGGAGTTCCGGGAACTCCGTGTGGAGGGAGGCCTAGGGGCCCTCTACTCAGTCACTGCGTTGAGCTGCGGGCAGTGTGCCGTCGCGAGGCCACGGGACCGACGGTGGAATGAGGCGCCCGCCCCGTACGTCCACCATGAGGGAAAAGGCTTGAAGGAAGTCGGCGCCCAGGAGTGGCTGGGCCATCGCTGCAACGATAAATGTCCAAACGTACGGGCGGAAGTCGAAAGTGAGGGATAGGATCCGAGTGCCGTAGGTGCGGAAGTACTGCAGTTGACAGCCGTGAGGACAGGGCCCCGCTTACCGCACGGGTGTCTAGCCCAGTTGGGGGGAGGATGCTCACGATGGCTCCGGAGTCCACCAGGAAACGCAGTCCAGCGTGGCGGTCGTGCACGTAGAGGCGGTTGTTGTGGCTGATCGTGATAGCCCCCACTACCGATCCACTGAGGCATTTCCCAAACGTTCAGGGGAGTTGGCCTCGGCGGGCCGCAGTGCCTCGGCGGGCCTCAGCGGAGGTGACAAAGGCACCACTGGCGTTTACCCCGGTCCCCGACATGGAGCTCGGCAACAATTGCGGCGGGCTGGGCATCTCTGCGGGGTGGTTGGCGAGCGGGCACAGGCACCCGGCTGATGGACCTGCCATCCTGCCGCTTCGCGAGCCACAATTCGTCGGCCTGTGCGGCGAGCTGCATGAGGTCGGCCAAGTCGGAGCCGACGAGCAGCAAGCGGAGTCGTTCGGAGTCCATCAAGGTGAGCATCTTGCTTATCAAGATTTGCGGTCACCGAGGCCGTCCACGCGGAGGATGCGGGCGGCGCGCTCCCGGCGGCTGAGCCCGAAGTGCAGAACAATAGGGCCTTGAGGCCGTCGTACTTGCCAAGCGCCGGTGGGTCCTGTAAGTATGGCAGCAACCGTGAGGCCGTCTCTTGGTTGAGCGCCCCGACGAAGTAAAAGTACCGGGTGTCGTCGACCACGACATTGCGGAGATGGAACTGGGCCTCTATGTGGGCAAACCACACTTGAGGCTGCTCTGCCCAGAACACGGGCAGCTTCAGTCCCACAGCGTTTTGCAGGGCATCGGGGATGGCGGCGGCTTGCATGTTGAAATAGGTATGTTGCAAAACTTACCTTTAGCGGCGCTGCCGTTCTGCCACTCCCCGTGTGCGTGACTTTGGCGCCTTTCAGAGGGGGGCAGGCTTAAAGTGTCGTTTTTCCACAGACCTGGATAATCGATGAATGTCGGGCGATTTCGTTGCAGAAGAAAAATCGCTCCGACATTTCATCAATGAAGGTATTTTTAAATTACGCTAGATTATTTATTAACTAGAGTAATTTAAAAATCACCTTCAAAAGCCGTGAGCACAGACAACCGGAAGGATTTTCCGTAGGGGAGAAAAAAAGGTAAATAGTTTATTTTTATATTAAAAGTTGGTTTTTCGGGAGGCTTTAATAATATTTTCATGTTGCGAAATGGGGCTCCAAAAAATCTATGAACAAACAATATTTTTCCTCCCGACTTCACCGCAAACCGCAACGTTCCAATCCACCGCATTCCACTAAAACCCACTAGCTAGTTGATTTAAATGGCCATTAATTTACAGGCATTAAACACTAAATTCCTTCCATTTGGCCCAGAAATTCATGAAAATGAGATTTAAAAATTATGTTATATTGTGGATTATTGTGTGAATGTTATTTGGACAGGCAATTTAAAAAAAGTTTATCTTTTCTTAAGAAATGGATAGATGTTTAGATCTACTCATTGAATTTTGTAATTAGCTACAATTAGATAACTAACTAATTATATGCTTTAATTTCAGGTAATCCAAGTAAGATTGTTTAATATTTGTTTCAGAATGCTTCAATCTATAATAACTGTAAATTTAATTGAGTTCTCTTAATTTTTAAGAAAGTTATGGGCTTTTAACTTTTCCAGATCACAGCTTTTGAGTTAAGTCAATTGAAAGGCAATGGGGAGCAAGATGCTAATTTCCGAGTATGAAAATGGCCATAACTTTCTTAATACTGAAGATATGAAAGTAAATTACATGTCAAATTAAACTTCTTTTTATGCTTCATCTGATGGGATAAATTGCAGACTTGATTTTTAAAATCTCAAAATTTTGTAACATTGCATGTTGAAAGTCCGAAATCCGTCCGGACTAGCGGAGTCACCACTTTGGCGAGTCGAGACTCTAGTGTGTACGAAAAGTTATTTATTTTACAATGCTAACAACGAGTCACCCGAGTCCAATAAGACAGCCAAAAATAATGTTGCTTCCACAAGTGGGGGCGCTAGACTGACACTTACTGATAGTTACAGCATAAAAACTGCCAATAGAACACCCGCGCTCATTCCAGCCAATCACAAGGGTTCGATTCCCCACAGCCGCCACCGGGTGGCGCTATAATTATAGACATTTCGTCCATTTTGTCCAACACATACAGTCTGTGCACCTAACACAAAGGAACACTACAATACAAGCAGTGATGAGCTGGAATCAAAGGAGAATGGTTTGCGGTACAATAACTGTAAGAGATATGCCTCTTGTGCGAGGTAGAAATCAGACAGAGCTTTGGACAGGATGTTGCTTCAAGGAGAAATCCTACACAATCTAGAATGCCCTTACACTAAGGGTAAGGCCCGCACCTTACCTGATCTGACAGATCTGGTGGCCAAAGGAATCATACATGTTTTTCGTTCCTTGACTAGGAAGTTGTTTGGACTCCCTCATGCAGCAGTATAAGATATTTAAGCAGCAGTACCGCCCTTAGGCACGCAACCAGGAGTAATACTTAGCCGGGAAGCTGAGTGTGCCTTTGGCTTTCACAGAGAAAGCTATCTAGACAGACATGTGGCATTACTTAACATCAGAGAAGATCATATATCACGCTGAGGGCAAAGCATGGAGGGTTGTCCAGTTGATAAATAAGAATTTAAAATTCTCACTGCAGACAATTGTTGTGTTGTACACTGTTGATATAATTTGGCACTATTTTGCCAGAAAATAAGCTTGATGAAAATCCAAGAGTCAAATGCCTGAGAGACAGTCTAAAGAATGTCTCGATCTGAAACATCACCTATTCCTTCTCTCACGTGATGCTGCCTCTCCCGCTGAGTTACTCCATCATTTTGTGTATTGCCTAACAGACACGTGAAAACAGAAGAATAGTATTGCTCCAGTTGATTTTCAACTATATATACCCTGTTTTGGAAGTTATGGTCTAGAATTTCTAACCAAATGCTACAGAGTACAGAGATGAAATATGCGATATTAATGGCAACTCCAAACTAATCTATTTACTTAACACCCAGTTTCATTTTCCACCAATGTTAAGATTAAGTAAAACCAAGCAGAGAGCGAAATGATATCCATGAATTTATGGCTGGGAAGATTAGATTATAATGCCCAATTTTAATAAAGTTAGCCTTTTTACGAATACAATATAAAGTCCAATCAAATTCAAATATTGCTCAAAGTTTACTGTCATGTGATTTCTTGGAAATGACATAGGAAAGTGAAACTAAGTCTAGCGCTGATTACAATTCAGCTTTCTGAATATATTTTGTAAAGAGAGCAACTCCTCTCCAGATCAAAACAATACAATTTGTTACAGAGCCAAGGAAATTTGCTTACAGAGTTAATTGTTTCATTGTGTTGGACGAATCGGCAAAGTGAAAGGTAAGGACATTTTATCTTCTGTAATTTTCAATTATAGTTCTTTTGCCAATGTGTGACTTTTACAGACATTACCTGCTCTGTTTAATGAGAAATACTTCTGCAGGAATGTAATTTGGCTGCTTAGAAAACATAAAGGCCTTGAAAATGAGTCAATATAGATTCTTTGAAAATCACATTAAAAATGCATTTCAACATAAAGACCTGACAATTTGGGAAATTGAATTGAAGACTTCCAGGTGCAATTCAATTTAATGAGCTGGCATTTTTCTAACATTATTAATGCACAAGACAATATCGCCAAACTATTGGGTTGCCAACTTCCTCACTCCCAAATAAGGGACAAAAAGGTGAGTATAGGCGGGGCATGTAAGGGACAATAAGGGAATAGTGTAGACGGGGCATGTTGGTCGGTGTGGGAACGTTGGGTCGAAGGGCCTCTTTCCACGCTGTGTGACTGTATCCCAGGACTGATTTGATGAGACAGGAGGGAATGCGAGGGATGGGTGAGAGGGGGTCGGGAGGGCAGGGGGAGTGTACATTGAGGGGGAGGAGCATTGAGGGGGAGAGGAGGGGACATTGAGGGGGAGGGAGAGGGGTCAATGAGGAAGAGTGGACATTGAGGGGAAGGGGACACTAAGGGGGAGGGGAGGGGAGGGGATATAGAGGGGAGGGGACATTCAGGGGGAGGGGAAATTGAGGGGAAGGGGAGGGGACACTGAGGGGGAGGGGAAATTGAGGCGAAGGGGGCACTGAGGGGAAGGGGAGAGGACATTGGTCGTTGTGAAAACATTGGACCAAAGGGCCTCTTTCCATGCTGTGTTGCTTTCCATGCTATATCCCAGGATGATTTGATGGAGTGGGAGGGAATGCGAGGAGTGGGGAGAGAGGACGTGGAGGGGGAGGGAGGGAGGGAGGGAGTGGGGTGAGAAGGGAGAGGGGGAGGGGGAGGGGGAGGGAGAGGGGATGGATAGGGGAGGGGAGGAGAGAGGGAGATGGGACAGCACCGTGAGGGGCGCGGTGGGGAGGAGAGTGAAGTAGGGAGGATATTAAGGGAGGGGGAAGAAGAGGGGACGGGTGGGAGAGGGGAGGGATTGAAGAGGGGACGGGTGGAGAGGAGGGGGTAGTAGAAGATGGGACGGGAGGGGATGGAGAGGGGGAGGGGATGCGATGGGAGGGAGAGGGGGAGGGAGATGGGAGGGGGCCGTGAGTGGCGCAGTGGGTAGGAAGAGAGGAATTTGGGGGGGGGGGGAGGATATTGAGGGAGAGGAGGAATGGATGGTAGGGGACAGTGTGAGAGGGGGACGGGGAGTTGACGGGACTGGACATTACATAGAAACATAGAAAATAGTTGCAGGAGGAGGCCATTCGGCCCTTCGAGCCAGCACCGTCATTCATTGTGATCACGTCCCCTATCAATAACCCGTGCCTGCCTTCTCCCCATATCCCTTGACTCCACTAGCCCCTGGAGCTCTATCTAACTCTCTCTTAAATCTATCCAGTGACTTGACCTCCACTGCCCTCTGCGGCAGGAAATTCCATAAATTCACAACTCTCTGGGTGAAAAGGTTTTTTCTCACCTCAGTCTTAAATGATCTCCCCTTTATTCTAAGACTGTGGCCCCTGGTTCTGGGGGATCGAGGGGGTTGCGGGATGGACATTGCGGGGGAGGAGACATTGAGGGGGAGGCGAGGTGAGGGGACATTGAGAGGGGCTGGACGGCAGGGGGAGGAGGTTACAGAGACGGGAGAGAGGGGGCCGGATGGGGAGGGGAGGGGATATTGAGAGGGAGGGGATATTGAGGGGGAGGGGAGGGGGAGGGGACATTGAGGGGGAGGGAGAGGGGGCATTGATGGGGAAGGGAGGGGACATTGAGGGGGAGGGGGCATTGAGGGGGAAGGGAGGGGGAGGGGGAGGGGTCATTGAGGGGGAAGGGAGGGGACATTGAGGGGGAAGGGAGGGGACATTGAGGGGGAGGGGACATTGAGAAGGACGGGACATTGAGGGGGAGGGGACATTGAGAAGGAGGGGGACTGGATGGGAGGGGGTTACAGAGACGGGCAAAATATAGCGGTGAATCATTCGTGCGCGGCGTCAACTGCACATGCAACACGCACGCACGCTGTTGTATCAGATCTAGGATCTGTCAGTAAGCGTGCCCTCATAAACTACAAACTCTGCATTGATCAGCTTCGCGATCATTCAAACGTGTTTCTCACCTACTTAACAACATTTTTTCAGTACACCCAGTAACCCATGAATGCTACATGCCACAACCATTTTGTTCACAAAATAAGGGTGAAACCAATGATCCAAAAAGATGACTTGCTATGAATCCTATCATGACTGCCAACGAGGAGAGAGGTGGCATAGGACTAGATAGGAACTCTCTCAAATTCCAGGGCTTCTAAACTGACATTGCCAATGCCAGCAAAGGGTACTTTTTTTTAGAAATATCTTGAAAAAATATTACCACAAATGGCGGACTGAAGTGGCAATATCTCCTTATCCTGAACTAATGTTGTGCTGGCTGAAATATCCAAAAACTGAGGCTGACAGACTGAATAAATGTATTAAAGGATAGATAAAATAATGAAACTGAGAAACAGCTAAGCCAGGAGCCATGCATGAATACCCAAAACCTGCTCCTGTTCTGTTTTTGAGCCCTTCTCTGCAAGGTCTACCTTCAAAAGAAAGTGAAGCATCACTTTGGAATTCAGCCAACCCTTTCATTGCTGTAATAAAATGTACAGTGAACTTATTTTTTTAAATCCAAATGTGCCAATTCCATTGAAAGCAACATGCGCGACCTTACACACGCCAACACCCTCACTTGGTGATTAGTAGCATTGGCTATTTTAACTGCCTATCCACATGACCAGCTATTTTAAATAAGACACAACAAACTACAGATGCTAGTTTTTAAAAGAAGATACAAAGTTGTGGAGTAACTCAGCGTGTCAGGCAGCATCTCCAGGGAACATGGATAGGCGACATCTTGGGTTAGGATCCTTCTTGATCCTATTGATTTAACCGATGAAACACCTTGGAACGCAAACCTGGAAAATCTTATTTTGTTTGTTTTCTGTTGTAAAGATGAGAGAAATATTAACATATGGAAATAAAAGTTATCATTCAATTTGCTTAAGAATACTCCACATTGAAACATATAAGATTGTTAAGGGTATGGACACGCTAGAGGCAGAAAACATGTTCCCGATGTTGGGGGAGTCCAGAACTAGGGGCCACAGTTTAAGAATAAGGGGTAAGCCATTTAGAAGGGAGACGAGGAAACACTTTTTCTCACAGGGAGTTGTGAGTCTGTGGAATTCTCGGCCTCAGAGGGCGGTAGAGGCCTGTTCTCTGGATACTTTCAAGAGAGAGCTGGATAGGGCTCTTAAAGATGGCGGAGTCAGGGGATATGGGGAGAAGGCAGGAATGGGGTACTGATTGGGGATGATCAGCCATGATCACATTGAATGGCGGTGCTGGCTCGAAGGGCTGAATGGCGTACTCCAGCACCTACTGTCTACTGTCCATGTAGCTATTAATATCATCATGAAGAATGTAGACTGATCTCATTGTGAGAATGTCAGGATTGGTGTTGAGACAGCATGAAAAATTTCAGTTGTGTAAAAACAGGGACAGAGATGGGCAAAAAACAAAAGGGAGTTTATGATTGCACAAAAAGAGGTTAATCAAGGAAATAATTCAGGTAAAACTCAAGTTAGTCAGTAATTGTTATTAATTTGGCTTTTGATTTCATTGTGCTTTGTTGTGACCAAAATGTGTATCTCGAATTAAGCTTTTTGAAATAATAGGAAGTGTCTGAATTTTCTAAACGCCAATAATAACCAAAGAACACAGCTTGAACTGAAACAAAATCGAAACCTAAAAGTTAAATTGTTATTTATACACCACCAAACCAAATTGCATAATTGATAAATCTATTTTGAGCTATAGATCAATTGAATATAGAAACCATGTAATTATTACATAACTTGACTTGCATTTTTACAGTTAAAGTTAATTTTTTCTAGAGTTTATGTAGTCAAATGTTGGTTGAAGATTGGAAATAGTGCTTCAAAGAGGAAGTTCACAACTTGGATGGATGGGGCTTTTATCACACTTTTTCTAAAAATCAAAATAAACTTTATTCAAATAAAAAATATGCACAATATAGGAACCGCGCAAAAAATATATCCGACATTCTCGGAGGCTTTACAAACATTCAGTACTGTTTACACAAATACACAACTTTACCCCACACTCTTGCCACTCATGTGGCCCCCTGGTGTGAAATCTCTTCCCATATTTTTGAGGGGTCTCTCCATCACACCCTGCCCCAATGACCAGCGGTGGAAGGACCTTAGACTGCGGTCCTCCCCCACTGAGCCTTGGCGTTGGCTGCATCGAGCTTCAGTGCGTCCTTCAACACGTACTCCTGCAGTCTGCAGCGGGCCAGTCGGTAACATTCCCCGACGGACATCTCGCTCTGCTGGGAGGTCAACAAAGCTTGGGCAGACCAAAGAGAGTCTTTCACCAAGTTGAGGACCTTCCAGCAGCACTTGATGTCCGTCCCTGAATGAGTCCCTGGGAACAGTCCATAAATCACAGAGTCCTCTGTTATGGAGCTGTTCAAAATAAATCGTGGCAGGGACCCTTGTAAACCTCTCCCCTCTTTTTGAAAATCCACACTCTGCAAAGAGGTGGGCAACCGACTCCTCTCCATAGCAGCTGGCCGAGGACAGTGTGTGCTGGTGGTGAGGTTCCGATGGTGCAGGAAGGATCTGACGGTGCAGGAAGGATTCCCTCACCAAGTCAAGCCAGGTCTTGGTGTTTGTTGGTGAGTTCTGAGGCATTTCGCCAGACTAGCTGGGCAGTCTGCTCTTGGAACCATGCCACTGGATTTATGGAGTCATTTCCCTGCAGTGCCTGCAGGACGTTCCACGCTGACCACTGCCCGATGGACATGGTCAAAGGTGTTGGTCCATAAGAACTTTCTATGAACAACAGATGGCGCAGCTGACTGGCATATTGCGTGGCATCTGCGCCAGGCCCATCCTTCGCAACACCGGGGACAGGTAGAACCTCAGTAGGTAGTGACGCTTGGGGCCCAAATGCCTTGGTTCTACGCACCACCTGATGCAGCCACTAACGAAGGTGGCCATCAGGGTGAGAGCGATGTTACCCCCGTTGTCTGCCGACTTGTGCATTGTGCCCTGTCGCACCGATTCCATCCTCGACCCCCAGATGAACTGGAAGACGGCCCGGGTGATCCCTGTGGCGTAGGAAGGACAGGCCACACGCGCAGATACAACAGCCCTGAGAGCACCTCACACCTGATGACCAGATTTTTCCCCACTATAGAGAGGGAGCGTTGCTTCCACAGCTCCAGTTTCTTCCCCACCTTGGCTATCCGCTCCAGCCAATTCTCCAAACCAGATCCCCAGCATCTTCAAGAAGTCAGACTGGTGAAGGTGACGGAAGATTGGTCGGGCCAGTTGCCAAAGAGCATGGCCTCGCTCTTCCTGTGGTTCACTCTGGCTCCGGTGGCCGACTCAAACTGGTTGCAGATGCAAATCAATCTGCGGACCGACCCTGGATCCGAGCAGAAGACGGCGACGTCATCCATGTATAGGGAGGTTTTGTCTTGAGTTCCCCCACTGCCTGGCAATGTCACTCCTCTTATGCTCACGTCCTTCCTGATGGACTCGGTAAAAGGCTCTATACAACAGACGAACAAGACAGGGGAGAGAGGACAACCCTGCCTGACTCCAGACCCGAAGGGAAGCTGTCTGATTCCCACCCATTGATTTGGACAATTTGGGAAATTGAATTGAAGACTTCCAGGTGCAATTTAATTTAATGAGCTGGCATTTTTCTAACATTATTAATGCACAAGACAATATCGCCAAAATAGAGGGTTGCCAACTTCCTCACTCCCAAATAAGGGACAAAAAGGTGAGTATAGACGGGGCATGAAAGGGACAATAAGGGAATAGTGTAGATGGGGCATGTTGGTCAGTGTGGGAATGTTGGGCCGAAGGGCCTCTTTCCACGCTGTGTGACTGTATCCCGGGACTGATTTGATGAGACGGGAGGGAATGCGAGGGATGGGGGAGAGGGGTGAGGAAGGAGAGGGGGAGGGAGAAGGATGGAGAGGGGGAGGGGATAAAGAGGAATGGGGAGGGGATGGAAATGGGAGGGGATGATGGGACAGCACCGCAAGTGGCACGGTGGGGAGTAGAGTTGAGGAGAGAGGATATTAAGGGAGAAGGGGAGAGGAGGGACAGAGTGGTAGAGGGGAGGGGATGCGAGGGTAGGGAAAGGGGGAGGAAGTTGGGACGAGGCTGTGAGGGGTGCAGTGCGTAGGTAGAGAGGAGAGTGGAGGAGGGCTATATTGAGGGAGAGGAGCATGGAACAGGGATGGGTATGGGAGGGGGAGGTAACGGGATGGGACATTGAGGGAGAGGGGACGGGAGGGGGAGGGGGTTACAGGGATGGGTGAGAGGAGGCCGGGAGGGCAGGGGGAGTGTACATTGAGGGGGAGGAGCATTGAGGGGGAGAGGAGGGGACATTGAGGGGGAGGGAGAGGGGTCAATGAGGAAGAGTGGACATTGAGGGGAAGGGGACACTGAGGGGGAGGGGGAGGGGAAGGGATATATAGGGGAGGGGACATTCAGGGGGAGGGGAAATTGAGGGGAAGGGGACACTGAGGGGAAGGGGAGAGGACATTGGTCGTTGTGAAAACATTGGACCAAAGGGCTTCTTTCCATGCTGTGTCCCAGGATGATTTGATGGGATGGGAGGGAATGCGAGGAGTGGGGAGAGAGGACGTGGAGGGGGAGGGAGGGAGTGGGGTGAGAAGGGAGAGGGGGAGGGGGAGGGGGAGGGGGAGGGAGAGGGGATGTAGAGGGGAGGGGAGGAGAGAGGGAGGGGACATTGAGAAGGACAGGACATTAAGGGGGAGGGGACATTGAGAAGGAGGGGGGGGGAGGGGTGCTGGATGGGAGGGGGTTACAGAGACGGGCATAATATAGCGGTGAATCATTCGTGCGCGGCCTCAACTGCCCATGCAACACGCACGCACGCTGTTGTATCAGATCTAGGATCTGTCAGTAAGCGTGCCCTCATAAACTACAAACTCTGCATTGATCAGCTTCGCGATCATTCAAACGTGTTTCTCACCTACTTAACAACATTTTTTCAGGACACCCAGTAACCCATGAATGCTACATGCCACAACCATTTTGTTCACAAAATAAGGCTGAAACCAATGATCCAAAAAGATGACTTGCTATGAATCCTATCATTGCCACCTATCAATCCTATCAATGGGCAACTAGGAGAGAGGTGGCATAGGACTAGATAGCAAGTCTCTCAAATCCCAGGGCTTCTAAACTGACATTGCCAATGCCAGCAAAGAGTACTTTTTTAGAAATATCTTGAAACAATATTGCCACAAATGGCAGACTGAAGTGGCAATATCTCCTTATCCTGAACTAATGTTGTGCTGGCTGAAATATCCAAAAACTGAGTCTGACAGACTGGATAAATGTATTAAAGGATAGATAAAATAATGAAACTGAGAAACAGCTAAGCCAGGAGCCATGCTTGAATACCCAAAACCTGCTCCTGTTCTGTTTTTAAGCCCTTCTCTGCAAGGTCTACCTTCAAAAGAAAGTGAAGCATCACTTTGGGATTCAGCCAACCCTTTCATTGCTGTAATAAAATGTACAGTGAATTTATTTTTTTAAATCCAAATGTGCCAATTCCATTGAAAGCAACATGCGCGACCTTACACACGCCAACACCCTCACTTGGTGATTAGTAGCATTGGCTATTTTAACTGCCTATCCACTTGCTTTCACCATGACCAGCTATTTTAAATAAGACACAACAAACGCTAGTTTTCAAAAGAAGATACAAAGTTGTGGAGTAACTCAGCGTGTCCGGCAGCATCTCCAGAGAACATGGATAGGCGACGTCTTGGGTCAGGATCCTTCTTGATCCTATTGATTTAACCGATGAAACACGTTGGAACGCAAACCTGGAAAATCTTATTTTGTTTGTTTTCTGTTGTAAAGATAGAGATATTAACATATGGAAATAAAAGTTATCATTCAATTTGCTTAAGAATACTCCACATTGAAACATATAAGATTGTTAAGGGTATGGACACGCTAGAGGCAGAAAACATGTTCCCGATGTTGGGGGAGTCCAGACCAGGGGCCACAGTTTAAGAATAAGGGGTAAGCCGTTTAGAACTGAGACTTTTTCTCACAGTTATGAGTCTGTGGAATTCTCTGCCTCAGAGGGCGGTAGAGGCCTGTTCTCCGGATACTTTCAAGAGAGAGCTGGATAGGGCTCTTAAAGATAGCGGAGTCAGGGGATATGGGGAGAAGGCAGGAATGGGGTACTGATTGGGGATGATCAGCCATGATCACATTGAATGGCGGTGCTGGCTCGAAGGGCTGAATGGCCTACTCCAGCACCCATTGTCTAATGTCCATGTAGCCATTAATATCATCATGAAGAATGTAGACTGATCTCATTGTGAGAATGTCAGGATTGGTGTTGAGACAGCATGAAAAATTTCAGTTGTGTAAAAGCAGGGACAGAGATGGGCAAAAAACAAAAGGGAGTTTATGATTGCACAAAAAGAGGTTAATCAAGGAAATAATTCAGGTAAAACTCAAGTTAGTCAGTAATTGTTATTAATTTGGCTTTTGATTTCATTGTGCTTTGTTGTGACCAAAATGTGTATCTCGAATTAAGCTTTTTGAAATAATAGGAAGTGTCTGAATTTTCTAAAAGCCAATAATAACCAAAGAACACAGCTTGAACTGAAACAAAATCGAAACCTAAAAGTTAAATTGTTATTTATACACCACCAAACCAAATTGCATAATTGATAAATCTATTTTGAGCTATAGATCAATTGAATACAAGTGCTGCTGGAAGATCCTCAACTTGGTGAAAGACTCTCTTTAGTCTGCCCGAGCTTTGTTGACCTCCCAGCAGAGCGAGATGTCCGTCGGGGAATGTTGCCGACTGGCCCGCTGCAGACTGCAGGAGTACGTGCTGAGGGACGCACTGAAGCTCGGTGCAGCCAACGCCAAGGCTCAGTGGGGGAGGACAACAGTCTAGGGTCTTTCCACCGCTGGTCATTGGGGCAGGGTGTGATGGAGACACCCCTCAAAAATTTCACACCAGGGGGCCACATGAGTGGCAAGAGTGTGGGGTAAAGTTGTGTATTTGTGTAAACAGTATTGAATGTTTGTGTTGCCTCCGAGAATGTTGGATACATGTTTTGCGCGGTTCCTATATTGTACATATTTTTTATTTGAATAAATTTTATTTTGATGTTTAGAAAAAATGTGATAAAAGCCCCATCCATCCAAGTTGTGAACTTCCTCAAGTAATTAAAAAGGCTTTTGGAATGTTGACCTTTACTATCGGCTGTATACTATAAAAGTAAATATATTTTGGTGTAACTTTATAGGACAGAGTTGAGACTATATTTAGCATACTGGATACAGTTCCTGACTCTATAATTAAGCAATGATATACTTCCATTAGAAGTAGTTCAACAAAGGTTCAGTGGTCGAATGAGAAGAGGTTGAGTAAATTTAGTCTATACTCTGTGGAGAACATAGAACAGTGCAACAAAGGAACAGAGGGTTCAGCACACAATGTTTGCGCCAAACTGACTATTTCCACCATGGGAAAAGGTTCTGTCTGTCTACACTATCTATGCCTTCCATAATTTTATACGCTTCTGTCAAGTCTCCCCTCAACCTCAGTTCCAGTGAAAATAATCCATCTATCCAACCTCTCCCTGTAGCTGAAACCCTCTAATCCAGGCAGCATTCTGGGAAACCTCCTCTACACCCTCTCCAAAGTTTCCACATCTTTCTTGTAATGGGGCATCCAGAACTGCACGCAATACTCCAAATGCAGCCCAACCAAAGTTCTGTACATCTGCATCACATCTGCAAGAAGTAATCTATTGAAGCACATAAATTCTGAGAGTGATTGACAGGGACGGAAGTAAAAAATGCTCCTCCCTGTGGGATTATCTAGATTCGGTTCTGAGTAAGGAATCATCCCCTTAAGACGGTGATCAGACATTTCTGCTCAGAGAGGGAAATTATTCATTTGGGAAGTTAAAACAGGCCATGGTGTACACAGTGAATGGTGGAGCCCTCGGACTAAGACTATGGATATTCCGCTTGTCTCAAATGACTCTTTGTAATAATATCTATAAATGCACCATAGAAAACATCCTAACAGGATGCATCACAGCATGGTTTGGCAACTGCTCTGCCCTAGAAACATAGAAAATAGGTGCAGGAGTAGGCCATTCGGCCCTTCGAACCTGCACTGTCATTCAATATGATCATGGCTGATCATCCAACTCAGTATCCTGTACCTACCTTCTCTCCATATCCAAAATCCCTTTAGCCACAAGGGCCACATCTAACTCCCTCTTAAATATAGCCAATGGACTGGCCTCAACTACTTTCTGTCACAGAGAATTCCAAAGATTCACCAATCTCTGTGTGAAAAAAAAAATTTCATCTCGGTCCTAAAAGACTTCCCCACAATCCTTAAACTGTGACCCCTTGTTCTAGACTTCCCCAACATCGGGAACAATCTTCCTGCATCTAGGCTGTTCAACCCCTTAAGAATTTTGTAAGTTTCTATAAGATCCCCCCACAATCTTCTAAATTCTAGCAAGTACAAACCGAGTCTATCCAGTCTTTCTTCATATGAAAGTCCTGACATCCCAGGAATCAGGCTGGTGTACTCCCTCTATGGCAAAAAGTCCTGATGCCACCATAGTGTTGCCATCATAGGGTTGAAATTAAAAAACAATAGTAGAGGTGATGTTGATTGTGCTATGTAATCAATTTGAAAGAATGTTTCATTTATTTGCCAATTAGATTTTAGGAGTTTTTTTTGCTGCTTCCAAGGAATCCAGCAACAACTTTTGGGAAAGCCCATAAAAACAGTCACTCATTCTGTTACTCCTGCAAGATCTTTGGCAATAAGATGAGTAAGTTGATCATTCATGGAAAACAATGTCATGTCAGAGCTTTCTACACTCTAGGCTCAGTTGAACATGCCTTCATTTCAAAGACAGATTTGTGATATGATGATGTGTTCATACCTCTTGAATTCAGGGAGAGACACTTTTGAGCTGATCCAAGCCTTAGGAACAAACAACATGCAATAAGAGCAGAGGGAATTTTTTCTGTGGGTTGCTATCACCT
Organism: Raja brachyura; assembly: GCA_963514005.1. Next base: position 11,239,181 of record OY740794.1, on the reverse strand, counting down.
GCTAATAATGTTCAGGGAAGGTAGGGTGAGGGTGGGATGACGATAGCCACGGTGTGTTTGAGGTTCATGGAGCGAAGGGAAAGTCAGAATGAAAAAAGGTCTCAACCTAAAACGTCACCCATTCCTTCTCTCCAGAGACGCTGCCTGACCCGCTGAGTTACTCCAGCATTTTGTGTCTACCTTTAATTTAAACCAGCATCTGCAGTTATTTCCTACATGTCTGGGGAACTGATACCCTTTCCCTCTGATCTAACATCTTTAGGTCTTTACATATTTCAAGACAGTACCAAATGGCAGACGTTCCTGGAACAAACCCTTGGTTCACTCACTTCAACAACTGTATAGATGAAGAGGAACTTGAAGAACGGTGGACACTGAATTTCAATTACAGCCTCGAAAATGAACTGAATGCTCAGAGTAGAGCAGAAGGTTGGAAGATTTATGTAACATCATCATTTGCCAAGTAAGATATTACATATTTGGGAACCAAATGTGCAACTGACATGGGTTATTTTATGAAAAATAATGTTTTGCACAAACTTGGTGCCTTGCTCAATCCATTTTTAGGTGTAAAGCAAATGGCAATGAAACAAAATATGCTCCCTGATAGAAAATGGTCATAATAGGAGTGCATTACAGAATTATGGTTACTTTTATGAATTCATACAGATAATCCCCTCAACATCGTTCAAATAATAAAATATCAGATGTGAATGCCCTTCAAAATAATTATGGAATATTCATATAGCTGCCAAGCATAGACTTGTTTATTTACATTAATCCTTTGATGTTTCTACTGTGCTTAGGAATATAGGAGCAGGAGTAAGCCAGCCAGTTACTTAAGACATGTTCCATGCATTCATTTTTACCTTATTTTCCCCAGTATCTTTGATTAACAAAACTCTACCAAACTCAGATATAAAGCAAAGCATGCAGGTACAGCAGGCAGTGAAGAAAGAGAATGGCATGTTGGCATTCATAACAAGAGGAGTTGAGTATAGGAGCAAAAAGGTCCTTCTGCTGTTGTACAGGGCCCCAGCGAGACCACACCAGGAGTATTGTGTGCAGTTTTGGTCTCCAAATTTGAGTAAGGACATTTTTGCTATTGAGGGAGTGCAGCGTAGGTTCACCAGGTTAATTCCCGGGATGGCGGGACTGTCATATGTTGATAGAATGGAGCGGCTGGGCTTGTATACTCTGGAATTTAGAAGGATGAGAGGGGATCTTATTGAAACCTATCAGATTATTAAGGGTTTGGACACTGAAGTGGGTGCATGTGCGCATGTGCGGGGTTCTTCTAGAGTGTGCACATATGCAGGACTTTTTGGAGTGTGCGCATGTGCGAAGTATTTCGGGCGGGAAAGGCCTGCGGTCAGCCATGTTTGCCAAACGTGTCTGAGTTTATGTATTAAATAAATAAGTTGCTTAAAGCTTAAATAAAGTTAAGTAAATTACGAGTAGTGAAAGTTTCATTTACCTCACAACAATTTAAGCAACTTATCTTAGAAGTCAAACAGTCCAACTTGGGATGGAGAAACTATTGAAACCACAACGCTTGGATCTAGATCCCAACTCACCTGTTGATGCAAAGAATTGGAAGCACTGGCTTCGTATACTAAATAACTTCTTTGAGGAACATGGTAATGATGCACCAGATGGGCTCAAGACATTAATAAGCTTTGGCTCTTCTGATGTATACGAGTACATAGAGGAATGTACAACTTATGATTCTGCTATTGATGTACTAAGCAGACTCTTCGTTAAGACACCCAACGTGATATTTGCTCGACACCTCCTTGCTACTCGGAAACAAAAACTTGGTGAGTCACTTGATGAATTTTTACAAGAACTTCAAAGACTTAGTAAAGACTGTGCCTTCAAAGCAGTTATAGCTGATCAATATCGACAGGAAGTTATTCAAGACTCTTTTATCAATGGTTTGGCATCGCCTTTAATACGACAGAGACTATTAGAACACAAAACTTTGGATTTACAGTCAACTTACAATCAAGCTTACTCTTTAGGCTTGGCTCAGAAAAATTAAAGATGCTTATGGCTCATCTAATGTGTATTCTGCTGCACCTACTACAAAATAATTTCACCCAAGTACTAATATGGAGAAAACTGAAACAATTTCTACTGATAAAGGTGCCCTTACTGCAGCATATAATTATTCAAAAAGGAACTGTTACTTTTGCGGGGGTAATATTCATAAGAGATAGATATGCCCTGCTCGAGAGGCAACTTGTAATAGTTGTGGCAAGAAGGGACATTATTCTAGAGTATGCAAGTCCAAAGCAACGACAAGAATGGTGACTGCTGCCATGTATACGCCTTCTTTATGTGCAATTACAGCTGCATTTCCTCAGAGCTTGTCTCATGCAGCTACAACGGTATCCATCAATGGCCATATACTTAATGTATTACTTGATTTTGGCAGTTCAGAAAGTTTTATAAGTGACCAAGTTGTGTCTCGACTAAATCTAACTATAATTCCTTCAAATAAGGAAATCTCGATAGCTCTGACAACTCTCGACACTCAAATTATAGGATCTTGTATAGTAGACTTTATTCTGAACAAAAGAGAGGGTCTCGACCCGAAACGTCGTCTATCTCCTTCGCTCCTTAGATGCTGCTGCACCCGCTGAGTTTCTCCAGCTTTTTGTGCAACCCTAGCTATAGATCTGTATGTCTTGGTATTTTGAAAAATTTGTGTAGCGATATAATTCTAGGTCAGGATTTCCAGAAAGTGCACAGATCACTTCAAATAATGTATGAAGGAACTATGCCTGATCTTGTATTGTCAAAGCCACCAGTATTGTGTGTTTTTTCTGCTGCATCTGTTGAATGTCCTTCATTATTCACTAATTTATCCTCCAAGTGCAAGCCAATTGCTACAAAGTCAAGACACTTTAGTAAAGATGATAGGAATTTATCAACGCAGAAGTAACTAATCTTTTACAAGAAGGTATCATAGAACCCAGCTCTTCCCATTAGAGGGCACAAGTTGTCGTGGTTAAGGACCCTTTGGAGAGACATAGAAAGAGACTCTGCGTTGATTACTCTCAAACTATAAACCAGTTCACAGATCTTGATGCATATCCATTACCTCGAATAGAAGGGATTTTCAATACATTAGCTAAGTATAAGATATTCTCTACTTTTGACTTAAAAAGTGCTTACTACCAAATTCCTTTGAAGGAATCAGAGAAGAAATACACTGCGTTTGAAGCAAATGGGAAATTATATCACTACTGCAGAGTTCCTTTTGGTGTAACTAATGGTGTGGCTGTTTTTCAGAGAGAGATGGACAAACTTGTTGAACAGGAAGCCCTTAAAGATACTTTCCCTTATCTTGATAATATAACTATTGCAGGAAAAGACCAAGCTGAACATGATGAGAATGTACAACGGTTTTTAGATGTTGTACATTCTAAAAATCTAACATTAAATGAGGCTAAGTCAATAACATCAGTGTCATCAATTAATATCTTGGTTATTGGGTTGGAAATGATATAATCAAGCCCGATCCAGAAAGACTCCGCCCACTCCAAGAGATACCCGTTCCAGCTACATTAAACTCTCTACGAAGGGTTCTTGGGATGTTTGCATATTATGCTAAATGGATACCAAATTTTTCTGACAAAATTCAGCCTTTGATTAGAGCAAAATCCTTCCCCCTTGACCCTACAGCAATTGGTGCCTTTTCTTCTTTAAAGAAACAGTTGGAATCTGCGACATTACATGCCATTGATGAGGATCTCCCCTTTGTTGTTGAATGTGATGCCTCTGATTTAGCAGTATCAGCAACATTAAATCAAGGAGGACGACCAGAGGCTTTCATGTCTCGTACTCTCCAAGGTAGTGAATTGCACTACCTACCTGTCGAAAAGGAAGCTACAGCAATTATTGAAGCAGTGAGAAAATTGATTCATTTCCTTGCTCGCCAGCACTTCACTTTGATAACAGATCAGCGTTCAGTAGCTTTTATGCTGGATAATCGGAAACGAACGAAGATTAAAAAAAGTAAAATTCATGAATGGAGGATTGAATTATCTGCATATAGTTATTCAATTGAGTAGGGATAATGTTGCTCCAAATACTTTAACTCAAGCATTTTGTGCCTTTGTTCATTCTTCTGCACTCACTGATCTTCACAATGGGCTGTGTCATCCTGGAGTCACTCGTTTGTTAATTCCAAAAACGTACCTTTCCCTACAGAAGATGTGAAGATGATGTGTGCTTCATGTAGAATCTGTGCTGAATAAAAACCAAGGTTCTTCCGTCCTGAAGAAGGAAGATTGATCAAAGCTACTCAACCTATGGAATGTTTCAGTGTTGGCTTCAAAGGGCCTTTACCACCCTCCTCACAAAATGTTTATATACTTACCTTAGTTGATGAATATTCAAGGTTCGCATTTGCTTTTCCTTGTCCAAATATGTCAGCTGCTATGGTTATCAAATGTTTAGATCAACTGTTTTCATTCTGTGGATTTCCAAATTACATTCTGATAGGGGCACCTCATTCATGTCAAAATATTTAAAGGACTACCTTTGTAAGAGAGGAATTGCAACAAATAAAACAAAACCATATCACCCTATTGGAAATGGTCAGGTTGAGAGGTATAACGGAATCATTTGGAAAGCAGTGAAACTGGTTTTAGTCAAATGACATACCAGATCAGCAGTGGGAATGTGTTCTACCAGATGTATTACACTCCATCAGATCTCTACTGTCAACTGCTGCCAATACTACTCCACACGAGCGGTTCTTTAACTTCAAACGGCGTTCTTCTAGTGGTACTTCTCTGCCATCATGGTTGACTAGCCCTGGGCCTATGTTGCTTCGTCGTTATGTCCGATTAAATAAGAACGAGCCTTTTGTTGATGAAGTTGAACTGACTGATGTCAACCCTTCTTATGCAATTATCAAGTATCGGCATGGACGTCAGTCAACTGTCTCACTTTGTAACCTTGCACCATGTCCGTCTTCTCCATCAGCTCCGTCACTGCTTGATAACACTAATCGAGAACTTCCTCCATCAGCTCCGTCACTTCTCGATAACACTAATCGAGAACTTCCTCCAACACTTCCAGCATCCCCCTATGGAAACTTCTATAAGAAATTATAGAATTGTAAATCTAACTAACAATATGAGTGAAGTTGATGACCAAGCAACATATCTACCACCAGCTATTGAAACGCCATTACCTCCTGAAGCTCCAGTGTTGCGACGGTCATCAAGACATATTAAACCTCCTGACCGTCTCAACCGTATAAATAGGAGGGGAGAGTGAAGTGGGCGCACGTGCGCCTGTGCGGGGCTCTTCTAGAGTGTGCGCATGTGCAGGACTTTTCCGGAGTGTGCGCATGTGCAAAGTATTTCGTGCGAGAAAGGCCTGCGGAATCAGCCATATTTGCCAGACGTTTCTGAGTTTATGTATTAAAAAAATAAGTTGCTTAAAGCTTAAATATAGTTAAATAAATTACGAGTAGTGAAAGTTTCATTTACCTCACAACAGACACGCTAGAGGCAGGAAACATGTTCCCGATGTTGGGGGAGTATAGAACCAGGGGCCACAGTTTAAGAATAAGGGGTAAGCCATTTAAAACAGAGATGAGGAAAAACCTTTTCACACAGAGAGTTGTGAGTCTGCGGAATTCTCTGCCTCGGAAGGCAGTGGAGGCTGGTTCTCTGGATGCTTTCAAGAGAGAGTTAGATAGAGCTCTTAAAGATAGCGGAGTCAGGGGATATGGGGAGAAGTAGGAACGGGGTACTGATTGTGGATAATCAGCTGTGATCACATTGAATGGCGGTGCTGGCTCGGAGGGCCAAATGGCCTACTCCTGCACCTATTGTCTATTGTCTAAAACTATTGCTCTTGTATCACTTGTCATTTCCAGAAGGAAGTTCAAAGAAGATTACAAAGTGCTGGAGTGACTCAGCAGGTCAGACAGTATCTCTGAAGAACATGGATAGGTGACCAATACCAATATATTTACCAATATATATATAAGGACCAAAAGACCATGATAGTAGCTATATTCGAGCCTCTGAATACCAGCCAGGATATTGGGTACAAATTACATCAGGAGATAGAAACGGCATGTAAGAAAGACAATGTTACAGTGGTCATGGGGGGTTTCAATATGCAGGTAGACGGGAAAAATCAAGTTGGCGCTGGATCCCAAGAGAAGGAATTTGCAGAATGCCTACGAGATGCCTTTTTTTAGAGAAACTCATGGTCGAGCCCACTAGGGAAAAGGCAATTCTGGGTTGTGTAATGAATCAGATTTTTTTTTTTGAATATATTTTTATTAGAGGCCATACATATAACAAATAATATAGCATTTTTTTCCAAATATAGTTGATACATCTTTCCAAAATTATATAAATGTTAACAAAATATATATATTGGCCTCACTTTTTTTTATAGAGTGAAAAAAGTATAAAGAAAGAATAGTGAATAATTATAAGAGTATGATTATAGTTGATTAATATAAAGAAAAGAGAGAAGAAAAAAATAAAAAATAAAATAAACAAAAACAAAAAACAAAAACAAAAAAAATACTTGTGGAAAAGAAAACGGTATACAACTTATCAATGAGTGGAACAATTTCTAATTATAATATATAGAGACAAGTATATAAATCTGATCTTAAACATTTTTGTTTGATTTTTCCACCGGGTACAAATGAATCAGATTTGACTAGGGAGTTTAAAGGCAAGGAATCCAGAAGAGGCTATGATCATAATATGATCAAACTTAACCTGCCATTTGAGAAGGAGAAGTGAAATCAGATGTATTGGTATTACTATTGAATAAATGCAACTACAGATTGTAAAGGATGTGTACTCACACAGTGTTTCTTTACTAATACTTTATTGATTACATACGCACTAGTGCCCTAGCTGTACATGGTCTGTACGTTCAAACTACTAGAGGAGGTACCAGGGGATGGAGAGACATTAATATACTGGTTAAAAGGGGAGTGGTCAGTGAAGCTACACAATCTATAATTAAAGGGACATGCACTATCATCTACATCCTTCCTCTTATAAAAGAAAAGAACATAACTGGCGACCATGTCTCATGCGCTAGAGCAAATGGAAATAACAGACAATAAAAATAGCAGCACTCATATATAATCGCCGTAACGGTCAGGCGCCCGTACAATGCGGCCTGAGCGGGTGCGAACCCCGCTCACACCCCCTTCCCCCAAAGGAACGGAGACAGGGGGGAACCCCACGACAGGGAAACCACGAGGCGGGGAGACGCGCGGTGACAAAGGGATGGAAGGCGATCGACTTGGCGACGGGGGAGAAACAGGCGGAGGCACGGGAACAGGCACAGGGAGAAGGACTGGGACGGGCCGAGTTGGCGCAGGCATAGGGAAAGCAGACAGAGGGGAAGCATGGGGAAGAGCAGGAGGTGGAGGAGGCTCATTCACCAGGCGGAGGTGCTGACGGGAACGACGGTAAACTGTGCCATCCAGGTTAACCAGATAGGAGCGAGGTGAAACAGCAGTTCCGACAACAACCGCGAGGCTAGGGTGACCGGAGGTGGAACGCATACGGACAACCTGACCCGGAGAAAGAGGAGGAAGAGCACGGCAGGACCTATCATGGGAGCGCTTCTGAATGGACCGCTTAGCAGCAATGCGCTCATGGACCATGGCAGGTTTGAGAACAGCGGGAGTTAGAGTTTGCTGGGCCACCGGAATGGGAGGGCGTGTGACACGGGACATGAGGCGCTGCGCCGGGGACCCCAAGACGCTGTCACGGGAGATGTTCCGGAGGTTTAGTAGAGCAAGGTAAATGTCAGATTTTGAAATGCGGCAGCGTTCCAATAAGTCCTTCGCGCTGCGGACAGCACGCTCGGCCAGGCCGTTGCTCTGAGGGTATTCAGGGCTGCTGGTGTAGTGCCGAAAGTTCCAGCTGTCAGCAAAGTCCTTGAACTCAGCGCTGGTAAACTGGCTGCCGTTGTCTGACTGCAGGCTCGCGGGCGATCCAAAGGTCGCAAAGTGGCGGCGCAGCTTCGCAATAACAGCAGAAGAGGAGAGAGAGGACAGCTGGTCGACCTCGAACCAGCTAGAGTAGGAGTCGACAAGCACCAGGAAGTGCTTGCCGTGCCACTCAAAAATGTCTGTTGCCAGCGCAGACCATGGCAGGTCTGGTGCGGGCTGCTGCAAAAGGGGCTGCCGCTGCTGCTGCGGTGCGAGACTGTTGCAGGTCGGGCATGAGGACACCCGGTCTCGGAAGTATGCAGCCATATCAGGCCAGTAAAACTGGCTTTGGGCGATGGAGAGAGTGGCCTCGCCCCCTGGATGGCCACGATGAGCAGTGTCGAAATACTGTTGCCGCAGAGCCTCAGGCACCAAAACCTTGTGGCCCTTGACGATAACGCCATCTCGCAGCACCAGCTCATCACGGACCAGGAAGTAGGGAACTGCCGCGGCAGGTAGGGAAGAGCGCCGCTCGGGCCAGCCCCGCTGAATGACTGCCGCCAGCTGTTGGAGAGAGGCGTCGGCAGCAGTGTGCTTGACCAGAGACTTCAGTTGCTTAGAAGGCACAAAATTGACGTTTAGGACAATCATACTTGAAGCCTCATAAGGGTGACGGGTGGTCGAAGGCAGGGGAGCCCGAGACAACGTGTCAGCAATAAACATGTCCTTGCCTTTACGGTACACCATGGAGAAGTTAAAACGTTGTAATTGAAGCATCATCCGTTGCAGCCTGGAGGAGGCAGCGTGAATCGGCTTTCCGAGGATGGTGACCAGAGGTCGGTGGTCTGTTTCAACGGAAAATTCGGTGCCCAGGATATAGTCCTTAAACTTCGAACAGGCAAACACGACAGCCAGCAGTTCCTTCTCAATCTGGGCATACCGCTGCTCAGCTGGAGTCATCGTGCGGGACGCAAAAGACACAGGCAACTGTACTCCATCATGTATTTGCAAACAGGCAGCACCCAGCCCAAACTTGGAGGCCTCACAAGTGATGACGACTGGTCGGTTCAAGTCAAAGTATTTCAACGTCGAAGTGCAAATGAGTTTGGACCGCAGCACATCAAGGCAGTCTGGTGTTGCGGGAACCAGGATCATGCAGTATCTTTCTTCACCAAGTCTCGTAAGGGCGCACTCAACTCACTCAAGTCAGGGATGAACTTTCCCAGGTAGTTAACCATGCCGAGGAATCGCTGAAGGCTCGGCACGTCCACAGGAGCAGGCATCTCGGAAATTGCAGCGGTCTTCTGCGGATCTGGTTTCAGTCCGGACGCTGTGAAAACGTGTCCGACATAGGTGACCTCCGGGACGCGGAACCGGCATTTGCTGGGGTTAAGCTTCAGGTTTACCTCCCAAGCCCGATCCAAAACAAGTCGGAGGTTGTGGTCGTGCCGTTCGACATCTTTTCCATACACAAGGATGTCGTCGACGATGATAGCGCATGGGAGCCCCGCGAACAGCTGTTCCATCGTCCTCTGGAAGACTTCACTGGCGGAGCTGATCCCGAACGGCATGCGCAGGAAACGGAACCTCCCGAAAGGAGTGGCGAAAGTTGTTAGGTAAGATGAGCGTGCATCTAACGGTATCTGCCAGAACGAGCTCTTTGCATCCAGCACCGAAAACACCGTGGCTGGGCCGACCTGTGCCGCCACATCTTCGACAGTGCGCATAGGGTAGTGTGGGCGCTTGATAGCCAGGTTCAAGTCTTTAGGGTTGATGCAGATCCGAAGCTCAGTTTTGTCCTTCTTGGCCGCAACGACCATGGTAGAGACCCACTTGGTTGGCTCGCTCACCTCCTTCAGAATGCCCGTAGCCATCATGTCACGAAGGGTGGACTCGACTCGGTCCTTCATAGCAAAGGAGACTCGGTGGGGTGGGCGTATAACCGGATCCACATCAGGATTGAGAGAGATCTTATAGCTGCAGGGGAGCATCCCCAGCTTATTGTCGAACCGATCAGGATACTCGGCTAGCGGGTCTAGAGGTCGCTGTACTAAACGAATGTCCCGGTGGAAATTAACCAACCCAAGGTCCTGGCATGCTTGAACACCAAGTAGTGGAACGCATTTTCCGTCTATCAGAAAGAAAGAGAGGGGCCGAACGGTCTTCAGCACTTCGCAGTTCAGGGTGGCTTTTCCCACAGGGACGAGCAGACCTCCCCCATAGGCTCGAAGGACGGAGCGCTCAGTGGTAATCCGCTCATTATTCCTTATCTTCTTGAAAAGGCTTGTTGACATTACATTTGTCGCGGCCCCTGTATCAACCTTTGCCGAGAAAGTCGCACCATTAACAGTAACTTGCACGGTCGGGTCCGTTATCATAGCAGGTGTATTCCTAACTGAAAACACGCTGAGCTCACTCTGGGAAGAGTCGGAATCAGACAGAGGGAGGTTTTCGGGAGGATGATAAGAACTAGACACAGTATCATCCCGTACCAGGTAATTAGAAGGCTTACGCTGTTGCTGGGCAGGATTACTGCGAGAACGACAGGCTGCTGAGAAATGGTTCGGCTTGTTGCAGAAATTACAAGTCTTTCCCATCGCAGGGCAAACACCGAAACGATGAGCCACAAAGTTACAGTTCGGGCAACGCTGCTCTGACTTGGAGCTGGAGGCAAAGCTAGCCCCACGGCGAGCTTGCTGAGCAGGACGGCGGGTGGCAACGGTAGCCGCTCGAACCTCATGGTCAGATGTGGTCACAGCAGAGGTGACAGCCTCCGACAATTTGGAGGCGTGTAGAGCACCATGGAGGGTCAGGTCCGGCTTACATAGGAGCTCTGAACGCAACTTTTCATTCCGCAGACCGTACACCAAAACATCACGGGTTAGGGTGTCGGGGGTCACGTCAGCCAGTTTGTACCGTCTAGCCAGATGCCGTAGGGCAGCGTAATAGTTGCCGATAGACTCACCGGGATTCTGACGACGAGCAAAGAACTTAAAGCGCTCCAGGATAGAGTTGGTGGGAACGTCGCACATTTCAGAGAACTTCCCGATTAGGCAATCCAGGTCCGTGGGGTCCTCATTTTGCCTGTATTCAAACGATTCAGAGCGCTCGAGAGCCTCAGAGCCGGCCAAATTCAAAAGCAGTGAAGCTTTAACTGCAACGGAAGTAGCTGGGTGAACGATAGCCACATAATGCTGGAAGTCCCGACGGAACGCATTCCATCGGTGAGCGATGTCATCGTCAAAGACCAGAGGTTCTGGCTTGCGGCAGGAGGAAGCCATGATCCGACCGGGAAGGGTAACTGGGGCAAAAAAAAAACTAAACGCGAGAAACAGGAGGCGTGGGCGTAGAACCCGCTGACACCATGTAAAGGATGTGTACTCACACAGTGTTTCTTTACTAATACTTTATTGATTACATACGCACTAGTGCCCTAGCTGTACATGGTCTGTACGTTCAAACTACTAGAGGAGGTACCAGGGGATGGAGAGACATTAATATACTGGTTAAAAGGGGAGTGGTCAGTGAAGCTACACAATCTATAATTAAAGGGACATGCACTATCATCTACACAGATGCATGAAGGAGGAGTTGTCTAAAGTTGATTGGAAAGCCACCTGAGCAGGAAAGACGGTTGAGTAACAATGGCAGGAGTTTCTGGGAGTAATTTGGAAGATGCAGGATCTTTTCCTCCTAAAGAGGAAGAAACATACTAAGGGGAGAATGAGGAGCACTTGGCTGACAAAGGAAAGATAGTATACAAGTAAAAAAGAAGGCATATAACAAGGCAAAGATGACCAGGAAGCTAGGGGATTAGATAGCTTTTAAAAACTAAGAGAAGGCAACTAAAGAAGCAACAAGGTTAAAAAAAAGATAAAATATAAAGCTAAGCTAGCCAATAATATAATAGTAGGAATAAACGCATAGACTACTTTCTAAATGGGGAAAGGATTCTGAAATCAAAGGTGCAAATGGACTTGGGAGTACTGCATCAGGAATCTCAAAAGGTCAATTTGCAGGTCAAATCAGTCAAGCGTAATGTTAGCATTCCTTTCAAGAGGACAAGAATATAAAAACAAAGATGTAATGCTGAGGCTTTATAATGTTGTGAACAGTTATGAGCCCCACTTCTGAGAAGGATATGCTGGCATTGGAAAAGGTCCAGAGGAGGTTTGTGAAAATGATTCTTGGAATTATTGGGTTATTGTGTGAGGAGTATTTGATGGCTCTAGTCTGTACTGGCTGGAGTTCAGAAGGATGAGAGGAATGGTCTGGATCTCATTAAAACCAACTGAATAATGTAAGGCCTAGACAAAGAGGATGTGGAGAGGATGTTTCCAGTAGTGGGAGAGTCTGGGGCCAGAAGACACAGCCCCAGAATAAAAGAATGTACCTTTAGAATGGAGATGAGGAATTTGTTCACCCAGAGGGTGGTGAATCTGTGGGAGGAAAGCAAAGATCTCAGAGAAATGCCACGCGGTCATGGGGAGAACGTACAAACTCCATATAGATAACACCCATAGTCGGAATCAAAGCCGGGTCTCCAGTGCTATAAGGCAGCAACTCTACCATTGCGCCACCGTGACGCCCTTGGGGCAGTTCTTTTCAAGGACAATCAGTGTGTTTTCCTCTCAGCTGTTTGCACCTTAAGATCGGTGCCAGCTCTAATTGTGTTGGTAGCCTTTAAATGAACGACCCTTCTTTCTGATGACATCCTTTAGCTTTCTGTTTAAGATTTGTTTTGGGACGTGATAGTCTTCCATTTCCATGACATTTCAGGGTCATTCATGTTGTGTTTGATTCCCTTGAAATGCATATGCTTGCACATTCAGTTTATCATTCGATCCTGTGAGAAAAGGCTCGTTATCGAACAGATGAAGTGTAAAAAAAGCCACTCAAGCTGCTCAATGTGCACTTCCACGAATCTCCACTTATCCTTCCTCAGGTGTGGGTCCCAGAACCAAGCAGAGATTTCTAAAGAATAAGCAGCTTCTGGTACAGTAATGTATATAATGCCTGGCATATCCACTTACCTTTTTCACATGTTTATGAGTTACGGTTATCTACATGTTTATCGGTTACACATGTTCACGTGTAAATTCATGCATATGCAGAAAATGCTGGAAATACCCATCACTGATGAAATGTTATCAGTTTGAAACGGCTTTTCTCTCCACAGATGCTGCCTGATCTGCCGAGTGTTTCTGACATGTTCTGCTTTGATTTCAAATTTCTGGCATCAGATTTAATCTTGAGGCTCAGGTGTACATGGTGCAGGTGTGAGCACCTATTACAAAGCTGTTCTAAATGCACTCAGAAGTAGATAGAGGAAATTCCAAGCATGAAATGACATGTTCTTCAACAACACTAACCACCCTGCCCTTACCTCCAACAGATTTACCTGTCTTCGCTGTTCAAATTCGTGGTCTTCAGCCCGTGCCTGTATGGTGTTTCATTACCGCCTGGGAAGGAAGAGTGGATTAGTTTTGCTTCGCCTCCTCCGGCAGCAATGCAGAGAATGCAATAACCCCATTATGCACAAACCACAGGTTAATTCCGAGCAAATGTACCAAGTGCTTGACAGACTTATTTTAAAAATCCTCAAAAACTGCTATCGTGTTCCCAATCTGGAAGAAGGCGAAAGAGTTCTGATCCATCGGAAGACTAAACCTCATGAAAGTGACTTCTGTGAAGCCTGTCACTTGGGCATATGCAATCAAAGTTAATAAGGATAATAGGTATGTTTGAGGTTGAAATTCTGCTTTGGTCCAATTGGTAACTGCCAAAAATATAATCAAAATTACACTGGTATGTTATGGCTCAAATAGATAGCGGTAGAAATATTTGCACAATTATCTAGCTAACACATTCCAAAACTGCTGTAATCCATCAGCACGATGGATATAACTATATGTTATTTCTTTCTGCATTCTTTGCTGCATTTAGTTTACTAACATTAAGCAATCCATAAAGATTTCAGTAAAAATACTTTTTGTAAGACTGTCCAGACATTAAACTGAATATTATTTCGAAGCACAGAAACATAGAAAATATGTGCAGGAGGAGGCCATTCGGCCCTTCAGCCAGCACCGCCATTCATTGTAATCATGGCTAATCACAATTTATATCAGAGGACGGGCATCACTGGATTCTCACTGAAATGCAGCCGATAATAGAGCTCGGTCCAGTCCAATGTATCAGTACTTATGATTATTTAATTTGGAATTTGTTACTAACTAGACTAGGTGGGACTCGTTGGGTCCCTGTCACACGGGAGGCCTGGCCCCCCAACGCAACCCGTTCCCCAACGCAATATTCCACCACTCATCCGTTCCCCCAATGCAACCCGTTCCCCAATGCAATATCTCACCACTCACGCCTATCCCCACTCCCATTAAATCCACCCCTCCCTGTCCTCCTCTTCCTCTACTCCCCCCTCTATCCCACCTTGCCTATCTACGCCCCTCCCAGCACTCCACTACCCCTCTACCCCACTCCCGCCCCCTCCCTCCGTCTTCTCTACCCCCCCATGCTGTGGGCCAGGCTGCGGCGTTCCCTCTCTCCGTGTAACGCTGCGGTGCATCACGGCTCCTCCCGGTGTCCGCGCCCGCAGGCAGGAGCTGCTGAGGCACTGTCCGTCCCGGGACCCACGGAGTCCCTCACCAGCAGGTAGACAGCGGGGCTCGCCGCTGCTTGCCCCCCAACCCCACCCCCATATCCCTCCACCACCCCATCTTCCTCCTCCCCATTTCTCTCATCCTCCTTCCCTCACCCCAATCCAGCACCTAGCTAGGTCGCAGAGCAGCGGCAGTCCCTGGAACTCGGCCTGGTTCTCATACTCGGCCCAGCCCTGGCTGTAGGCGCCCGAAGCACTCGCGGACCTGGGCCTCGCCGAAGCCGGGCTTGCTGTCTCGGGAATGGGGTGAGGGTGGTGGACCGCCGAGCCAGAGTTGCCCACAAAGCAGGAAGCGGAAGCTGTACTGCAGGATGGAGGCGGCCGGGTACACCTTGACCAAGCCCCGGGCTTGGGCATGACACCAGCCCTCAGCTCAGCCGCCGCCTGGGCTCCAGTCTAGGCCCCGACTTAATCTACGAGCTCGTCCCTGACCCTGGACCCAGGCTCGTCCTTGGTTCCAGCCCAGGCCCAGGCCCAGGCCCTGGCCCAATCCCCAGGCGCGGCCTACAGCTCCGGCTCACAGCCCCATCCCAGGCCCTGTCCCCGGGCTCATCCTTGGCTCCAGTCCCCGGGCTCGGTCAATGGTTCCAGCCCAGGCCCAGGCACAGTCCCAGTCCTAGTCCCAGTCCTCGGGCTCGGCCCGCGGCCCCACCATGTACTCCTTCATCATGACGACCTCCGGCCGATTGATAGCGGACGCGGCAATCAGTGCGGCGATGGTCATGACGACGCCCCTTACTGATGACAGGAGAGGAAACCAATCTGCGTGGTGGCGACTGACAGCAATCTGCTCATGTGCAGTTTTAAAAAAATGTTAAACCTCGATAACTTTTACAATATATCATCGATCGGAACGAAACTTGTTGCACTCGCACCACAGGAAAATAGTGAGTAGGGAGCTATCGCGTACCATTTTTGCGCAAATAGAAAAACCCCGCAAACCGGAGGAGCACAAGATCAGAGTTTTACGGACGGACGGACGGACGGACGGACGGACGGACGGACGGATGGATGGATGGATGGATCCTTCACCATAACTGAGAGAATCACTAGATTATTTTGAGGCCAATTACAAGTCAACCACACAGTGAGACTTGTCAGAGGCCTGATTTGTACACAGGGGCAGGGGGGGAATTAAGGGGGATGGAGAGGTCAGGAGAATAGTCAATAGTCAGATTTATTTGTCACATACACAGTGAAGTGCAGAGAAAATGGTATTGATGAGAAGTTTGGATCAAACATTTTCTTATTGGATGGCAGAGCAGTCTTGAGGGGCCAATTGGACTCTTGTGCTCCCATTTCTTATCTTATGTAGTCTTTGCTTTGCAATTGTTGAGTGTAATGCACATGCTCTAAGAGGCATCTCTGCCAGAGGGTCTCTACTAGACTGCCACATATACTTCAGTAGGTACGTTGATGATGACATGAAGCTCAGCCTCTCAGCTTGCACAAGTGCAAAATCTGTGTACTTCAGTTCACTGCTGAGATTGGCAAATCCCTGCTTCTGCAGTGGTGGCAGATTAGTTTAGTTGAGTTAAGTTTAGAGATACAGTGTGGAAACAGGCCCTTTGGTCCACCGAGTCCGCACCGACCAGCGATCCCCGCACATTAACACTATCCTAAACACACATGGGACAATTTATACCAAGCCAATTAACCTACAAACCTGTACGTCTTTGGAGTGTGGGAGAAAAACGAAGATCTCGGAAAAAACCCACGTGGTTACGGGGAGAACATACAAACTCCATACAGACAGCACCCGTAGTTGGGATTGAACCCGGGTCTCTGATGCTGTAGGCGCTGTAAAGCAGCAACTCTACTGCGGCGCCACTGTGGAGGAGTGAAGGAAGAATAGTTTCCCATTATGCCCTGAACAATGTCTATCAGGTTCAATATCTTGGGAGCATCGGTTTTGCTGACTAGTGAGAGGGCTGTTTGAAGATAGGATCAAGGTCGGCACTGTGGTGCAGTGATACAGTTGCTGCTTTACAGCACTAGTGACCTGGGTTCGATCCTGACTATAGGTGCTGTCTATACAGAGTTTGTACATTATCCCTGTTGCCATGTGGGTTTTCTCAGGTGCTCTGGTAAGTTGTAAAATTGTTCCTAGTATGTAGGATAGTGTTAGTGTATGGGGTGATCGTGGTTCGTTGTGGACTCGGGTGGCCGAAGGGCCTGTTTCCACTCTGTATTTTTAAAGTCTAAAGTCTATAAGTCTCAAACCTGGCTTGGACCTCATGGGATGCCCAACTCTCCTAAATGCTTCTCAGATATGAACGACCTTCAGTGGACTTCAGTAGGTTGCACCAACTTCAGCCAAGCTAAAATGACAGTCGTAACTTGTGCACATTCAGAGGCTGAGCTCAAATAATCACTGACTTGTTCTTGGAAGCATTTCACAAATTTTATCTCAGAAAAACCCATCTGACAAGATAAGCAAACTAGCTAGCATCCTCTCCCAAGCCAACACTGGCATGGAGAGGTCGAAGTTTCATTCAATCAGCTCCTCTGGGCAGGCCAACTCATTCACATGCCCAATACTCAACTCCTGATGCTGACGCTTTATCTTGAGTTCCAATGCAGAAATACGTTACCAGGTGGACACAGGGAAGTCTCCTTGAAGAAAGTACAACCTCTGCTGACTCCTGGAAATCCTTGGCTCAAGACTATGGAAATCCTTGGCATAAGACCATTCAAAGTGAGACTCACTTTGGAAGGAACAATTAAAAAATAACTGTGTAGGAAGGATCTGCAGAAGCTGGTTTAAACCAAAGATAAACACAAAAAACTGGAGTACCTCAGCGGGACTGGCAGCATTTCTGGAGAGAAGGAATGGGTGATGTTTCGGGTCGAAACCCTTCTTCGGACCCGAAAAAGAATTAGTTACAAGCAGGAAGACTATAATTGTTGTAGTACGATAGGATCTAGGAGTCCTGATGTATGAAACACAATGTAACAAGTGATTAAAAAGGCTTTTGGAATTTTGACCTTTACTATCAGCTGTATACTATAAAAGTAAATATATTTTGGTGTAACTTTATAGGACAGAGTTGAGACTATATTTAGCATACTGGATACAGTTCCTGACTCTATAATTAAGCAATGATATACTTCCATTAGAAGTAGTTCAACAAAGGTTCAGTGGTCAAATGAGAAGAGGTTGAGTAAATTTAGTCTACACTCTGTGGAGAACATAGAACAGTGCAACAAAGGAACAGAGGGTTCAGCCCACGATGTTTGCGCCAAACTGAATATTTCCACCATGGGAAAAGGTTCTGTCTGTCTACACTATCTATGCCTCCCATAATTTTATACGCTTCTGTCAAGTCTCCCCTCAACCTCAGTTCCAGAGAAAATAATCCATCTATCCAACCTCTCCCTGTAGCTGAAACCCTCTAATCCAGGCAGCATTCTGGGAAACCTCCTCTACACCCTCTCCAAAGTTTCCACATCTTTCTTGTAATGGGGCATCCAGAACTGCACGCAATACTCCAAATGCAGCCCAACCAAAGTTCTGTACATCTGCATCACATCTGCAAGAAGTAATCTATTGAAGCACATAAATTCTGAGAGGGATTGACAGGGACGGAAGTAAAAAATGCTCCTCCCTGTGGGATTATCTAGATTTGGTTCTCAGTAAGGAATCATCCCCTTAAGACGGTGATCAGACATTTCTGCTCAGAGAGGGAAATTTTTCATTTGGGAAGTTAAAACAGGCCATGGTGTACACAGTGAATGGTGGGGCCCTCGGACTAAGACTATGGATATTCAGCTTGTCTCAAATGACTCTTTGTAATAATATCTATAAATGCACCATAGAAAACATCCTAACAGGATGCATCACAGCATGGTTTGGCAACTGCTCTGCCCTAGAAACATAGAAAATAGGTGCAGGAGTAGGCCATTCGGCCCTTCAAGCCTGCACCGTCATTCAATATGATCATGGCTGATCATCCAACTCAGTATCCTGTACCTGCCTTCTCTCCATACCCCCTGATCCCTTTAGCCACAAGGGCCACATCTAACTCCCTCTTAAATATAGCCAATTAAGTGGCCTCAGCTACTTTCTGTGGCAGAGAATTCCAAAGATTCACCACTCTCTGTGTGAAAAAAGAAATTCTCATCTCGGTCCTAAAAGACTTCTCCCTTATCCTTAAACTGTGACCTCTTGTTCTAGACTTCCCCAACATCGGGAACAATCTTCCTGCATCTAGGCTGTCCAACCCCTTAAGAATTTTGTAAGTTTCTATAAGATCCCCCCACAATCTTCTATATTCTAGCAAGTACAAACCGAGTCTATCCAGTCTTTCTTCATATGAAAGTCCTGACATCCCAGGAATCAGTCTGGTGAACCTTCTCTGTACTCCATCTATGGAAAGAATGTCTTTCCCCAGATTTGGAGACCAAAACTGTACGCAATACTCCAGGTGTGTTCTCACCAAGACCCTGTACAACTGCAGTAGAACCTCCCTGCTCCTAAACTCAAATCCTTTTGCTATGAATGCTAACATACTATTCGATTTCTTCACTGCCTGCTGCACCTGCATGCCTACTTTCAAGGACTGGTGTACCATGACACCCAGGTCTCGTTGCATCTCCCCTTTTCCTAATCTGCCACCATTCAGATAATAGTCTACTTTCCTGTTTTTTCCACCAAAGTGGATAACCTCACATTTATCCACATTATACTGCATCTGCCATGCATTTGCCCACTCACCCAACCTATCCAAGTCGCCTTGCAGCCTCCTAGCATCCTCCTCACAGCTAACACTGCACCCCAGCTTCGTGTAATCCGCAAACTTGGAGATGTTGCATTCAATTCCCTCATCCAGATCATTAATCTATATTGTAAATAGCTGGAGTCCCAGCACTGAGCCTTGCGGTACCCCACTAGTCACTGCCTGCCATTCTGAAAAGGACCCGTTTACTCCACACAAGAGTAGATACTATACTAGATTATAAGAAATGGCAGAGAGTTCTGGGTGAAGCTCATTACACAATCAGGACTCTCCCCCTCCCTAGTCCTATTGACTTTATCTGCTCTTCACGCTGCCTAGGGAACGCAGCTAACATAATCAAGACCACTCACACCCTTCTTTTCCCCTCTCCATCAACCAGAAAATACAAAAGCTTGAAAGCACGTAAAACTATATTCAAGGTCCGTTTCTTCCCTATTGCTGTCAGATTCTTGAATGAACTGCTGACAACCTAAGGGATGTATTCCAGACTCCTCCAATCTACCTTGTTGCAGACCAAGTAATTTAAAAACAAATCTGCAGTTTCTCCGTAGCTGTATATTCTTCACTCTGTTTCCTTTCTCTTTGCACCACCTGTTGTACTCATGTGCAGTTTGATGAAGGGAGGTGGAGAAGGTTTATGGCAAACCTGCCTTCATCGACCAATGGTTTATGGACTGGAATTGGAACATCATGTTACAGTTGAAAACAACATGGTCAAACCACACTTAGCCTATTGTGTGCAGATCTGGTTGCTACATTACAGGAAGGATGTGATAGAGGGTACAGTTTCCAGGACTGGAGGTCTTGAGTATAAGGTGTAGTTGGATACACACGGTCTGTTTACTGGAACAATGGAGACTGAGAGGTGATCTTATGGAGATTTTAAAAATTATAAGGGAAATACATAGAGTAGATAGTCACGTTATTTTTTACTAGTGTAAGTGAGGGTAGAGTAATGGAGAAGGGTTTAATGTGAAAGTGGAACGATTTAAAGGGGAACTCAGGACAAGGGTAGAGGGTGTATGAAATGAGCTGCCAGAGGAGATGGTAGAGGCGGATATAATTACAGTGTTTAAGAGAGATTTCGACAGGTATACAGATAGACAAGGTTTAAAAGGATAAAGGCCAAATGCAGTCAAAAGAGATTAAGTGAGATAGATCAGCATAGATGAGTTAGAAACATAGAAACATAGAAATTAGGTGCAGGAGTAGGCCATTTGGCCCTTCGAGCCTGCACCGCCATTTAATATGATCATGGCTGATCATCCAACTCAGTATCCCGTACCTGCCTTCTCTCCATACCCTCTGATCCCCTTAGCCACAAGGGCCACATCTAACTCCCTCTTAAATATAGCCAATGAACTGGCCTCAACTACCCTCTGTGGCAGAGAGTTCCAGAGACACACCACTCTCTGTGTGAAAAAATTCCTTCTCATCTCGGTCCTATAGGATTTTCCCCTTATCTTGAAGCTGTGACCCCTTGTCCTGGACCTCCCCAACATCGGGAACAATCTTCCTGCATCTAGCCTGTCCAACCCCTTAAGAATTTTGTAAGTTTCTATAAGATCTCCTCTCAATCTCCTAAATTCTAGAGAGTATAAACCGAGTCTATGCAGTCTTTGTTCATAAGACAGTCCTGACATCCCAGGAATCAGTCTGGTGAACCTTCTCTGCACTCCCTCTATGGCAATAATGTCCTTCCTCAGATTTGGAGACCAGAACTGTACACAATACTCCAGGTGTGGCCTCACCAAGACCCTATACAACTGAAGTAGAACCTCCCTGCTCCTATACTCAAATCCATTTGCTATGAAAGCTAACATACCATTCGCTTTCTTCACTGCCTGCTGTACCTGCATGCCTACTTTCAATGACTGGTGTACCATGACACCCAGGTCGCGCTGCATCTCCCCTTTTCCTAATCGGCCTCCATTTAGATAATAGTCTGTTTTCCTATTTTTGCCACCAAAGTGGATAACCTCACATTTATCCACATTATACTGCATCTGCCAAACATTTGCCCACTCACCCAGCCTATCCAAGTCACCTTGCAGTCTCCTAGTATCCACCTCACAGCTAACACTGCCCCCCAGCTTAGTGTCATCTGCAATCCGAGTTGGTCCTGAAGATCTGTTTCCTTGCTGTATAATCTCGATATAACTAAAAGTCTTTGTCTTGTTTGTGGCCACAATGTGGCCTCGATGTGTCTCTGTGTCAATCTGGTTAATTCCTATCTTCTTCCAAACGCTAGGCCACAACCTTCCCATGTTCACACATCCTACTCACATTTTTCCCGTGATGGTGATAAACATCCTCCGGTCGCATTTCCACCTATATTTCCCAAGTTATTAATCGTTGAAATTTTAATAACAGCCAAAACCGCTTTCTTGCAGACAGCTTCCAGCCTTCTCACAGTGATGATGTCACAATGCCTCTCACAGTGCACCAATCACAATGGGCTCTCAAGCTGGCTGCCGACTGCCACAATGACATCACAATGGGATGTTGCCAACGGTAACAATGGGCTCTCAAGCCGGCTGACAACTGTCACATGACATCACAGAGGGACGTTGCCAACGGTAACAAGGTTGCTGCCCCTCTACCAATATCTGAAGGGGCTGCCCATCAAGTTCTGGTAGCATTTTGGTCCCACAATCCTGGTGTTTGGGTACAAGGCAGGGAGTGGGGAGGGACGATCAGAGGGGGGGGGGGGGGGGGGGGGGGGGGATTCTCCCTGGCGGTTTGCTTCACACTTCATGCTATATTTCAAAAGTTATTCACGATTAAAGTTTAAAAAATAGCCAAATCTGCCTTCTCATAGACAGCTTCCAGTGATGATGTCACAATGCCTTTCACAGTGCACCAATCACAATGGCCTCTCAAGCTGGCTCCCGATTGCCACAATGACATCACAATGGGACGTTGCCAACGGTTACAATGGGCACCCAAGCTGGCTGCCAACTGCCACAATTGCGTCACAATGGGACGTTGCCAATGGTAACAAGGTTCCTGCCCCTCTACCAGTATCTGAAGGGGCTGCTCTTCCAGTCCTGGTTGCATTTTGGTCCCAACCATACTCAACTTCACTTAAGATTTCAAAAGTTATTCATGATTAAAGTTTTTTTTTAAAGCAACATTTGAAACAATTAACTGCTTCTCAGTGGCAGACTCTTGCAGCACCTTCCAGTGATTATGTCACAATGCCATCACAATGGATCTCATTTACAAATGACATCACAATGGGACGTTGCCAAAGGTACAGCTGCAACTGTACTAATATCTGAAGAGGCTGCTCCTTAACTTCTGATTCCCCTCCATGACGAAATCAGGTTCACTTCAGATTTCATGCTATATTTCAAATGTTATTCATGATTATTTTTGTTTTTAAAGCCAAAACTGCCTTCTCACTGACAGCCCTTTTTCCAGGAGCTTCTAGTGATGATGTCACAATGCCACTCACACTGCACCAATCACAATGGGCTCTCAAGCTGTCAACTGCCACAAAGACAACACAATGGGACGTTGGCAATGGTAACGAGGTTGCTGTCCGACGATCCTGGTGATTGGCCACAAGGCAGGCAGTGGGTAGGGCCGATCGGGGGAGAGGTGGGGGGGACTCTCATCAACCCCCTCCCCCCAACCCCCAAACCCCGCCACCTCACTAAAATGGTCTCTAGAAGTCTGAGCTTGAAACAGCCAGTCTGTCAAAAGTACATGGAGTCGAAATCTGCCATTCTTCTGCTGTTTAGTTCAGAGATATAGCATGGAAACAGGCCCTTCGGCCTGTTCTGACTGGGTGGGAGGAGGTGTAGTCAAGGTAGCTATGGTAGGCAGTGGGTTTCTAGTAGATGTTTGGATAGTTTGTCTTGTGAAATGGAACTAACGAGATGTAGGAAGGAGGGAGGTGGTAGACATGGTCCAAGTAATTTTGAGGGCAGATTGGAAGTTGTTGGTGATGATGATGAAATTGACAAGTTCTGCCCTCCTGCACTTTTCCATTCCCATACTGACATGTCTCCAAAACACCCCTCTTCTCATCTTCCTAACTTTCTCACACACCCACCACGTACACCTTTTTTTTCCACTTCCCCCTTCTGGTTCTACATTTCACTCCCCACTGTCTTTGAACGTAAAAAAAGGATCAGCACATGAATGGACCCTTCGGCCCACAATATCTGTTCCGAACGTGATGACAACACACAATCTATATCCCTCCAACCCCTGCATGTCCATGCGCCAGTCCAAAAAAATTCTTAAATTCCACTGTCATCTCTGTCTCCACCATCATCACAGGCAGCGAGTTCTAGGCACCCACCACCATCTGTGCAAAAAAACTGCTTTTTCCATTAACCATAAACTCTGTCCCGCTCAGCTCAAACCTATACTCTCCAGTCTTTGACATTTCCACTATGGAAGACAGGTTTTTAATGGTGTGCCTATCTATGACTCACAATTTCATATATCATGCAAACCTCCGACGCTCCAAAGAATACAATTCAACATTGTCCAACCTCTCCTTGCTGCTCATACTACGTAATTCAGGCAGCATTCGAGTAAGCCTCTTCAGCACCCTCTCCAAAGCACTCCACATTCTTCCTGTAATGGGGCAAACAGAACTCCCACAATATTCCACATGCGACCGAACCAAAGTCTTATAGAGCCGCATCATGACATCTTGCCTCTTGCACTCAGTGCTCCGATCAATGAAGGCAAGTATGCTTCACGCCTTCTTTGTCACTCTGCTTGAGCCGCCACTTTCAGGGAGCTATGGAGCTGGTGCCCAAGATCACTCTGCACATCAATGACCTTAAGGGTCTTTCCATCAACTGTATACTTTGATTTGGCAGTAAGGAAGGCAAATGCAATGTTAGCACTTATTTCGAGAGAGGACTGAAGTATAAAAACAGGGATGTAATACAGAGGCTTTAAAAGGCACTGGTCAGACTGCGTGTGGAATATTGTGAGCAATTTTGGGCCCCATATCTGAGGAAGAATGTGCTGGTGTTGGAGAAGTTCCAGAAGAGGTTTACGAGTTTAATATCACTGGGTCTGTACTCGCTGGAGTTTAGAAGGATGAGTGGGGGGTCCTCATTGAAACTTACCGAATAGTGAAAGGCCTGGATTGAGTGGATGCGGAGAGGATGTTTCCAATAACGGGGAGTCCAGGACCAGAGGGCAAAGCCTCAGAATAAAAGGATGCCCCTTTAGAACGAAGATGAAAATTATCATTTTTAGTGGAATTCATTGCCAGACAGCTGTGGAGGCAGTTAATGGGTATTTTTAAGGCGGAGATTGACAGATTCATGATTAGTATGGGTGTCGAGGCTTATGGGTAGAAAGCAAGGGAATGGGGTTGAAAGGGACGATAAGATCATGCATGATTGAATGGAGGAGTAGACTCAATAGGTCAAATGGCCTACTTCTGCACATTTCCTTTAAACATCTGCACATTTCCTGAACTGCACCTCATATTTCACGAGCTGTATGAATATTGATTTCTCTAACTTCAAGTAACCCTTACTTTTCCTCTCTCCCCATCCCTCCCCCACCCTCGTTCCACTGTCCTCCCGATTAACTTTACTGATTGTATGCCTCATTGTCACCATCCTGTCAGCTAACAAGCTGAGTGGGGCAGCAAGGTGGCGCAGTGGGAGAGTTGCTGCCTTACAGCGCCAGAGACCCAGGTTCGATCCCAATTACAGGTGCTGTCTGTACGGAGTTTTTACGTTCTCCCCATGGGTTTTCTCCAAGATCTTCGGTTTCCTCCCACACTCAAAAGACGTACAGGTTTGTAGGTTAATTGGCTTGGTATAAGTCTAAAATTGTCCCTAGTGTACGTAGAATGGTGTTACTGTGCGGGGATCGCGGGACGGTGTGGACTCGGTGGGCCGAAGGCCCTGTTTCTGTGCTGTATATCTAAATTAAACAATGCACTATTCTACATTTCCTTCATTTCCTTTGATCTCTCGTTTTCACACCTTACCCTGCCATGCCTTTAAACTCCCTCTCCCCTGACTCCCAGTCTGATGGAGGGTCTCGACCCCGAAACGTCACCCATTCCTCTCTCCAGAGATGCTGCTTGTCCCGCTGAGTTATTTAAGCATGATTGTCTATGATGGGAAGAGGCATCGTCCAGACAATAGACTACAAGTCCCAGAATCCCACGGCATGGTCCGTGCGCATGCGTTGTGTCACCGCGTGGTGTGCTATGGGCCGATTTGACGGAATCCCGCAGCGTGGGCTGCACGCATGCGCAGTGTTACCAAGAGGAGCACTATGGGCCGCTGATGAACTACAAACCCAGAATCCCACGATGGGGTCCTTGCGCATGCGTAGTGTGGCAGCATGGCGCACTCTGGGCCGAAGGGAACTACAAGTCCCAGAATCCCACGGCACGGACCTTGCGCATACGTTGTGTCACCGCTTGGCGTGCTATGGGCCGATTTGACTGCACGCATGCGCAGCGTACCAAGAGGAGCACTATGGGCCGCCGATGGACTACAAACCCAGAATCCCACGGTGGGGTCCTTGCGCATGCGTAGAGTGGCAGCATGGCGCACTCTGGGCCGAATGGGACTACAAGTCCCAGAATCCCGCGGCGGGTCCCTATCGGCTCTGGATCGTTGTTTCTGTCATGGGGGAAGTTTACCGGTGCGGGCCTGGAGGACATCGTGTGTCCGTTGTAAAGGAGCAAGGATTAGTTGTTGTCTACAGAGGCGACCTACAGTGTTGAGGTGCGCGGCGTTACCCGGGCAACCTGACATCTCGGGGCCCCGCTCTGTGGGCAGGAGCATCGGGGCGGCCCTGGCTGGGGCCCTGGGCCCGCTCTGTGGGCCGCACTGGGTGGATTGGTGCAGGGTCGCACGGTTTACCCGCGGCCAGGAGCTGAGGGTCGCTGTGCAACAAGGCACTGGCTCCAAGGGTGCACTGACCCGCCAGCTTGAGAGCCACAGTGCGGGAGGTTGCAGGGGGATCTCTAAAGGATGATGAATGGGCGAATGCAACAACTAAAATCCCAGACAGGGGTGAGGGATGGTGTGATGAGGGGAAGATGTATGGGCAGAATGTCTGAAGAAGGGTCTCGACCCAAAACATCACCCATTCCTTCTCTCCTGAGATGATGCCTGTCCCGCTGAGTTACTCCAGCATTGTGGTTAGAAACAGAAAAAAAAGGTGTATCTATCTAGGCAAAATATCATCCGTGTTGATGTACTGGTCAATGTTTTGTTTATAATTCAACGTGGAAGAAAGCCCTTCAGATCTACTACACATTGTGACTGTTGTAGGACTGTTCCGTGTGCCAAATTATCATTTTACCTTCATACCCTCTTCGTGTTTGACCAACTCTTGAAAGTTACTGATAAATCTGCACCAACCACATTTTGGGCAGTATATTCCCGATTACAATGACGGCATAAACCAAAATGTTTCCTTCGCGTTGTTTTCCCATGAGATTTACTGCTCGTTATTTTACTATTTAAGCTTCTTATCAAATTTCCACTGCACCTACACTGAGGAGCACAAACTCAGCTTCTCCCCCAGTCTCCCCATATAATTGAAATAGATACCTTACTTTCTCATTTCTGGTATAATTTGGTCTATTTTACTTTGAAAGGGTGTGCTGTGTAATAAATGAATCGTTACAGGCTCATCATCAACCTGGCTCTGCAGTACATTACTGCAAACCTCTGGTAAGGCCTGTGTCATCGCATGGATGTCGCTATCTTGTTTTCACAGCTCACAATATTTGGTGCGATTTAATGTTCAAAGTAATAGCAAGGTAAATGATGCTTGTTATTATGGGTAGTTTGTAGCTATTTCAGGTGAGCAACAGGTACATTGTGAAATATCTAATAGTTGTGTATTTTGATCTGCACAACTTGTAGTTATGCTCTTGGCCTTAATGGTTTTTTTTTAAAGTTACCATCTTTGGCTATTGCTTAGAAAACTTGCCATATAAAGAATGGGAAATATTCAGAAATTAGGCTGCACTTGTAGAATAGGAGCTATAATTTCAGTTCAGTGACCTTGCATCAGGAGTATTGTGTGCAGTTTTGGTCTCCAAATTTGAGGAAGGACATTCTTGCTATTGAGGGAGTGCAGCGTAGGTTCACAAGGTTATTTCCCAGGATGACAGTACTGTCATATGATGAGAGAATGGAGTGGCTGGGCTTATACTCTGGAATTTAGAAGGATGAGAGGGGATCTTATTCAAACATATAAGATTATTAACGGTTTGGGCACACTAAAGGCAGGCAACATGTTCCCGATGATGGAGGAGTCCCGAACCAGGGGCCACAGTTTAAGAATAAAGGGTAAGCCATTTCGAACGGAGATGACGAAACACTTTTTCACACAGAGTTGTGAGTCTGTGGAATTCTCTGCCTCAGAGGGCAGTGGAGGCCAGTTCTCTGGATACTTTCAAGAGAGCTAGATAGGGCTCTTGAAGATAGCAGAGTCAGGGGATATGGGGAGAAGGCAGGAACGGGATACTGCTTGTGGATGATCAGCCATGATCGCATTGAATGGCGGTGCTGGCTTGAAGGGCCGAATGGCCTACTCCTGTACCTATTGTCTATCAGAATAGGGAAACGTTAGATGTTTTTGACCTGACTGTTAGTGGCCTTGGGTTCCATTCCTTCTAACTTGTAGCAAGAGAATTGATGGCAATAATTTCTCTACCCATTCATCATCATTACGAAGGATTTATCTTTGGTCATTAGTTGTCAGCTACTTGTTGTCCCATGGGAACACCATCCAGGTACACACATGTACATTGATTTATCTCAATGCACTCCCTTGACCTGCTCCGTAGTCCCAATCTATCATGCTTTGTGTATGAGATCAAGGACAGGAAGGCAGAAATTTCCTGAAAACAAATTGTGCAAAGACAATAGCTATTGTCTTCAGATACTACAAACTTTATTGCCCAAACACATTTTCCGTCCCATTTCTAGCTCATGTTTAAGGTTAAGCAATATGGTTTGCATCCTTCCAATATGTGTAACCCTGAGAGAAACTTTCCCATGCCATATTATTTAGTAGTTTTTATTCTTCTGACTTGTAATTTCCATTTTGGTCATTTGCATCAATCCAAATTTACAGCACACCTTTAACATTTGTCCATTTTCCACCCTGCATCAGTCTTTCTGCTGAAACTTTCATCAGTACCTTTACCTGCTCTAGATTTCACTTTGCCAGTGTACTCTCTTTCTATAAATTTGACTCTTCCAAAAATCTGTATATAAATTCCACCATCCTTTCATTGCTCCTGGGCTAAAAGCAAGCCATTTTGAAATAAAACACAATGCTAAAAAATACTCAGCTAGTTTGGCGGCATCTGTGCCGAGGAGAACGGAGTTAGTGGTTCACGATTACATTTATTCCATCAAAATTGGATAAGTTAGAGTTTTATAATGCAGGGAGGATAAAGGGCAAAAGCACCTAAGTTAGTGGTTGAGTGGCGGGCAGGTGGGGTAGAGGACCTTGTAACCTAAACTATCTTCCAAATCTGCTACCAGCCTGATTTTATAATTCTTGTTTCGAAATCTCTTAATGGCCTCACCCCCCTTGTGTAGGTAACCTTTGCACTAGCTTGGTAACCATCCAAATTATCTGCATTTGGCCAATTCTGATCTCTTGTCTACACATCTGGTGTTGAATACTCTCACCTAGCTCCTAAGCATGTAACTTCTAAAATCCCTCTCCATCTTCAATGCAGTATTAAATTTGCTTCAGCGTCAGATTTTGCTTCTCTGAGGACTTTGGAACATCTTTACTATGTTAAAAATTGCAAGCAGTGCTACTTACATGCATGGGAATAGCATTATTTATGTTCCTTTTTTTTCATCCTCTGCCATTGGATTAGATATGCACCACTTGTGAAGTGGTTGTTTCTACAAGTGACTGAACATATTTTGACTTTCCCGAAGTTATTCTTGCTGCACCTCCCTACCCCAGTGTTGATGGATGTGCAACTATTTCATATGACTGGGTCATATCAACACTGGATAGCTATTTGTTTTAGTATTGTAGAATGTGCATTGTTCCAACACCCTTGTGACAATTGAAGGTCATAAATATTGGGTAATCAGAGCTGATCAATAAAAGCAGCCTTGCCATCAGAAGAACAAAAACAAATATTGCTTTTTCGATTTGTGTAACAGTTGTTTTTTCTTTTTGAAGTTAGACATTGCTTGATCATAGCTGCAATATGGACAGGATTCCAGTGTCAACCGTAGAACTGATCTGCTTGGGGTCTAGCTTTGCATTTTCTGGGTTGTTTTACTACTTGTATAGAAGGAAAAGAACAACCGTGGAAGTGCTGAAGGTAAGAAATATATTTTTCCAGTTGTTTCCACCACATCTTCTTTCTCATTGCAAAATATTCGTGGTAGTTTAAAGTCTTTTTAATGTAAATGGGAGGGCATAACTAGTATAATAATTGTGACTAAAGACACTTCCACCCTTGAATCAATACTCTGTAAGCATGTCACTTGAGTCACTATTTGTTTTGAACCTTGAGAGTTGCCTGTGGCCTGTTAAATGCCCACATTATTGTTAACATCATTTAGTCATAGAAATAGAGTTATAGAGTGATACAGTTTGGAAACGGGCCCTTCAGCCCAACTTGCCCACACTGGCCAACGTGTCCAAGCTGCACTAGTCCCACAGCCCGCGTTTGGTCCATCTCCCTCCAAACCTGTCCTATCCATGTACAATCAATAGAATTGTTGATCAATATAGTGTCAGTGGTGTATTATGGTTGTAGCGGGGGGTGCTTTTCAAATAATACAGATGACACCCTTTTCCTGACCCCTAATTTCTTGGTGATTTTCTGCAAGACAATTTTTATTTTTATTTCTGCAAGAGCAACTAAATATTCCATCTCAAATTCCTGATCAGGATTGAAATTGGAATTCCAATTATTTTGATTGTGTTCAGCCTAGGTGAATGTAAATGTAACCTTGTTAGGCATAGAAATAGTAAAACAGTTCATGTACTCGTGCACCAGCGAATGCTGGTCTTGGCATAATTGTTCACACGGACATTGTGGGCCAAAGGGCCAGTTCCTGTCTGTACTGTTCTATGTTCTATAAAAACTCAGGCAATTCATGCAGCATCTGTAAAAAGAGGAAGAGTTAACATTTTAGGCCTCAGAACCATCATTTTTGTCCCTGCATTATTTCCACTTGTCCCTTATTCCAGCATCTGCATTTTCTTTTATTATCTTCATTTATATAATTGTGTTTTTCATAATTGTATACATTGCTGCATTTTTACCTTAAAATATAATATGTTTTGGAACATTCAGAGCCTTTTGTATTTATTTTGTCTGAAATATTTTAATAGACCTTTAATTGTCCCCACGTCTCCGATTTTTAAAAAGTCAGTAGTTCTGCGTGGAATTTCTAACTTTTATCTGTGCAACTACGAACGGTATGACTCGGACTACCACAGCAGGACTATTGTGTACAATTGTGGTTTCATTAATGAACTAGGCTGCAATGGCAAACGAGAGGATGTGGAGCATCGAATAGTGCAGAAAGTACAGCCGATAATGTTTGTGCTCAACATGATGCTGTTAATTTTCTCTGCTGACACATGATCCGTATCTCTCCATCCCTTGCAAATCCATGTACCTATTTAAAAGCATATTAAATGCTCCTATCATGATCCCATCAGTCTGAAGAAGGGTCTCGACCCGAAATATCGCCCATTCCCTCTCTCCAGAGATGCTGCCTCACCCGCTGAGTTACTCCAGCATTTTGTGTCTACTGCCAGTCTGCTTAAAACAATACTTGCCCAGCACATTTCCCTTAAACTTTCCCTCTCTCGCATTAAAGCTATGCTCTCTAGTCTTTGGCATTTCCACCCCCGGAGAAGGATTCTGACGGCCTACCCAATTTATGCATCTCCATAATTTTATACTTCCCTCAGCCTTCATTGCTCTGGGGAAACATTCCAAATTTGTCCAATCTTTCCTTATTACCAATACTCACTAATTGAGGCAGCATTCTGGCAAACCTTCTGCGGTCTCTCGAAAGCTGCCACATCTGCAATAGGGAATCATGAACCGCACACACTACTTCAAATGCGGCCGATCCATAGTATAAAGCTGCAGTGTGACTTCTTAAGTAATGAGGGTGAAGCAAAAATTAACCAAACTTGGTAATGGCATCATGGATTGTGGATCTCTCTTTTACATGTCTCATGCTCCTCTCGCTTCCTGTTGTCTATTGCCATGCTCATTGCTGGTGCCAAGTAATCAGCATTTAAAACTAATTACTAGGGAACTTAATTAAATAAGTAAGCTTTTTAGCAGTTTCCTAATATTGTTCTACATATTGACAGGCTCTAAAAAGTTCTGCACCAAACAATGTTGCAATACTGCAGTTGGTTATATCATCCGATTCTTAAGGAGTAATCCATCAGTTTTGTTTGTGCCACACCTCTCTGGGGAAAAAAATGGAATGATCGTACAATAGAAACTGAATAGTTTCACTAGTTCTTGTTTCTTTTGGGTAAGGGTATGGGAGAATGTGGGGAAGAGAATCGAAGTGAACTTTACAAATTTCTGATTGAAAAGATAGACTCTAAATGGCACACTCTGTTTTAGTTTTAGAGATACAGCATGGAAACAGGCTCATCGGCCCATTGTGTCCACTCCGACTAACAATTGCCCACACACTAGTTCTATCACACAAGGGACAATTTACAAAAGCCAATTAACCTACATACTCTCACGTCTTTGAAATGTGGGAGGAAACCTGGAGAAAACCCACGGGGTGAATGTACAAACTCCGCACAGACAGCACCCGTAGTCAGGATCGAATACGGGTCACTGGCGCTGTAAGACAGCAACTCTACTGCTACGCCACCGTGCTGCACTCTGCTTCTGGATTTCCCATTACGTAATTTCTTTCTTTCTTTATAATTAGGAAGCCCCACAATTTCAAATCAACAAGCAGTTAATGGAATTTCTTAAAGCCACTCCAGGAAAATGTGTGCAGTATGCTGTTGTAGAAGGTGAGTCCATTTCGATCTAATATTAAGGCTTTCAGCTTGTGTTGTGAATCTTGAAGTGATAACGTATGGAATAGAAGGCTGTTTCCTTCATGTCTCACATGCTGGCAGTAACAATGCCAAGTTGAAAATCCATCGAGATGTCCTTTTTTATTGTGTACCATATTAAGTATTGAAGACTCCACTTCCTTAATATAAAAGAGATCAGGGTTACTAATCATCTGAGCATTACAGACACAAAATATCAGATGGATGGTCTTGTTTCTGCTGATTACACTAATCAACACTGTTAGGCAACAGAAATTGAAGTTTTATGTAAGGCTAAAGTTATTACTGCTAAGATTTATTTTGTTGAAATGTAGCACTGATCTGTACTTCAAGTGTCTCTGAAATCCCATTGGGTTTTATTGTTTAATTTAAAATGCCAAGATGAAAGATATCAGACTTAAAAATTATTTATTTCAAATTCCCAGGAAAGTTAAATGATGCCTTTATGGAGTTCAAAGTTCACTATTTAACACAATAAATTGCAGATGCTGGTTTACAAAAAAAGGACAATAGACAATAGGTACAGGAGTAGGCCATTTGCCCTTCGAGCCAGCACCGCCATTCAATGTGATCATTAGTGATCATCCCAAATCAGTACCCCTTTCCTGCCTTCTGCCCATATCCCCTGACTCTGCTATTTTTAAGAGCCCTTTCTAGCTCTCTTGAAAGCATCCAAAGAAAACTGCCTCCACCGCCCTCTGAGGCAGAGAATTCCACAGACTCACCACTCTCTGTGAGAAAAAGTGTTTCCTCGTCTCCGTTCTAAATGGCTTACTCCTTATTCTTAAATTGTGGCCCCTGGTTCTGGATTCCCCCAACATCGGGAACATGTTTCCTGCCTCTAGTGTGTCCAAGCCCTTAACAATCTTATATGTTTCAATGAGATCCCCTCTCATCCTTCTAAACTCCAGAATGTACAAGCCCAGCTGCTCCATTCTCTCAGCATATGATAGTTCCGCCATCCCGGGAATTAACCTTGTAAACCTACCTCAATAGCAAGAATGTCTTTCCTCAAATTAGGGGACCCAAACTGCACACAATACTCCAGGTGTGGTCTGACTAGGGCTCTGAAGAAGATCTGGAGTAACTCAGTTGGTCAGACAGCTTTCACCATATAGATAGGTGATGTTTTGGGTCGGGACCCTTCCTTTGTAAAGCACTTTGTAAAGTTCACTCTATTTTGTCTCAGCGATGCCTTAACAACAGACTGAAAAAATGTATTTCTGCACCAATGCAATTATATTTTACCATTGCCAATATGGATTTTCTTTTGTCTAACGTTGAGACTTCTGCACTTTCGGGCTGCTATCATGCATGAAAGGGCAACAGCTAGTAGAGGCATTCAACTTTCAGGCCATCAGCTCTGGCCTGTTTCAAAGCAATTCGAAGAGGTAAAGGAATTAGTCCTGTGACAGACTTTTTTTTAAAGTAAACAACATTTTTAGTTGGGGGGGAATGAGTTTCTTCAGATTCAAGAGATTGAATGGGATTGGATTCACTGACTTGTGAAAACTGAAATCGGAAAGCTGTGAGAAATTTACGAATTTCAGTTAACCATAGAACATCTATTATTCCAGGCCAGTTGTAATACTCGCTTTCTGCCACCAGGTAGCATAAATGTACTGCTCAATACAGTTGAAAGATGCCAGGCGAACAAGCTTATTTGAAGTGAAGTTTTGTGTTTGTTCTACACTTTTCTATTTAAAATC
The DNA here is from genome assembly GCA_963514005.1 of Raja brachyura. The sequence goes on along the minus strand of OY740794.1, from coordinate 11,205,035 downwards.
AGCTGAAATGTATATAGTAATTCCTGAGAAAGTGTGTGCACTGTTTCACGTTGCCATCACCTCCATTTACAAATACATTATTTAATTGATTTTGCATTGTATGATAAATTATACTAATTTGTGTGTGTGTGTGTGTATATATATATATGTATGATCGCCTCTGGTAGCATGATCCATTTTCCTTGATTCCCTACATATCCATGTGGTAATCTAAAACCCTTTTAAAAGCCACTATCATATCTGTCTCCACTATCATTGACTCTCTTCCAAAAAATATTGATTCCTTTCCAGCTTGGGTACACCCAATCCCCCTTGTTCAGTTCCCACTTGCCCTGGAAGAGAGCCCAATAGTTCATATATCTGAAACCCTCCCTGCTGCACCAGCTCCTTAACCATGTATTAGCCTGCACAGTAGTTCTAGTTCTTGCCTCACTACCTGCTGGCACAGGTAATATCTTGAAATTACAACCCTTGCACGTCCTGGTGTTTAGCCTATTACCTGAATTCCCTTTGCAATGCCTCATCTCCCTACCTAACGATTTCAAAGGTACCAATGTGGGCCATAATCTCCGATTGCTCATCTTCTCCTGCAGGAATATCGTGTCTGCTCAGACATTTTTGATCCTGATACCTTGGAGACAAAGCAAGTTCCTGGAGTCTTGCTTGCAGCCGCAGACACTATAACGTTCCCTATCACTATTTCTTGCCTAGACTTAGACCTACCCTGCTGTCCAACAAAACCAGATGTTACTGCTATTTGCCCCTTGGAGGTCATTCCCCTACCTCCCACCAGTTTCCTTGTTTGTAATGGTGTACTCATTTGAGAGGGAGATAGCGGTAGGAGACTCCTGCATCATGTGCCTACCTCTCCTGGCAGTCACCCATATATCTGGCTGAACCTTCAGTGTGGCCTCCATCCTGAAAGTACTGTCTCTAACCTCCTCTGCCTTCTTTATGTTCCTCTGCATCCAACTGTCCCTCCAAATGATCTGTGCGGTCTAAGAGAGGCTGTAGCTGGACAACTTCCTGCAGACATTGTCATTCGGGACACAGCTCTGCTCCCTGATTTCACAAGCCAGACCGGAAGATCATACCACTTCACTGCCTGCCATAGCTGCCCCTTATTATGCATAAAATAAATCTAGTATTGAGGAAAAGTAAACCTTGAACGCCTTACCTTGTCCTCACTTTGATTCTGCGAGTACTCTTTACAGAAGCCCGATATTCACCAAAGTTGCACTTCCACCTCAAAGCAGCTTCTCTAAATGGCTACTTCAATATTTCTGTTCCATTGGAGGCTGATTCCCTTCAACTTGCTCCTAAGTCAGGCTGATGGGCCTGAAAAGCAACAAATCCTTACCTGCACTTGAACTTTGAAGCTGTTCTGGCTCCTCTGTGCACTAACAAAAACAACAGTGATCTTGAACTGTAATGAGAATGAAAATGTTAGGATAATAAACATTAAATTGTGGCCATATCCCAATCCCAGTGGCAATCAACTATTGCTTCCAAAGGGTTTTTCCAGTGGTATTTACTGCATGTGCTGGAAATATCAACTACTTATTCTACTCTTTAGTGTTGTGATGATCTGGGGCTAAATTGAATTTTATGCCAACTATCCATTATTAAATAAACTAAGATATGTGATTTTCGTTTATATTTATTTAAATCTTAAATTTCAATCCCCACTCCCAAACAGGAATTACTCGACCAGTTGGAGAGAGATTACGTAGCCATTATCAAGATGACTGCACAGGTGTAATGCAACGGCTTATTTTGAAAGAGCACAAACTGATTTGGAATAACCTGGCTCGGAGTTGGTATGTGTCCACAATATCTTGTGCTTATTAAATTTTCTTTAGTTTCTCTTTGATATCTTGACATTTTTATTCCACTTGAAGGTTATTTCTGAAATACTTTTAAATGATATTGCTTTTTGAGCATTTGAAAATGTATATCCCTGTGATGGCAGTTTTTTGCAAAGACTCCCTTAATGTTGTGGCATTGCTGTGCAATCAATCTCCTGTGCATGGTTCTATTATTTGGACTCCAATACAAAGTTATACTCTGAATTACAAGTTGTGAGAATTGAAGCAAGCGATGCCATCAATTTTAAGAGCTTTGTTTTGGAGTGCTTAAATTTCTATGCTTCTGAAAGAGTTGTTAGTAGCTGCATTAAAATATGGTGGCCACTGTCAATTATGACTTTCAAAGACTGGCAATTATAATGTTCTGTGGTTACTGTGACCATCTGATTTCATATAAAATGTCAAATTACAATTTAAAAAGTAAAAGAATGCAGAAAATGTAGTATTTTCATCGCTTCAAAAAAAAGTATTAAGACTATTTTGCCCACATTTATTATGCCACTGATATGAATGCATGTCATTTGCAGAGGCTGGTTCATGTCTTGGCAGTACGTGACAAATCTTTGAATGGACACCAGGTGGCTGTCCATAGCGATGCAGAATTGGCAGACTAAATTGAATCTTTTATTCTAAGAACCAAATGTACACAAAAAATTGTGTTATATACTTACTTCAAACATTTATTTTCCTAACAGGAGTGATAGCGAACGTATTATACATGAAAGAGTGAATGTCGTGCCCTTTGATCTGATTTCTCCTGAAGGAGGAAAATGTGCGGTTCGTGTAATCAACCCTTTGGAAGCATCAGGACCACAGTTTGAAACGATATATGAACGGTTTCACCAAGCCACACAAGGCTTCACTGATATCATTGGGCACTACCTGAGTGGCGAAAAGCCCAAAGGTTTGTTGGAAACTGAAGAGATAGTCCGTGTCGGGGCCACTTTGACAGGGATTGGAGAGCTTGTTTTTGATTCTGACAAGATAATCAAACTTCAGCCCCCGAAAGATGGTCTGGAATATTTCCTAAGTACAATGGATTTCCCTAGCATCCTGAAACAGCAGGAGTCAAGTGTCAAACTTTGGAAGGTGTTTACGACCATCTGCACTTTGACTGGCGTTGCTATAATCATGGTCGTCCTGCACAGGATGTACCGGGAGTTCAATGAAAAACAGGAACGGGAAGAAATGAGGAGGAGTTACGAACGGTTTAAAGAAAGTAGACATGCCGCTGGGGCGACATCAGTTGGTGATGAAGATGATATTCCAGCAAATGCCTGTGTGATTTGTCTTTCTAAACCGCGGGAATGTGTCTTCTTGACCTGTGGGCACGTTTGTTGTTGTTATGATTGTCATCGAGCACTCCCCACCCCAATTTGCCCAATTTGTAGAAGTTCCATAGTCAGAATAGTTCCCCTTTACCAAGCGTGAATGTATTTCGTACAGCCCAAGCAAATCGATCAAGTGCCTTTTAACTGCAGTCCTGTAAACAGAACGTCAGGCTGCTGTGTTTTGTACAGTGGTTCCCAACACCATATCCTCATTGTAGTAGTGTGTTAATGTCCAAGGCTCCTCTGCATTAATCAATGTGACCAGCCTGGCACAAGGGTTTCTCAATACCTGATCCTACCTACTCTCCGGCTGTACTTTGCTGATTTATTTTTTCAATTGGAACATACTTTAGTACTCTTCACAAAACATCCCAAGAAAGATCTAATCAAGTCAGTTAATCTGGAGTGATAATGATGCTAGTTGAACATTTTGACAAGGCAGTCTTGTCTCATAGCCATGGAATAAATTTGAAACAATGAACATAACCAGCAAGTACTTGGCCATATTTCATCGTGTTACCTCACCATTGCATGTTTACTTTAAAAAGCGAAAATGCATATTGCAGATTTCTGGAGTTACTTTCTCTTGGGGTGCAGATTGCATTTATTTCCATGCAAGCTACTTTGGATAATGTTTTGATTTCATAAACCATTTAGTGAATACTCTTAACCAATTAAATATTTTTATTGATAATAAGCTCTGTAGAACCCACAAGTGAACCTGGATTAAACTAGTGTTTTAGTTTCACAGTTCATCCTAATTTTTTTGCAAGATAGGAATGTTAATATACAGATACATGGTAAACCCAATAGGTTGGCATTTAGTACCATCGGAGCTGGGCATCTCAATTCATGACCTCTGACATAAAATGAAAATTGTCATTCAAGTACTTTTATTTGCAAATAAATTGGCAATTTCCTATTTCTGTGATTTGCTTTCTACTTTACAGAAGTAAAGTGCATTTCACTGATAGTAGGACTGTTGTGTTAATAACACGGAATAAAGCACTTTTAGCTACTGGGGAGGACACATAAATGCGATGAAAGAAAAGTATTTGAAGGGAATGGAATCCAAAAGAATAAGGAAAATCTGATGAAGATTAGACAGAAAAGTGATCTTTTTAAAAAGAGTATAAAGCTCCCTTCATATTTTTATACTTGTCCTTTTAAATGTTGCGCTTACAAGGTCATTGCAACAGAGTGTGCACAGTTCTTTACCTCACCAAAAATTGCTGCTATGATTGCTGGTGGCTCATTTGCATTCGTTTCTGACAACTCAATTGATAATTTATTAAAGGAACTGAACAGAAACCAACAAATCCTTCCCAATAAAATAACCTTTCAGAACTGAGATTTGATGATTGCATTTGATTTTTATAAAGGTAAGCAGGTAACTCTTGTTTTATTTAACAAGCATTTGAGTATGATTTAATAGATGTGTATATAAAGGTTTAAAAAATGCTATTTTTTAGCAGTTAAAAAATGCTATACGGATTATTTACAGAGTCCCTGCATCATGTGATGGACTACTTTTCCACAAAAATGCTGGTGAGAACATATCGGTTTCGGATTAATTTATTTTCAAATTCAACAGGGTGCAATGTAATTCCTGCATGTCTTGGTTCAAAGCAGTTACCGTACCGGGTTGAAATGCATTGTATTAACACATCTGTAGAGGTTTGAGAGAATCCTTGTAGTCTTAGGTGCCTAAGAAAGTAAATATACTGATGTACGTTTTTGATCAGCAAAGAGAGACCAGGCTAGGTTCCTGCCAAGTACATGATTAGACTGGCAAGTAATTTGAAGCCATTGACCATTGCTAAAGTAGCTCTGTTGTTGAGGACAGGGTTGTGTTCATCCCCTCACTTCCTTAAATCAATAACCTTTTTTGTTTTGTTGGTACTAAGAACTAGATTGTCATTGAAATCATGCTACAAAGTTTATAATCTGTTTCCTATACATCATGTCATTGTTGTTGATCTGGCTGGCAGCAGTGGTATTATCGGTAAACTTGATCGAACATTAACTGACAAAACAGTCATGGGTGTGCATGGAGTAGAGCAGGGGAATGAATAGTATCCGGACATGGCTGTTGTTATTGTCAAAGTAATCCAGGGCTGAATGTAGTGCAAGGAAATAGTGTTCCATGGACTTAGTTTTACTATATTCAGATTGCAAATGGTCTACATTGTCTGAAAGATTAGTGCAGGTTGGGACCTTTACCAATCTATGGTCAATGTTAGAGCCACTGGGCAGTAGTAATTGCAGAAGGTCACTAATTAGGGACTGGAATGGAAGACGTTTCCTTGAAACAGATGGGGACATTGGACTGTTGAACTGAGAGGTTGAAGATGTTGATGACGACTGCCCAGTTGATTGAAACATGATTTCAGAGTTTATCTTCGCAAATACAGATCTGAATTCTGCCGTTGAGATGTATGGAACAGAGCGGGTAGGGATGGGGGTGACACGGCTTGATGGTGCTTGGTTTGCTGTTCAAAATGAGTGTAAAAGGCATTAAGCTCATCTTGCAATAGTGTTATTGCCAACGAATTGCCCTAATTTCAAGTAGGGATGGTATTCAGGCCCTGCCACAGTCTTTAGTTTAGTTTGGAGAGAAAGCCTGGAAACAGGGCCTTCAGCCCACCAACAATCACACATACACTAGTTCTACGCTACAATTTACAGAAGACAAATAATCTAGAGACCTGCACGTCATTGCAGTGTGGGAGGAAACCAGAGCATCTGGAGAAAACCCACACGGTTGCAGGAAGAATGTACAACCCAGTACAGACAGAACCCTGAATCAGGATCAAACCCGGATATCTGGCATTGTAAGGCAGCAGTTATTATCACAATGCCGCCCCAAATGCCTGGCATCCACTTGATTGAATTGAGCCTCGGGCTCATTTTTGAATTCTTTCTTGGTATCCATGATAGCCGTGCAAAAATCATGCCTAGACTTTTGTACGGTGCAGGGTCATACTTCTTGAAGCCTCTGATGTGGGCTTTCGCTATTTTCCTGTTCCTCCAGAGTTTCTCTCACCTCTATAACTAGCAATGTTACAAAATTTTGAGATTTAAAAAATCAAGTCTGCAATTTATCCCATCAGATAAAGCATAAAAAGAAGTTTAATTTGACACCTAATTCATTTTCATATCTTCAGTATTAAGAAAGTTCTGATCATTTTCATACTCGGAAATTAGCATCTTGTTCCCCATTGCCTTTCAATTGACAACTCAAAAGCTGTGATCTGGAACAGTTAAAAGCCCATAACTTTCTTAAAAATTAAGAGAACTCAGTGAAATGTTCAGTTATTATAGATTGAAGCATTCTGAAACAAATATGAAACAATCTTACTTGGATGACCTGAAATTAAAGCATATAATTAGTTAGTTATCTAATTGTAGCTAATTACAAAATTCAATTAGTAGATCTAAACATCTATCCATTTCTTAAGAAAAGATAAACTTTTTTAAAATTGACTAAGTGTCCAAATAACATTCACACAATAATCCACAATATAACATAATTTTTTAATCTCATTTTCATGAATTTCTGGGCCAAATGGAAGGAATTTAGTGTTTAATGCCTGTAAATTAATGGTCATTTAAATCAACTAGCGAGTGGGTTTTAGTGGAATGCGGTGGATTGGAACGTTGCAGTTTGCGGTGAAGTCGGTATGAAAAATACTGTTGGTTCATACATTTTTTTGGACCCCATTTCGCAACATGAAAATATGATTAAAGCCTCCATAAAAACCAACTTTTAATATGAAAATAAACTGTGTACCTTTTTTTTCTCCCTTCCCCGTTGTCGGCACTCACGGCTTTTGAAGGTGATTTTTAAATTACTCTAGTTAATAAATAATCTAGCATAATTTAAAAATACCTTCATGAATGAAATGTCGGAGCGATTTTTCTTCCGCAACGAAATCGCCCGACATGGATCGATTTTCTCAGTCTGCAGAAAAACGGCAATTTAAGCCCGCCCCCCTCTGAAAGGCACCAAAGTCACGCACACGTGGAGCGGCAGAACTGCAGCGCTGCTCAAGGTAAGTTTTTTAACACACCTACTATAACTAAAAGTCTTCGTCTTGTTTGTGTGTGTGTCAATCTGGTTAATTCCTATTTTCTTCCAAACGCTAGGCCACAGCCTTCCCATTTTCACACAACCCACTCACATTTTTCCCGTGGAGGTGATAAACATCTTCCCGTCCCATTTCCATCTATATTTTCCGAAGTTATCAATGTTCAAGTTTTAACAGAAGGAAAAAAACGGTTCTCACAAACAGCCACCGTGCCACAATGACATCACAATGGGGCGTTGCCAACGGTAACCGCAGTTTCTCACAGAAAACCTTTTTTCCAGGAGGTTCCACTGATGATGTCACAATGCAGCTCAGTGCATCAATCACAATGGGCTCGCAAGCTGCCGAGTGCCACAATGACATCACAATGGGATGTTGCCAACGGTAACGGCAGCATGAGGTTGCTGCCCCTGTACCAATATCTGAAGGGGCTGCTCCTCAAGTTCTGGTTGCATTTTAGTCCCACAATCCTGGTGTTTGGACACTAGGCAGGGAGTGGGGAGGGCCGAGAGGGGAGGGGTAATATCTCCCTGTCAGTTTGCACCTGGGCCTGGCCGAGATGCCCATTCACGGGTCCAGGCAGCAGACGATCGATGGTCACACCAGAGTCGGCTACCTGCCCTTCTTACGGGCCTGCATCCGTGCTCGCGTGTACCTGCAGAGGGAACACGCTGTGCCCATGGGGACCCTGGAGGCCTTCCGTCAACGCTGGTCAACATGGGGGGGGGGGGGGAGGAGAGAGAGAGAGAGAGAGAGCCCCCTGCACACGTTGCGTCCACGCTGCTCACCACCCCCCCATCTGCCCACTCATGCCCAACCCCCTGCCCACCCCCACGGGTCCCACTTGGTCTAGTCTACCTTAAGTAGGGGGCGCCGACCAGTTGGGTATGGCTGCCCTCCTGCCTGCAGCTGTCCGTCCTTTCACTCCTTTTTTAATTTTTAGTATGTTGAAAAGTGTTTGTTTGGAGGTCTATTCATTTTATGTGGGGGGGGGGGGGGGTAAGGGGGAAACTGCATTTCGCAGTCCCTACCTGGTCGGAGTGGCGGCTATTTTCCGGGCCACATCTTCGCCCCGTCCTCACGGCCTACCATTGGGTCTGGAGCGGCGTTTCCTGTTGGGGGCGGCACAGCGTTGGAGCGCTATCGCGGACCGGACGATGACTTGCCCGGGTCGTCATGCTGGAGCTTCGGAATGCTGAGTGGAACATCGCAGAGCTGCGGGTCTGTGGAGCGGCCAGCCGTGAGCGGCGGCGCTGACTTTAACACCGTGGAGCCTGGGATCTCTTGCCGAGATCGGAAGTGTTGGAGCTCTGACCAACTTCGGGAGCCGCGGTCTCTGGTAGGAAGCGGCCGCATACAGGTATTCCAAGCCGCTGAGAGGGTTCTCCCAACGCCGGACCACCATCGTCTGCCGAGAGGGCCTGAAACATCGGGCCGGCATAGCGGCGACTACGGAGGCCTCAGTAGGCCCGACTATGGGTGAACAAGAGGATGACGACTAGACTTTGTGCCTTCCCCCACAGTGGGAACCGTTGTGGGGGGGACGTTTGTATGTTTAATGTTAAATTCTTTTTTAATGTTGTGTTGTGTTCTTATTAGTGTGCTGCAATGGCAACTCGAATTTCACTGCACCAATTGGTGTATGTGACAATAAATGAACCTTTGAACCTTTAATTGTCTTGGTCAGTTTGCTGTTTTCAACATTTTTCTATGAAACTGGTGATAATCGGAGTATACTCTTTAAGGCTAGATGAAGTGGCCCTGAGTAAGTTCCAGTCCACTGACTTGGCTGACCGGAACAGACCCTCAGCCGCCTCAGACCGCTGATATATTACTTCCATCGTTGGTGTCTCGTGCTTCAATCTCTAAGACAACAGGAGCTGCACTGATATGATCAAACAGATGATAAAATGAAGGCAAAGAATGAAGTGATATGTGTACTTGACACTAGCTGTGGACTAGAGTACTACCACTCGTGGGTCAGGAGACATGCTGATGGTAGCTGGTGTGCGGTCTTGAAGTCTGATACAATTCACCCGCGATAATGAGCTAAGACCATCACATCAGGGCACCATGAAGCATTGATGAGATAGCAGATGCTCTTCTTGCTTGAGGATTCTTTACAGTCCATAAGTTAAACGGAGAATCCCTTGTATGATGTAGCAGGGTCAGTTGAGTCATGGTGAGCCTTGTTTCAGTGAAACAGGACACAGCAACCCTGTTGAAATGATCAGACTCACACATAGTGATTAGAATCTATAGTATTTTATTAGCAACTCTGCGGAGGAAACACTAGGTGCGTTCGTCTCCATGCATTCAGCTAGTCTAACTAGAGAGACAGAGAGAGACAGAGATAGAGACAGAGGGGGGGGGGGGGGGGGAAGAGAGACAGACAGACAGAGAGAGACAGAGAGAGATCTCAAGCCTGTGGGCGGATCAGCAGTATGAGGGACATAAGGAATGTGCAGCATGCATAATCTGTGTGGTCATATATATAGTACTAACACACTAATCTACAAACTCCTGATCTCCTTTTGAAACATCAGCCTTGTTGTCAACAATTCAAGTCTGTTCTATGCATCCCCCACCTAGAGATACCCATTCCCCACACTTGGTCTATTTGTACATTTGTGTCTGTGAAGTCGAGTTTGATAAAGATTGGTAGTTCCTAAAGCTGCTTTGATTTTCTGATGATTAATCGGAGACATTCAGTGCTGGATCTAATGAGTTTCTAAGCACTGGATAATTTCTCATTATCTATCATAGAATGCTATTTTGAAAGGTGTTTCACAAAAAATACCTCCTCTCTCCAGTGGTGCTTGACAGTTTTCTACCTACATTTACATCCACAGATCAACCTAACGAGCTTTACAGTCAGTGAATTCTGAGATGCAATCAGTATCATGCAGACATATCGGGAAGTCAGTATGAACAGCTATATTGTAGGTTCATTGGCTTGGTCAATGTAAGAATTGTCCCTAGTGACCACTGCTGCACGACCATCAAAGACGCCTATCGCTGTATCCCTCGCCCTCACTTCGGAAAATCCGACAATTCAGCAGTGCTGCTTCTTCCTGCATACAGGCAGCAACTGAAGAAAGCACCCCCAGAGGTGAGGACTGTACAGAGCTGGTCGGGGGAGGCAGAGGAACAACTCCAGGACTGCTTGGAGTCTGTGGACTAGGCAATGTACAGGGACTCGGCAACGGGCCTGAATGAATACGCCACAGTCGTCACAGACCATAAGGAAATGTGTGGAGGACTGCGTTCCAACAAAAACCTTCCGAGTGTTTTCCAACAAGAAGCCGTGGATGAACCATGAGATCCACATTTTTCTGAAGACCAGATCCTGGGCATTCAGGTTTGGCGATGCAGAGATCTATAAGAAGTCCAGATATGACCTTGGTAAGGCCATCAAAGAGGCCAAAAGGGACCTGCTCTAAGCTGGAGGATGAGACGGATGTTTGGCAACTGTGGCAGGGCTTGAATGTCATCACCTCCTACAAGGCAAAATCAGGAGGTAGCGAAGCATCACTCCCGGACGAGCTCAATGCATTCTACGCATGGATCGATTGGGAGAACACTGATGTGCCTTCCTATTTGCCACTGTTTGCCCTGACAGTGTTACAGTCACAGTCACAGAGGCCAACGTCAGAAGATCCTTCAGGGGGGTGAACCCTCGGAAAGCACCTGGACCCGATGGTATACCCGGTCGTGTTCTAAAGACCTGTGCAGCCCAACTAGCGGGAGTTTTTGCGTACATTTTCAACCTCTCACTTCTGAGGTCTGCGGTTCCCACCTGCTTTAAGAGGGCATCAATAATACCGGTGCCCAAGAAGAGTAAAGTGATGTGCCTCAATGACTGTGGTGATGAAGTGCTTTGAGAGGTTGGTTATGGTGCACCTCGACAAGAACCTCGACCAACTACAGTTCGCATACCGCCGCAACAGGTCAACGGAGGATGCAATTTCACCGGCTCTCCACTCCACATTGGACCAGTTGGACAATTTAAAAAACATGCGTCTGGCTGTTGTTTATAGACTACAGCTCGGTGTTTAATACCATCATCCCTTCAAAGCTGGTTACGCGAAGAGGTGTGGGATTAGGAGCTCCCGTCCAGACACAAAAATGAGTGTGTTTTACATCTTTATGGAATTCGGAGTAGATACAGCGGTACCTTAAAAATCTTTGTGTATCGCTGCAACGCTGCAGAGACGCGTTTCAAAGTTGTCAGTTGACTGCGTAGCTCCCACAACTGTGGCTGGCAACTTGCCAGGAAACATTTTGTGAACCAAAAAGGGGTGAAAAAGCTTTCTGGACTTTTACAACTGCGTCCAGAACAACCCCCTTAATGCCTCGTCGGAGCTGACCGGCCCGGTCTGGTTTTCGTGGGGTGTGGGAGGTTTTCTGCACCTCCACCATCTTGACCTCCTTTTGCGGCCTTGGAGCTTGGAGCTGACGACGAAGCCTCCTTTCTGTCAGCAAGACTGAGGGAGATAAGAGGCTTCCAACAACAAGACTGCAGGCAAGTCCCTTTTGTTGTTGTAGGAGCGGTGAAGAACAGCTGGGATTGCCTGCGAAGGTCAGCAGCTCGCCAGGGAACGCAGGAGAGCCGAGATAATCCAGCGAAGAGGTGGTGACGCAGCAGTTTTTCGGGGGAGCCGCCATTATCAGCATTTGAGGCGACACCAACTTGCCTCCCTCTCTCGAACTTCCATTAGTTTTTTGTCTTTGGACTTGGCCTCGTGCCATTTGGACTGTCTGTGCCTCAGGCTTTTCTGTGATATGTTTTAAATTGTAACACCTGATACTATGCTGGGTCAGTGTTCTGGGGGAGCGGGGCCTTCCAGGGGCTATGCAAAGGTGGCTGCTTCAGCTGCTTCGGCTGCTGTTTTGAGGGCCCAGTTCCCCATGAAGAACCTACCTTTTGAGCATAGGATAAGGTGCTACTTGCCCCCCCAGATCAACCAGGAGGACTGCTCGGTTGCCGTGGCGGCCAAGCCCGAGGTGTCCTGTATGTGGGCAAAATGTTTGTGAAGGCCGTGCTCTTCCTTGATTCTGTTGCGGGGGTGAACGCGGCCGTGAGTAGACGGGTCACAGTGGAGGGAATGTCTTTGCAGGTCGAGCCCTTGGTGACCACTGCGCAGCGGGTGGTCCTTTCCAACGTCCCGCCCTGGGGAACGGAGTTTCATTTGAGCATTCTTTACACAGAGAGTGATGAGTCTCCGGAATTCTCTGCCACAGAAGGTAGTTGAGGCCAGTTCATTGGCTATATTTAAGAGGGCGTTAGATGTGGCACTTGTGGCTAAAGGGATCAGGGGGTATGGAGAGAAGGCAGGTACGGGATACTGAGTTGGATGATCAGCCATGATCATATTGAATGGCGGTGCATGCTCGAAGGGCCGAATGGCCTACTCCTGCACCTAATTTTCTATGAGCCTCGCTGAGGTTCGAATGACAAGTAATAAAATCTAATCTATTCTGCATCACATACGAGGCCCTCTTTCCCCACCTTCACACCCTGGGGAAGGTACTCACGGACATCACCCCAGGGGTTCAGCAGGGAAGGAGCTGCGGCACGTTCTTTCCCTCCGGCGCCAGTTGTCAATGACGCTGGACCGGGAGGAGGTAGTTGCCGGGCGCGTGTGTGTCCAGCAGGATGGGCGTGACTTTGCCATCTTCTGGACATCGGGGCACCCAAGGTGCCATATGGGCCTGTAAGGAAGGGGGGCATATTTGGAGGAATTGCCCCAAATCCCAGGCGGGGGCCTCCGCCTCCGGTGCCACTAACCCCCCTCTCCCCCCTGCTCCCACCCCCCATGTAGTTGATGCAGCTAACCCTGGGGTTGCGCAGAGCGTGGGTGGGGGTGGGGAGGTTCAAAAGGAGGGGGGCAAGGTGGCAAAGAAGGTGAAGCACCTGGGGAACAAAACCCCCAAGGACAAGAGCGATCCACCCATCCCGTCACCTCCCATTAGGGAGTCCGCAAGCCCCATAATCCAGCCGGGGGCAGTGGGGATCGGGTGGGAGGAGGAGGAGCCGCAGAAAAAGGTTGCTAAGGCGACCCCAGAGTCTGTGAGCTCCTCACCTGTGAAGAAAAGAAGGAGGAATCTCTCTAGGGAGAAGCAGAAGAGGGACGAACGGGAATCCTCCAGGGGGGAGGAGAGTACTGTGTTGGAGGAAGACTCCCACCCTCTGGTTCAGACCCTGGTCCCAGGTTCTGGAGGGGATTTTGAGGAGGGAGGCGATGGGGACCACTCGGGTGTTGTGGAGCAGGGGGAGATTTCCTGTTGGGGAGGAAGTCCTGCATCATGCATCGGAGGAAGCCCAGGAGCAACCCACCCAGGACCAGGCGCAGAGCACGCCCCTGGAGTTAGAGACTGTAGGTGGAGGGGGGTTGGGGAAACCAGCCCTTCTCTGCCTCAGGACCTGGCTCCAGAGGGACTCCCTGAGTCTGGTGCACCAGACTCTTCTCTGGGCCCAACTGGGGGAGGGATAGTTACCCCCAATGTCGATGGTCTTGAATCCCCGGGTACACCTGGGGAAGACCCCTCTGCCACTGGTCCCAGGGTTGGGACTGAGGTGGAGGAGAGACCAGCGGGTGGGGCAGAGGCAACCGTTACACAAGGTGAGGCGGGTGTTTTCAGCACAGAAGGTGTGTCCGGAGTTGGCGATGGTGACTCCATCTGCAGTGAGCAGGTGGAAGGGGACTCCTCGGGCAATGAGTCAATGGATGTTCTCGCACCTCCTGACGCCACTCCAAGCATTCCAGTGGAGGAGATCCGCAAGATCATCGCGGCCACTGAAGGAGCCCAACATCGGCCCAGACTGGCCTCCCTTCAGTGGCCGAACTTAAAAGTGCTCACCAGCTCGCTGAGCCTCATCCTCAAAAGGAGGGGGAGGGGCAAGGGGTCGAAGGGGGTGAAGGGGAACGACCGGCGTCAGCTCAGGTCCTTTTTGGACGACCTGCAAAGGGACGCCAAGGCCAAGAGCAACGTTGTCCCTGCTGAGGGTAGAGGGAGCAGTAGAGCATCCCTTGTAGCAAAGATCTGGAAGGTAAGACCTACCGCCAATCCACCTAGGGCCCGTAGGGGGAGGGGCAGGTCTGCTGTCAGTGGCAGGGGGACTGGTGAGGGGATCTAGTGTACTCCTGACATGGCGATCACATAGCCAGTTACAACATGAATGGCAGCAGGAGGCCTCTCCGCAGTTTTAACCATCTCTCAATCCTGAGGGATGGGAAATATGCGGTGAGCTTCCTGCAGGAAACCCACACCACCCCAGGAGACAAGTCCACCTAGCTCCTGGAGTGGGGTGGCGAGGTCATCATGAGCCACCTCAGCTCCATTTCCAGTGGGGTGGCCATTTTGATGGCCCCGAATTTCCGGCCTGAGATCCTAAAGGTTCAGGAACTGGTGCCAGGCCGCTTGCTTCACTTGGCCGTGCGCCTGGATGGCGTGCCATTGCATTTTGGCAACGTGTACGTCCCCAAGCTCGCCGTGTTGCAGACATGCCTGTTCCGGGAAGCGTCGGCCCTGCTGAGCTCCATCGACCCTGGTGGCTGTGTGATCCTTGGGGGTGATTTCAACTGTAACCTCGAGGAAGGAGAGCGTTCCGGTCTCCAGCGTGGTCAAGAGTCGGTGAAGAAGTTGAAAGCTCGTGGGCTCCTTTGACTTAGTAGACATCTGGAGGAACCTCCACCCCGACTCTAGGGCCTTCTCCAGGAGGTTAGAGGGGGGGTGGGTCTCGCATCGACCGCCTGTATATTTCTCGGGCGTACGTCTCCCGCGTCTCGGCGGCCTCCATGCTGCCAGTGCCGTGCTCAGACCACCACCTGGTGTGGGCAGAGTTTACCCCACTGCGCACGAGGGGAGGGTCCGCATGCTGGCATTTTAGCAACCGGCTGCTGGAGGATCGCCGCTTCCGGGACTCATTTGAGAGGTTCTGGAATACCTGGAAGGGGAAGCGGGGAAGATTTCACTCCCTGCGGCTATGGTGGGACGTGTGCAAGGCCCGCATCCGGAGTTTCTGGCAGGAGTACACTAGAGGGTTGACCAAGAGACGTGATTCCAAGATCAGACAGCTCGGGAGCGAGCTGCTCGATTTGGATTCGCGTCTAAGTCAGATCGTCGGGGACACGATCCTCTGGAGATAATACCAGGAGAAGAAGGACGGGCTGAAGGAGCTACAGTTAGAGCAATCTCGAGGCGCATAAGTGAGGCGCAGAATTGGATCCAATTGCTCCATGATTTGGATCGCGGTTCACCCTTCTACGCGCTGGAGAAGTGGCGGGGAGTCCTTCAGCAGCGAGTGGAGCTGCTCGCTGATGATGACTCCTCCGTCACTGAACCATAGGACATTAACGCAGCAGTTTGATCCTTGTATGGGACCTTGTTCTCACCAGATAGTTCCGACGGGGACGAGTGCAGTAATCTGTGGGAAGGTCTAGCCACGGTCGACCCGGAGGGTGCCGAGCATCTGAATGCCCCCCCGACACTGGATGAACTGACCCCGGCCCTCCATCAGATCCGGAGGGCCAAATCCCCTATCCTGGACGGGCTGACAGCAGAGTTCCTCCACACTTTCTGGGTGATCCTGGGGGAGGACAGCACCATGGTACCGAGGGAGAGCCTGGCGACCGGAGAGATGCCCCTGTCTTGGCAAAGGGCTGTCGTGGTCCTTCTGCCCAAGAAGGGCGATCTCCGCCGTCTAAAAAACTGGCGGCCAGTCTCCCTCCTCTGTACTGACTACAAGGTCTTTGCCAAGGAAATGGCAAACCGCCTGGGCCCAGTGTTGGCCCAAGTGATCCACCCTGACCAGTCTTACACGGTCCCGAGCCGGTCCATCCAGGACAATATCCATCTGGTCCGGGACCTGATTTACCTGGCTCAGGAGACTGGTGTACCCACTGCCTTTCTCTCACTCGACGAGGAGAAGGCTTTCAACAGGGTGGATCACGAGTATCTGTTGAGGACTCTGCGGGAATTTGGGTTCGGACCGCACTTTGTGTCCCGGATCCGGCTTTTATATGCTACCGCGGAGTGCCTCGTGAAAGTCAACCAATCCTTGACGGCCCCCATTCCCTTCCACAGAGGAATACGTCAGGGATGCCCCATGTCAGGTCAACTGTATGCCATCTGCGTGGAGCCATTCCTTAGTCTGCTTCGGAGGAAGTTGACGGGCATAGTTCTACACGAGTCGGACATTGAGGTGGTCCTCTCGGTGTATGCCGGTGACGTGCTCCTCATGGTCACTGACCCCGTCGACCTGCAGAGGATGCCTGAGTGCCAACGAGTCTTCTCAGCCGCCTCCCTCTGCCAGGATCAACTGGGGGAAATGTTCTGGACTCTTGGTGGGTCCCTGGCAGGTGGACTCCCTCCCGGGGGAGATGAGGTATTTCACGTGGAGTATCACGCACCTCCTGTACCTGGGAGTCTACCTGAGTCCCGGTGCGGAGACCTGGCTGGCGAACTGGCAGGAGTTGGAGACGAAAGTCTTCACATGGCTGGGGTGCTGGGCAGGTCTCCTCAGAGTGCTTTCCTACCAGGGCAGGGTGTTGGTCATTAAATAGGTTTTATTTGGCCATTGACTAAAGAGTTGTTTCTTCTTGCTATTCAAAAAATAAATATTTAGCACTGTATTACAAATCACTTGCTTTTCCTTTTGCTTTTTCCTAAAAACTACCATTAAAATCCATTTAAAAAAAACTTTTTTATTATTATATTGAATGATGCAGTAATATTCATATGTTTCATGATCTTGATCAAGCCTAACATCACAGTTCTCCCTACTAAGATTCATTTTGTAAGTCATAGAAGCACAAGTAGGCCATTTGGTCCAACGAGTCTGCTCTGCAATTCAATCATGGCTGATCTATCTTTCCCTCTCAACCCCATTCTCCTGCCCTCTCCCCATAACCCTTGACATCCTTTCTTCTTCTTCTTGCGTATGGCGTGCACAGCCTAAAGGCGTCGGACAACTTGTTCTATTTGATCTTATTTGATTGTGCACACCGGGTTGATTGCATTTGTCGAAACAGTGCGGACCACGTGAAGGTTGCAATCTCCCACCCCACATCTTTTCTAATTAAGTCTCTGTCAACCTCTGCCTTAAAAATACCCAATGACTTGGCCTCCACAGCCTTCTATGGCAATTAATTCCACAGATTCACCACCCTCTGACGAAAGAAATTCCTCCTCATCTCCTTTCTAAAATAACAACCTTTTATTCTTAGGCTGTGCCCTCTGGTCCTGGACCCTCCCACCAGTGGAAATATCCTCTCCACATCCACTCCATCCAGGCCTTTCACGAATCAATGTTTCAATGTGGTCCCCCCTCATCCTTCTAAACTCCAGCAAGTACAGCCCCATTGTTGTCAAGTGTTCATATGTTAACCCAATCATCCCCAGGATCATTCTCATAAACATCCTGTGGCATTACATCCCTCTTCTTCTATTCTAATCTTCTCAAAATAAAAGCTCACATTGCATTGCCTTTCCTTTCTACTGATTCAACTTTTGGGATTGGTGCACCAGCACTCCCAAGTCAATTTGCCCCTTATATTTCTGAATCCTCTCTCAGTTTAGAAAATAGTCTATGCCTTTATCCTACTACTAAAATGCATGGCCACACACTTTGCTACACTGTATTCCATCTTCTACTTAAATTCCACTCTGCCAATCTGTCCCGGCCCTGCAGAGTCTCTGCTTTCTCTACACTGCCTGTTCCTCCACCTATCTTCGTATCATCTGCAAACTTGGCCACAAAGTCTTCAATTTCCTCATCCAAATAATTGATATACAAGGTGGAGTATTGGCCCCAGCGCCAACCCCTGTGAAACACCACTAGTCACTGGCAACCAGCCAGAAAAAGCCCCTTTATTCCCACTCTTTGCCTTCTGCCATCCAGCCTGCCATCTATCCAGTCTAGTATCTTCCCTATAATACCATGGGCTCTCATCTTCTTTAGCAGCCTCACGTGTAGCATCTTGTCAAAGGCTTTCAGCAAATCCAGATAACCACCATTCACTGACTCTCCTTTGTATATCCTTCTATAAATTTGCTTCAAGAATTCCAACAGATCTCCCTTTCACAAAACCATGCTGACTTTTGTATTTTTTTATCATGTGCTTCGAAGTACTTGGAAACCTCTTCCTTTATAATGGACCCTAAACCCTTACCAACCACTGAAGTCAGGCTAACCGGCCTACAGTTTCCCTTCTTGTGCTTCGATCGTTTCTTGGACAGCAGAGTAACATTTGCAATTTTCCTGTCCTCGGGAACCACTCCTGACTCAAGTGATTCTTGGAAGATCATAACTAATGTCTCCACAATCCCCAAAGCCACCTCCGGGGTGTAGTTCATCTGTTCCAGGCGATTTATCCACCTTCAGATCTTTCAGCTTCTCAAACACCTTCTCCATAGTAATAGGCACTCCATTAACTATGCCCTCTGACTCTTTTGAATTTCGGGCCCATTGCTGGCGTCTTCCACTGTGAAGACTGATGCAAAACACCTCTGCCATTTCTTTATTCCCTATTATCACTTCTTCAGAATCATTTTTGTGTTCCAGTGTCTACTCTTGCCTCTCTCTTGCTCTTTATTTGTGAATAAACTTTTGCTGTCCTCTTATGTTATTGGTGAGCTTACCGTCATATTTTACCTTTTCTTCCCGTCTTGCCTTTTTAATTGGCTTTTGTTGGGTTTTGAAATCTTCCCACTAATCTTCGCAATATTGTCCGCCTTCTCTTTTAGTTTTATGCTGTCGTTGACTTCCCTTGTCAGTCAAAGACAGGTCTCCTCATTCTCCCCTTAGAATATTTCTTCCTCTTTGGGATGAAAAGATCCTGTGTCTTCTGAATTATTCCCAGAAATTCTTGCCATTGCTGTTCCATCGTCTTTCCTGCTTGGGTCTCTTTCCAATCAACTTTAGCCAGCTCCTCCCTCATGGCCTGTAAGTACCTTTACTCAACAGTAATACTGACACATCTGATTTCATCTTCTCCCTCTCAAACTGCAGGTTGAAGTTTATCATATGGTCACTACCTCGTGAGGACCCCTTTACTTTAAGCTCCTTAATCAATTTGGGTTTGTTACACGATACCAAACCAGAATTGCCTTTTCCTTAGTGGGCTTTGGTTTTGCTGATTTTCCCAGTCTACCTGCATATTGAAATCCCCCATGATCACTGTAACATTGCATTTCTTACATGTTGATTGTATCTCCTGATGTAATTTGTTGCCTACATCCTGGTTACTGTTCAGAGGCCTGTATATAATTCTTAGTATTTCCTAGTAGTCCTTACAGTAGCTTTGGGATATATTTGGTGATTGAAGTCAAATTGAAGTGAGGTGGGCTATTGAATTACCAAGTCTCTAGACTGGTGATTATCCAGTTAATAGATATATCAGATCAATTAGCTTCTTATCTTAAATGCACGTCCATTTTTTAATTTCCCAGCCCTTGGGAAAATAAAGCTTTTTCCTTTACCTGCATTTGATCATTATCTATTTTGAATTATTAAAAAAATCTAGATTACAAAATCTTATGGTTTTTTTCCAATTTAAAGATGAAATTAACTTATTTCCTCCAACATAAGTGTTCTGGGTATTCTGGTTCCGGTTACCCGATAACAAATCATCATAATTATTACCAATTGTAGTAATCCAGCCAGTTATCCTATCATTTGAAACATTTCTATTAGCAACAAATCTTTTTCTGATAAGAATCTACCTCAATCTTTCTCGAAACTCGATGTTCATGATCTGCAATATATTCCACATTTATGTCAGCTGTTTTAGAATGTGCTGCTTTGCAATTTTTTAATTTGTAAATATGGCCCCCTTCTGCTCATAAATAGACAGATGGATGTAACGCTTCTAAACATTAGTGCACCATTTCCGGTTGCCAGGAGCAGAAGATTATGGGCTCTGATTAGGTAGATATTGTGGAAGCAGATGGAGATAGGTGGGAAGCTGAAAGTACAAACAGGGAAGGAAATTAAGAAGCCAGGGGAGCAGAGGCACACAAGATCAAACAGAAGTGATTTCCACCGATGTCCCAAAAGTGAAAGAATGTTAAAATACCCCGTGGCACTGGGACTCTATTTCAAATTATGAAGTTTTCCTTTACAAAGCATTTTGAAATAATTTAACTCCTCAAGTGCACTTAAGTTTGTTTCCTCCTCATTTCAATCAGAACTTCATGCATTAATTTTTCCTTGAGCAAATGGAGAGGACGTATGCACACCGACGCATTACACACCGCCTCGTGACCCTATCTGTAGGTGCCTCCGTGACCCTCTATGTGTGTGGCTCCGTGGCCCTCTGTGTGTGTGCCTCTGTGCCCCTCCCTGTGTGCCCCGCTCTGTCCTGGCGAACTTACCTTAAGACTTCGCTCCAAGTTCGCCTCACTTTGCGCCACGTTGCGCCACTCACCCGACCTCCGCGTGGCCCCCGCTGCCGGTTTGGTTGCGCTTGCCGCATGCAGGCGCATGCTGGTGGGAACGGCCCTGTACAGGGGATCACCCGACCTCCGCGCGGCCCCCGCTTCTAGTTTGATCGCGCTCATCGCATGGAGTCGGATGCTGGTAGGACAGGCCCTTTAGTCTCATCTTGTGGATAGAACAATGAAGGAAAAGCTGCTTTACTGGTGGTGGGTAGGCAAAAATGCTGGAGAAACTCAGCGAGTGAGGCAGCATCTGTGGAGCGAAGGAAATAGGCAACGTTTCGGGTCGAAGCCCTTCTGCAGACTGATGTGAGGGTGTGGGGGGGGGGGGGGGGGGGGAGTCAGAAAGGAAGAGGTGGAGCCAGAGGGCTGAGGGTGAGCTAAGAAGGGGAGGAAAAAGTAAGGACTACCTGAAATTAGAGAAGTCAATGTTCATACCGCTGGTGGTGGGTATATTTTAGGAATACATTCCAGAAATTTACTTTTTATTTTGAAAGAAAGCAGGGAAGTGAATTAATTCAGATTCACATTCTTGGGTTTATTCTGTATCGATTTGAGCATCCTTTGATATGTAGAAGTGTATGGCCATTTGCAACCAGAAACACAGCAGAGGCAGTGAAACAGAGGGCACAAGATGAAAATCAAACAAACAAGGGAATGTACATTCATTCTGTATTCCAGTTTAACATCTAATATTTAATTCCCTGCTTCAGAACAAAAGCCATTTTTTTTAAAGATTTTAATCAACTATAAAGCAAAAACAAAACCATGCTTTATATGTTAAATTGGAATTCAAACTGGACTGAACGTACTCACTGTTCCAAAACTGATTTCCATCGAGGTTATATGGATGTACAGATTAACAACATGTATGAGAAGATCAAATTTCCATTCTCTGCAAATAAACCAATACTAGGTGATTTGATGCAAAATGAACACCATTTCCTCATCAATCTACCTGTAATGGCTTCAAACTGGCCACTGAATGTCAATGAAAGGATGGCCAAGTCCATACATAATAAACCCAAGAATTTGAATCTGAATTAAATCGCCTCCCTGTTTCCTTTTAAAAAAGGGAAGTTTCTTGAATGTATTCTTCAAATATCCCCACCACCAGTAAGGCGGCTTTTCCTATCTATCCTTGATTGGTCTATCCATAGGAAGAGGTCCATGAAAGTGTATGAATGGATGCCAGTTAGATTACAGAGATATCCGTGTCAGTATTTCATAAAATGCTTTAATCTAAACCACAAACGGTTAAGACCACACTGATATGATGTTTACTATTATGCCATCCTACACAGTTTTATAAAAGGAAGTTACAAAACTCTCTGTGAGTGCAACTGCCTTTTTTACATATACCACCAAACTCATGTTGCTAGGGAATAGAACGCCATCTATTCTTTTCCAACTTCAATGTCTTTCTGCCAATCCGACCTCACATACCAATGCGTAGCAAGGAACTGCAGATGCTGGTTTACACCGAAGATAGACACAAAATGCTGGAGTAATTCAGCGGGACAGGCAGCATCTCTGGAGAGAAGGAATGGGTGACGTTTCTGAGCCACGGATAACCCATTCCTTCTCTCCAGAGATGCTGCCTGGCCTGCTGAGTTACTCCAGCATTTTGTAACTATATCACAGGCCAAGGACTGATATGGCTCCCACAGCAACTGACAGCATCCATCTGCCCCAGGAGTGCACACACACCATGTTCGAATGACACTGTTTATTTTTCTCACTGTATTGGATACATGAATGTGATTTAAAATTTGTGTCTGCCATATGTTCATTTGCAATTGGGTTGTCACTAACCAAACTCAGTTTGTGTTGGATTCTGAATAACAACAAACAAAGAAAAGTCATCTTTGTTTGTCTCGACTGGTGTGAAGCAAGGTTTAGAAAAACTTGCATGAAAATCTTTGGCCCATAGAAAACCATATGTACTATAATAGGAATAGTATCATAACATGGACAAAAATGTATTTCATTGCAACATCTCTGCTCATGTAATCAGTGCAATCTGCTTGTTCCATACTTTTATAAACCTATACATTCTTTCCAATTTCTCCCTTCAGTTATATTTTTAGAGACACTGTGTGGAAAGGCCTTTGGCCCACTGAGTCCGCGCCGACCAGCAATCCCCGTACATTAACACTATCCCACACAATAGGGACAATTTACAATTTTTACCAAAGCCAATTAAGGTCATAAGTGTTAGGAGCAGAATTAGGCCATTCTGCCCTTCAAGTCTATCCTGCCACTCAATCATGGCTGATCTATCTCTGCCTCCTAACCCCATTCCCCTGCCTCTCCCCATTAACCTTGGCAAGAATCTTGTTATCTCTGCCTTAAAAATATCAATTAATGGCCTCCCCAGCCTTCTGTGGCAAAGAATCCACATATTCATCACCCTCTGACTAAAGAAATTCCTCCTCATCTGCTTCCTAAAGGAACATTCTTTAATTCTGAGGTTTTGACTTCTGGTCCTAGATTCTCCTACTAGTGTAAACATCATCTCCACATCCACTCTATACAAGTATTTCACTATTTAGTAAGCTTCAATGAGGTCCCCCCTCATCCTTCTAAACTCCAGCTAGTACAGGCCCAGTGCCATCAAACACTCATCATATGTTTCCTATAATTAACCTACAGACCTGTCCATCTTTGGAGTGTGGGAGGAAACATGAGCACTCGTTGAATACCAACGCGGTCACGGGGAGAACGTACAAACTCCGCACACACAGCACCCGTAGTCAGGATTGAGCCCGGGTCCCTGGCGCTGTGAGGCAGCAACTCTACCGCTGCGCCACCATGCCGCCAGTCATTACCAGTGCCGTATCTTAACCTGCTGCACAGTAAACATTCCTGACCTTCAGTGAAACTCAAACTTTAGAAGGTCGATCAACAAGATTGTATATATTCTCAAAAAAGAAGAAAGGCAGCAGCCATCACATGCAACTTTTCATTGCACAGAAATACTTCAGTCATTTATGTATAATGAATTGCTTTGAAGATTAGTCACTTTTATGTATTGGAATGCAGCAGACACTTTGCACACAACGACCAAATAAACAGCATCTGGCATGAATAATTAAGGAATCTGCTTTAGTCCAAGGGAAGAAATGCTAATTAGGACAGAGGGGATAACTCCATACTCTTCTTCCAATGGTTTAATTTAAGATTTAAAATTCATGCACATATAATAGATTGTTTACTAGCCCACCAGAGTATTAAATCAGTTGTGTAGGAAGAAAATTGCTTTATTTTAAGGACTGAGTACCTATGCGCATTAAAAAAAAAAGCTTCTTAAGGGAAATTAGGAATAAACATTTATATGGGCATGGAAATGCAGTTGTTTCTCCATGTAAGTGCTGCCAAGTTTAGGATTCCTGCACACCTACTGAAATGCTGAACCCACTGGTTTCTTTGTGTAGGAAGGAACTGCAGATGCTGGTGGAAGCCTAAACTAGACACAAAAGGATTTTGCATTGAGACCCTTATTCTGAACGTCATCCATTCCTTCTCTTTAGAGATGTTGCCTATCCTGCTGAGTTACTCCGGCATTTTGTGTCTATCCACTAGTTTCTTTGGTGTGATATGGGGGTTCTTTTTGGAGTCCAGTGTCTGGCGGACGGGTGTGAGCTGAGGCCGCGGTTTGTAAACGTTGCTCCAACCCCCGGCCAGGCCCGGCCCAGCCTCCCTGGATTGTTCACCAAGTCTCCCTGGAGAGAGCGAGGGGTGTAGCCGGGGCTGTGTGCATAAAACATGGCGACTGGAGGTGCGGGAACGCTGCCCCGGGGCCATGAGGGAACGACCCACCTCCTCCTCTCCCCCCTCACAACCCCCTCCCCGTCTACCCCTTTCTTCCCCCTTCACCCCTCTACTCTCTCTCCACTCCTCTCTCCCCCCCCTCCACCCAGCGTAGATCTACCCGAGCCAAGAGTAGATTACTCTGGCACGGGGCCCCCTTAGGCGCGGGGCCCAATTGGGAGCAATTGGTCCAATTGGCTTAAGGCCGCCGCTGCTTCTGAATTCCTTGCTCTCAATGTCTTGCTGTGGTGGATGGAAGGCCGCCATTGATTGCAAATTTAAACAAAGCAGGCATATTAATAGTGTGTCTACGTGAACAGATTACTGACTCACAGAGATCATAATAGAACAGAGAGAGGTCATGATACATCAAATCCATGTCAGATCTGTGTAGAGAAACCCAGAGAGTACTATTACACCCCTCTAATCTGTAGCACTCCTTTTAAAGTCACGCATTGTCACCATCTAAACCATTCTCATAGGCACCAATTTCCAGTTTATTGTAACATAGTGCATTAAATGTTTATTCTGCATTTCTCCTGAATCACTTGTTCAAAATCATAAATCAGTGTTCCTGGACCTTGTACCATCAGCTAATGGAGGTAGCTTTCCTATGTCGAAAGCTTTCATAATCTTGCTCATCTCTATCAATTCTCCCTTTGTTCACCTGAGTTACGAGAAAGATCTTAGCATCTTCAAACTAACCTTGGGACTAAAATCCCCCTTCCTGGATTAATTTTCATAAATTGTGTCAGTATTCTCGCAAGAAGGACCTGTTCCTGTGCTGTACCGTTCTATGTTCCATGTATGTTCTGTATTGTTCTGTATTAATATGTTCTGTATTAACCTTCCAAAATATGAACAACTTTACCTCAGACCTAAACAGAGCTTTATAGACTTTGTCATAACTTATTTCCTTTTGCCTTTAAGACCTGTATTGATAAAACCCGGATTCCATATACTCTATTTAATGGTCTCTCAATAGGTGCATGGTGTCCTGTGGGGAATGACTGACTTCCTGGCTCCACAAAGATTGTCCCTCTACATGGCCATATCTGCTTGCCTGGATATGTGTGGCTCCAAAGTTCAAGAAATGTAATGACATCTGAAGCAAAGCAGCTCATCTGGAGCAAAGGATACAGCTGATGCTGTATACCTGAAGCAAAAACAGATTGCTCAAAGGACCAAACCGTTCAGATTTTATCCGTGCCGAGAGAAACAGATTTGTGTTCATTTAGGTTACATTTAGAGATACAGTGGCCCATCGAGTCCACGCCGACCATCGATCACCCTAGCACTATCTTACACATAAGGGACAATTTACAATTTACAGAAACCTATTAACCTACAAACTGTAAGTCTTTGGAGTGTGGGAGGAGACCGGAGCTCCTGGAGAAAACTCACGCGGTCATGGGGAGAATGTGCAAACTCTGTACCGACTGCACCCTAGCCAGGATCGAACCTGGGTCTCGCGTGCTGTAAGGCAGCAACTCTACTGCCGCGCCACTGTGCCGTCCACTATGACATCTTTATCACAATTGGAAACGTGAGAAACAGGAGTATTTCAAGTTGCGGAAATGGAGAGAACTAAGAGATTAGATGTAATATTTGAAATACCGAGAGTTGAGAATAGTACTGCAGAGAAACAGAAAATGTAAATAAAATTGAGAAAATTACCTAAAATAATTGCAGCACATTTAATTGGAACTGCATCCACTCTGGAACACATTAGGAATCCAATGGGGGGGGGGGGTGGGGAGAGGGATTGACAAATTGGGAGTATAAAGATGGAGTTGAAGGGGAAGTGAGTACAGGAAAAGTTACAAAAGACTCTAAAATTAATGGGAAGGAAAGTTCGAGAAGGGATAAGAGAGTAAGGTCAGGGCCAATTGTGTGCGGTGCAAGAGGAGAGGTGAACACAAAGGTCAAAGCGTTGTGTATGAATGTGCGAAGTATAAGAAATAAAGTGGACGAGCTTGAGGCTCAGTTAGAAATCGGCAAGTATGATGTGGTGGGACTTACAGAGACATGGCTGCAAGAGGGTCATGGCTGGGAACTGAATATTCAAGGGTATACCTCCTATCTAAGACAGACAGGTGGGCAGAGGGGGTGGGGTTGCTCTGTTGGTAAGGAATGAAATTCAGTCCCTTGCAAGGAGTAACATTGAAACAGGAGATGTGGAGTCAGTATGAATAGGACTAAGGAATTGTAAGAGTAAAAATATCCTAATGGGACATCTACAGGCCCCAAAACAGTAGTCTGGACATAGAGTGCAAGTTGAATCAGGAGTTAAAATTGGCATGTCGCAGAGGTAATGCTACGGTTGTTATGGGAGATTTCAACATGCACGTAGACGAGGAAAATCAGGTTGGTACTGGACCCCAAGAAAGGGAGTTTGTGGAGTGCCTTCATGATGGTTCTTAGAGCAGCTTGTATGGGCACCTACCAGGGAGAAGACAATTCTGGATTTAGTGTTATGTAATGAACCGGATTTGATAAAGCAACTTGAGGTTAAGGAGCCATTAGGAGGTAGTGACCATAATATGGTCAAGTTTAATCTACAATTGGAGAGGGAGAAGGGTAAATCGGAGATGTCTGTGTTACAGTTGAACAAAGGGGACTATGGAGCCATGAGGGAGGAGCTGGCCAAAGTTGACTGGAAAGATACCCTAGCCAAGATGACAGTGGAACAACAATGGCAGGTATTTCTGGGAATAACACAGAAAGTGCAGGATCCAAAGGGGAAGAAAGATTCCAAGGGGAGTAAGGGGCGACCGTGGCTGACAATGGATGTCAGGGACAGTATAAAAATAAAAGAGAAGTAAAACGTAGCAAAGATGAGCGGGAAGCAAGAGGATTGGGTAATGTTTAAAGACCAACAGAGGATAAATAAAAAGGCAATACAGGGAGAAAAGATGAGGTACGAAGGTAAGCTAGCCAAGAATATAAAGGAGGATAGTAAAAGCTTCTTTAGGTATGTGAAAAAGAAATAAATTAGTTAAGACCAAAGTTCGACCCTTGAAGACTGAAAAAGGTGAAATTATTATGGGGAAGAAGGAATGGCAGATGAGTTGAACAAGTACTTTGGATCCGTCTTCACTAAGGAGGACACAAACAATTGGTTGGCAGACAGGAAACAAAGAGTAGGGATTAATGGGTCCCTGTCAGAATGGCAGACAGGTACTAGTGGCCAGAGGATCTGGGGTGATGGAGGAACTGAAGGAAATCCACATTAGGCAGGAAATGGTGCTGGGTAGACTGATGGGACTGAAGGCTGATAAATCCCCAGGGCCTGATGGTCTGCATCCCAGGGTACTTAAGGAAATGGCTCTAGAAATCGTGGACACATTGGTGTTTATTTTCCAATGTTCTATAGATTCAGGATCAGTTCCTCTGGATAAGAGGGTAGCTAATGTTATCCCACTTTTTAAGAAAGGCGGGATAGAGAAAACAGGGAATTATAAACCAGTTAGCCTGACATCGGTGGTGGGGAAGATGCTGGAGTCAATCATAAAAGATGAAATAGCAGCACATTTGGATAGCAGTAACAGGATCGGTCCGAGACAGCATGGATTTACGAAGAGGAAATCATGCTTGACTAATCTTCTGGAATTTTTTGAGTATATAACTAGGGAAATGGACAAGGGAGAGCCAGTGGATGTAGTGTTTCTGGACTTTCAGAAAGCATTTGATAAGGTCCGACACAGGAGATTAGTGGGCAAAATTAGGGCGCATGGTATTGGGGGTAGGATGCTGACATGGATAGAAAATTGGTTGGCAGACAGGAAACAAAGAGTAGGGATTAATGGGTCCCTTTCAGAATGGCAGTCAGTGACTAGTGGGGTACCCCAAAGCTCGGTGCTGGGACCGCAGCTATGTACAATATGCATCAATTATTTAGATTAAGGGATTCAAAGTAACATTAGCAAATTTGCAGATGACACAAAGCTGGGTGGCAGTGTGAACTGTGAGGAGGATGCTATGAGAATGCAGGGTGACTTGGACAGGTTGGGTAAGTGGGCAGATGCATGGCAGATGCAGTTTAATGGTGATAAATGTGAGGTTATCCAATTTGGTAGCAAAAACAGGAAGGCAGATTACTATCTAAATGGTGTCAAGTTGGGAAAAGGGGAAGTACAATGGGTCCTTGTTCATCAGTCAATGAAAGTAAGCATACAGGTACAGCAGGCAGTGAAGAAAGCGAATGGCATGTTGGGCTTCATAACAAGAGGAGTTGTGTATAGGAGCAAAGAGGTCCTTCTGCAGTTATATAGGGCCCTAGTGAGACCACACCAGGAGTATTGTGTGCAGTTTTGGTTCCCTAATTTGAGGAAGGACATTCTTGCTATTGAGACAGTGCAGCGTAGGTTTACAAGGTTAATTCCCGGGATGCCGGGACTGTCATAATGCTGAGAGAACGGAGCGGCTGGGCTTGTATACTGTGGAGTTTAGAAGGGTGAGAGGGGATCTTCTTGAAACATATATGATTATTATGGGTTTGGACGCGCTAGAGGCAGGAAACATGTTCCCGCTGTTGGGGGAGTCCAGAACCAGAGGCCACAGTTTAAGAAATAAGGGGTAAGCCATTTAGAATGGAGATGAGGAAACACTTTTTCTCACAGAGATTTGTGAGTGTGGCATTCTCTGCCTCAGAGGGCGGTGGAGGCTGGTTCTCTGGATACTTTCAAGCGGGAGCTACATAGGGCTCTTAGAAATAGCGGAGTCAGGGGATATGGGGAGACGGCAGGAACAAGGTACAGATTGGGGATGATCAGCCATGATAACATTGAATGGCGGTGCTGGCTCGAAGGGCTGAATGGCCTACTCCTGCACCTATTGTCTATTGCCAATGTGTATCGTCCACTGGATGCACTTTAGCAGCCTGTGATTTCCTCAATAATGTCTCCCCAACTCATGATCCCCACTATGTAAAAGGATAATGAGTGAATAAATAATCTGCCTCTCCTAGTTTGCAAAAGAATTGCTCATCAAAGGTCATTGTGCTTTATTTTTATGAGTAGAGCATGCAAATTTATGACAATTAGATTTTTGATTATAAATGTTTGGTTTAAATTTACAATCAAGATCATGTTTACGATGGCTGCCCTTAAACAAACATGCGCATCCAAAATTATATCATATTATAATGAATTAATTATAGCTGGTCTTATAATAGTTCTGAATACTCAGGTCTGCCAACACACTTGTAGAACACACTGAAATCGCTGCATTTGTGATCGTGATATTGAATACTGATGGAATCAAAGTCACAGGTATATTTTCTGCCTGATTCCCTGATCATAGAAGAGTTACTGGCTCAAGTCTATTGTAATAACTGAGCTGTAACCAAAAATGCTGGAAACACTTACAGATCAAGCAGCATCTGTGGAAAGAGAAACAGACAACATTTCAGATCTGAGATTTTAGTTCAGTTTAGTTTAGAGTAGGGGTCGGCAACCTTGTTCTGCATAGAGGCTGGGACGCATGTCTGTGAGCGGATGGCGGGCCATATCTATCATGCGTTCACATAGATCCTGCCCCTTTGAGGCGGCCACCCAGAGCACAGACCCCTAGTTATGGGCGCTCACGAACACAGCGTACCTACGGACCATTGCCTTGGCTCTGTCCTGAAGGTAGTAGCTCCAATATCACACTCACACATCCCCGGCCTATTGACAACCCCGATCCCGACAATCAAGCCCAGACACAGAAGGTGCGCGGCTGTGCCGGCGGCTTTGCGCAGGATGCGGTGCAGCCAGAGCTCGGCGCTCGGCGGCTCCGCCATTGCGGCCTCCAGCACAGGCTTCCTTGCATCCGCCTCGGGCCAGGGAGGTGGAGCCCAGCCTAACGCAGGGCTATGGGCAGCAGGGTTGAATGCATCTTTTCACAGTGTTCCCCCTGACCCTCGGTCTGAAAATCATCTTCCATGTACCGGAGATGACCGAAGTCTGCGGGCCGGATGATTTTGGGTTACGGGCCGCATTCGGCCCATGGGCCGTAGGTTGCTGACCCCTGGTTTAGAGGTACAGTGTGGAAACAGGCCCTTCGCCCCACCCACCGTGTCCTTGCCGACCTGCAATCCCCACAGACGAGTCGGATAGTGGGCAGAGAGATGGCAGGTGGAGTATAATGTAGCAAAGTGTGGAGTCATGCATTTTGATGGTTGGAATAAAGGCTGAGGCTAGTTTTTTTTAATGGAGTGAGAATCCAGAAATCAGAGGTGCAAAGGGACTAGGGATTGCTGGTGCAGGATTCTCAAAAAGTTAATCTGCAAGTCGAATCAGTAGTAAAGAAGGCAAACTCAATGCTAGCATTTATTTCAAGAGGGCTTCTATACAAAGACAGGGATATAATGTTGAGACTCTATAAGGCGCTGATAAGGCCACATTTGGAATATTGTGAACAATTTTGAACCCCATATCTGAGGAAGGATGTGCTGGCTCTGGAGAAGGTCCAGAGGCAGTTTACAAGAATGATCACTGGAATGAGTGGGTTAACCTATAATGACCGTTTATCAGCACTGGGCCTGTACTTGCTGGAGTTTCGAAGAATGAGGGGGGACCTCATTCTTACATACAGAATAGTGAAAGGCTTGGATAGAGTGGAGGTGGAGAGGATGTTTCCACTAGTGGGAGAGTATGGGACTAGAGGTTGTAGCCTCAAAATTAAAGGACGTTCTTTAAGGAAGGAGATGAGGAGAAATTTATTTTGTCAGAGGGTGGTGAATCTGTGGAAGTGTGGAGGAAACCGGAGCACCCGCAGAAAACCCATGCAGTCAGGGTGAGAATGTACAAATTCTCTACAGATAGCACCCGTAGTCAGAATCCTGCCCGGGTCTCTGGCACTGTGAGTGAGGCAGCATCTCTACCACTGCTCCACCATGCCACCCTTCATCATCTTCATCAGAATTCCTAACAAGAGAAAATAAGTCAGTTTTCAGTCGCAGAGAATGTGGGTGAGGAATGGGTAGAACAAGGGCAATATCCCTGATAGAGTTAGAGACAGAATGTTCATGCGTTGAATGCTCAATACATAGTCATGGCTGCAATCAGAGCATCACCATTCTAGGAGTACAAATATATATAATGCACAATAACTGACATTCAATTAGTAGAATTGCAATATGTACTGTTTTTTGTTAAAATAAATTTTCATTGGATTGGTGCTTTTCAGACTCTGATCTATTTGTCTACAAAGATTTTCACTCAGATTTTTTATAGCAATTCCACAGAAAAGAAATTCCACAAAAAAGATATATATCATTACAGAATCAATACAACAAAAACAATGAATAAGAAGGCCCCATAGCAGAAGCGCCCACATCACGGGGCTGGAAACTGGAAGTGTATCCTGAGCTAACTCTGCTACCACCGTCATCTATTGCGACAAGTGATGGCTCCCACTGATTGTCGCCGGAAGCTTGCGTCCTTTTTCAGGATGACAGCGAGGCCAACATTTGTAACAAGATATCAGAACAAAGTCTAACACTTACTACAAGCCAAATAAACTTTATCGACTACAGTATAATAATTGGGAAAAAATTAATATTAACATTTTGGAAAGGCCCTATAACCCCCACAATTAAAATGTGGATTATGGAAATGTCGGAGACCCTACATTTGGAAAGAATCAGACTTGTCTTAATGACAAACAAGAACTTTGTATCAGAATATGGTCTCCGTTTATTGACTATTTGAAGGGGAAAACTGGTTCGGCACGAGAACCTGACTGCAGCTCGAATCCAAGGATTAGATGAAAAGTTATACTTTACAAACCTATCTCCAATGTTGTATTATTAGTAAATTATTCCATTCTTCATCATGCTTTTTTTTCTCTTTCTTTACTATTTTCTATCAATAAAAAAATATATATATATAGAAGCAGAGTCATTAAATCATTGATAATATTGATAATATTAGCAATGTATGACTGTTATACATGAAATGTTCTTATTATGCACTTGCTTCTAATAAAAAAAAAAATTAAAAACAAAAAAAAACATTTGTGACAAGATGGACACGAAAAGAAGGCGATTACTAAGAAGAACATGCTGACTGCCATTCATGTTGCTGTAGAAATCATCGCTTCCCATATTGTACCTTTGAACAGAATATAAAACAGTACAGCACAGAAACAGGCCCTTTGGCCCACAATCTGCCTCCACCCCTAGCAGCACGTTCCAGGCACCAACTACTCTTTGTGTGAAAAACTTCTGTCACATCTCCTTTAAAATTGGCCCCTCTCACTGTAAAGCTATGTCCTCTCTCCTTTGACCCTTGCAAATAGGCACTGGCAATCCACTGTGGCTATGTCTCCCATGATTTTATATACTTCAATCAGGTCTCCGCTCAGCCCCCAATGTTCCAGAGAAAACAATCCAAGTTTGGCCAACCTTCAATTGATTTTAAATGACAAAGGTTATGCAAAAAGCTCAAGCATAGAAAACAAACTGCATCATTGATCTGTATTAGTATAGGATTCATTTCACCAAATCGACCTGCTGGCAGTCATGGTGTTTGGCTTTATGTACCTCCACCAGCAGCGATTGATGCCTGATGCAGTAATCCAAACAACGTGCTGTGGAAAATGACAGATCTTGTTGCTGTACATTTGCAGCTTCAAGAATGTTGCTTTGTTTATTTTGCAAATGTGGCAGTGACTCTCATAGTGTCAACAGTGCCAATCCAGGGAGGCAGTAAGACAGAAAAGTCTTCAGAAGCTGCGTGTGTTTTTTCTCACCATTGGATCACTTATGATATCAGATATTAGTCACACTGTCATTTCTTCATTTCTCACAACTAATCATTTTTTTTGTAATTCTTTCTCGGGCCCTTTCCTTGTTTCCGATTATTTAGGACATAAATAAAGACTGTAATAATTGGAAAACAATTATTTCTTTGATTCCTGAAGGGAAAGCCTAGGGACCATAAACCGATCTTCACTGGCAGGATGGAGACAGCGAGGAACAACAGCTTCAATTTCCTGGGCATACATATCTCTGATGATCAGTACTGGGTCCAGCACATTGATGTGTTTACAAGGAAAGCTCACCAACACCTCTCCTTCATTTTAAAGGACATGTGCAGGAAACATTTTTACACAGAGGGTGGTGAGTTCTTGGAATGCACTGACTGCCGAGGTTGGTGGTTGAGGAAGATAAGAGAGTGGCATTTAAGATGCTTTTGGATAGGCATTTGTATATGCGGGGAATGGAGGGATATGGATTATATCTGTGCTGGTAGATTATGTGCTTGGCATCATGTTTGGCACCAATATTGAGGGCCAAGGGGGCGGTTCTCATGCTATATTGTTCTATATTCTAAGGTACAAGAGCCTGAGGACCATTATATCCATGTTTATGAACAGCTTCTTTCAATCATCGAACAGGTTCTTGAACCACACAGCACAACCATAAATAACCCTGCCTCAGCGCCAAACCACCAAAACACCATATACATTGCACTACTGTAGTTGCTCTATTCTGGGCCTTTGCACTATTTGGGTTTACTTCAAATGTGCCTGTAAATCTGCTGCAGATATGAATTTCACTGCTGTGGTTCAATCTGGTGCCTATATTAATAAACCCTCCTGACTCTCTTGAAAAGTGTGGACAAATACACTGAAACTATGAGAACTCTTTCATGTAACTTCATTTAAAATTCAAATTTTCTGCAAGATTAAAATGATTTCACTCAGTCCTCCCTTGAATACAGACTTCCCGCTCGTAGTTTGATTGTCTATGGCGAAGAGAGCAGTTGAGTTGGGAATTCCTTTCTGAAAATAGTCATAATTTTCTGATGAATCAAATAACAAAAATCCTCACTGACATTTCTCGAGAGATCCCAGAGAAAGACAATATGAAAAAACAGTAGTAATAGTGAAATATGTTTGCAATAGATTAACATTTTATTTCATCAGTTGCGTCCATCTTTCAGCAAAAAAAAAAAATTACAGTTTTCTATTTATAACTACAGCAGCAGCTTATGTATAAAATATCTCAATGCATTTACAAAAAGGTCGGGAAATGAATTAGTTTTAAGAGAAATTTCAGAAGGGAGGGGGGTGGATAAAATGGTGCGACTGAGGACATAATGTATGAGCTGGGCCGATGATGATACTACATGGCTGCTAGTAATATAGTGAAGAAATCGAAACAGAAAATTCTGGAAAAACTCACCAGTTCAAGAAACAATCATGAAAGGTCATTGGTCTGAGACCTCCACTCTGTTTTTCTCTCCTCAGTTGTTGCCTAACTTTGATGAATGTTTGGAGTATTCTCTGTTTTAATTTCGGGATTCCAGCATCTGCAGTTTTCGCTTTGCTTTTGCAATATAGTGAAAGAAGTGTTAAGAATAGGAGGACAAACGGAATTTATGTTAGAAGCCACTATTTTCCCCACAGAATGTAAGGCAAGTTTCATCATCCACCCTAATTGCCCTGGACCAGGTAACTTTCTCAGGCATTATCGACCCAGTAAAGAGTTCATCATTTACTATGAAGCCCATACCTGGCTTGGAGTGACACAGTTCCAGCTCAAAAGGGCAATAATGGATCAGATGGTTTTCATGGCCATGTGATAGTTTCATGGTCACCATTCCAGAAGGAGATTTTAGAGATAAAGGACAAAATAATGGAACAACTAGGAGAAGGATGGGAATGTTGTTTGCAGCTGTGGTGGCCGATTAGGAAAAGGGGAGATGCAGCGCGACCTGGGTGTCATGGTACACCAGTCATTGAAAGTAGGCATGCAGGTGCAGCAGGCAGTGAAGAAAGCGAATGGTATGTTAGCTTTCATAGCAAAAGGGTTTGAGTATAGGAGCAGGGAGGTTCTACTTCAGTTGTATAGGGTCTTGGTGAGACCACACCTGGAGTATTGCGTACAGTTCTGGTCTCCAAATCTGAGGAAGGACATTATTCCCATAGAGGGAGTGCAGAGAAGGTTCACCAGACTGATTCCTGGGATGTCAGGACTGTCTTATGAACAAAGACTGCATAGACTCGGTTTATACCCTCTAGAATTTAGGAGATTGAGAGGGGATCTTATAGAAACTTACAAAATTCTTAAGGGGTTGGACAGGCTAGATGTAGGAAGATTGTTCCCGATGTTGGGGAGGTCCAGGACAAGGGGTCACAGCTTCAGGATAAGGGGGAAATCCTTTAGGACCGAGATGAGAAGGACTTTTTTCACATAGAGAGTGGTGGGTCTCTGGAACTCTCTGCCACAGAGGGTAGTTGAGGCCAGTTCATTGGCTACATTTAAGAGGGAGTTAGATGTGGCCCTTGTGGCTAAGGGGATCAGAGGGTATGGAGAGTAGGCAGGTACAGGATACTGAGTTGGATGATCAGCCATGATCATATTGAATGGCGGTGCAGGCTCGAAGGGCCGAATGGCCTACTCCTGCACCTAATTTCTATGTTTCTATGAAATAATGAACATCAATGAAAACAGGGATGGTGGACAAGTGGAGCTTCATTGGGAATAAGACCAAGGCAACAACTCATGCAGATTAGAGAAAGAGAAATCACCTCGGAAAACATTGGAATAATTTCAGCAGAAGGTAGGAATAGAATTGGGCATTGGGACAAAAGCAGAAACGAGCAGTGATTGCAATGGGAAATAAAGGGTTGGAGATTGAAGTTTGTGATTGAAGAGTTAAGGCTCTCAATGGTTTGAGACAGTGTTTGAAGAGGAGAGGTCAGGATCAATGGTAGAGGGGCAGAGTTTCACGTGGGAGCAAACAGCTGAGAAGTTACAGTCTTGTCAGCTTTTAACTGCAGGAAATTGTGGCTTATCTGTAACCAACTGTTACTGAATCAACCCTACGTCAGAGAAGCAAACGTTGAAATCTTTTCTTCAACCAGCTCCCTTGATTCAGGTGTCATTAATATAAATGCATTGATGTTTTCCCTTCAGCTACAGATGATGTCAAAAGAAGATTAAGAAGAGGAGAATGAATGATCCTGAGGGAGGTTACAAGTTTATGCTAATACTATATAAAATTAAGCCATTCAGAGACAAACAAGACTAGATAGAATGACATAAAACCAATCAAAATGACCCTGCCACGCTGAACAATGGTCAGCATCTGCATGTTTGGAAGTAAAGGGAAGTTTGACATTCTCCAGTCTCTTGCCCAGAGTAGGTGAAACGAGGACCGGAGGACATAGGTGTAAAGAGAAGGGGAAAAAATTAAATTGGAACCTGAGGGGTAACTTTTTCTCACAAAGGCTGGTGAGTGTATGGAACAAGCTGCCAGAGGAGGTAGTTGAGGCAGGGACTATCCCAACATTTAAGAAGTAGTTAGACAGGTACATGGATAGGACAGGTTTCGAAGGATATGGACCAAATGCTGGCAGGTGGTACTAATGTAGCTGGGACATGTTGGCCAGTGTGGGCAAGTAGGGCCAAAGGGGCTGTTTCCGCACTGTATCACTCTATGACTCTATTTTAGGCTTGCTTTTTGCACTTAGCATTTGTTTGAGTGCAATAATCCTCTGTAGTTTCTTTATTTTGTAGATAATGGTAACATAGATGGTAAGGGCAGATATTAAGGAGGGGGGGGGGGGGGTGGTTCTGAGATGCCAGGACTAACTGTTGCGCCTTCCCGAGGTGTCGTGGGCCTAACTCAACAAAACATTTTATAATGTATATAGCCCACTTGATATCCAAAATAATATACTTGCAACTACATGGTCAGTTTTTATGGACTTGTTAACATGTACTGTAGATAGCTTATTATTGCAAATGGAATTAGTTATTGCCCTTAGCATAAGTGTGTATAAGCAGTTTAAATCCTACTTTGGCTTTGGACTTGGTTTTCTTGGTTGAGCGCTTATCCCTATGTTATAAAGCACAAGTACTTTGTGTTTTAATAGTAACTAGACTGTCTGACCTGTTGGATCCCTGTCACACGGGAGGCCTGCTCCCCCTACGCAACCCGTTCCCCAAACCAATATTCCACCACTCACCCGTTGCCTCAATGCAACCGGTCCCCCCCAACGCAATATTGCACCACTCACACATAGCCCCCAACAGCACAGGCACAGCTCATTTCTCCTCATTCCCCAGCATTCCTTCCCCCTCATCTTCTTTCCCCTCGCCTCCTCCCCAATCCCTCCCTCACCTCTCCTTTCTCCTACCCTCAGTCATTCACTCCCTCTCTCCATAACTCCTCTCCCCTCCCTAACCCCCTCCTATCCCTCTATCCCCCACTCCTCACCTCCCCCTATCCCCCCACTATCCCTCCTGACCTCCCCCACTCCTCCCTCCTCTCCCTCCTCTCCCTCTATTCCCCCTCCCCCCCACTTCCCCCCTCTCCCTCCCTTCCCCTTCCTCAATCCCCCCACTCTCCTCACCTCCCCAATATCTTTCCCCTCTCATCTTCCCCTCCCCTAATCCCTTCCTCACCTCTACCTCCCTCTCCTTTCCCTTAGTCACTCCCTCCCTCGGCCATCCTGTAAACTGACTCTCCGGTTCTGCCCACTCCTGCTCAGCCGCCGCTCGGCCCATCCCCATATTGTCCGATCGCCCACTGCTGCTGCTTGGCCCGTCCCCACCCACCCACTGCTGCCACTCGGCCCATCCCCGCCCGGTCTACCCGCTTACCTGCCTGCCTGCTCACTGAGGCCGCTGGGCTGGGCCGGGCCAGGCCGCGGGGGCGGTGGAGTCGGCGTTGCTCACAGTGGGCACCACGAGTTTCCATGAGCTGGTGGAGAAAGCCATGGGGGTGAGATACCGCAACGGCGACGGCGGAGGAGACAGACCCGGGGGGACGGGTAGACGGGGCCGCCATTGCAGCGGAGGGCAGGCGCTGGAGAGGGGTGAGTGATGAGGGAGAGAGAGACGGGACCTGGGCCTCCATTGGCCTCCACTGTAGGCCCCCCCCCCCTCATCCGCCACGGTCGCCGCCGGTGGGGCAAGAAGTGGCGTTGCGGTCCTGACAGTGTCATTGACTGACAGAAGAGATCAATCTGCACGGCGCTAACTGAAGGAATCTGCGCACGCGCGGTTTTTAAGATATTTAAACTTTGCTAAATTTTACAATGTACCACCGATTGGAACAAAACTTGTTGCAGTCGCAGCACAGGAGAACGGTGAGTAACCTGGTGAAAAATCGTAGCACTATCACGTACCATTTTTGCGCAAATAGAAAAACCACGCAAACTGGAAGAGCACAATATCAGAGTTTTAGTTATGACAGACAGACAGACAGACAGACAGACAGACAGACAGACAGACAGACAGACAGACAGACAGACAGACAGACAGACAGACAGACAGACAGACAGACAGACTTAAGTTGTGACCCTTTTGCTTCAGAGACCAGCATCAACAGTCTATTGGTCTCCAATGGACAGACGCGGAAGGAAAAGCTTCTAATATACAAACATACTAAAATATATCTTAGGAACAAGGATGGGCCATTTGATTAGAATATAAAACAGTGTAGCACAGGAACAGGCACTTTGCCTACAAGGTCTGTGCCGAACATAAAGCCAAGATGAACTAATCTCATCTGACTGCACATATCCCTGTGCCTATCAAAAAGCGCTATCGTAGTTGCCTCCACAGCCACAACTGGTCATATATTCTAGGCATCCACCACACTCTGTATAAAAATACTTCCCTTGTACATTTCCTTTAAACTTTGCCTTCAAGTTCAAAAGTTATTTACTTTGGTCCTTGATATTTCCACCATGGAAAAATCGATCTGACTGTTTGTACTATCTGTGGCTCGCATCATTTTACACATTTCTATAAGGTCTCCCCTCAAACTCTGATGTTCCAGAGAAAGCAAACCAAGTTTGTCCAACTTCTCCCTGTAGCTAATATCCCTAAATCCAAGCAGCATTTTAATAAACCTCTTCTGCACCCACTCCAAAGCCTCCATACCCTTCCTGTTATGGGGCGATTAGAACTGCACGCAATCCTCCAAATGCAGTCTAACCAAAGCCCGAGAAAGCTGCAGCATGACCTCCTGACTCTTATGCTTAATGCCAATGAGAGGAAGCAACCGTACACTTTCTTTACCACTCTGTCTACTTGTGGTGCCTCTTTCAGGGACCTATGGACTTGGACTCCAAGACCCATCTGCACATCAATATTATTAAGGGTTGTACCATTAACTGTATATTTTCCCTTTACATTTGACCTCCCAAAGTGCAACATCTCATACTTGCTCAGATTAAACTCCTTCTGCCATTGCTCTGCCCATTTCTGTAGCTGATCTATATCCCGCTGTACACTTTGACAACCTTTCTCACTGTCTGCAACTCTAGCAATCTTGATGCTTTTGTAAACCTACTAACCAACCCAACAGGGCAGCACAATGGTGCAGCTGGTAGACCTGCCGTCTCATTGTGCCAGACACCCAGCTTTAATGCTGTCCGTGTGGAGTTTGCACATTCAACCTGGGTTTCCTTCGGGTGCTCCGGTTTCCTCTCCCATCACAAAGATGCGCAGGTTTACAGCGTTAATGGCTTCTGTAAATTGCCCCTAGTGTGTAGTGATGGAGGAGAAAATGACTAGTGGGAAATTGTGTTTCCATGTGGTACCTTTCAATCAATCTACATTTCTTTCCAAATTAATTACATATATATCGCAACGGCAAAAGTCCCAACAAAGATACCTGCAGACCTCCACTGGTCATAGACCTCCAGCCAGAATATCACCCTTCCAACAGAACCCCGTCTGCTATGAGTAAGCCAGGTCTGATGCCGGACAACCAAGTCACTGTGAATCATAAGGTCATAAGCAATAGGAGCAGAATTAGGCCATTCAGCCCAACAAGCCTATGCTATTCAATCATGGTTGATCTATCTCTCCCTCCTAACCCCATTCTCCTGCCTTCTCCCCATAACCCCTGACATCTGTACTAATCAAAAATCTATCTATCTCTGACTTTAAAAATATCCACTGACTTGGCCTCTACAGCCTTCTGTGGCAAAGAATTCCAGATTCACCACCCCGTGACTAAATAAATTTCTCCTCATGTCCTTCCTAAAAGAACATCCTTTAATTCTAAGGCTATGACCTCTTGTCCTAGACTCTCCCACTAGTGGAAACTTCCTCTCCACTCTATCCAAACCTTTCACTATTCTGTATGAGAGGCCCCCCCCTCATTCTTTTAAACTCCAGAAAGTGCAGGCCCAGTACCGACAAATGCTCATCATAGGTCAACCTGCTCATTCTTGGTTCTTGGTTCTTGGTTACTTGGTCCTCCAAAATATTCCAACTGGAATTTAAACTGGAGGTGGTGAAGGGAGGGGTTTAGCCAGAGAGGGTTATTGGGAAGAAAGTGCCACTTTAAATTTAGTTGCATCTGGCTGGGCAACTGTGGCTTGATGGAGATTATTCCATGCGTTAATAGTGTGTGGAAAGAATGAGTTGCTGTACACATCTGTCTTTGAGGCTGGGACCACAAATTGGATCGAATGCCCTCGTCTGCTCCTAATTGGTTTGGGGTTGGTGTAGGTCTTGTGATCTATGTCTAGCTGACTATTTAACATTTTGTAAAAACAGGTCAAACGGTGAGCTTCACGTCTGTCTTGGAGAGGGTTCCACCCCAGAGAATTCAGAAGTTTGGTGACACTCGCTTCTCTCTCGTAGGTGTTAGTAACAAATCGAGCGGCCTGTCTTTGGACCCGTTTGATGGATGAAATTTCTTTATCTGTGTATGGGTCCCAAGCTGCAACTGCGTAGTCCAGATGAGGTCTAACGAGGGTGAAATACAGCTTCTCCTTGACAGAAGCTGAACAATGATGGAAGTTGCACCTCAGGAAGTTTAGGACACCTGTTGCTTTCACTGTTACATGATGAGTCTGACCATTCCAACGTAGATCATTCTGCAATTTGATGCCAAGATCTTTCCTGGGATAATTCTTGTAAACCTCCTCTGGACTCTCTCCAGAGCCAGCACATCCAATGCACCTTAGTCTGCTGGATCAGCCAACTACAAGGGCTTTAACAAATGCCTTCCTAAAATCCCTGGAGGCAACATCCACTGCCCTATGCTCATCAATCATGGTCGTCACCTCCTCTAAAAACTCGATCAAGTTAGTAAGACATAAACTGCTGCATACAAAACCATTCTGACTGACACTGATTAGCTTGTCCTCTTCCAAATAAGAGTAAATCCAATTCTGAAGAATCCTCTATATTAGCTTCCTTACCATTGATGTGAGGCTCACCAGCCAACAATGCCCTGTATTATTCCACTTCCCTTCTTGAACAATAGAATATCATCGACTGCTCTCGAGGCCACTGAATCTCACCTGTGGCTGGAGGAGATCTTCGTCAAGGCCCCTGCAATCTCCTCTCTTGTCTCTCTCAACAACCTGGGATAGATCCCATCAGACTCTGGGGATTTATCCACTTTAATGCCCTTCAAGAGCCCCAACAGCACTTGATCACGATCACGAATTGCTCCTGCATATTACTATTCTCCACATTGATCTCACTATCCTCCATGTCCTTCTTGGGGTGAATACAGATTCAAGGTACTTGTCTACATCTTCTGACTCCAAGCACAAATTCTCCCCTTTATCCATTATTTCACAGGATTATGGCTGATCAGTTTACAAATGTAACCTCCACATTCATTCCTGACCCAAGAGGGAATCATTCACCTTCTTACTGTTCAAGGGTTCAAGGGAGAATCAAGGAGAATAAAGAACAAAGTCAAAGGTACAGAAAGAAGCCTTGGTCAGATATAGTGACCATCGTCAAGGTCAAGACCAAAATGGACGTAGGTTTAAGGTGAAGGGGAAAACATTTAATAGGAATCTGGAAGGGGTAACTTTTTCACACAAAGGGTGTTGGGTGTATGGAACAAGCTGCCAGAGGAGGCAGTTGAGGCAGGTGCTAGCCCAACATTTAAGAAACAGTTAGACAGGTGCATGGGTAGGACAGGTTTGGAGGGGTATTGTCAAAATACGGGCAGGTGGGACTAGTGTAGCTGGGACATGTGGGCCAGTGTGGGCACGTTGGGCCGAAGGGCCTGTTTCCATGTATCGCTCTATGACTATATTTTCATGCACTGGTTGAGTTAGAGATTGACAGAAGGCTTGGCTTGGAGAACTATAGACAATGAAAGGGGAAAGATGGCCAATGGGTCATCTAAGGGGAGTTGGGTAGTCAGTAGTTTGAGAATGACTTTGATTGAGCAGGAGATGAACATCAAAGATAAGATTAAATCTGAAAGGGCATAGGTGAAATGAGAGGAAATCTGCTGGGAGATGGGCAAATTCATGGATTATCCACAGTGGTTGACAAGTAAACTCCATGAGGAAACAGCTAGCTGTAACATCGGTACCTGGCCAGGAGTTTCCTGGTGAGTAGGAAGGAACTGCAGATGCTGGTTTAAACCGAAGATAGACACAAAAAGCTGGAGTAACTCAGCGGGCAGAGAGCATCTCTGGAGAAAAGGAATAGGAAGGGTCTTGAGCTGAAAAAGTCATTTTTCCTTTCCCAAGCACCAATTCCTTGTCTCCAGAGATGCTCTCTGCCCGCTGAGTTACTCCAGCTTTTTGTGTCCATCTTCGGTTTAAACCAGCATCTGCAGTTCCTTCCTACTCACCAGGAAACTCCTGGCCAGGTACTGATGCTACAGCTAGCTGTTTCCTCATGGAGTTTACTTGTCTCTGGCCGCTGAGTTACGCCAGCTTTTTGTGTTTATCTTCCCTG
This sequence comes from Raja brachyura, assembly GCA_963514005.1. The sequence continues at coordinate 11,161,804 of OY740794.1, read as the reverse complement.
GAGTTCCCTGGAGTGTTTTGGTTTGGTAGCAAAGGAAAGGAAAGAGCAGAGGCATCTGACTGGATAATATTTCTCTAGGTGACAAAACACTGAATATATTTTGCAGCTTTCAAGCTAACACACAACAATCTCTGTGCCAACATTAAAGCAACGCTTGATGTTGCAATTTATGAAAATAATGATTGCACAGAACACTATTGAATGCTTTTTCAATTAATAGACCGCACAAATAGGTCCAATTTATGTCCGTTTATCACCTGCTTGGCATCTTCTCAATCAGGAAAGAGTTATTATAGTGGTAAGCTGAAATGAGAAGGAACCATTAAACTTGTTTGCAATCTCTCTTATTGTGTTAAAAATACACCTGATTACCAGTCCAGAAAACCTTGCTTCATTACTTCATCAATAAAATGCACTTCCCCCTTCTGAGCTGCTTGTTGACAATAAATATTCTTGCTAATGTTGTTGAAAGAAATCTCCATAATTTTTGAAGTTTATTAGTGCTCTTATGCATAGTAATCTTGATTAAGATATAAACTGTTTGACGGTGGTCAGCTGATGAGTGCTACTTCCTATCCATCCATCTTGGAAGAGCGGAGCAGTTGGGCAGTGGTTTTAGATGCTTCTCCTGGTGGAGGAGTGGGTTGTTTTGCAGTGGGTGGCAGTGGCAAAAGACAAAATCTATAAAGAATAGATTCCTGCCCTGGTTTTTACCTCTTGCCCTTTCTCCCATAGAAGCAATTTGGCACCACATTATAATCCATGAAAAAAGGGAATACAACCATCGCCCTGGAACTTTCCTCCCATTTCACTCTGCCCTGGTGTTTGATCATCACTTGACCGGTTACTGTCTCACCGAAAGAGCTTCAACATAACTGACTTAATAAAGAGAGAATTGATCTGTTGCAGTTCATTAATGACATGTGGATGTTGCTGGTGAGGCTAGTATTTATGGCTCAATTCTGAAAGACCACGTGAAGAATGGGGTTATCACTGTTTGGACGGCCACAGGGGCTCTCTTGACCATGTCACTGTGGCAGTCCAATGCAGCCTGGATCGGACGGTGTTGCTTGGAAGGAGAGGTTGGGCAAACTTTGATTGGCTGCTGTGGAATGTCAGAGGTTAACGGGAGACCTGTGTGGCATCAGGGACAACAATGACCTCAGCAATGACCACGCCAACACTCACAGTAGGGTGAACTCATGTTTTTACTATCGCTCTCTTTTCTTTCCATTCCAAGGACTTTATTCAAAATGGCCTATTACAGTGTACCAAGAGTACATAAACGTTCAATGGTCACAATGCAACAAGCATTGTAGCAAGTCATTATAGTACAATGGTGCAATCTTTATCTACAATGCTCTCGACCCCCTGCAGAGGCCAGGGTTGACGGAAGGCCTCCAGAGTACCCGTGGCCACTGCATGTTCCCTCTCCAGGGACAAGGGAGCACGGATGAGGGGCAGGTAGCCGACTCTGGAGCAAACCAACCAGGAGATCCCACCTTCCCAATCGGCCCTCCCCACTCCCTGCCCTGTGCCCAAACACCAGGATTGTGGGACTAAAATGCAACCAGAACTTGAGGAGCAGGCTCGTCAGATTTGTACAGGGGCAGCAACCTCTCGCACTCCATATCCACGTGGAATGTGGTCTCTTCCTCGCCGCAGAAGCTACAGGCGGCTGCCTGGTCCGCGAACCAACCCAAAGGTTTATTACAGACCACGGCTCCGTGCAACACTCTCCACCCCAGGTCCCCGATGTAAAGGGCGAAGACTCCCTTGTAGAGAGACCTCCACTGGGGACCGCACCTGCTGTCAGGTGGTAATAATGGACCGCCATGGCATGTCCGGACGGAGGAGGTGCAGAGTGTGCAGGAGCATCCTGTACAGTACACAACTCTCCATGTCACGAAACAGCATGCTGGGCATCTCTGAAAGGCGGCTCATGTTGTGTAGAGCCGGCTCCCAGAAAATATTCTGGAGCCTGGGCCCGATGAGCAATTTCGGCGGAGAAGGGGTAAGCTCGGTCAGAATCACTCCGAGCACATGCCTCTCCTCGACACCCACCTTAACAGTGTGAGGACCTGCCCCCCCCCCCCCCCCCAGCAGTTACAACATCCCCTCCCCCTGAGGAGCGATGCGCTGGCTGTAGATGACCAGATTCCTCACTCTGAACACATCACGGTAGAAGCTAGGCAGACCATGTGGCAGGTTGACTGATGCCCGCCACCCGGAGCCGCCAAACCCCTTAGGCAACGGCCTCAGCGGGGGGGGGGGGTGAGCTCAGAGAAAAGATGGGGGAAGAGCCATGTGGTAGAAAGGGGCATCATGGGGGAGGGGGGGGCAAGCAAGGGGGACCAGAGGGGTAGTAGCTGGAATTGGCGGTGCGAAGGGGACTCACAGAAGGCGGGGCGGGCCTGCTGATTGGGGCTGGGGTGCTGATTGGGGCGGGGCTGCTGCTTGGGGCGGAGCTACTGCTTCGGGCGGGGCTGCTGATTGGGGTGGGGCTGCTGCTTGGAGCGGGGCTGCTGCTTGGGGCAGGGCTGCTGCTTGGGGCAGGGCTGCTGATTGGGGTTGGGGTGCTGATTGGGGCGGGGCTGCTGCTTGGGGCGGGGCTGCTGCTTGGGGCGGGGCTGCTGCTTGGGGCGGGGCTGCGCTGCTTCGGGTCCCTCCGAAAGTCCGGTTGGAAATCTCCGCCTGACCATCCTCAGCTCGAGTAAAGATGCGATGGCGCAGGAAGGGGCGGACCGTCCCGCAGGAGTGACAGGGGAAGAGACTAATCCATGCGGCGCTGACTGGCAGGAGAAGAGATCGATCTGCGCACGTGCGTTTTTTACGATTTTTAAACCTCGCCAACTTTCAACTGATCGGAATGAAACTTGGCGCACTCACAGCACAGGAGAACGGTGAGTGAACTGGTGAAAAATCGCAGCGCTATCGCAAACCATTTTGTGCGCAAATAGAAAGACCACCAAACCGGAAGATAACAAGATCAGAGTTTTAGTTATGTTTCGATAGTTGAGAGGCGCAGATAGCAGAGACTGTGCGAACCTTTTCGCCAGGTGGAAATGTCAAGGACAGGACCCAATTTCCCTGATGCACTGTTCGATGTTCTATGTAAGAGAGATACTCCAACACATTGGTTGGGTAGAAAATTCAATCGCAGTGAGAGAGAAGAGATGATATTATATAAGATTATAGTGGATATTATATTAAGAGGATGTGTGACTTGAGAATGGTGTTGCACACTTGCTTACTGACTCTCCATCTTTCAACAACTTACAAGGCACAAGTCAGGAGTGCGATGGAATTCTCCACACTTGCCTGGGAGGATGTGCAGCTCCAACAGTTCCCAAGAAGCTCAAAACCTTAGAGGACAAAGAGGATGTGTGACATGGAAGTGATATTTCCTTGGGATCTACAACCTAGAAGGAATCCTAGTTTTTAGAGCTAAATTGCGGAATCAGGGCCCTCGGCCCACCGAGTCTGCGCCGACTAGCGCTCCCACACATTAACACTATCCTACACAGACTAGGAAGAATTTATATTTATTGAAAGCTAATTAACCTACTAACCTGTTCATCTTTGGAGTGTGAGAGGAAACTGAAGATCTCGGAGAAAACCCACGCGGTCACGGGGAGAACGTACAAACTCCATACAGACTACACCCACAGTCGGGAACGAACCCGGGTCTCTGGCGCTTTCGGAGCTGTAAGGCAGCAACTCTATCACTGCGCCACTATGCCACCGGTGTAGACTATTTTCTAAATGGGGTTAATCTAAATGATTCAGAAATCAGAGGTGCAAAGGGACTTCAGAGTGCTGGTGCAGGATTCCCAATTGGTTGATTTACACATTGAGTGTGTGGAAAGTAAGGCAAGTGCACTGTCAGGATTAATTTTGAGACGACTAGAATACAAAAGCAAGTATGTGATACTGAAGCTTTATAAGGCACTAATCAAGCCACATTTGAAATATTGTGAGTGGTTTGGGCCCCATATCTGAAGAAGGATATGCTGGCGTTGGACAGGGTTCAGAGGAGCTTTTTGAAAATGATCTCAGGGATGATTGGGTTAATGCATGAGGAATGTTTGAAGGCTCTGATCCTGTACTTGCTGAAGTTTAGAAGGATGAGGGGGAAACATACAGAATAGTGAAAGGCCTGGATAGAGTGGATGTGGAGAGGATGTTTCCAGTAGTGAGAGAGTCTAGCACATGAAAGCACAACCTCACAATAGTAGCATTTACCTTTAGAATGGAGTATTTTTGGTGAATCTGTGGAATTCACTGTCACAGACAGCAGTGAAGGTCAAGTCATTTTGTAATTATACTCCGAGAGCTACCCCCCCCCCCCCCTTAGTCTAGTTCAGTAAAACACTGAGCCATCTGACTGACACTGTTGTTTGACCAGTCCGTATTATTAATTGTAATGGATTCCGCCACATTAGTGGGAAGGCAATTCAGCAAGATGGCACAGTATTGTGGGGAATTTACTCCATTTCGATAATTTAGATCACCCGATTGATCCATATATAATTCTGAAAATCATTCCAAGAATTCATCTGCTTCCTCTCCCTTCTTTGGTTTTATCTCCAAAGTTCCAGCTGGTTCAACTGGTCTCTGAAAGGTTTTCGCAAGGGCAGTTAAAAATGCCTCTTCCCTTGCACTATTTATTGTCTGCCATTACATCCTCCAATGCCTCATGTGTTGGATGTACTGAGGCTGTTTTCAGTTGGAGTAATTGACTGTTGTATCACATTCCATACGATTCGGAAGTCTGCATAACGCCCATGCATTGTAGTTCTTAAGTATTCTACAAAGGAAGCAGGTGATTTCTTTATATTAGGGATCTTGCGTAACTATCATTATCTTGCTGGGCTTCCATGGCATGTGGGTATCTGTAGTACGGGGATTATTTGCACCCGCTGCACAAACCAGATCGAAAGTAGGGGTTGGCACTTTCCTAATGAGGAACTGTCCACGGGTTATTCGCTCTGCTCTCATAATATATGCTATATCGGGATCTGTTTTAATATCTCCAGCTATTGTCTCACCCTCAGAGGCATTTTCCTCCTCACTAAGGGAATCACGGTACCTTTCAAACGATTCCTTATGATCCCCGGCTCCCATCCAATTCATCTAGGCACAGGCTCACAAAGGCACTTCAGGGGTTGCGCTATTCCTTCAAAGCTCTTATCCTTAAATACTTCAGCATCTTTCAGATCTATCCCAAACCTCGAAGTTGCTCTCTTCTAATTTGCGATTCTTATAACCTCTCTATTTGCCTTTCGCGTTGCATAGTATGTTCTCCACAATCCTATTAAGTCCTTTGCTACATCACTGTTACAATATTGCCAAATAATTTGATTTATATGCTTTATTCCATTCAATGTTTTAACGCCCCCTTCGGCCATAATTCGCCCCCTAATTACTTATTCAATGCTCCCGAAAAAAACTTCTAAGCAACTCACTCCTCCTTAACAATTCACACTTCTCTAGCTATCTCTGGACTTATCAAACTCGCTCCCGAACAATGGCCAAAAGCTCTGTAGTGCGTCAACAGTCTCGCACTTCTCACAACACTATCGCACAATCAATCCTTTCAATCGGGTATCCACATTCCTTAACAATCTCGCACAATTCACAACTCAACTCGCACAGCTTTCAACCTGTAATCAATTCCAAAACAATGTTTGGTTGACCAAATTAAGGTGCTTCAGTGAGCAACCAAAACCCACTCATCAGCAGCAATCTACCACACTCAAAGCACTTTAATCTAAACGCGGACAAATAAACTCAAACCAGGCAAGCAAAATCGTACTTAGACAAAAAACTATACCACTTATTGTTAAAATGCAAAAACACACTCCCATATAAAACACAAGCATCCGTCTAATATAGTATTCATTTCCTGTACAGTTTCAAAAGCAAATCATAGTATATTTTAATCCCTCCTCATGGTGTTTTCAACCAACGGAACAATCCCGTCAATACAGTGATTGGAAGGATACGAATCCCTGATTGAACAGCCACGAGTTGGACTCTAATTATAATAACAGTCCCAATCAAACTATGTTCTTATACAATCGATTCGAACCACTATTACAACAGTGCATCTAACATTCAAAACTTTAAATCAAACGCAATACACAGTAAATACAATGAACAGTCAACAAATCTAAAACACACTTGAAAATGTAACTTCACAAATCTTAACTATTAACACTTTCAACAAAGTATTTATTATACACAGGTTAACCTTGAAGAAAATATATACACTTTACAACATCCAGCTCCCAATATGGGAGCCTGGATTAGGAATTAACCAGCATCTCAATATGAGGTCCTGAATTTAGTAAATGTAGATTAAAAAATGTTCAGCTCATTATTTTCTTTATCCAATTATCTTTTTAGTACAAAATTCAAATTCAAACTTTTTAAGCAAACATCTTTATGATTATGCAATTCTCAGGATTTGTTAAAAGTATTTTCTTGCAATTGTACTTGAACCACTGAGTTCCCGGCACCTTTACAAGACTCCTCCCCCGTCTTTTCAGAGATCCAGATACAATTCTCACAGGCGAGGATTCAAACCATCATAGGCTCACCCTTGGGGTTCTTCCTTTCCACCTGCTACGGGTGTCAGAGCATGGTCGCTTCACGCTGGCAGTCGATGCCGATCTTTAGAGCGTCTTTCCAATTTGCACCCCCAGCAACAATGCAGTACTTCACCTCTTAGTACTGTTCCGACCCAGTCCTGTATATTCAAATATCCAGCCAATCGGATATCCCAGCCTGGGCAGGGCCTCAAACCCCTCAACCACTTTTCAATGTCAGGCCAACTCAATGATACCTAACTTTTGGATTTTGCAACAGCTGTTGACTAATTCTAAAGGGCCTCAAACCCAAAATGCAAGGATGCCCTCAGTGCTTGCTAGACTACTGTTCTCTGATCGTGTTGGGAAACCCAATACAAGCGCACAAATAATCGATCCGCTCTGACTAGCGAAGTGGAAAAACCGTTGTGAAAACCACACCGTGATGCCGATTTCTCCCCTCGCAATCTGGAACAGCTCAACACCCTCGATCGCAAACTTATGCCTGGGGTTCCATTGAGATCCCGGATGAGCCCCCAATGTAATTATGCTCCTAGAGCTAACCCCCCCCCCCCCCCCTTAGTCTAGTTCAGTCAAATAATGAGTCAAGCACTGGACCACTAAACCTTATTATATGAAACAATAACGAACTCCCTATACAATACCTAACCGCCATGGGTCCGATCCTTGTCTCTGCTTGTCCAAGCCCTTCAGGATACCTCCAAATGGTTACACAGTCCCAAATGCCCTTCCAGAAGATCGACAACGATCCCAGTGAGGGTCATCTTTTATAGGTCATCAGACCCTGTGGGGCAGCCCCAACAAACCAATCACAGATATTGATTACATTAAAGTGTTATTGACAGTTCCCCGGCCCAATTACAAAGTGCCCCATTACAATGTTTCTACAGAAGCTTCTGGAAAGAAGTCAGCTAACTAAGTAATGCAACATTTTCCCTGGTAATATAAACAATTCAACCAAGGCTTCACACTTCAGCCAATCATCAAAAAACATCACAAACACCTTGCAACATTATTAACAGTATTTACAAACCTTCTACAGCTTGCCAATCCTGATAATGCATCTGCAACACCTCTTAGCTTCTCTGCAAATTCCTCATACATTTTAACAATGGAGACGACATCTGGACCTCACCTTATCTGACATATCAATCTAGGACCTAGACTTTCTGGCACCGGCTCGCAGCTCGTAGCTTTACACAGAAAAAGACCAAGCAGGCCTTGCAGATGCAAAGATCCTCCATTTTATAGTAACTCCAGTTTAGCCAACATTAACATTCCTCCATTTTATCATAATGATAACCCATCATTAATGATAACCAAAATACAATAGTGGCTGTTTTATTCTAACAGATATCTTAACAAAAAGATGCTGATGTATTTCCCCAGAATCTCAACAAGCTTCCCAAATTTGCGTGGGTGTAGCTTCATGATTTCCGTCCTATGAGTCTTCACCTCCTGAGTTTTCATGGGTGCAAATCCCCTCCATTGTAGCTTTGCACATACAAAGACCAAGCAGGTTTTGCAAAGATCCTCAATTTTATAATAACTCCAGTTTGGCCAATATTAACAAATGGGTATTTTTACTTTGGAGATTGATATATTCTTGATTAGTACGGATGTCAAAGGTTACAGGGAGAAGGCAGGAGAATGCGGTTGAGAGGGAAAAAAAAATCAGCCGTGATCGAATATCGGAGTAGACTCAATGGGCTGAATGGCCTAATTCAGTTCCTATGCCTTATGTTTTTCTCAATCCATTAGGTAGATATAACAAATCTGTGAGGTGTTGTGAATGCAGCATTCGGAGCAAATCACATATATGTGAGGTGCTGCCAATGCAAACATTAGCAAATAACCATGATGCACTCTGTGGATTGTACACACTGAGACCACAGTGCACTGATAGTAATTAAGTAAATGTTCATGGTTGCAGGGGTTACTTTGTCCAAGAAGGTGTTGAGCTTCTTGAGAACTGTTGGAGATACACGTTTCCCCAGGCATGTGTAAATTATTTCATCTCATTGCTCACTTGTGCCTGTAAATTGTTGAAAGCATTTGAAAAATAAGAATGTCCTGCTCTTTCACAATATTTATGTAGTTGACCTCATTAGGTTTATTGCCAATAGTGATATAATATTAACTGCGGGAATTGAGTCAATAATGGCCCTGCTGGCTGTCTGGCAGAGAATGCTGGAAACGGTCATTACCTGGAATTCATGGAGTGCACTTCTCCTTACTTATCAGCCCCGATCCAAACTTTTTCCAAATCTTGTTGAATGTACTTGAGGAATCACAAATGCAACGGACACCAAGCAAATTTGAGCAAATATCACATCTTCTGAGCTTGTGAGTCAAGAGAGTAGTATATTGTCATATGTCCCAGATAGAACAAAGACATTCTTATGCAGCAGCAGCAGCAGCACGATGGAATATGTAAACATAGTACATTGTAAACAATATAATAAATTATAGAAAACAAAAGTTCAGTGTGTGTATATATACACATACTCACAAATGCACACACACACACACACACACACACACACACACACACACACACACACACACACACACTCACACACACACACACACACACACACTTAACTGCTATCAGTGCACTGTGGTCTCAGTGTGTACAATCCACAGAGCACATCATGGTTATTTGCTAATGTTTGCATATACATGTGTATATATTCTATATTACTAAAAGTCTGATCTTGACCACTCCCTGTTGTTCTGTATATTGATTTTAGAAAAAACGCTGCCACTTACGGCTGAGAATTTTGACCATCTTACTCAGAGTCCCTCTCCGCTGCGCAGGACAAGAGGATTTTTCCCATTGATGAAAAATAAAAGAGTTAGTTATTATTTAATAAAAGGTTGAGATTCTCTCTCGTGAAGGCCACGCCCCTTCCGGAGGGACTATAAAACCCGGAAATGTTGAGTCCCTCAGTCAGTCTCTGCAAGATGGGGGAGCGAGAGGGCCACGTCTCTCAGTCTGAGCTGTGAATAATGCTGAACACATGTCTACTAAACTGTGAGTGGTTTTACTGACCTGTCAGTGCCCTTAATGCAGTTTGAAAATATAGTTTGGAAATGCTAAAGCTGTGTTGCCTTTGGTTTGGAAATGCTAAAGCTGTGTTGCCTTTGGTTTGGAATTGCTAAAGCTGTGTTGCCTTTGGTTTGGAAATGCTAAAGCTGTTTTGCCTAATTAAAGTTGCCTTGCCTAATTAAAGTTGCCTTGCCTAATTAAAGTTGCCTTGCCTAATTAAAGTTGCCTTGCTTAATTAAAGTTGCCTTGCCTAATTAAAGTTGCCTTGCCTAATTAAAGTTCCCTTGCCTTCTATATAATTAAAAGTCTAATCTTGACCACTTCCTGTTTGCGCTTTATATGATTTTAGAAAAAACGCTACCACACACATATGTACACACACAAACAAACAAACAATAATAATGCAATAATAACAAGAATAGTCTATATACTGTAGTTAAGGACTGATATGATGGAGCAAAGTTCATTGATGAAGCAGCTATCTATGGCTGGGTCAGGAACATTGTGCTGAGGTGCTCCTGCTCTAATATCCCAGGGCTGAACAACCATAGCCATCTATCTTTGTGCTAGATATCATTCCAACTAGTAGAATGTTTTCTTTTTGACTAACCAAGAAACTATCTATATCTGCCTTAAAAATATCCATTGACGTGGCCTCTACAGCTTTCTGTGGCAATGAATCCCACAGATTCACCACTCCCTGATAAAAAAAAATTCACCTGCTTTCACCTCATGTCCAGAATTTAACTTTTAACCCAATTTTGATCCGAGGGTTGAAGCTGAATAATCTTGAACTGAGCGGGTAATTGGTAAGGCAGTGATATTTGATAGTACTACTTCCATCTCATATTCTAAGAACAGGACAACCTTGTGTAATGTGAAATAACTAATAGAAACCAAGTACAGTAAAGTTGTGGAGGATGTGGGGTGGGGAAAGTGTTACTAAAATATGATTTTATCTATTGATCATGAGGGGAAATTAGCTCTGTTTTTATATATTTTTTAAATTTTTGTCTAATCACATTTTGAACTAACAAGGACGAATCTCAGGTTTAATAATGCAAATTAAGTAACAGGAATTCATCACCACATTTAAAATTCGGCTCACTCTTCATGGAAAATGAATTAATCATTTTGTTGTGTTTGTTGACCAGCGTTTGGTGTTGATAAATTCATTCTCCTTTACATTCTTTGCTCTCCCTCCATACTCACCATTAATGTAGGACTCGTCTCCTTATTGTTATTCATTGTTTCCTATTGCATCTGATTGAATTTGTATCCTTTTCCTGAGAGCTTTCCCTGTCCTTTAACCTCTACATATTGCTTAACTACTTCACTTTCATGCTTCTTTCAACCCATTAAATGATGTGCGCTCCATGTTCTGACTTCACACCCAGTCCTCTGAATTTATTAAAAGAACAGACCAAATAAAATAGCAATCCAGAATAAAACCTGAGCTTTATTTAAGAGCAAGACAATATATTATGCTGTATTTGTAATGTTCGTGTACATCCTAGTGGATCTTCAGGCCTCTTTCAAGAAACATATCTTGAAGGATAACCCTCCATCTGTTTAGAATGAAGAAAATCCAACCACACCTGGAGTTCCAAAATCCATATTAATTAAAAATGAACTATGAGACTTGTAAAATAGAGAAAAAAGCACAAAAAGTTGCAAATAATTATTTAGTTAATTAGTTAGATCATTTTACATATTTTGTCTAAGATCCAAACAAGACACTGCAGGTTCTGACAGTTAATCTTTGAGTAGATTTAGCTATTTAGGCAATGTTTCTAAATCTGACCAGATAGAGAGAGATAAATTACTAAGAGTAAATCAATTTTGTTATGAACATAAATCACACACTTCAGTGAATGAATGCAACTAATGCCGGAAACAGGGACGGTGTTTTGAATTTGTAATGTTTTTCCCTTGTTCAGTCATTGCCTTCTTTTAAATCAAGGTGCCTCAAAAATAATAGAAACTTTCTGACAGTTTTCCTGGAGTGATTACAAATATAATGGTGCAATACGGCAAACACGTTAAAAGGCTCTGTGTGTGCAGTCTGGCAGATGGTGCATTAATGCATTAACAGCAGCTTCTTGTGTTGAATATTAATGCTTCCATTTTGTGCAGAGGAGGACAGTGTTAGATGATTCTGTGCACAAATCCTGATGTGAAAAATAATCAGTGTTTAGTTTAGGGAAAGCCACAGGGAGGCCCAGCCAGGTGCATACCAGCCATTTATTTTGATTCATGAAAATCAATATTCTCATTTCCAGCTTATTTGTATTTATTACTTGTATTTTGAAATTACTTTACAGCAAATAGCTAATTAAATTCTTGTCAATCAGTCTTTTTCTATTGAATTTTCTGTTAATTCACACTTCTCAAATATTGATCAGATTATCTAATTTGCAGAAGATAAGACGGGCTACAGAAGCCCGGAATGAATCAAGATAATTGAAATCAGTTCGGCAAAAAATACCATTCTTTGACTATGGGAAAAAAAATCAATTTTGCACCATCACGTAAATATGGTATGTGTATATGTTTAACATACACATACATACTATCTGTTTTTATTTGCTAGATCCATATCTCTGTTGGGTCACATTTTATGTCCTAAATCTAAACAATATAAGAAAGATTACATATTGTCAGTCAGTACATTTTAATATATAATATTTTAGAAACTTAAAGAATGAATTGCAGAAGAAAGCTGACCTTTTACGCGTGATTATTACCGTGATAATAGAATGGACAAACAACATATGTTCTTGCAGGTGTTTAGGAAGGAATTGCATATCATAATAGATTCATTGCTTTTAAACTCCAAACATTGTGGTGCAGTAATTAAAACAGCTAACAAAGTGTCAGAGTATGTAATCAGAACAGTAAAGTACACATCTTGGAGGTATCCAGGGTTTACATTGTTAACAATGCTTTACAATGCCAGACAACATTGAAAACATGTTGCTCAAACCTGGTCACTGAAGTCATTCATTTCTTGATGGCAGACACTAATAAATGAGGGGGTAGGTTTCACTCTGCATTTAGTTGATGGAACAATGCTTCATGGAGTAGATAATATTATTCTGTCATTTCTTTGTGCATCCGATCAAATATGTAAGAATTTATTACTGCCTCTTAGCAACATGAAATGCTTGAGAACAATCACCAGATTTTCAACAGTAGCATTAGGACATCATTTAGCTTATTAATATATACCTCACTAAGTGGCAAAGTGGATCGCCTACCCCTTCATGAACTCTCCTAATATTCAAAAGGAAGAAAGACACAACATGCTGGAGTAACTCAGCAGGACAGGCAGCATCTCTGGATAGAAATCGGTGATGTTTTGAGTTGAGACCCTTCTTCAGACCAAATCAGGGGAGAGGGAGATGCAGAGATAAGGAAGTGTAAGGCGTGAACATGAGACAAAGGGGGTGGAGATCAAGTGAAATGTAGAATAGATCATTGTTAGCTAGGTGAACCGAACGACAAATCAAACAGAGATAAAATGTAAACAAAGACCGTCAGACTAGTCAGAGAACTGGGAATAATTGGGAAGGGGGGAGGGATGGAAAGAGAGAGAAGGGTTACTTGAAGTTAGAGAAGTCATTGTTCATACCGCTGGGGTGTAAGCTGCCCAAGCGAAATATGAGGTGTTGTTCCTCCAATTTGCGCTGGGCCTCACTCTGACAATGGAGGAGGCCCAGGACAGAAAGGCCAGCTTGGAAATGGGAGGGTGAGTTAATGTGTTTAGCATCCGGGAGATCAGGTCGGTGTATGTGGACTGAGCGGAGGGTTCACCCCTAATATTCATCCTAATATTCACCCTAATTTTCCTACAATGTGGTGGACAATATTATCTGATGTTGTAGGTTCTAGCACTCTTCTTTATGATCTCACCAAGACTCAGGTTGGAACCATAGATAAATCATCAATTTCCTATCCATGTACCCGTCTAACTGTCTCTTAAATGTTGGGATAGTCCCTGCCTCAACTACCTCCTCTGGCAGCTTGTTGCATACACCCACCACCTAATACAATTCTGAAGAGGTGTCTCAACCCAAATCGTCACCCATTCCTTCTCTCCAGAGATGCTGTGTGTCCCGCTGAGTTACTCCAGCATTTTGTGTCTGCTTTCGATTTAAACCAGTTCTTTCCTGCACTTATTAAAATTTAAATGACTGTTAAAAGCATCGGCATGTCGTGTGATCAAATAAAAAGACTTCCAAGAAGATATGGGACCTCGAACTATCAGAACTATTAAACAATGGGCAAGTGAGGTACAGTACTTGAGAACCTAAAGCAATTTGTTCTGAATGGTCCTCATGTCAAACGTGAACGATTGATGCTGCGAAATCCTTCTCGGTTAGTGCACGCCGCGTGATGATCAACTTTCCTGGAGGTGTGAATCCAATAAACTGAAATGTCTCATGACAGCAGTTCTTGGCCCGGAGTCTGAATAGTTTCCACCGCCTTGGCATAGAGATGGATTGCAAACTATTGCTTGAGATGGATGGGAGAAGAAAGGCATTCTCTCAGTTCCCCCTGTGTGTCGAGGAAGCGAATTTGACTTGTTTTTGTTTTGAAGGCATGCGACCGTGCAATTAAACGAAAGATATAATTTCTAAAATGAAGCATAATTGTCTGAATGGCACCGCGAGTCACATCGAACGCAATTCCGAGGCTATTTTAGGCGCCTACAGAAATCCGCATTGAGAGCAGTAGAATAGTTTTGGAGGCTTCAAATATGGTTTTTTTCCTCTATCTGGACGTGCTCAGAATGATTTAACATGGTGGGTGATCTAGTGATCTGCAAAGTTGTTCCTTCATTGTAGCTGGTGCACGATGATACATAGTCTAGTTGGGCTAAAGGTTGGATGAGATTTTCTTTTCCCCCGTGGGCATGTTTTACACAATAAAGAAAAAAAGCTTCCATCAGTGCCTCCTCTCCATTAAAAAGAGCAGGGACGGTGCGGCTTGCAATTGGTATTCAGCCACTGCCGCTTGATGTCACTCTCTGCTCTCCAAACCGGAGTAGGAGGAGAGTGATGATAATTAGGCTGGGCTGCATCACCTCTTCCCCGGATGGATGACTTCATTCTTCCGCCTGGGTTTCCTTTATGTTGGTGCTGGGGTCCCCGGTCCTCTCCAGAGCTCGGCAAGCACGCTCACACGGCAGGGTCTCCGCCAGCGCCGGCAGGGCAGTGACAAGAGCCCCGGCCACCGACTAAACCAGCCCAGGATTACCCGGAGCACGGTCGCCGCAGCCCCCTCTTTGGTCCCAGCAACCTGCACCCTCGCTCGGTTTTGCGGGAGATTTTCTTTCTTTCTTTCTTTTTTTTGTCTCTCCTCCTCCTCCCTCTCTCTCGCTTTCTCCTTGCCGCTTGATTTCCATTCTTTGGAGGCGCTATGTCGGAGATACTGCCCTACAGCGAAGAGAAGATGGCTCACTTTGGGGGCGAGAATGAAGTCAGCCAGCTCTCCTTCAGTTGCCGCCTGCAGGACACCAACACTTTCTTCGGCGGCTCCCAGGCCAAACGACCCCCTAAACTGGGGCAGATCGGCAGAGCCAAGCGAGGTAAAACGCGGGAGTATTCATTCATTCATTCATCCATTCACCCCAATCTCGGTGCGATTGGCGTGGGGTGGGGGGGTGAAATTGCTTTTAACCTTTTGACCGAATGGTACCCATGTTTTGCCCCAAGTTATTACGGTTAAAATTGTTCGCCTCTCCGGGGTCAGATGCACGGCGGAGATTGCCAGCATCCCACTCAGTATCTGTTTGGTCCTGGCTTCAGGTGGCGTTTGTTGATCAGTATTCGGTTCAATTCTAATCGGCAATAACAGCCTTCCGCGTTCTTTCACCCGTCCGTTAGTTCACCTATTTGTTCATGCGAATCTATTCATTTCACGACACCTTTTGCCTGGTTGGGATCATTTGGAGTATCATTTTCAACTGTCGCCTTCAGGTCCCGGTTCCTGGTTTGTGCAGGAGCCCCCCCTTTGATCGTCCGACATCGTCCCAATATTTGGCCACTTTAGTTGCAATTAGTTGTATTTCACAATGCCAAACTAACTTAATTAAAACAAATAAAGCGGCCCTCCAACATGTTTTCTCATTCTGTGAAATCGGGACCCTAGCGTCAGAAAAAAACAAATCCTGTTGCATTAGAATCTCGCATGATTCAGTAACAGAAATGTACACATTCTGCCGCCTTCAACATTCAGTTTGGACATTTAATTGTATTGTTAATCTCCTCTATTATTTAAATCCACCCCAAAGCACTTAACACGAAAGCCAAGAACCCCCTTTGACAATTAAAACATGGAATTTAACACAAGGTCCATTTGCGTCAAATTTCAGTCATTTCTTAACAGTATTCCAGGCAACGCCGCCGAGCAAGATATCTGCCGGAGGGAATTTATTTACGGTCTAAATACGTGCGACGTTTAGTAATATTTAGGGTCAGTAACTAGATTTGCCACAGGGTGGGTTTGGCTATTTCTGACTGGGATGGGAAGCTGGTGGAATATGGGATAACATGCATGCGCGCGTTTATTGCCTTTCTGATCCAGTATACTGAGCGAGTTTGGTGTTTTCCTCAATCTGACCGTATTGTGGGCTGCGTTGCAGACTCTAAATTGCTTGTAATTGATTTGCAGTTGTTATCGAAGACGACAGAATAGATGATGTTCTGAAGGGGAGGGGCGACAAAACCTCGTCTGGAGTGTAAGCTGAAAGGGCGCTACCCCTGACTCCCAAACTTTTGAAAGCACTTTTGGGCTGTGCATGCGTTTATGGATTGTGTAGAGAGATTTTGGGTCTTGCTGACGAATCTCCAATCCAAATAAATGCACACAAATTGAGGAGCTGTCAATATCAGCACCATTATCCAAGGCACACACAGATCAAGTAGCTGTCCATTTCAGAATTTCACTCCAAGCGAAACGCACAGAAATGGAGCGCCGAGGTCAACAACACACCGTCTTCTCTCAGCCGATGCACCGAGATTGGGGAGCTGTGCATTTCCGAATTTACCACAGACTTTACCACTAACACTCCCGTTAATCGGAGACAATGGCAGTCAGCAAAACAGACTCGATGGCGGAAGGAAGGAATGAAAGCACGAGGCAACGGGCGTAGAGGAAGGATTTGTTTTTGCATCAAAATATAAAATTAAAAAAAAATAATAATTCATCTTGTTGCATGAGCTTCCGGTCACAGTGCCAATATTGATGCCAACAGTCATTAACAGTTCGGCACGCTTCTTTCTAATGGAATTCTTCGTACTTGTATTTTTATATCTAAATCTTTGTAAAAAACAAATGCTAGTCTATGTATTGTATTGCATTAAAAAATGTTTGTATTTTTGGTAAGGATGTATTGACCGGGTTCATTGACTTGAAAGACTGGTTGACTTTGGTCTACCCTGAATCAGTATTGGAAAGAGACTTATTGAATGTTATTTATGAAACCTCTTAGTCTTTTACTTATTTCTTTAATTTATTTTTATTTGCACACATCAATGCTAAAAAATCTGTATTAAATATATATATAGTGAATAAGCATTGCTGATGGATTTGTGAAATTTAAAGGTTTATGAGGAATACTAATGCACTGTTTAAGAAGTTTAAAATAATGCGCTGTTAACATTGACTATTCTCTTTTTTGGACTCTTTTGAAGCTGTGTTTTTTTAATTTAATTTTGTAACCTTTTATGAAGCTTAATCTCGTTATCTGTGCATGTTTACATGATGCGTAATTTTAAATGAAGAAATCATTCCAAGATATATAAGAGCAAAAAAAATTGTAATGACATTCTAAGAATGAATCATTGTACATTTTATGACCATTTTCACTGTACTTGGTGAATGAATAAATGGTTGAAGGCTGTCGGGGCTAATGTTGATTTATTTTCTCATTCCGTCTGCGTTGCCTTTGAATGAAATGACCGAACAATCCATTATGGTCATATTCAGCGCTGGAGTATTCACCAGTCATGTTCAGACAATAACATATATTACAATCACATGCTCCTTAAATCTAAATTTCCCTGGAAAAGCGATCATTTATTTAAAATCGGGACCCGTTATCCAGCTGGTTTTAAAGTGACAACCCTGAACTGCTTACGGTTGTTCAAGTTTATATCAGATTTTTATCTCTTCATTATACGCGCCTTCAGCTCTAACCCGCCACTTCTTCCTCCAAGGGAAGAGTGGACAACCGCATTCAGTCGGGTTCCCAGCAATAACTAGCTGGCAATCGCTGAGAAAGGGCACGACTCCCTCAGTTTGAATCCCATTCACATTGGCGTTGAAAGATCGGCTCAGGTATCACAAGTGTACTCCAAACGCAAACAGACCATAGGGTCTGCATGGGTGAATTATGGGGGACCATTGCAGTCACTTCCTCTGTTCTCAAGGGTCTGTAGCTATTTTCTGATAAATTGGATTTTAGTACAAAAATACTTATCTAAGTTAATCCTAGCAACACTGAAGTGGCTGGGCGACAGCAATATAATTGGATAAGACATTGTTGCCGATGCTAAGGAATGGAGACACAATTAATTGGAGGGAGAGTGGAAATATGGTTTGACATGAATTCTGAAGTCGTTATCTCCTCTCTCTGAAGACCATCCAACATAAACTTGACGTGACTTTTATTTTATACCCCCAAACAATACAACAATGAGTGAGTGTTTGACAGTGATTCAATGGCATGGTGGGTGACATTGATCTTAAGATCGCGATTAATATTGAAAGGCAATTGAATTTTAAATTCTGTTAACGCAACTCTAATTATTTGACATGCAATACAATAATGGCGAGGTGGACTGTGCCTGCCCTGATCTGCTTATGGCTTTATTTGCATTCAAATGAAAAATTAAAAGAGGGAGGGGGAGAGTAACATTAGTTGTGTAAATGTGGTGCTATTTAGTTTAACTATTTAAGTTTAACAGTAGGTCCTATTTTGGCCCCATGAAGGGTAGAGGATTAAATTAATTTAAACAATTAAACAGCAGCGGTATCGAGTAGTCCGTCACTCCACACAAAACATGCGCTGGACAATTATTTAAACGCTCGCCCCTCAAGTGGGGATTTTTTTTTTGTTAGAAGCATGTCTGCCGTGGACCAAGCCTCACCCAAATGCCGTAATGATTATCATGATTTAATCCCAACACCGCTTCCAGAGGTGAAAACCGAAGAAAAATGGGACGGGGGGGGGGGGAGGTAGACGAGGGAGATTGGGAGAACGGTGCCTGAGAAATTCTACCACATAAAGTGCAGCTCCTACAATCTGCTTTTTGTATTTATGTGCAAGATAGATTCACGTTAAGGCATTTTCCATTTTACAAGCGCAAGAGCTTCTGAACGACACTGAAAGAAAGGTAAAGCAGAATTTAATGCCCCAATTCTTCGGATATTTTAATGTTTTGATTCTAAAGAAATCGATCGTAATGGGCATGGCAGTAATTTAGGAATAATTTCCCTTAAGCTTATTGAAAGGCAATAATATTTGAGGGTCACGAACAACGTCCTGTCTATCCTCAAGAGGACCGTAGGTCCATAATCAACATCCGTTTCTCATCTGTATCTTAAATTGAGTTCATCCGTGTGTATTAATTTGCGTGTTAGAGATAGCGTTCATAAATAAAAGCAGAATGAATACGATTAACGTTCGCGTTTGATTGTAGAAAACTGTTTTCAAAATGCTAGCATCAAGTCTCGATAATTTAAGTATTAATGATGCGGCAATAGAAATAATATATACATTATTGTCTAGATTGTTTTATACATACACGATCCACTGGAATGCACACGGGATTACAACAACGGACACTAATAAATGTTTGTCGGTAGACTTTCATAATCTTTTCAGCTGTCGTCCCAAACAATTTCAGTATTATCAGAGATAGAGCTGGATAAGGAATTTTGCTACTGTAAAGTATAATTTATTCTAAACTTTTAAAGATGGGGGAGTAGAACAACAATAAACTATTCTATTTATCAAGTTCACTTTGTAACTCAAACTTCTCTAGACTTTCTCATTAACTTGAAAAGCATCTGTCTCCCATTCATGTAAATGGCTTTAACCTATTGACTTGGGTTAATGGGCCAACAGGTTAAACCTATTTAACCATTGTGGCCTAATCTCAACCTATTGACTTGATTTTCCCTGAATTAATTTTTAGCTTGTTTAATTCTGAATGTTACTCTGCAAACAAAATCGGGAGATAAGAAACTTTCCTGTCTAGTTTGTCAATGCCATCAGAATGTGAACCATTTAAATTGGATTATTCCTTAACCTCGACATCTCCAGGCAATATAACTCAAATTTGCATAATCTCTCATCATAGCCACACACTGATAGTATTTAATACTGAGTGCATCACTGTGAATTTCACCAATTCAGCACTTCTTTTCTGAATTTAAGTCTGCCCAAAGCCAATCCATCACACCATTCTGATCTGAGAAATTGCTCCACTTAACGAGGTGGCATGAGTTTGCTTTTATATTCTCCATGTTTTGGACTGGCTACCAATAAACCCTGCGTAGGAAGGAACTGCAGGTGCTGGTTTAAACCAGAGATAGACACAAAAAGCAGGAGTAACTCAGTGGGAAAGGCAGCATCTCTGGATGGAAGGAATGGGTGATGTTTTGGGTCAAAACCATTCTCCAGACTGAATAAACCATTCTGCTGTCTCCTTTCCTCACATAGATGCCAGGTTTTCTTTATGCTTCTCAAGGTATGGTTATACTAAAGTATGATTATTTCAAGACAAATATAATAACTTTCCTCTAACCTGGCTAGCCCATTCCCCTAGGAATCAACCACACAAGAGAACCAATCAGCCTGATGCTTTAACACCAGGATTGATTAGGTCTTTCTTAGGTTGCCAACAGACAGGTGAGTTTAATGCTGTGAGTGTGGGTATTCAACAGGAATTTGATACAGTATAATTAAAAATGATTTACACAGTAATGTTGCAGCCAACAGTGACTTATTTCCTGTATGTCTCCGCTTTAGGATAGTTTGTGGGATTGTTAAACAGTTTATCAACCATTGAAATAAATAATTAAATTTAAGTTAATATCGCACATGGAGGACTTTTAGTTCACTTGCTGGTGGTAAATATGGAAGAATGTATAACGTATCAAAGTGAGATATTGCAGCATCATATTTTGAAGAATGCTTGGTAACTTTTTCCGTGGCAGCCAGTATGATACCAACAGTACACCAGCACAGCATTTACACACCGTTCTGTGATAGTGTTTCAATCTCCTGTTAGCTTTGACAGCATAACAAGTTGGTATATTCATGCCATCTGGATATGAAAGAGGGCAGTTCTGGCATTTAATTGGTGTGCTAAGAAATAAATATGTCAGAGAGCTCTAGTGGCATAGTTAATGAATATTAGTGACACCGTCAAGAAAAGTATCAGACAAGGATACTTGTTGGGAATAACTTGTTGGGAGTTAGTAGCTGGGAATGAGTGAAACAAGAAACTTGTAAAGGTCTGAAAGAAGAAGGAGAGTTTGTTGATGAATGGCGGGGGAAGGTGAGAAAACAATTTTGCAGTATTTTTCACTGTTTACATTTTCATGATTTTTATTATGGTTTTAACTTTTTGCTGGAAGCCATGCCATTAGATCCTTTGCTTTTGTTGCTCCTCCATGTTCTTGAACATGAGGCAAAGCAAGTTGCTATATTTAATTGAAAGTCAGTTTTAAGGAAGCTGGCAATCTATCACAAGCAACATAGCATTACTGCAGAATGAATTGGAATTAGCAGGTTAGGTTAGAAGCTCAATCGCTATCACCACCGATGACTAAGTGTCCTTGAATTGACACTGCACATGTGGCTAACATCTGTGTGTGGGCTATCATTGCAATCTTGAAATGCATTAGGTCATGTGCTGGAAGCTAACATCAGGCTGGAAGCTTGTAGCGAAAGGTAACATGAAGATTGAAACCTCGTGTTAAGAACATAATCTTCTTTCTTTTAAAAGGCTCAGTCTTTGAATTGTTTCACTAAATGAGATTGAAGTTCTTGAAAATGAGTTGTTATATCATCTGCCTGGTCAGACATTTGGGTCACTTTTTCTATTGTTGGCCTCCAACTGAGTGCCTTCATTTTATTGTATTGTGTGTGAGCCTGAGACATATCATTAACATGTGTGAGATAATTCTCCATGGTATTTTACTCTTTTTAAGGATGGTGTATTCGTAAATATATCAGTTCAATCATGCTGCATTAATGGTCAAATTGACTCATTTTTGCGTTGTAACTTGCCCAGTCACTTATTCTCCAGCAGTTATTTCCTTCGTATTAGAAAGTGAATTAAATAGAATTACATGAAATTGAAACGGGCTCATCATGTCCCTATTGATAAATAGTCCAGTCTGATCTCTCTCTACTCTTCTTGATCCCACATAATCTGCTATGATGTAATTTTTTTCTTGCATTTAGCAAGGCCCTCTCTATTATTTTCATGAAATATTGACCAGGATTGTACGAAGCATTCCAAGTGCAGTATGATCAATGGTCAAATCAAACTTTAATTTTATTTCTCGTTTATCAATGCCATCCATTTTGCTTTCTTAAAATGATTTTAATCTGCATCACTAGTTTTAGAGCATTGCGTGTAAGCCAAGATTCCTTGGCACCTGCACTCCATTTATATTAATTTCTGAGTAGTATATGATATTCCTACTCTTCTTACTAAAATGGAATATTTCACCGTTATAATGACAATTTAAAAAAAAAAACCATATAACACTGGAAACATACATCAGGCAAGGCAGCATCTGCAGAAAGAAAAATCTTGTGTTGGAACAGGGGAAAGGTCTCGGATTTGGGTCATTGACTTGGTTTCTCTTTCCGCAGATGCTGCCTGGCCTGCTGAGTGTTTCTGGCATTTCACGTGTTTCCCTCACACTTTCCTTCCAAATTCGTTTGGCATTCTGCAAGTTTATTGATTTTCTTTTGTAATTTGTTGCAATCCTCCATAATATGTATGTTCACACGGTCCCAATTCAACAATTTTTTCAAATAGTTTTTTGACTCCAGTCTAAGTTCCCAATGTCTAAGATGACCAATAAAGGTCCTAGAAGGGGCGGCACAATGGCACAGCGGTAGAGCTACTGCCTTACAGTGCCAGATACCTGGGTTCAATCCTAAGGTGGGTGCTTGTCTATATTTTTTTGTTTAGTTTAGAGATACAGTGTTGAAACAGACTCTTCGGCACCGACCAGCGATCCATGCACATTAATACTGCCTCACACACACTAGGGACAATTTTACATTCATACCAAGCCAATTAACCTACAAACCTGTACATTCGCCCCGTGCCCTGTGTTGGTGGTCTCCATGACCTTCAGTTTCCTTCCACACTCCAAAGATGTACAGGTTTCTAGGTTACTTGGCTTGGTATGAATGTAACATTGTCCCTAGTGTATGTGAGGTAGTATTAATGTATGTGGATCACTGGTCAGTGCCGAAGAGCCTGTTTCCACGCTGTATCACTAAACTAAACTAAACTAAAAAATGAATCTGATTGAAATCCACTTCTTACGTTCAGTTCCCCTTTATCCGACATCTCTGAATTCTACCTTGCTACTGGTATAACAGTTAACAAGTTACAGATTCTGGTATGTGTCCAATGGGTCCTGGTCCACATGGTTGTCATTGGTTAATCCGCCCTGGTCCTCTTGAACACTTGTATCATGAAGCATTCGATTTTTCTTAGCTTCAGGTGAACTCTCCAGACATAGGAAAATGGGCTGCATGCTTGCAGAGAAAGATGTACATCTTACAAACAGAATCACTGAAGTGTTTACCTGCTTTGTGCCTACATGCTTTTTCTTATATTGGTGGAGTTCAATAATCCCCAACAGCTGGAATTCAGAGCTGCATAGATGCTTGCCACAAATTCATGAGGATTACTGAACAGTAGGCATGTGTCATAACCAAATATTATGCCGACAGGTGCTTAAATATCGTTCTGACCCAGTTTTTGTTTTGAGTGTCTGAATTTATTTCATGCACAAAATGGCTATGAGCGTTGAATATAACATTTCAGTTTAAGGAATAATTTAATGCACCGCGCTTCTCTTGAAGATTAATGGTGCTGTGGAAAGACATGGAAGGAGAATGAAGTTTCTTATAGAAACGTACAAAATTCTTAACGGGTTGGACAGGCTGGATGCAGGAAGGTTATTCCCGATGTTGGGGGAAGTCCAGAACAAGGGGTCACGTCTAAGGATAAGGGGGAAATCTTTTAGGACCGAGATGAGAAAAACATTTTTCACGCAGAGCGGTGAATCCCTGGAATTCTTTGCCACAGAAGGTAGTTGAGGCCAGTTAATTGGCTATATTTAAGAGGGAGTTAGATGTGGCCCTTGTGACTAAGGGGATCAGGGGGTATGGAGAGAAGGCAGGTACAGGATACTGAGTTGGATGATCAGCCGTGATCATATTGAATGGCGGTGCAGGTTTGAATGGCCTACTCCTGCACCTATTTTCTATGTTTCTATGACAAACAACAGTCTGAGTGTCCAGTCTGAGGATCAAGTGTAAAAACATTCATTGAAAGAGCGGTCAGGGAGTCAGTCACGGAATATATTTGATCCACTTCAAAGTCCTTAATTCTAAGAATTAATTATTTATATGGAGTTAGGAGTTATAAGGGGTTAGGAGGGAAAGATAGATCAGCCATGATACAATGGCAGAGTGGACTTGATGGGCTGAATGGCCTAATTCTATTCCCATCTCTTATGGTCTTATGATCTATGACTAATGACAAAAGTGATGCAGCATTATGAGACCCGGTTGGTTGACCCATTACTGAACCATCTTCAATACATCTCTCTGATCTCTTACTTACAAGTTATTTTCTTTTCAGGTGTGTATATATATGATTCACTTCTCAAGGCTACTGTTGAATCGGTCACCATCCCGCCTGCAGGCTTTGCCCATGCCAACTGATAGCTACTCAAAGCCTTCAGGATTCAGATGGCAAATGGCTATGAAAACTTGTGGCAGTGAAGCATTTTCAGCAAAAAGCTCCAACTCTTCCTCTTGATCATCCATCCCTCCCCGACACATCATGGACCTTACCACTGATCCGAACCTTAACTGGATCAGCCATGTCAACACAAGGCAACATGAGCAGAGAAGGGATTATGTACTTTGTCATCATTGACTCTTCTGATTGTGTGCTAAATATTATGGAGTCAAGGAAGAGATATAATGACCCAGAGTAGTTTTAATAGCTTAAATTAGATTAATATTAAAATGTGTGATTTGATTCACACATAATAATAACAACTAAAGTGTTAAAGAAGGAACTGCAGATACTGGAGAATCGAGGGTTACACATAAAAAGCTGGAGAAACTCAGCGGGTGCAGCAGCATCTAAGGAGCGAAGGAGATAGGCGACGTTTCGGGTCGAGACCCTTTTTCAGACTGGTCAGGCTGACCAGTCTGAAGAAGGGTCTCGAACCCAAACGTCGCCTATCTCCTTCGCTCCTTAGATGCTGCTGCACCCGCTGAGTTTCTCCAGCTTTTTTTGTGTAACCCCCAATAACAACTAAAGCTTTGGATATTTAGTAAATGTTTAGCCATTGGCCTACTAGATTCAGGGAAGGAAGGACATCTCTTGGCTTGAGAGCTGAATCAGCTGAGGTCACCACAGTCCATCCATGAGACTTGGCCCTACATAAGTAGTATGTTTCAGGAAGTCACGTTCCCCTTAGCTAACGACGTGCTAATAGTGAGGGAAGGGGTTACCAGGCAAGCACAAAGCAAATAATGCAAATCTCTACTGAATATTCAGCTCTGAATACTGCAGAGAGTGTTTTCCCCTGAGATACCAAAAGCATGGAACCATGAATGGTTCAGGTTTACATGAGTGACCATGTTGGGAGTAAGGTAAGGGTTGTAGAAGGATAAACAAGTCAGGATATCTAGTGTGATAGGAGATTTAATAGTTGGGGGATAGGTAATGGTGAATGTTTCCATGGACACTAAAGTGATTCCAACACGTTATCTCCCATAATGTCACTGAGTGGGCTAAAAGCAGCAAGCAAGCAGAGAGTGAACTGTTAGAGTCAAAATCCATATTAATGCCAGATGCTTGATATGGGCTGAAAGGAGAATGAAGTTTAGTAGCCAGGTTAGGTTGCTGGGAAAATAAGATCTCAGAATTAGGCATCTCCATGTGCTTGTACTACTGAAATAGATGGTATTGGAGACAGTGAAGATATTTATCAAAGTTTACAGTGGGATCTTGAACAGCTGGGCAAGTGGACTGAGGAATGACAAAATGAGTTTAATGGAGATAAGTGTGAGGTGTTTCATTTTGGGAAGTCTAACCAGGGCAGGATCTTCAGAATGAATGGTTGGGGCTGAGGAAGTGTTATAGAGTAGTGCGATCTAGGTCTACATATCAATTGTTCTTTAAAATTGGCATCGCAGATAGTTTAGTTCATTTTATTGTTACATATACCGAGGTGCAGTGAAGCGCTTATGTTGCGTGATATCCAGTCAAAGAAAAGCCTATATATGATAATAATCGAGCTACCCACAGTGTGTGGACAACGGATAAAGAGTATATTATTTAGTGCAAGATACAGTCTGATTAAGGCCAATTAAAGATAATTCAAAGATCTCCAACGAGGTAGATAGTAGTTCAGGACCGCACTGCAGCCGATGAGAGGACTGTTCAGTTGCTTGATAATAGCAGGGAAGAAACTGTCCCTGAATCTGGAGGTGTAACATTCTGCACCTCTTGCCTGATGGGAGAGGGGAGAAGAGGGAGTGACCAGGGTGAGACTGGTCCTTGATTATACTGGTGGCCCGATCAACTGATCAACAGGGAATGTGATCATGCTAGCTCTCCGCTATACAGTTCACTGGACAATAAGAACACGTAGATTAGGCTGTTGTTCAGCGACTACATTCGTATTTACATCATCATCTCCGACGGATACTTTATCGGACTTCAACGGGTGTACAGGAGAGAGCATACAGATTGGTTCATCATGGTTGGGTTGGTAGCTGGAATAGGCAGGGATTAAGGAGGTTTCAGAGAGTAGTAGACACTACTGGGTCCAACACAGGTATTGACCTCCCTGCCTTCGAAGGGATCTATAACCATATAACAATTACAGCACGGAAACAGGCCCTCTCGGCCCTACCAGTCCGTGCCGACCATTTATTTTCCCCTAGTCCCATCTACCTGCACTCAGGCCATACCCCTCCATTCCCTTCCCGTCCATATACCCATCCACTTTACTTTTAAATGTTAAAATTGATCCTGCCTCCACCACTTTTGCTGGAAGCTCATTCCACACAGCCACTACTCTCTGAGTAAAGAAGTTCCCCCTCATGTTACCCCTAAACTTCTGTCCCTTAATTCTCATGTCATGCCCTCTTGTTTGAATCTTCCCTACCCTCAATGGGAAACGCTTATCCATGTCAACTCTGTCTATCCCTTTCATCATTTTAAAGACCTCAATCTAGTCTCCCCTTAAACTTCTGCGCTCCAAAGAATAAAGGCCTAACTTGTTCAACCTTTCTCTGTAACTTAGTTGCTGGAACCCAGGTAACATTCTAGTAAATCGCCTCTGTACTCTCTCTATTTTGTTGACATCCTTCCTATAATTAGGCAACCAAAATTGTACACCATGCTCCAGAATTGGTCTTACCAATGCTTTGTACAATTCTAACATTAGTTCCCCACTCCTATATTCAATGCTCTGATTTATAAAGGCCAGCACACCAAAAGCTTTCTTTACCACCCTATCTACATGCGATTCCACCTTCAGGGAACTATGCACAGTTATTCCTAGATCCCTCTGTTCCACAGCATTCCTCAATTCCTACCATTTACCATGTACGTCCTATTTTGATTTGTCCTGCCAAGATGTAGCACTTCACACTTATCAGCATTAAACTCCATCTGCCATCTTTCAGCCCACTTTTCCAAATGGCCCAAATTTCTCTGTAGACTTTGAAAATCTACTTCATTATCCACAACACCATCTTAGTATCATCTGCATACTTACTTATCCAATTTTCCACCCCATCATCCAGATCATTGATGTACATGACAAACAACAGTGGACCCAACAGAGATCCCTGAGGCACCCCACTGGTCACCGGCTTCCAACCTGACAAACAGCCATCCACCATTACTCTCTGGCATCTTCCATTCAGCCACTGTTGAATCCATCTTGCTACTCCACCATTAACACCCAAAGATTGAACCTTCTTAACCAACCTTCCATGGGGAACCTTGTCAAAGGCCTTACTGAAATCCATATAGACCACATCTACTGCTTTACCCTCATCAATTTCCCTAGTAACCTCTTCAAAAAATTCAAGAAAGTTTGTCAAACATGACCTTCCAGGCACAAATCCATGTTGACTGTTCCTGATCAGACCCTGTTTATCCAGATGCTTATATATATTAACTCTAAGTGTCCTTTCTATTAATTTGCCCACCACTGACGTCAAACTAACCGGTCTATAATTGCTAGGTTTATCCTTTGAACCCTTTTTAAACAATGGAACAACATGCGCAGTACGCAAATCCTCCGGCACTATTCCCGTTTCTAATGACATTTGAAATATTTCTGTCATAGCTCCTGCTATTTCTACACTAACTTCCCTCGATGTCCTAGGGAATATCCTGTCAGGACCTGGAGACTTATCCACTTTTATATTTTTCAAAAGTGTCAGTACTTCCTCCTCTTTGAATCTCATAGTTTCCATAGCTACTCTTTTTTTCCCCTTACCTCAGAGAATTCAATATCCTTCTCCTTGGTGAATACCGAAGAAAATAAATTGTTCAATATCTCCCCATCTCTTTTGGCTCTGCAGATAGCTGTCCATTCTGGCTCTCTAATGGTCAATTTTATCCCTCGTTATCCTTTTGCTATTAATATAGCTGTAGAAACCCTTTGGATTTACTTTCACCTTTCTTGCCAAAGCAACCTCATATCTTCTTTTAGCCTTTCTAATTTCTTTCTTAAGATTCTTTTTACATTCTTTATACTTCTCTAGCACCTCATTTACTCCATGCCCCCTATAATTATTGTAGATATCTCTTTTTTTGAAACAAGTGTCCAATTTCCCTTGAAAACCATGGCTCTTTCCAATTTTTGCTATTTCCTTTCAACCGAACAGGGACATAAAGATTCTGTACTCTTACAATTTCCCCTTTAAATGTCCTCCATTTCTCTTCTACATCCTTCCCATTAAAAAATAAAGTCCCAATTCACTCCTTTTAAATCCTTATGCATTCCCTCAAAGTTAGCCTTTCTCCAATCAAAAATCTCAACCCTAGGTCTCTGACTCTCTCCATAATTATATTGAAACTAATGGTATTGTGATCATTGGTCCCGAAGTGGTCACCAACGCATAGCTCCGTCACCTGATCTGCCTCATTTCCTAACAGGAGGTCCAGCACTGCCCCTTCTCTGGTCAATACCTCTGTGTTGCTGCAAAAAACTATCCTGCACACATTTTACAAACTCCAAACCATCCAGCCCATTTACAGAATGTGTTTCCCAGTCTATTTTTGGAAAATTGACATTTCCACAATCACTACCTTGTGCTTACTACTAATATCTGCTATCTCCTATATATTTGCTCTTCCAATTCTCGCTCCCTATTTGGCGGTCTATAATACACCCCTAAAAGTGTTGCTACACCTTTCCCACTTCTCAGTTCCACCCAAATAGCCTCCCTAGACGAGCCTCTCTAATCTATCCTGCCAAAGCACTGCTGTAATATCTTCTCTGACATCTATAGTAGGCTCTGCCCCAAAAAGGCACTCGATATTACCAAAGACCCACATCACCCTGGCCACGTCTCACTTCTCTTCTACCATTAGGAAGAAGGTACGCAACCGTTTCAGGTTGAGCATTCTCTGAGCATTGTGTTCAAGAACATCTTCACAGGCTTTGCTATACTGCAGATCACTAACCACTACCTCAGCGATTACACTCTTCCATGGTCTGTGCTTTTGAGTACACTGCAGACTTTGGTTTTGTACTATAATGGTTACCTAGAATTAGCATTATTAACATTGTATTATTGATTATTATACATTTGTTTGTATGTTGTCATATTAATTGGCCTGTGGAGCTGCAACAAGTATGAATGTCATTGTTCCACTGCCAGTAAATACAACAAGTAAACACTCTGGAGTCTTGGCTCTTAGTTCTCTTGAGTTCCCTGGGTGATGAAAATGATAGTGTGTGAAGGAGTAGAAGAGGTGAGTGTATGACATTGGGTTGATGATATAAGTTAGAACCCGGATTAATATAGAACAATCAGAGGGTGAGAGATAAAGTAAATTGGATGAGTATACGGAGATTGAGATTTAAATGACAGTCTAGATGAAAAGGAATCTTAGGTTCATCTATAAACTAAATGGGCAGCATGAGAAAGGGTGGGATCAATTAAAACTAAAAATAGTCTACATACAGAAGCAGATAGCACTCTGGAGGCACTTAATGCGTTATTTGTATGTGCCTTTGCCAGGGAAGAGGATGTTGTCCAAGTCATTGTAAGAGATTGCTGTGATGTTGTATTTGTTAAAAAATAAATACATAGAGAGGTTACTGGGAAAGCTACATGGATTAGGATGCATCCCATAAGCCACTAGATTTATTTTCATATTCTCACATAACATAGGGTGAGGCCATAGTGTCCACTGATGTTGGCTTTCAGAGTCATTTCACTTCCTCACCTTTTCCCTATAATCTATTATATCTCAAACCATGTTAGACCATAAGACATAAGAGCAGAATTAGGCCATTCAGCCTATCGAGTCTACTCTACCATTCAATCAATGAATGCTGATTTTTTTTTTCTTCACAACCCTATTCTCCTGCCTATTCCCTGTAACCTTTGATGCTCTTCCTAATCAATAAACTATCAGTCTCCGCCATACAAGTACCCAATGTCATGGCCTCCACAACCACCTGTGTCAATAAATTCCACATCTTTCTAAATTCCAGCGAGTACAGACCCAAAACCTTAAAATGCTCTTCAAACATTAACCCAATCATCCCTGGGATCACTCTCATAAACCTCCTCTGGATCCTATCCAAAGCCAGCGCATCCTTCCTCAGATATGGGGCCAAAACTACTCACAATATTTTAAATGTGGCCTCACCAGCACCTGATAGAAGCCTCAGCACTACACCCCTGCTTTTATATTCTAGTCCCCTCAAAATGAATGCTAACATTAAATTGGTCTTCCTTACCACTGATAACCCCCCCAATAACGTTTTTGGGAATTCACCACCAGCATTCCCAAGTCCCTGTGCACCTCCGATTTCTGAATCCTCTCTCTATTGAGAAAGAAATCTATGCCTTTACTCCTTCTACCATAGTGCATGATTGTACACTTGGCTACACTCTATTCCATTCGCCACTGCTTTGTCTACTCTCCCAACCTGTCCAAGTCCTTCTGCAGACTCCCTGCTTCCTCAACACTACCTGCCCCTCCACCAATCTTCGTATCATTTGAAAAGGCATCAAATCACTCATCCAGATCATTA
This sequence comes from Raja brachyura, assembly GCA_963514005.1. The sequence goes on along the minus strand of OY740794.1, from coordinate 11,130,541 downwards.
ACATGTAACGTGGAAAGTAGCGGAGACAAATGCCGACCTCTGCGGATGTTCCACCCAACCTCCCACTTGTTGACAGGAAGAGCTTTCAAACTCCACTGCATGGTGGGACAGGACTAAGCCTGGCTCGTTGGAGGTGTGCTACAGCAATTATAGCATTGTGCCACTATGTCTTCCCAGGTTCACATAAGCTGCATCCTTGGTTGCTTCGGGAAGTAAGGTTAGAAATTGCCGAGGAACGGTTCACTAGATTCTGGGGATGATGCCGGAGGAATGAAAAGTTCCAAAGGACTTATCTGCATCCCAAAGATGGTGTGAAGATAAACCCAATCACAGCTTTTCAATCTAACTTTGAAGCAGAGGATCCGACTAGAAACTATAAACATGGAAAAAAAAGAATGGTTTTCTGGTAACACATGGATTAAAACGGGGATATCAGCATGGATCTCATACTAAAGTAAATCAATTGGGTTGTTTGATGAAGTAACAGAGAGGGTGGATGTTGGTAAACAAGTTGTTGTAAAGCTATTGGATATTTGATCAAGATCTGCACAATAGGCTTTCCTTTGTGGAATAAAGCATAATGAGACCAATGAAACAAAAATTAGGACGAGGAAGTACAGTAATTATTGATGAACAGTTGCAAATTGGATTAAGACTACAGCTGGACTAAATATTAGCACTAGGATTGCTGCTTAACGATATGTATTAATGTACGTGGATGTACCTGAGACAATTTCAAAGCCTGTCAATAACACAAAACATTGAACTGTGGTAAAATGAGGGCGATAATGATAAATTTCAACAGAACATAAAGCAATCTGCGAGGTGAACAAAGTAACCGATGGAATTTAATGCAGAAAATTGCAAAGTGATGTATTTGGTTTTAAGGAGGAGGAGGAGAGGCAGTATGATAAAGATAGATTTCTAACATGGGTGCAGGAATAGGGAACACTATGAGTTTTTGCGAAAAAACATACTTAAAAATTATTATGAAAGCATATGAGATCCTTAATTTATGAACAGAAGCACCAAGCATAAAATATGTCATTGAATTTTGTGTAGCAACTATTTGGCCACCATTGGAGAACCACTGAATTCTGGGCATTATATTTTAATGTGAAGGCCTTAAAGGAGATGCCATATGGATTTAATACAGTAAATCCAGGGTTGGGGGTCTGCAGTCATTTGGGCAGATTCAAAGGTATGTCAGAAGAAAGGTCTCAACCCGAAACGTCACCATTCCTTCTATCCAGAGGTGCTGCCTGTCCCGCTGAGTTACTCCAGCTTTTTGTGTCTATCTTTGGTCTAAACCAGCATCAGCAGTTCCTTCCTACACAAAAGTAAGAATTGTTCCCCCTAAGAACAGGATGAGTTAGGAGATTTGAGAAAGAAGTTCATGATCAGGAAGGATCTTAGTGCGGTAAGCAAAGATGATTGTTCCCATTGGTATAATAGTTACAAAGTGGTAGGCACAGGTTTAACATGATTGGCAAAATAACCATAGGAGATAGAAGCAGTATTCATTTCACACTGTGAGTAATTATCAACTGAAGGCACCATTTGAATGGTTGATGCAAGAAGAATCAATTATGGGTTTCAGATAGATATTTGACAGGAACAAATGGAGGACGATGGGAAAGGATTAGGTAACGGAACTAATTGGAGAAAATAGATGGGAGTTGCTCATGGACGAGAATCATGGGCTTTGATTATTGGAAAATAAGGAGAAGAATTCAAAATCAAAGTGTTGGTCAATTGAAAGGCAGCGATGGCTAGCAACATGGGGGTGGGTCATGGGTGAATTTAAGTTAACACGCGGCAAACAAAGGGAGATAAGTCGTAGTGATTGAGTGATACAGCATGGAAACAGGTCTTTTGGTCTGACTTGCCCACACTGGCCAACGTCCCAGCCTCACTAGTCCCACCTGCTCTCGTTTGATCCATATCCCTCCAAACCTGTCCAATCCATGTATGTCTAATTGCTTCTTAAACATTGGGAATGTTCCCAGCCTCAACTACCTCCGCTGGCAGCAGGTTCCATGCACCCACCCCCCTCTGTGTGAAAAAACGTTTTGGATGATTTTGAGTTGACAAAGAGTAGATTCTGATGGAGCAACAAGAGGTGCATTAGAAAAGTCAAATCTGGAATTATGAAAGGATTGGTGAGGATTACCGCAGAAGATGGTGTGAAGAAAACTCAACATGCTCCGATCACCCTCAACATGCTAGTGGACAGTGAGGGCTTTTCTCACAAGTGAATGGATATCTTAGACACAGACGAGGAAGACGGAGAGGAAGGATGATAGCTGACCTATTGCCAAAGTCACAGGCCCAGTCCCACGATGAAGTCAGTGTTGAAAGACCGAAAGGTTTCACATTGAAAATATATTCAGAACTACGTTGTAGATCTCAGCGTGGGTAGTTATTACAGGCATTGCACATACCCACATTGCAAAACAAAATTAATAAAATCACCAATTTCCAGGCTGCAACTTGACAGCTGAACTTTACAAGGGAAAACTGTAGAATTATCAAAAGATATTAAAAATAAAAAATATGATTTGGAAATGAAGATTATGTAATTTAAAAAGTATTCTTTGAATGTATTAGCCACAATTTTTAGCAGCAATTGCAAGGTCAATATTAATGATATACATAAATCATAAAATAACAGAAAATAAATCTGTTCCTCGTTAAACAAAGAAAAGTTAGATTTAGGATAACAATAACTGAAATGGCCGAAGCAGATTTGTGAAACACTACTAGAAAACGTCAGTAAATGAAGACTAAATGTCTTTCTTTGCAGCCTATGAATCCGATCGTTAGATTGTTTGTTTTGATATCCTCTTAGTATTTTTAGCAGATTTGTAAAAATCTGCATTATTATAGAAAAACTGCACTGACTGTAATTGTTTTAATTTTGGTAAAGGTACTTTGAGTGCTTCAAGTATTCAGACAGAATATTACCTTCCAAAATTAATAACAGTTATAATGAAGAATTAAGATCATTTGTGAAACAGATTTAGATTTTCATCTTTTCACATTTAAAAAAAAAATCTTAATTTCACGTTTAAAAAAAATGTTAATTCCTTTGACCAGTCTGAAAAAGGGTCTCGACCTGAAACATTGCCTATTCCTTCTCTCCATAGATGCTGCCTCGCCCGCTGAGTTTCTCCAGCATTTTTTTGTCTACCTTTAATTCCTTTGTTATCACTTGGCACATTTAGTTCTGAGATTTCTCCTTAGGTGTTGACTACTCGACTGAAGTGGATCACATTGTGAAAACTGAGCACTTCCTTTTCACCACAATTAATTAACTGTGCCAATGCTTTGCTTAGCATTCTGTTTTTTCAAAGACTCACTTCATCAGTAGCTTGAATAATAAAAACAGCTTTCAATTTTTATCAGACGAGTTTGATCATGTCATTGTTTTCCAGTTGTGAGCGGATAAATAGACTCAAGTTCCTTTTGCCTGTAAGTGAACCCATTACCCACCTTTCAAAAGCCAGGAACGGCTATGGGAGGTGGGTGGAGAAGTTAATGAATGGGGAGCTGCAGGGTTATAGGGGGAAGGGGGGAAATTCGTAGTTAGGGCTGGGAAAAGGGAGCCCTTTCCCAGAGTGAAATTCTAGGGTGGGTTGGAAGTGAGAGACAAAGCTGCAAAGGGAAAGAAGGAAATACTAAGCAGGTGTTAGGAAATGCAACTGCGAAAGAGATAATGCTAACAGAAATGTTGTGCCATATAATACAATTTCTTGTCTTAAGACCATACTGAAAGCATAACGGCAAGTTTAACAAGCAATCTGTGGTACCATAAGTGAATATTTTGAAAACCATGTTTTACTTCCTGCAGTTGTTTTAGAGAAAAACACATAGTAAAAGTGTCTCCCTCTCCCCTGACTCCCAGTCTGAAGAAGGGTCTCGATTGGAAACGTCACCCATTCCTTCTATCCAGTCAAAGGAAGGACAATACATGATGCGCGTGAACATAGCCACAGGTGGAAATGCTCACTTCCTCCTGATTTCTTTCCCTAGTTTGTGTGAAGTCAGCTGAAGAACATGGGAAATATTGGCACCGAAACAAACTAAAAATGGGAAATGCTGGAAGCACTCAGTGGGCCAGACAGCACTTGTGGGAAGAGAAACAGGGTTAAAGTCTCAGGTCAAAGACTCTTCTTCACAACATTGACAATGCTTGTGTTTTTTTTTGCCAGCCTTTCGACAGATCTAAAGATCGACACAAAATGCTGGAGTAACTCAGGCCGCATCTCTCGATAGAAGGAATGGGTGAGGTTAAGTCTCGAGATCCTTCTTCTGGAGAAACTCACTGAGTTACTCCAGCATTTTGTGTCTATCTTCAGTTTAAACCAACATCTGCAGTTCCTTCCTACACATTTAGACAGATCTATGTGGTTGCAGCATATTTCAGGAGATCTCTACACAAACCTGTTAAAAGATTAATATTCATTGCCACACCATGTGTGTAAACCTTTAAATGCAGTGATGAGATTAGCATGCAGGCATGGACATCTTGTGATGGCTGATGTTCCTGGAATGTATAGTGTCTATTTACTGCAATTCATGACTGGTATCGTGCAGAGAAATGGGTTGGTCTTGTCTGTCATGATGAGTCATTCAGTTCCCGCTACATCTATTACTCACAGCAGTCTGCCACAGTCCCTCAGCCCGCCCACCCGGTTCCCTCTTCCAGAGGTGACAGCTGATTAATGGATGTCCTCTGGCGCTGACGAGTCCCTGTTATCCCCGGAGTTCCCATCCGGCCCTCACTGTCAACTGCTCTCCCAGTGATCCCTTTGCTTGACCTCCACCGCCTGTGAAAGGACTCGCAGTGGTGCTGGTGAAGAGCTGGAACGATAACGGTTCCTGTCTGGCAGCACAGGTCACTCTCAATGACACCCCAGCTGGGCAGTTGCAGAATCCCTTCCCAGTGCTGCCGGAATCAAACTACCTGCTGTTGGGAATTAAAGCAGCATCTGATTTATCTCGTCGCGACCCATCACAGGAGGGGATGTTGGGGGTTGCAAACAACAACTTAAACAGAATGCTAATCCTGGATGCAACACCATGTTCTGTCGGATAATCACACCATAACAAATAACAATTAGATTCTTCCTCTTAACCATAAATTAACTTATGCAGACAGACACTGCTTCGCCGTGCATGTGACATTGTTGTGCTTATTTTATTCAACAACAGTGTGTGCCATATGACAGGAAGAATGGTGTTTTATTAAATCTTTACACTGCACACAAATTGTAATGAGATCTCTTGACAACAGGAACACTTTTGCTGAGAAATGATACATTCTGAGTTTCAGGGGGTCAATAATCCTATGTAGATGCAGATGATTTGATTTCGCTGGGGATGAGAAGGTTCTTCAGCACAAATCTTACCATTGAGATTCATTAGTAAGACCGATTCCAGCATAGGGAAAATATTCAATGGTAATGTGGATTTAGTTTAGTTTAAAGATACAGTATGAAAACAGGCCTTTCGGCCCTCAGAGTCCGCACCTATCAGTAAATTAACACTATCCTACACACATTAAGGAAATTTTGCACATACATCAAGCCAATTTTACTTCGGCGAACGGAGCAGTCACTGGCTGTGGCTGAAGAGGAAAGATGCTGTCTGGGCTGCCACGTGAACATCTAGAGGTTGACAATAAGACACACACCCAGGTCTGATCACCCTGCGGTGGGCCTGCCTCGACTGAGGATGTCTTGTGATAAAAGGCCGAAACACCCGGTGACATTGAGGTACACAACTGAAGATGTGTCTGATTGGTAGCAAAATCACCTAGTGGTCATCCCCAAGAATGGCAATTGTAGTGAAATCTTAGGGATTGTAACATCCAGTCCTAATAATCAATTGGCGTCACATGAGTGACTATGTGAAGAAGTCCCGCTAGGCGCATGCGCATCATTACGTCCGACGCATGGCGCACCGACGGGCTGGAGAACGCAGCTCCACCAGCGGTGAGTAGTAAATTCGCAGGTAAGTGATTTAAAACTTTTTTCCTGCAACTATTTAAGCTCCATAAGTCTGGCTCGGGAGCCAGCGGGAGTTAGTGGCTATGGAGGGTACTGGTACGAAGCAGGAGTGGAGCGCGCGGCCCGCGGTTCCACCTCGGAGATCGGGTCGCGAGATAACTAGTGCGGTAACGCTGGCTCGGATACCGACTGCTGTTTTACCGGTAGTTGAACAGCCTCCAGCTGCTCCAGTGTCTCAGGGCACTGAGGCCACTACAACGGGTAGGAAAGCAAAAAGAAAGTCTGTCAGACCCGTTTTATCTGACGGGTCTGATGAGGACGAGGACTCCCCTCCGGATAACAAGAAAATATGGGGAAGACTCGACCAAATGGAGCGGATGCTCCACACATTAATCAGCCACAAAGTATTTCAATCGGGGTCCAGTGCCGCAAGGATTCCCCAGGCAGCCTCTCAAAGAGGCCCATATGGTGAAGAGTACACTGCCTACCAATATCAATGGGAATCGCCCTCTCCAGCACCTCGTTTAGGGCTGGATGAGATCTCCCTTGAGCAAGACTCGGGTGAGCCAGGGCAGGAGGAGTCTGACCCTGAAGCTGGTGTCACTGCATTTGTGCACACACCAGAGCACATGAGCCTTGCTCCAGGCGTCCTGGACGTAGCACGAAACTTCGCTAATCTGGAAGGGACTGGTGAGGCTATGGTACAAAACTCTAGCCGCCAATGTAGATTACATGGCTTCTCACCAGTTCCAGGATACGATCTTGGAGGAGACTGCCACACGTTACAAAACACCTGTAAACTGTGCATCACTCAAAGTGCCCACCATGAACTCGGCAATATGGGCACAAATGAGTGCAACGATGCCGGGACAAGAAGTGAGATTTCAGCGCGTCCTCAAGTTGGTGGCAGCAGGCATCACTGCATTCGGGAAAATGGTCCGGGGGCACCGATGTCTGGTGCTCAACAAGATATGCTGGCCCTGTTCTGCAATGCCTACTTCAAGGTCAATTGCATCAGGAAGATAGCCATCAGACCGATGTTGAACCCGAAGTTTGCAGCTCTATGTAGGTCTACAAACGTTCAAGCCCCAGATTATTTATTTGGGGTGGACCTCATCAAACAAGTCAGGGACCTCGACGATGAGGCCAAAACAATTGGTCTCATGAAAGGATACGTCCCTGCTCGCAGAAACATCATCTCGCAGGTCGGGTTCAACGCGAAGGGGGTCAGATCCAGGGGCAGGGCCACGCAGAGCGTGGCCAGTGGGGCGACGATACTACCCATCAGTGTATCCCGGCAACAACCCCAATATCGGTAGAAAGAAGACTTCGAGGCCGACTGTAGATGTACAGGAGATTCATTCCGTCAAGAATAAGACCTCTGGGGAACAACCTCTGGTTGGGGGTAGGTTGCAATTGTTTTATGATGAATGGTGCTGCATAACAACTGATCGGTTTATACTAGGCACTGTGTCAGACTCTGCAATAGAGTTTATGTCAGGAATTGATCCACCTGTACAGAATATGCCTAATAGTGTATTGGTCTTTTCTGCACCAGAAGCTCAGCAGGTAAAAGAAGAAATTAAGATTTTGTTCCAAAAAAGGGTAATTGAGAGGACGACTAGCCATCCACAACAATTTGTGTCCAATATATTCCCCAGACAGAAAAAAAGATGGGGGATGTAGAGTGATTCTGGACCTAATCCAGTTAAATTCCTATGTTCAGTATAGGCATTTTAAAATGGATACCTTCAATACTGCTAAAAAGCTGTTATCACAAGGCTGTTATATGGCAACATAGACCTTAAAGATGCATATTATTCAGTAATAATTCATCATCAGCATCGCAGATACTTGAAATTTAGTTGGATGGGACAGCTGTGGCAATTTAAAGCATTGCCCAATGGGTTAACCTCAGCTCCTAGGCTGTTCACGCAATTGTTGAAACCAGTGCTGGCGCTACTTAGGGCCCAGAATCACATTGTAATGCTTATCTAGATGATATTTTAATCATAAGCAACACTCAGGAGACAGCTGAGGAATCGACTGTGTTGGGTTCCGTTTAATTTCTTTTGCTTTGTCTTTATAACATTCTTTTGTAATTTCCCCCTGGAATATAGGGGTTATTACTGTCTTTTGTTTATTATTATTAAAATAGTTATTGAATAATTCAAAGCAATGTTCAATACAATATTTATTCACTACTGTGTCAACTGAAGCAGTGTGTCATATGGAATGGATCTACGGCATGAAATCAAAGAGCTTTGAAATCTTCACGTAGTCACTCACATGACTCCGAAGTAAAATAGTAAGATTAAATGAGAACTTACCAGTTTGAAGTTTGATCATTATTTTATGAGGAGTTACGATGAGGGATTACGTGCCCTCCGCTCCCAGCCCTCATAATCGCAAAGATCATCTGGTAGTTCTAGTCTTCTAAGCTTTACTATATCTCTTCGGCTATTGTTTCTGTGTTTTCACGCCGCTGCTTTGAAGTATGACGCGCATGCGCCTGGCGGGGCTTCTTCACATAATTCCTCATCATAAGTCCTCATAAAAATAAAGATCAAGCTTCAAACTGGTAAGTTCTCGTTTAATCTTACTATTAAACCTACATACCTGTACGTCTTTGGAGTGTGGGAGGAAACCGAAGATCTCGGAGAAAGGTCTAGATGGGAGCATTAAAACAGGAAATGCTGGATATACTCAGCAGATTATGGAGAATCTATGTAGAGAGAAACAGAGTTAAGGTCATCTACCAGTTTTTGTTTCCGATTCCCAGCATCTGCAGAATTTAGCTTCTAATATAATTGAAGGCAAGCTCATTAAAAGAGGATAGCTGGTCCCTGTGTATTGTGCAACATTGAATGGGCCCAAATGAATGATCCTTGGAACTCTGTTATTGATCTTAAGTGGCTACCAACTGATAAAAGACTAATTGCGCACAACAACTATTTCCCTCATGTTTAATTATCAATCCATGGATTCACTTTCATAAGAAATTTAAATTATTTAAAATGATGACTCATTTCAACATGTTGTAGTGATATATTTTGGAAACATTTTCTTGGAATGTTTGTATGCGAGAACATAAAAGGGTACCACACAGGAACAGGCCATTCGGCCCACGATATCGTGCCTACCATGATGCCAAAACTATCTTTTATATATCTGTGCATAATTCACCTGCCTTCTCCCCATAACACCTGACACCCACACTAATTAATACCGTTGAAGGAGAGGTTTCAGAAGTTCCCATAGTGCGTTCGGCCGAACGCAATACTCTCTGCAGAGCCTTCTTGTCCTGGGCAGAGCAGCTCCCTAACCAAATTGTGATATTTCCGGACAAGATGCTTTCCACAGCCACTGAGTAGAAGCACTGGAGGATCCTCAGAGACATTCTGAATTTACTCATTTGCCTGAGGTAGTAAAGGCGCTGCCTTGCCTTACGCATGAGTGCTGCAGAGTGTGATGTCCATGTCATCTCCGCAGAGATAACCATATAACCATATAACAATTACAGCACGGAAACAGCCCTCTCGGCCCTTCCAGTCCGTGCCGACCATTTATTTTCCTCTAGTCCCATCTACCTGCACTCAGACCATACCCCTCCATTCCCTTCCCGTCCATATATCTATCCACTTTACTTTTAAATGTTTAAATCGATCCTGCCTCCACCACTTCTGCTGGAAGCTCATTCCACACAGCCACCACTCTCTGAGTAAAGAAGTTCCCCCCTCATGTTACCCCTAAACTTCTGTCCCTTAATTCTCATGTCATGCCCTCTTGTTTGAATCTTCCCTACCCTCAATGGGAAAAGCTTATACACGTCAACTCTGTCTATCCCTTTCATCATTTTGAAGACCTCAATCAAGTCCACCCTTAACCTTCTCCACTCCAAAGAATAAAGACCTAACTTGTTCAACCTTTCTCTGTAACTTAGTTGCTGAAACCCAGGCAACATTCTAGTAAATCTCCTCTGTACTCTCTCTATTTTGTTGACATCCTTCCTATAATTAGGCGACCAAAATTGTACACCATACTCCAGAATTGGTGTGACCAATGCTTTGTACAATTTTAACATTACTTCCCTACTCCTATATTCAATGCTCTGATTTATAAAGGCCAGCACACCAAAAGCTTTCTTTACCACCTTCTACATGCGATTCCACCTTCAGGGAACTACGCACAGTTATTCCTAGATCCCTCTGTTCCACAGCATTCCTCAATTCCCTACCATTTACCATGTATGTCCTATTTTGATTTGTCCTGCCAAGATGTAGCACCTCACACTTATCAGCAATAAACTCCATCTGCCATCTTTCAGCCCACTTTTCCAAATGGCCCAAATTTCTCTGTAGACTTTGAAAATCTATTTCATTTTCCACAACACCACCTATCTTAGTATCATCTGCATGCTTACTTATCCAATTTTCCACCCCATCATCCAGATCATTGATGTACATGACAAACAGCAGTGGACCCAACACAGATCCTTGAGGCACCCCACTGGTCACCGGCTTCCAACCTGACAAACAGCCACCACCATTACTCTCTGACATTTCCCACTAAGCCACTGTTGAATCCAGTTTGCTACTCCGCCATTAACACCCAAAGATTGAACCTTCTTAACCAACCTTCCATGGAGAACCTTGTCAAAGGCCTTACTTAAATCCATATAGACAAGATCCACTGCTTTACCCTCATCAATTACCCTAGTAACCTGTTCAAAAAATTCAAGAAGGTTTGTCAAACATGACCTTCCAGGCACAAATCCATGTTGTCTGTTCCTGATCAGACCCTGTTTATCCAGATGCTTATATATATTATCTCTAAGTATCCTTTCTATTAATTTGCCCACCACTGACGTCAAACTAACCGGTCTATAATTGCTAGGTTTATTCTTTGAACCCTTTTTAAACAATGGAACAACATGCGCAGTATACCAATCCTCTGGCACTATTCCCGTTTCTAATGACATTTGAAATATTTCTGTCATAGCTCCTGCTATTTCTACAAATTCCCTCAATGTCCTAGGGAATATCCTGTCAGGACCTGGAGACTTATCCACTTTTATATTTTTCAAAAGTGTCAGTACTTCCTCCTCTTTGAATCTCATAGTTTCCATCGCTACTCTACTTTTTTCCCTTGCCTCACAGAGTTCAATATCCTTCTCCATGGTGAATACCGAAGAAAATAAATTGTTCAATATCTCTCCCATCTCTTTTGGCTCTGCAGATAGCTGTCTATTCTGGCTCTCTAATGGTCCAATTTTATCCCTCGTTATCCTTTTGCTATTAATATAGCTGTAGAAACCCTTTGGATCTACATCCTTCCCATAGAACAAAATTTTCCAATTCACTCCTTTTAAATCCTTATGCATTCCCTCAAAGGTAACCTTTCTCCAATCAAAAATCTCAACCCTAGGTTCAGTTCTGACTCTCTCCATAATTATATTGAAACTAATGGTATTGTGATCACTGGTCCCAAAGTGCTCACCAACGCATACCTCCGTCACCTGACCTGCCTCATTTCCTAACAGGAGGTCCAGCACTGCCCCTTCTCTGGTCAATACCTCTACGTATTGCTGCAAAAAACTATCCTGCACACATTTTACAAACTCCAAACCATCCAGCCCATTTACAGAATGTGTTTCCCAGTCTATTTTTGGAAAGTTGAAATCTCCCACAATCACTACCTTGTGCTTACTTCTAATATCTGCTATCTCCTTACATATTTGCTCTTCCAATTCTCGCTCCCCATTTGGTGGTCTATAATACACCCCTAAAATGTTGCTACATCTTTCCCACTTCTCAGTTCCACCCAAATAGCCTCCCTAGTCGAGCCCTCTAATCTATCCTGCCAAAGCACTGCTGTAATATCTTCTCTGACAAGCAATGCAACACCTCCACCTCTGGTCCCTCCAATTCTATCACACCTGAAGCAACGAAATCCTGGAATATTTAGTTTCCAATCACAGCCCTCCTGCAACCATGTTTCACTGATTGCCACAACATCATATTTCCAGGTGTCAATCCAGGCTCTAAGTTCATCCACCTTTCTTACACTGCTCCTAGCATTAAAATATACACATTTTAGAAACCCACCATCCCTTATTCTCTGTTTATTATCTTTTCCTCTTTCTCGCCTACATTTTGGGTCGGAGTGCTTCCCTTCTCTGCCTCTTGCCCCACACCCTGTCCCCTACCCCCCTCTACCCGAGTCCCTCCCCACAGCCTTTCTAGTTTAAAGTCTCCCCAGTAGCCTTTGCAAATCTCCCTGCAAGGAAATTGGTCCCCCTCGGGTTCAAGTGCAACCCGTCCTTTTTGTACAGATCATGCCTTCCCCAAAAGAGGTCCCAGTGATCAAGAAACTTGAATCCCTGTCCACTGCACCAGTCCCTCAGCCACGCATTTATCCTCCACCTCATTCCATTCCTACTCTCACTGTCACGTGGCACAGGCAGTAATCCTGAAATTGTTACCCTTTTGGTCCTTCTCCTTAACTTTCCCCCCAACTCCCTAAATTCTCCTTTCAGGACCTCTTCTCTTTTTCTGCCTATGTCATTGGTACCAATGTGTACCACAACATCAGGCTCCTCTCCCTCCCTTTTCAGAATCTTTTGGACACGTTCCGACACATCCGAGACCCTGGCACCAGGGAGGCAAACTACCATCCGGGTCTCCCGACTACGTCCACAGAATTGCCCATCCAACCCCCTAACTATACAGTCCCCTATTACTATTGCCCTCCTCTTTTTGCTACCCGTCTGAGCATCAGGGCCGTTCTCTGTGCCGGAGGCCCGGCCGCTGTTGCTGCCCCCAGGTAGGCTGTCCCCTCCAATCGTACTCAAACATGAGTACCTATTTTCCAGGTGTACAGTCACAGGGGTACTCTCCAGTCCCTGCCTCTGCCCCTTGCCCTTCCTAACTGTGATCTACTTGTCTGCCTCCTGTGTCTGTGGTCTGGGAGTGACTACCTCCCTGTAACTCCTCTCTATGACCTCCTCACTCTCCCTGACCAGATGGAGGTCCTCGAGCTGCTGCTCCAGGTTCCTAACACAGTCCTTTAGGAGCCCCATCTCGACACACTTGGCGCAGATGTGGACGTGTGGAGGGCTATCAGATTCCCTGACCTCCCACATCTGACATCCACAACAGTACACTGCCCTGGCCTTCATACTCCCCCCTTACACAGGATACAATATCAACACAATACAAAATACACTACAAACTGCTGAAATCTATCGGCCAATCAGCTGTTTACCCTAGTCCACTTCCCACCAATCAGCGGTTTCCTCAAAAAATCCACTTCTCCGAATGGCACGTTATGGATTTCGGTAAACAAGCCCCGCGCAGGATTTTTAAGCTTACCGGTCGGGTGTCGCTCCTCCCCCTCCTTCTCTTCCAACGGCTCCTGTGGGCCTCTCCTGTGGGCCTTTCCAGATGTGGACTCCCAGGTATTTAAAACAGCTCACCCTATCCACTGTATCCCCATTTATCCTCAATGTTGTGTACGTCCTCGAATGATGTGGCCTCAATCAGCTCCTTAGTTTTTGTGATGTTCAAGAGGAGGCTGTTGTCCTGACACCAGAGTGCCAGATCAGCCACCTACTCCCGGTAGGCCTTGTCATCGTTGTCTGAGATCAGGCCCACCACCACGGTGTCATCAGCAAACTTGATTATCGAGTTGGAGCTGAACCTAGCCACACAGTCATGTGTGTGTATAGGGAGTACAGTAGGGGGCTGAGGACGCAACCCTGGGGGGATCCTGTGCTCAGGGTGAGGGACTTCGATGTATTTCCCCCCATCTTGACTATCTGGCGCCTGGTGGAGAGAAAGTCCAGGACCCAGGCACATGGGGGTGTTGAGCCCAATTCCAGTAGCTTCTCGGCCAGTCTGGTGGGGACTATCGTGTTGAAGGCTGAAGTCTATGAACAGCATCCTCACATAGCCCCCCTTCTGGCTGTCAAGATGATGTGTCCAACAACTAGCTCTGAACGAACAGGAAATCCTTTCACCTAAACATTGAGTGGCCTAAGGCCATTGTCCCTGGTCTGCAGACAAACTCAGTCCCCAAGTCCTGCCTGAAGAAGGACCCAAAATATCGACACGAAATATCACCTATTCCTTTCCTCCACAGATGCTGTCTGACTCACTGAGCTCCAGCTTTTTGTGTCCTAACTCCTGCTGTCTTTCCTGGCAACAATAAAAAACAGAATCACCATGCCTTTATATTCCAGTCAACTTCGATCACCATCAGTAAGACAGCCCACACCCCCCTCCATAACATTGTTTGACTCTACCCCACTCTCATCCTGATGGTCACTGTTACTCCATGTCGTTGGCTGGACTATTCCAATGCACTCCTCTCTTTCCTTCTAACTAGACTAAAATGCTGGAGAAAATAGAGCGATGGAGCGAAAGATGGACCCCAGCTATTTACAATATATATTAATGATCTGGATGAGAGAATTGAATGCGACATCTCCAAGTTTGCGGATGACATGAAGCTGGGGGGCAGTGTTAGCTGTGAGGAGGATGCTAGGAGGCTGCAAGGTGACTTGGATAGGTTGGGTGAGTGGGCAAATGCATGGCAGATGCAGTATAATAGTAAGATTAAATGAGAACTTACCAGTTTGAAGTTTGATCTTTATTTTATGAGGAGTTACGATGAGGGATTATGTGAAGACCCCGCCAGCACGCATGCGCAACATTCTTCAAAGCTGTGGTGTGAAATCACAGATACCAGAGTTGACTAATATAGTAAGATAAGAGAACGAACATACCAGTTGACCTTTATAATAGAGGGTTTAGGAGCGGAGGGCACGTAATCCATCATCGTAACTCCTCATAAAATAAAGACCAACTTCAAACTGGTAAGCTCATTTAATCTTACTATTTTACTTCGGAGTCATGTGAGTGACTAGGTGAAGATTTCAAAGCTCTGTGATTTCATGCCCTGGAATGAGTCCATGCTCCTACACTGCCATTACGAGAAATGGAGGACTATGTTAACGTATTTCAGACATGAACTGTGCTGAAAAACAAAAGGTATTTATTCCACAATACCAAACAATAATGCCCCTACATCGGGGAAATTATAAAACAGAACTTAATATTTTTTTTTCCCCAAACGTCTCAGGTGCGGCCATGGGTTTATTGTAAAACCGCTGAAAGGTTTTTTCATTACTCCAACCTGCTGTTGCAAGGATGCGGTCCATTGGAACTTCCATCATCCCTGCCGCTGATGTGGATGCAGCCCTGGTGGAGTGAGATTTAAACACGTTAGTGTCCACCCCCTCTGCACCCAATACAACCCTTAACCATCTTGAAATGGTTTGCATGGTGACTCTATGGTGAGGGCGTTTGTGGCTAATGAGCAAAGCGCTCTCCGTGCCCCTGAGACTCTTAGTGACCTCTACGTAGCGTAATATGTGGGTCATGATACATAGACGGCAGTCTACGGGATAGGCCAGGAAATCCAGTTTTTGGCCAGATGAACCAGGCCTGCCTTGCTTGAGTAATCCCTGTATAAAGAAAGTTACCTTGCTATTGGATATGTTCATGGCATCCATCCTTAGCTTATGTAGGGACTGGACCCATTGTGCCGTTACGAGTGCCATCAGTATGACCATTTTGTAGGTCAGTTTATCTAATGAAAGACCAGTTATTGGTACCCACCGTCGGAGCATGGTTAGTACAATGCTGATATCCCAAGTCTGGGAATATCTGGGCCTGGGGGGATTTTAATTAAATATTCCCCTCATTAATTTTGACACCAAAGGGTGAGATCCCACTGCAAGGTGATCGCAACCTCGCCCAAGATAGTTGGATAGGGCACTTCTGGCACAGTTGATGGCACTATAGCTCAAACCCTCATCGAAATGAAGGTTTGCCAGGAACTCCAGCACTTCCGTAATGGTGGCTGTGCCATATGTGGTGTTCGTATTTGAGCAAAACACCTCGCATTTCTTCACGTAAGTGAGGTATCGTCTTCTGGTGGACTCCTTGCACGATGCTGTGATGACATTGATTGTTCGGTCGGAGAGTCCATAATCCAGGTGGCCTTTTCAAATCCTGCAAACCAACAGGTTTTTCCGGTCATGGCACGGGTGACTCTCCCCTGTCACAGGGTGTACCAATAGACTTGGATGTTTATTTATTGGGATGCAAGGTTCTGTGGCCATGTCTTGTACCACGGGGAACCATGGTTGAGTAGGCCAGTCGGGAACAACCAGACTACCCGATGCAGAGTCTTGTCTAATTTTTTGCAAGACCCGACTGATGAGGCAGAAGGGGGCAAATGCATAGAAAAACAAATCCCCCCAGTGTAGCGAGAAAGCGTCCATCGCTACTGCCCCAGGGTCTGGTTCCCATGCAACATATGTTGATATTTGGTGATTACGTCTGGATTCAAAAAGGTCGATATCTGGTGTTCCATACCGATCTACAATGTCGGCAAACACTTTTCGGTCCAACATCCATTCGGTGTTGTCATTAAATTTGCGTGACCTGGTGTCTGCCACTGTATTTAGCCTACCTGGAAGGTAAGTGGCTGATATCCAGATGTTCCTTTCTAGGCACCAGTGCCAGATTGTATTGACCAATTTGTCACAGGATATCGACTTTATTCCACCCATATGATTGATATAAGCCACCACAGTGGTATTGTCAATCTGTAAACGTACGTGCAGATGGTGCATGTCCGAACAGTAAGCTCGGAGTCCATGAAATGCTCCCAGCATTTCTAGATAATTAATTCCTAGTGCCGGAAGTAGAGTTAATTCATGTGCACTCCATCTACCACCACAACTGGAGGTGGTATTAGTTGCTCCCCAACCTTTTGCGCTGGCATCAGTTTGCAGTATAACCGAGGGATTTATGATAGTGATGGGGTTAGAGCAATGTCGTGCATTGTCTATCCACATGTAATTCTAATTTCGCTTTCCCTGGTAACTGCATTGGCCTGTCAAAATGGCCCGCATGGTGCTTGAGAGCTGCTATGTTTGCCCTTTGTAGGTTTTGGTAATGTAGTGGGCTGAGACGGCTAGTTTGGCCAACTCCAAAGTTTTTCCCACAATTAAAATATCATCGAGGTAAGCCATAACAATATGATTTTGTTTCCTGAAAGATGCTAAAGCTGGTTTTAATAATTTGGTAAACAGTCTGAGCGCTGATGATCATCCATTAGGTAGTGCTTTGCATTGCCAGAGCTGCCCCATCCAGACAAATTTCAAATATCTGCGATGATCCTTGTCTATTGGTACTGAATAGGTCAATGCAAGCCATGAAGTACCTATTGGAAATTAATTGTTTGGCCGTGACAAAGGTTTCCATTTTGAAATGGGCATACTGCATGAAAGTATTCAGTTCAGTCAAATCTATGATGATGCGGCATCCACCATCTTTTTTATTTTAGTGAAAATGTTTGATACGAACTCATGAGACTCTCTTTTAGTTTTCTCAATTACCCCTTTTGAATTTAGTCTTAGAAGTTCAGCATGACCTTCTGTCTTTTCTTTCTGAGAAAGTACAAACTTCCAACTAGGCGTATGCTGAACAGGGGAAGGGAGTTCGTGCTTACACCAGCAGGTGGTCTATCGCCGTAGCGTTGTCTGCCGGTGGATGCATAGGGGTGCTGCCGCCGCTGGTATGGGGACTTGGTGGATTGACCTTAATCATGCCAATAGCTTTCGAGGTCTTTGACCTGTTTCGGCAGGTTGTCCCCAAATAGCAATGCTGGCGGCTGTGCACTGCTGGGTCTGCACTACCGCCAACGATAAGGGGGAAGTCATTTAGGACCGAGATGAGAAAATCATTTTTCACACAGCGAGTGGTGAATCTGTGGAATTCTCTGCCACAGAAGGTAGTTGAGGCAAGTTTATTGACTATATTTAAGAGGGAGTTAGATGTGGCCCCTGTGGCTAAAGTGATCAGAGGGTATGGAGAGAAGGCAGGTACAGGATACTGAGTTGGATGATCAGCCATGATCATATTGAATGGCGGTGCAGGCTCGAAGGGCCGAATGGCATACTCCTGCACCTAATTTCTATGTTTCTAACATACAATTAGCAAAGCCATAATGTTCCCATTTCCATTCTTGTTTTCATGTTCTTCCATGGGTTTGTCCTCCCTGTCAGTGTGATTACCTCAGCTCCTCAAGCCTGAGAGATTTTAGTGTTCTTCATTCCTGCTTTTCTTTAATTCTGTTCTCTTCATTACTCCTCCACCTTTCGCTCCCAAGGCCCCAGGCTTTGGAATTCCTTTCTGAAACCTCTCCTTGAACTGTACTTGATTAGTGTGGGTGTCAGGTGTTATGGGGAGAAGGCAGGAGAATGGGGTTAGGAGGGATCAGCCATGATTGAATGGTGGAGTAGACGTGAAGGGCCGAATGGCCTGATTCTGCTCCTATCACTTATGAGCTTAAAACCTCTCCACCTCTCAACCCCTCCACCCTGAATGGTCCTTAAAACATTACCCCTTTGACCAAGTCTAAGGTCCTCTTCTAAAATGGCTGGCTGCCAAGTTTTGTTTTATGTCATTCTTTGAGTCATTGAAGTGTAGATGGATGCAGCATGAAAGCGGGCCCCTCGACCCTCCAAGTCCACTCTGACCATCAAGTAGCAATGTTACAAAATTTTGAGATTTAAAAAATCAAGTCTGCAATTTATCCCATCAGATAAAGCATAAAAAGAAGTTTAATTTGACACCTAATTTACTTTCATATCTTCAGTATTAAGAAAGTTATGGCCATTTTCACACTCGGAAATTAGCATCTTGCTTCCCATTGCCTTTCAATTCACTTAACTCAAAAGCTGTGATCTGGAAAAGTTAAAAGCCCATAACTTTCTTAAAAATTAAGAGAACTCAATGAAATTTTCAGTTATTATAGATTGAAGCATTCTGAAACAAATATTAAACAATCTTACTTGGATTACCTGAAATTAAAGCATATAATTAGTTAGTTATCTAATTGTAGCTAATTACAAAATTCAATGAGTCGATCTAAACATCTATCCATTTCTTAAGAAAAGATAAACTTTTTTTTAATTGCCTAAGTGTCCAAATAACATTCACACAATAATCCACAATATAACATAATTTTTAAATCTCATTTTCATGAATTTCTGGGCCAAATGGAAGGAATTTAGTGTTTGATTCCTGTAAATTAATGGCCATTTAAATCAACTAGCGAGTGGGTTTTAGTGGAATGCGGTGGATTGGAACGTTGCGGTTAGCAGTGAAGTCGGGAGGAAAAATACTGTTTGTTCATACATTTTTTGGGACCCCATTTCGCAACATAAAAATATTATTAAAGCCTCCCGAAAAAACAACTTTTAATATAAAAATAAACTATTTACCTTTTTTTCTCCCCTACGGAAAATCCTTCCGGTTGTCTGCGCTCACGGCTTTTGAAGGTGATTTTTAAATTACTCTAGTTAATAAATAATCTAGAGTAAATTTAAAAATACCTTCATTGATGAAATGTCGGAGCGATTTTTCTTCCGCAACAAAATCGCCCGACATTCATCGATTATCCCAGTCTGTCGAAAAATGGCACTTTAAGCCCGCCCCCCTCTGAAAGGCGCCAAAGTCACGCACACGGGGAGCGGCAGAACTGCAGCGCTGCTCAAGGTAAGTTTTGCAACATACCTACATCAAGCACTCTTTTACACTAACCTGCTGTATTATCCCCGTTATGCTTCCTCAACTCCCCTGCAAGGGAAAGTGCCAGGAGAGGGGGTGGTTTGGGTGGGAAGGGACGAATTGACCAGGGAGTTACGGAGGCACTTTCCCTTGCAACCGCAGGGAATGCTACACTTGTCGCTTTACCTCCCCCCTTGACTCCATTCAAGGACCCAAGCAGTCTTTCCAGGTGAGGCAGAGGTTCACCTGCACCTCCTCCAACCTCATCTATTGCATCCGCTGCTCTAGATGTCAGCTGCTCTACATTGGTGAGACTAAGTGTAGGTTTGGCGATCGCTTCGCCCAACACCTCCGCTCGGTTCGCATTAACCTACCTGATCTCCCGGTGGCTCAGCACTTCAACTCCCCCTCCCATTCTGAATCCGACCTTTCTATCCTGGGCTTCCTCCATGGCCAGATTGAGGACCACCGTAAATTGGAGGAGCAGCTCCTCATATTTGGCTTGGGCAGTTTACACCCCAGCAGTATGAACATTGACTTCTCTAATTTCAGGTGCTCCCTGTTTTCTCCTCCCCTTCTCAGCTCTCCCTTTGCCCGCTGCCTCCGCCTCTTCCTTTCTTCTTCCCACCCCCCCCCCCCCACCCTCACATCAGTCTGAAGAAGGGTCTCGACCCGAAACGTCGCCTATTCCCTTCACTCCATAGATGGTGCCTCACCCGCAAGTGTTTTTGTGTTCCTTCAATTTTCCAGCATCTGCAGTTCCTTCTTAAACATATAAATAAGTTTGATTGATTAATTGAAAGAAACAGCATGGAGACTGTCCCTTCGGCCCATCAAATCCATGAAGACCATCAATCACCCATTCACATTATTTCTATGTTTTCCCACTTGTGCACCTACTCACTCAAAGCAATTTACAATTAAGCCAATTAACCTGCAAACCCACAGGTCTTTGGGATATGGGGAAAAAAAACAGAGCCCCTGGAGGAAACACATGTGGTCACAGGGAGAATGTGCAAACTCCTCATAGGCAGCACCAGGTCAGGAATGAACCTGGCTTTCTGACGCAATGAGGCAGCCGGGCTACCTGCTTCAACACTGTGCCACCCTGCTTGTTGTTGTATCTTGGATACCATGTGCTGTCCACTAACTATAATGGGTTGATGCCCAGATTTCAACAAAGCTGCCCATCAGCATTCTTAATGGTAATGACTCAAAGCAGATTATGCGGGAAAAATAGAACAGTGCAGCACAGGGCTAGGCCCTTCAGCCCACAATACCTGTGCTGTTCATGATGCCAAGTCTATTGATCAAGTATTTTCTGATACAACAGACCACGTCATCCTTCTTTCAGAGAGGCTCAAGCCTGTTTAGCTGCCTTGTCTTTTAGCAGCATGAGGAGATAACGAACATTAAAATAAGGAGCAACTCCAAAGTGTAAATAGGGAAAAGCTGACAAACTGTTAAAAAAACAATTAAGATCAACCGCGTCTCTTTTATTTGTCTTTCTTTCTGCCAAATGCCAAATGATTGCGAAATGCCTTGTGTTTCAGCTCCCTGTCCTAACAACATGCTGGTTTCACAATCTTGCCCTAATTCTTAATTGACATGCCAATCAAAACTGGAGGTTGGATTTGCAATCTGGCTTGTAAATGTTACATCCATTTCACAGACCCCTGGCAGTTACATAAACAAGGCAGCAGGATTGCCACAATTAGATTTCAAATAGGATGACCCTACCTTGCCTAGTGATACTCATAAGCAACACTGCGAAGTTGAGGCTGCCAATGTTGATGAAATCTTTGGCACTGCAATAAAAGTAACAAATGTAATTGACAGCATTAACTGTGTTAAACTGTATAACGGCCTTCATCAAAATGCATCCAGTTCATTTTACTGAATTTAGCATGGCTTCCACAAGATTTAATAGTAGAGGACTCCTAGAATGTGCTATTACTCGAATCTTAAAGTAATTTCTGATGTTTACTCTGTGGTGTTGGTGAGCAGAGCTCCAGCCAGTAACCTCAGCCAGCAAGCTCAACTCTTGTTTAAAACTTTGTACTGTAGATTAATTACTGCTTCTTTCTCTGCGGAGTAAGTTCGTTAGCAAGAATAATTTGAAGCTTTTCCTCTACACCATCGAGCAGACAGACTTCAAAGATATGAAGAGCTGTATTCAGAAAAATGGCAGCAGTTCCGCACCCAAATCTTTGTCAATTGTGGATATTTATTTTTTAAAAATGCATGCAGACAACACCAAATGAGACCAATGTACCTCCTTTGAAATTAAATTATTATGCGTTCTGTCAGATTTAAGCAACACATTCTGATATTGTTCATTTAGTGATGAAATTGCACTACAGATAGCGAGGTGGATTTGAAATGAGGTTTTAGCAATTGCATAAAAATACAGAAAAGAGGCACATTAAGCTTTAACAGACCAAAAATTCACAAGCACTGAACTGAAGATGAGCAGCAGTAGGAAGCAATGAATTATGGATAAGCCATCATTATTTAGTAGCAGATACAGTGGGAAGTTGAGGGCAGAATAATTGACATCTTCTGCTGCGGCTGCTATTAAATGGATGCTGGGAATATGCCAAACCACAGCACGGCTGGGACATCAACTGTGGGTTTTTAAAGTGGTTTGATCTCTGTGCTTTTAATCTTCTGGGCCTTCATTATGCTGAAGACTGACACGAGAAATATGAAATAGTGAAAGGCAGTTTGTCCCAAAGGAAACCTCAGTGCACGGATGCTGTTCCCATTCTGAAACTTCACCTGTTACAATTTCCCAGCATTTACTGAATATACCGTCCAAAGCAATTACAATTAGTTGGACATCATTTTATAGGTATTATATTAAATTAATTTTTAATTAATACAGACTATCAAAGAAACCCTTTATGTTTAGACAAAAATATAAACAAAGGAAGCTCCTTACTTAAGCCCACCGTGGGATTTTTGCTCATCACAATACTGATGGAGCTGTGCAGCGAAATGTCCCTAAAACACCTTTATTTATCCTCTGAAAGCAAATATGTGAAGTATAACATTTATAAAGCAAGTCTCTACATTACCAAATGTGACCCATTCACCTTGCCACAGATATCAGCCCTATCCGTGGGCCCTCTCATTACTTGTCCCACTGCAGCAAACAGTATGTCTCGAAGTCTAAACACTTCCTATCTACACTGGTAGGAAACAACACAGCCAATAAACCTTGCTTGGTGCCTGAAGCTGCTTAAATTAAAATGAGATTTCACAATCGTACTGAACTGCACTGAAATTGTACTTTAATGTACACTTCTGCCCAGAGGAAGTGCACTATGGGGTGAACTCCACATAATAACTCCTATTGCAACTCCTGATCATTTGTGGAGGGAAAAATAAGGCCATCATGTTTAAAGGAACTATGAATTATGTTAAATGATTTTCTGTTTTCATTATGGCAATGTGTTAAAAAAAAATGCTATTAAAATAGGAGTAAAAATGAGAATGGGGAAAATATTTTTGAGAGTTTCTTCAGCTCCATTAAAGTAATATAATTGGTGAAGCACTCTGTGTTAATGACTCAATAGTCAGTAGGTCAGAGAGGAAATTCAGTGGCTGCAAATGGGACTTCCAGAGTGGTGTGATGCCTCCCTGGTGCCTGGGTCGAGAATGTCCTTCAGTGACTGTAGAACATGCTCAAGTAGGGGGATGAGCAGCCAGAAGTTATTGTGCACATTAGAACAAATGACACTGGTAGAAAACAGGATGAGGTTGTGCAGAGTGAATATAGGCAGTTAGGTAGAAGGTTAAAAAAGCAGGTCCTCGAGGGTATGGATTACTTCAAGTGTCATGTGCTATGGGTAGGAATTGGAGAGTAAGACTGATGATGTGTAGCTGAAAAGTTGATGCAGGGGCAAGAATTCAGACCTATTGTCCATGCTGATGTCTTCTGGGACATAAGTGACCTGTACAACTTTCTTATATTATGGCAATCTGCTATTTAAATAAAATAGACTTAAAACAAAATATTAGACTAAACCGTGATGTTAAAACATATATTAAAAAAAACCAAAATACTGATGGAATTCAGTGGGTCAGACGGCATCTGTTGTGGCAAATGGACGGACACTATTTCCAGGATGATGAAGGGTCTTGACATGAAATGTCATCTGTCCATTATCCTCCAAACATCCCGCCTGACCTCTTGAGTTTTTCTAGCATTTTGATTTTTGATTAAGGTTCCAGCATCTGCGATCTCTTGTATTTCTATTAAAATATATAATTCACCACCAATTTAAAGTCTCTCTCCAATCAATCCTCTCGTGTAGCGAGTATGCTTCATTCCTCAGGATGGATTTTGTGAAATTCCAGTTCCCAGGTGAGGAAGCTTTCCAAACTGCAAGTAATTCAGATGCCCAGTCTTACATATATAAAGGCCATTTAAAATAATATTCACGATGACACACTTTCTCCTAATATTTTGTTTTATTATGCCATTGGAAATTTACACATACTTTAATAGATCTTGTCCGATAAATAACATCTCTACTTTTTAAAAATGTTAAAATAATTCTGTGTTCATGGTGTTTGGGATGAAAGACTCCGGTACTAAGCGGAGACTGATTCCCCCCGAGAATTTCAGTATGCAGAGACTGTCCAGCTAATTAATCAAACATGACTAACACTTTGGCCTGTACATATCCAGTCATTAAAACGTCCGGTGTATAAAATCATGAGAGGAATAGATCAGATAGATGCTCAGAATCTCTTGCCCAGAGTAGGGGAATCGAGGACCAAAAGACATAGGTTTAAGGTGAAGGGCAAAAGATTTAATAGGAATCTGAGGGGTAACTTTTTCACACAAAGGGTGGTGCATGTAAGAAACAAGCTGCTAGAGGAGGTATTTGAGGCAGGGACTATCCCAACATTTAAGAAATAATTAAACAGGCTCATGCATAGGACAGGTTTGGAAGAAATGGACCAAGCGCAGGCAGGTAGGACTAGTGTAGCTGGGACATGTTGGTCGGTGTGGACAAGTTGGACTAAAGGGCTTGTTTCCACACTCTTTGTCTCTATTAAATTACAAAGCTTTGTCTCTATTAAATTACAAAGCAAATTACAGAGCATCCAATATTGTCTCAAACCATTGCTGTAATCAAGTTTTCATTTTGAAGGGTGGGGCTGTTGAACGTATTTGGCAGCATGGCATTCCTGCACACTGTACATGATACACCTTAATGTTGAGAACATCATGCTTCTGAACAAATGGCTGTCATCCAGGGAATACTGAACTTTATTGTCAATGGTGTTAAAAACTCCATCATAAAATCCCCAAGAATGTCAATTTATTAGCTAGAGTTGAGCAGCAAGTATTTGAAATGTTAGTAGAGCTAATAGGACTTGCTGTTTCAATCCCTGTAGTAAATCAGCACTCTTGATATTTGCAGCAGGATTGGAGTGGTGAAAGGTAGTTTAGGTACATCATCTGGGTCATCAGGTGGGCACCCTCCTTCTATGACGTTTCATTGATTAGCCCACAATGTCTCCGGAGGGCTCAATGTTGATACCTGGTGTCCCAGTTACCCCCCCCCCCCCCCAAATTCCATACCCTCCTGTCTTCATCTTGCAGCCCAATTGTTATCTTTTCTTTTGATCCAAATCCAATTGCTGCTTTTTTCTGCAGAATTTGATAATGACTTGATTGTTTGTTGGAGAGAGCGACCCCTCTCCCCCCGTTTTGTTTAATAGACTGGTCATAAATGTAGCAACAAATCCTGTGCATCCCACTTCTACAGGGAAAATCTGTCTTCCAGTACTTGGTCTTTTTCCTCTCATAAGCTTCTCCAACACCATCTTCCCAAGGTACTGTCAATTCCATTAGAACTACATTCCACACTGTAAGTGTGCTGTGGGTCACATTCTGTGGCAGCATACTGAACATGTAGGAGAAATGAGTGAGGAGATTAGAATTTCTTCCACTTGCATTTGTTCTTACAGCAATATGGAGAATTTCCCTCAAATTGGGAAAATAAATATCTGTTTTTTAAGGATATAGATGGGTTTTATAACAAGCATGGTGGCTTTAAAAAAAACTGTCAAATGTGTTTAGACGTTGAAAAGAAATGCTCCTTCTTGAGTGAGCATCTTAAATTATTGTGCAGTGTATGCTTCATCAACAAACAAGTTATATAGTCAACATGGCTAAGCTTTAAGATTAGTTATAAAGTATTTTCTATAAAATATGAAAATTTATTCACTTTTTATATTTGACTTTCATATCATGGACTATTTAAATTAAAACTGTTGAATTAAAATTACCTTTCAATCCTATGTGAAATTATGCAGAAAGCAGGCTCTCCACTATTTTATTTTAAATTATTCATTCTTAATTACAGTATAATTTGGATTGTGTTTGAGGACAATTATTTGTAGGACTAAACTGAAGAGCTTTTATACCACTCACCGAACATGACAGGCTGCTTCTAGGTTGTTGGCAATTTTGTAATTCCTCTTCATCACAAACATACCGCAATCCTATTCATAGTTTGGTTTACCGGCCTCAGGACATTTATTAAAGCATCACAATTATTAGGAATATGTAAGAAAGAACTGCAGATGCTGGTTTAAATTGAAGATAGACACAAAATGCTGGAGTAACTCAGCGGGACAGGCAACATCTCTGGAGAGAAGGAATGGACGACATTTCGAGTCTAGACACTTCTTCAGACTGATTATTAGGAAGCTCTATCTTATGATTCCTAATCCTAACCTTAAAAGCGGGAAAGGTCCTCTGATTACAAGATGACTACAAGCTTCCCTTTCTGTTCGTATAATTTGAAAAGGTCATTGGTTTCACTGAAGTTAACAGCAGCATAATAAATGTAAAATATTGGTGTGACAGTTTGTAAAATGGCATCACAGGAAACACAAAGTAAGCCACATTGAAACTCGGACATACTGGTACCTTTTAGAGAAGAATATAATTACAACGTATCTCTTTCAATTTACTCCATTACAAATTTCTTCAAAGACTATATAAAGATTCTTGGTGGTTATGTGCCCCACCGAAGAAAGCTTGCATGGCAGCAAACAATGATCCATGCTTCACCATTGTGGCTTGCTGTGTGAACCCGGGTGATGCGTGTCGAAAGGCTTTCAATCCTATTCAGTTACTCCCCAAACTCCAAACTAGTTTGTACATGCCCAGATTCCACAGTGCACCTGATATAGAATTGCTGTGATTCAGAAATCCTGAAAGGCTACCTTTGCTCTACAAACTGGAGGCTAGTATAATATCACATTATTGTCTGGTTGTTCTCGAACCATGAAAGGCTGTGTCTTCACAGAAACACGTTAGTTTCACTTAGTTTATCATCACATGCAGTGAGGCACAGTGAAAAGCCTTTTTGTTGCGTACATTCAAACAGGGGAAAGACTATATATGATTATAATCAGGCCATATAATAAAGGGAATATTGTTTAGTGCAAGATAAAGTGACTAACAATGGTACGTGTTTTTTTTACAGGTGTTACAGTTTTCATGTTTCTCTACTATTTGTGTGTCCTGTATGACCAACATCTAGTCAGGTGAATGTATGATCCTGAAATCCTAAAACAAACAGCCTCTGCTCAGTGCACTGACTGCTGAAACATTACGAACGTTGCCGCTGCTATTCCACTTCAGTGAATTGCAGAGGCTAAGGGACTACTCCGATACAGACACAGCATCAAACACTGATGTACTTGACACAAAATGCACAAACAACCTCCACAGCAGATAAAATATTTACATTCCTCCACTCGTCCGATCGTGGATCAATAATAGGAAGTAGAAACATTTTCATCTGTCCAGTGTTCATTCATTTTTCAACTTAAGCTATTCCAAGTTTGCAGGTCCCTTTGAAAATGGTGCTTTGAAGGCGTAGATTGCTCTGCATCAGGGAAGGCTGAGAGAGAGAGAGAGAGAGAGAGAGAGAGACAGATGGGCAAGTCTTCTGCTCTCTGTCTAAAGTCTAGTTCACTGATTACAGTCTTTGGTAAAGGAGCATGAGGTTCCCAAACTGGCTGAGATCTCCATGCCTTGAGTGGAATAGAATCATGCAGTTACAGAGCGATACAATGTGGAAGCAGGCCCTTCGGCCAAACTTGCCCACACCAGCTAACATGTTGCATGCACACTGTTCCCACCAACCCGCGTTTGGTCTATATCCCTCCAACCCTGTCCTATCCTAACTGCTTCTTAAATGTTGAGATAGTCTCTGCCTCAACTACCTCCTCTGGCAGCTTGTTCCACACACCCACCACTCTTTGTGTGAACAAGTTACCCCTCAGATTCCTATTAAATCTTTTCCCCTTCACCTTAAACCTATGTCCTCTGTTCCCTGATTCGTCCACTCTGGGCAAGAGACTGTGTGCATCAACCCGATCAATTCAGCTCAAGCTGAATAATGTTGCTCCCTTCACGAGGACATGAAATATTCCAGATACTCTTCCAGCTTTCTGCACACATATTTCAATGACTGGTGTGCTGTTTGATTGCTGTTTTAGTATTGTGAAAATAATGCAGGTTATATGAATTTTAGTTCAGGCTAGACATATTAAATTCAAATGATGATTGTGATATAAGGTCAATGGATTTGGGGACTAGGGTCTCAAATGAGATCAGAATGGGTTTCAGTTAGAACAAGGAAAGACCATATGTCCAGGCTAGTTGCATCCACAGAGTCAGAGCAATATCAAGGACATCAGGAAGTCACATTGGCTTCAAATGGTCCCACTTCTCTCAGGTAATAGTTACGGAGTGAGTCTTGATGGCTCAATCAAGGGCCACAGTGCTCAAGGGCTCTCTCTGAACTATTTGGCTCCAAACATTGATGGGAGATAAGGTGAAAGTAGAAGCATTTAACACAAAATGACACCAATGATCCTGAGAAAAACTGGTTAATGAGAATGCAAAGGAAATCTCTGCAGGATGGGAGTTATCTTGCAACAAAGGCATATATTTATGATCAATGGAGAACAACCATCTCAGCTCCAGGACTTCAATGCAAGAATTCCTAGTTGGTCCAAACCAACTTAAGTTGTGCTATCACTGACCTTCCCTCAGATTGACAGAGATATTTTATGATTGTAACACTTGCCATGCCTCCCTCTCGTTCTGAAAATGAAGCAGAGCAAGACTGGGACGATATTCACGTTTTGGTTAAAAATCAGTCATTACCATTAACATCACATGCACATGTTGCAATGTCCATCTCCAACACGAGCTGTGCAATGTATCATTTCACTTCTCCATTCCTCACCATCAGCATTCTGAGGAGTCACCATTGACCAGAGGCTCAATTGACCAGAGGCTCAATTGACCAGAGGCTCAATTAGACAAGAAGTGGAAACAAGGAACTGCAGATGCTGAAGACACAAAGTACTGGAGTAACTCAAAGGGCCGAGCAGCATCTCTGGAGAGCATGGGCAGGTGACCTTTCGGGTTGGGTCCCCTACTTTAGACAGATTAGATAAGGCACATTAAAGTCTTGGATGGTGGAGTAGACTAGAAGCCAGATAATGTTCCAGGTAATGGCCACGTTACCATTGAGAATGAGAAGGTTCACATTTGTTCCATCTCCTACTTCCCCAAACTAAAAGGCATAACTGAGATGTGCACTGTTCCACAAATATTGACAAAGGATGAAGCTAGTGTCGAGTAACTCACACATACTCACAAACATAGTACAACAGTATTTATTGGAAAGCACATATAACAACTGTAGCACGTTGCTTCCACTGTTCAGCAACGTGGACTGACTGCACACTTTGGGTTGCGATAATATGAACAGTATGGTAGTAGGCAGAGCTTCTGATAATAAAGCACTACATTGGTTAGTAAGTAAAGTAACCAATCAACATCTTTCCTTGTAGGAATCAAAGTGAAACACATCTAAATTAAAGTGACATATATGAATAAACACGTTACAATGTGATGACTGAATGATACAGTAACTGAAACGCCAATAGCGCATACAGGGAAGTACACACGGTTCAAACAAAATCCCCGTATCTAAGGTACGGCCTATAAACCCATCCCGCACGCGTACGGTACAGATCCGCGTCTCCACCCTTCACCGGGGAAATAACCGGGGGGTCATGTGGCGAGAGCACTGGTGACCCGGGAGAGGAACGCGGCAAGGCTGACGAGCAGGGAACCGAACATGGTGTTGAGGGAGTAGGGGGCACAAGCAATGGTTAGTCTGCAGCCGCAGGGCACGAGGGAAGAGACACGCCGACAGCAGAAGTGTAGATTGGACGCGTTGCATCAGGATGCGAGACAGCAGGATGGAGATGTTGATGGTTGCGTCTGTAGATCCCTCCGTCTGCGCTTACCAGGTATGAGCGAGGCTCTTTTGCAGGACTGTGAATGTGACCTAAATGGCCATAGCCCTCGTTGGTTTGAAGGTGAACGACTTGCTCACTGGAGAGAGGTTTAAATGGTTTTCTGGACTTATCGAAAAATCGCTTCTGGGAATCGCGTTTCAGCTGGAGTTGTTTCTGTACAGCAGGTGGTGAATGAACCTGTTGCTGTAGCAGCTGCTGGGGCACGGGCAGGGCAGTACGGGTCTGTCGAGACATCGGGCGTTGGGCTGGAGACCCCAGTATTGGGTCACGAGCGATGTTCCTTAAGTTGAGCAGGTTCAAGTAGACATCGGATTTGGCAAGGTGTGAGTGCTCCATTAATTGTTTGGTGCTCCAGACAGCCCGTTCTACAAGTCCGTTTGACTGAGCATCGGATGTAATGCTTTGCAGCAGGTCAACTTTGAACCAGCCCGAATACAAGTCAACGAGATAATGTTTGCCACGCCACTCGAATATGTCGGTAGCAACCGTGGACCAAAGCAGAGGAGGAACAGGGTGTGAGAGCAAGGGCTGCTTCTGTTGGTGTGGAGTCAGGCTGTTGCAGACTGAGCAGGCTTGAACTTTTTTGCATACATACTCGTTCATCACGGGCCAGTAACACATGCTTTTTGCTCATAGTAAGGTTGCTTCAACACCGGGGTAGCCCCCTGTGAACGGCATCGAAGTATATGTCCCATAGAACAGCTGGGATGACTGCTTTGTGACCCTTGATTATGACACCATCCTGCAGTTCCAGTTCTTCACAAACCAGGTAGTATGGGCGAATCACAACCGGGGCACGATGTTGTTTATCCGGCCAGCCACACCGGATGACTGAGGACAATAGTTGAAGAGTTGTATCTGCAGCTGTGTGCTCTGTCAGGTTCCTTAGGCATTCTGTAGGTACGTACGACACCATCATTACTGTAAACTGGACTTTCTCAGACGTCTGTTGTTCGCAGGTTGTTCATGGGGCTCTTGATAGCATGTCAGCCAGATGCATGTCCTTGCCCCTTTTGTAGACTAGGGTACAATATGAAGCATTGTCGCTGCATCATCATCCGTTGCAGGCGAGCAGGAGCAGCATGAATGGTTTTGTTCAGAATGGTGAACAATGGCTGGTGGTCTGTTTCAACCATCACAAACTTGCCAAAAATAAAATTCCTTAAATTTGGTGCAGGCAAAAAACCACGGCAAGTAATTCCTTTTTGATCTGGGCGTAACGTTGTTCAGTCTCGGACAGGTTATGAGAGGCAAAAGCAATAGGTCTGCAGTCTCCTTCGGCAGAGGTCTGTAGGCAGGCAGCTCCAAATCCATATTGGGATGCATCACATGTGAGCATCACCGACAGGTTGAAATGGAAATAAGCAAGGTTTGGAGCACTGGACAATTTAATTTGAGGATTTCAAAAGCTCTCTGGTGTTGTGGGTACCAAGACCAGGCAGTGTCTTTGTGAGTCAGTTGTCGTAGGGGAGCAGGTATTTCGCTGAGGTTGGGAATGAATTTGCCCAAGTAGTTGACCATTCCCAGGTATCTCCGTAAACTCATAACGTCAGTAGGAGCTGGCATCTCATTGATGGCAGTGGTCTTGGAGGGGTCTGGTCTGAGGCCATCACTGGAGAATACGTATTCGACATAATGAACCTCTTTGACACAAAATCTGCATTTCAGAGGGTTGAGTTTGAGATGGATGTCTTTAGCATGGTCTAGTACTTTCCTTAAGTTGGCATCATGTTCAGCCATGTTGCGTCCTGCAACGAGAATATCATTGACAATGATGGCGCATGGATACCCCGCAAATAATTGTTCCATTGTGCATTGGAATACCTCATTGACAGAGTTGATGTCAAAGGGCATCCTCAGAAATTTGTAGCGGCCAAAGGGGTTGCCGAACATGGTGAGATTGGATGAATCGGGGTCCAGCGGCATCAGCCAGAATGAACGTTTGCCATCCGGAACAGAAAATACGGACGTACTGCCCAGCTGGGCAGCAACTTCCTATATTGTGCGCATTGGGTAGTGTGGGCATTTGATCATTGTGTGCAGGTCTCTGGGGTTGATGCAGATTCAGATTTCTTCCTTGTTTTTCTTTCTTGAAACTCAGTCAGAAGGGTTGGTGACCGTGGCAATGCCACCAAGGGACACCATCCACTGGATCTCATTGAGTACTCTGTCACGTATAGCATGTGGAATGCAATGTGGTGCTCGAACCACAGGTACGACATTTGCATCAGTTGAGATGTTGTATTTGATGGGTCCCAAGCTTGTCATCAAATAGCTCCTTGTATTGGGAAAGTATCTGCTGGGTGAAGGCCTCAGCAGGAGATATTTGATGGACAGCAGGGCAAAAAGTTACCAGTCCTAGATCCTGGCATGTGTTATTGCCCAGCAGAGTTGCAACTTTCCCACGGACAATGAAAACGTTCAGCTTGTGAGTTTGTGACTCCAGGCGGCAGTTCAGCTCAGCTTCTCCAAGTGGGAGCACCCCCCCTCCTTTGTAGGTTAGCAAAGTGGCCGAAGTGTTTACACTAAATTCGGCATTTCTGATCCATTTAAATTCGGTAATACATAACATTGCATTTGGCACCAGTATCGATCTTTGCAACTGTAATGGTTTTGTTGACATGCAGTGAAACTTCAGGGTCAAGTTGCTTGTTAGTGGAAGCAACCAGGGAGTTTATGTTATGACAGTTATCTTCATGCTCTGGGAGCAGAACTGGAGGAGACGCTGCCAGCTCTTGGTACTTCATGTGTACTTCAGTAGCTTCATGTGTTAACAGGTGTACTGGCTGCCTTAGGAGTGTAAAGTCACACGAGAACAGCACCATTTCATGAAATGATTCATTTTTTTACAAAAAATTCATATTTTTCCGAAAGCATAGCAGAGTTCGCGATCTGGAGGGTGGGAGCCGCCACAGTTAAAACACTGTTCAATAAATCCTTGAGGTTGTCGAGATGGTGTGTGGGGCTGTGAACGCTGGTTATGGTAGGAGGTGTCAGTAGCATCGACACGGTATGAGGAATGCGGTCCGGGGCCCAATGACCTTGTGCGAGAAGCTGTGATTTCAGCAACCCGACAAACATGTTCAGCTCGGGCCAGGTTCTGTTCAGTATCGCGGAGCATTTCATCGCGTACTTTATCACTGAGGATTGCACCCACCAGTCTATCACGGATGAGTTCATCACACAGATTAGCAAAAGGGCAGCGTAGAGTAATATGCTTTAGGTCACTACTGTAATTTTCCACAGGCTCACCTTGTTGTTGGTTTCGAGCAAAAAACTTAGTACATTCCAGTATGGAGTTGGCACGAAGGTCACACAGCTGTCTGAATTTAGTGAGCAAGACCTCAGGATCATCAATAGGTTCAGCAGGTACCACAATTTGGTTGTTGTGATCCAGACCCGCAGGCGCATAGTTGAAACGCTCTGCTTGTTTGATAGCTTCAGGGCCAGCGACGTTCAGAAGTGTAGATACACAGTGTTCTGGTGGAATGTTGCGATGAGCAGCACGGATGTAATGGTTGAAATCACGCTCGAAAATCCGCCAACGTTCAGCGATGTCTGAGTCAAATATTAGAGGGGCTGACTTGCAAAATGAGCTGGCCATGGAAACATGAGTGGATGGGTAAAACAGGTGAAATCAAAATACAGGGAATAATATAAAAACCAATATACTTAAACACGGAGTGGGTCAACAACCACGTCTGACACCATGTAGAGTAACTCACACATACTCACAAACATGGTAGAACAATCTTTATCGGAAAAGCACATATAACACACTACAGCACGTTGCATCGACTGTACAACAGCATGGACTGATGCACGCTTCGGGTTGCGATAATATGAACAGTGAGATAGTAGGCGGAGTTTCTGATAATAAAGCACTACATTGGTTAGTAAGCAAAGTACCCAATCTATAGCTAGCTTGAACAAAATAATCTGATGGATCAGTTGCTATCCACCAGTTGAAACATCCATTCACAAATCCTTCCAAAGATTCTTCATAAACATCTCCTAAACCTGAAAGCTCCAACATCTGCAGTAACTCTTGCACGGGAACATCAATATTTCCAGGCCACTCATGATGCTGACATATATCCCTGTTCCTTCCTTGTCACTGTCATAGTCATGGAGGCATAGAGTCACACAGCATGGAAACAGGCCCTTCAGCCCAACTTGTCTACCCCAAGCAACATACACCACTAGTCCCATCCCATCTACACAACACCATCACCATCTACACTAGTCCCACCTGCCTGCATCTGGCCCATAACCCTCCAAACCTGTCCTATCCATGTACCTGTCTAATTGTTTCTTAAATGCTGTAATAGTCCCTACCTCAACTACCTACTCTATCAGCTTGTTCCATACGCCCACCACCATTTGTGTAAAAGAATGACCCCTTAGATTCCTATTAAATCATTCCTCCTTCACCTTAAATCTAGGCCTTCTGTTTCCCGATTCACCCATTTTGGACAAGTGACTCTGTGTTTCTACCGGATTATTCCTCTCATGATTTTATACGCCTCTATAAAATCACTCCTCATGCGGGAGTCTGAAGATTGGATGACTGGAGTTCTTCAGAAACCAGTCTGAAGAAGGGTCTCGACCCGAAAACGTCACCCATTCCATCTACCCAGAGATGCTGCCTGTTCCGCTGAGTCATTCCAGCATGTTGTGTCTATCTTCAGTCACCCATATCAGCCTGGCTTCAAGTTTAACACGGCAAGAATAAGAGAAGAATGTTTGACCACTGTGACCCGAATGCTGCGTGCAGCTGGCCGAAAGCGCGCCGTCATTTTAAGTGATTGTTGGATGCTTTTCACCTAAAAAAATAATCAATCTGTAACATGTTCGAACTGTTTCCCCAAGGATGCAAGTTGTGTATTGATTTTGTAAGTCCATTATCCGGTTTGTCAAAAAAATCAAGGTTATTGTGCAATATTAGAGCAAAACATCTTCCCTGAACTGTAAGCTGTAAACGAGGAGTTGTCATGTTGACAGGATAGATGCACAATTTTCACTTTAGCTGTTGTCATGGTACTTAACTACAGCTCTGAATGTAAGAAGCCTAAAAGTGTTAGAATCATGAATTTACCTTCACTAATTCCTGAGAAAATCTAGAGGCAACGTGCAATCAATAATTCATGCAACGCTGTAGAACTCACGAAGCTCGAACAGGAGTTGATAAATCTGGCTGAGCTCAGCTCAAATGGGTTCAGATTTAAAGAATATTCTCTTTGAGCTACGAAGGTAGCAATTCCTCAGAGGTGTACTTACAGGAGGCATAAATTATACATGAAACAATTTCAGCAAATTCAGGCAAAACCAGATTGATTGGAAATGAGGGTTTGGGCTATTGGTTGTGAGCAAAGGAGACAGGAAAATAGAGAGGTAACTATTTTGCAGATGATTTTCTAGATGCTGGCTGTGTTACAAGATGAAATCATTTGGTTGCTCACCGGTAGCATAAACCTCGGTGGATTTCGAGTTTATTGGTCGAGCTGCTACTATCTGAGTCATTTTGATACTACCCTTGACTCTGTAGCCTGAATGTTCTCAGCAACATCTTGTTTGAAGCTTTATCAGTTGTTGCAAAGGCCAGACTTATCATTCCAAGTATATGAACTTCAAAGTCGACGCATTTAGAACTTTAGAAAGCAGCATTTTCATTCAAGGATGTAATCTAGCTCAGACTTTAATTACACTAAGTAGATTACTAAATGTTCTATTGTTTTGCTAGTATATAATTTATTTCAAATTTAATATCTTATCTTTTCTGTTTTAAGGCCTTTGTTGTCCTCCCCCCCATCCAGGCAAAAACATCTGCCATTTAGTTTTGTACCACTGTTGACAAGTTTACATGTGATCTCCAAAAAGCAGCAGCGTGAGCCAAAGAAGAAATCTGTTTTCCAAAGATGGTAATTTAAACTAACACCCCGCCAGCAATAGAGAACAGTGGTGCAGCTGGTAGAGCCACCTGCCTCACGGCGCCAGAGACCCAGGGTCCATCCTGACCTCAGGTGCTGTCTGCGTGGAGTTTGCTTGTTCGCCGTGTAACCATGTGGGATTCCTCTGGGTGCTTCCCACATCCCAAAGATGTGCAGGTTTGTTGGTTAATTGATCTCTGTAAATTGACCCAAGTATGTTTATTTAGTTTATTTTAGTTTTGAGATGTAGCGCGGAAACAGCCCCTTCGGTCCACCGGGTCCGCGCCGACCAGCGACCCCCACACAATAGCACCATCCTACACCCACTAGGGACAATTTTTACATTTACCAAGCCAATTAACCTACAAACCGATATGTCTTTGGAGTGTGTGAGGAAACTGAAGATCTCGGAGAAAACCCACGCAGGTCATGGGGAGAACGTACAAACTCGAACCCGGGTCTCCGACACTGCATTTGCTGTAAGGCAGCAACTCTACTTCTGCGCCACTGATGTAGTGTGCAGTGGACAAGAAAGTGGAATAACATAGAACTGGTATGAAGGGATGATCGATGGTCAGCATGGATGCAATGAGTTGAAGGGCCTATTTTCATGCTATTAGTTTAGCTTAAACTAATAGCAATGACACTTCTGCAAGCTGGGATTTGCACTGGATTCCTTGGATTATGATCTCTCCTTTTATCTCCCTGGATGTTCTTCCTTCATATTGCTGATATTAAATTGTCCTCCTGCAGCAGAATTATCTTCGATGAGATCCCTAACTTGATGTAATGTTAGTGTGTCTTGCCTGAACAACAGGGAATGTATTGTTAGACAAATCATGCAGACTCCCAGGCCAGTCAATTGGTTTCCCAGTCTTTATTTGTTACATATCGCAAATTGCTGATGAAATTCAGCCTGCAAAACCTGCTCACTGCATCTTAACTAGACCATTAGGAAGAGCAGTAAGAGGACTCCTTAAAAAAATCCTTGAAATTAAAATGGATCATGCACCCAATATACATTGAAATTATGATATCAACTTTAGCAATGTCTAACAAATTAGTTAGAGTCTAAAACAGTAAAATAAGTGACTCTTTGTGGAATACTTTTCATCAGAAATAGCTTTACCCAAACTAAATCAGGATCGGAATGAAAAATCTAGGCTGACACTTCATATACAGTATTGCCAGAGGTGATATTCTTTGAATTTTTTAGTAAACATGGTTCAACCTGAACATTCTCTTGGTTCGGCCATGTATTAAAATTCTATGGAGCTATTCAGGGATGGCAGGGATTATAGCAACATCTGCACCGTTGGACAAGTACTCTCATGCAGTCAACCGGGTGACTACAGTAGCTGATGAAGCAGTGGGGTATGAAGATCTTGCAACTAAAATGTCCCATAGGGGACACTGTTCCAAAGCAGGAATTGGAAGTGTCAGGACCAGTGCTGGTGAATAATGTGTGTGTGTGTGAGTGAGTGTATGAGTGAGTGAGTGTGTGTGAGTGTGTGCGAGTGTGAGTGAGTGTGTGCGAGTGTGAGTGAATGCGTGTGGGAGTGTAGTGTTCTAATGTGTTTGTGTGTGCGTGTGTGTGTTTCTGTGTGTGTATGTCTGTGTTTCCGTGTGTGTGCGAGTGTGAGTGAGCGTGTGTGTGAATGCGAGTGTGAGAGTGAGTGTGTGTGTGTAAGGAGATATTATGCCGGTAACAGGAGTAAATGTTTAAGAGCATGAAAAGAGTATAGAAAGTGTGGATGGTGGGGGTGGTAATTTGGAAGGGGGGGGGGGAGTGGGGAGATTGTGGGGTGAGATGGGGGGGGGAGGGGAGGGGAGGTTGGGGGGGAGGGTTGATATTTAAAAAGGTGAG
Organism: Raja brachyura; assembly: GCA_963514005.1. The sequence continues at coordinate 11,092,698 of OY740794.1, read as the reverse complement.
AGCAATAGAAAGTAAGATTAAGGAAAAGTATGTTAAAGGCAAGAAATGAGAAGGGCCCATTAGGGACCAAAGCAGTAACCTGTGCAAGTAGCTGGGGGATGTGGCTAAGGTGTTACATGCATACCTCATCTGTATTCACAGTGGTGGAAAACATTGTAGTTGGAGAATTCAGGGAGAGGGATGTTGGACTTTAGAACAAAGTACTATCAAAAAGGAAAATTACATGTCTAACTGTAGAGGCTGATAAATCTATCGATATCTGATAAGTATATTCCAGGCTGCTATGGGAGATAACGGAAGAGATTGTTGAGGCTCGGAAATACATTTTCAAAGCTTGGGCTACTTATTCCATCTCTAAAGCCTGGTCTGAGTTGAATTTGTGGCATCACAAGTTAGTTGGAGGATGTGCAATGATCCTAACTTTACAAAAGCCGATTGTACAGGAACATCATATTTCTTTAGCTTCGAGCAGTTCCTCCGTAAATAGCCTTCAAATTATCTGAAAATGACTCAAACAAGGAAAGTTTAAAGAGACTGTTACTATGATGGAGGGACAATCTGTTACTGGTGCAAAAGATGTTTATTTCAGAAACTTTAAAAGAGATTGTGTGAGAAAGAGACACAAAAGGTCAGGAAGAAGTTTGGAGAGAGTGAAAAGTGAATGATGCATTCTCTTTTAAACTTCACTCTGCCTCTGTTCAAGTTATTTTGAGTGTTTACTGCCTTTATGCACATCTGATGGGCGGCATAGTGGCTCAGCGGTAGAGTTGTTGCCTTACAGCACTTCAGTGACGGAGAACCGGGTTCGATCCTGACTACGGAGTTTGTACGTTCTCCCCGTGACCTGCATGGGTTTTCTCTGAGATCGTCGATTTCCTCCACTTCAAAGACGTACAGGTTTGTAGGTTAATTGGCTGGGTGTAAATGAAAAAATTGTCCCTAGTGCGTGTAGTATAGTGTTAATGTGCGGGGATTATTGGTCGGTGCGGTCTCAGTGGGCCGAGGGGCCTGTTTCCACACTGTATCTTTTAATTAAATAAACTAAACTAATGTTTAACATCCTGCAAGATCGCAGTCTTAGGGCTGGAACAAGGGAGAAGGCCTAAGACCTCTTGTTGCATAGGAGGTTGATGTAACCTTCCACGATATTTTTGTTTCTATGAAACTCGTTATCTGGCCCACGTCTGAATTGTTGATAATGATAATCAAATTTGGCCAATGAGAAGGAATTTAAATGTTGGCAATGCAAAATGGATAAAAATTGTGAAAATAACTGTTTCTTGCCATTTTAATTAAGTAATTTACCAAATTTAATAAAGCACACCTGCATATACTGAAGACATCTTCTATCTATCTATATAATTAAAGTCTAAACTTGACCACTTCTTGTTTGCGCTGTATATTGATTTTAGAAAAAAATGCTACCACTTATGGCTGTGATCTTTGGCCGTCTTACTCAGAGTCTCCCTCCACTGATCGGGTGCAGAGGGCTTTTCTCATCAATGAAAAATAATGTTCAAACTTCCTCTCCCGAGTTAACAAGTTCCTCTCCCGTTACTCTTGAGCCAACCGTGAATGAAGGTAAGTGTGTGAGGGTGTGAGAAGTCCATGCCGGGTGGCAGCCGGCCGGCCGCAGCCACTGTTCAGATTGTTGGGAGACGGAGCTCAGGGTTCGCCTCTTGAGCTGCTTTGGTGCCCAGGCGTAAGTTGAAGTGGAGGGTGGTTGGGGGTGGGGTGGGGGGGGGGGGGGGGGGACTGACAGACAAGGCTCTTGGGTGCTGGGATCATTCTCTGCGGGATGGTCTTAGTGCGGAGACATGTGTAGGAGAGGTGTGCTGACTGCAGGCAGAAACCTTGGTAGTGATTGCCCACCAGTCTCAAAAGCCGCTGTGTCTCCCTGTCCCTATGATAGCAGGGGGCAATCAAACAGCACAATAGCCCCGTCCACCTCCACGCCAACACAAAGGGCAATGATCACAAGGCTTTAGGGGCAGAAACAGCAGGCAGGCGACAATCACCCGCCATAACGCAGGACATATCATGCGCTATTGTAGGTCTCCTTTACACGTCGGTGTTTCTGTATTTCTCCATCTCATTGTTGGCCCTGTCTGTCACCAACCCCACCCCCACCCCTCTGCATCCCAGCCATGTGTGTGACCCCTTCCCTCCCCTCTCCAGCTCCCCGCCCATTGCACCGGGCGCGGGGGCTTCGCACCGTCTTCACGTTGGCGACAATCCCAAGGCTTTAGACGGAAGGCAGACGCAACAAGCTGGAGTAACAACGCAGGCCAGGTAACATCTCTGGAGAACGTGGATAGGTGACGTTTCGGATAAGGGCTCGTCTTCTGAAGTAGGATCTCGACCTGCTGAATTACTGCAGCAGTGTAAAAGAAGGAACTGCAGATGCAGGAAAATCGAGGGTACACAAAATTCTGGAGAAGCGGGTGCAGCAGCATCTATGGAACGAAGGGATAGGTGACAGAAGGGTCTCAACCTGCTGAATTTCTCCAGCATTTGGATCTAAACATCACCCATTCTTTCTCTCCAGAGATGCGGCCTGTCCCGCTGAGTTACTCCAGCTTTTTTGTGTCTATCGTTGAATGGGTGACGTTCCTGGTCGAGACCCTTCTTCGGACTGAAAATAAAACTTGCCTCGCGTGAAGCGGCTTGTAAATTAAGACATAAAATCAAGAAATGTTAAAGGTTGAATCATGAACAGCGCTGCTGTTCATTCACCTAGCCTGTTGCTGTCCTCCCTCGTCCACCGTGAGTGCTGGACAACTCACCGGGTGCAAAACTTCGCTGCATCCCGGGTGGAGGGCGATGATCACCGGACTGACCGGCAAGTAGAGGCGGCGGGTCGGCCAAGCCCGGCTCCCCGCCACCGGGATAGACACCAACTACTGGAGTAAACTCAGCGGGATCTCTGGAGAAGTCTGAAGTAGGGTCTCGACCCGAAGTCTCACCCATCCCATCTCTCCAGAGATGCTGCCTGTCCCTCGGAGTTACTCCAGCATTGTGTGTGTTTATCTTCGGTGTAAACCAGCATCTGCAGTTCCTTCCCAATCCCACACTCTCGGCCCTGGGGGGGGGGGGAATGGACACATCCCACCCACCGCCCCAGTCTTGCCCCTCCGGCAGGTCTTTAACCGTGTCCTAAAGCCATTCATTGAGACAGTGACGAGTACGAAGCCATGGGGCAGGCGCCTCAGTAATAAAGGACAACTGGCAGATCATCACATAAAGGCCGAAGATAGACACAAAATGCTGGACTAACTCGGCGGGACAGGCCGCATCTCTGGAGAGAAGGAATGGGTGGCGTTTCGGATAAGTCTGAAGAAGGGTCTCGACTCCATTCCTTCTCTCCAGAGATGCTGCCTGAGTTATTCCAGCATTTTGTGTCTATCTTTGGTTCAGTCTTTACGTGAGCAAACGAACAGATTATAAGAAAGTTCCCACGGTAGACTCACGAGTCACTAAGGTAAATGCACGGGCCACTACGTTATTACAACGAGTTTAAATGTTTCCATTTTTAACTTGAACAGTTAATTTGACTCGTGGAAAAAATCAAACATGTTTGATTTTTTTCATGAGTTAACAAGTTTCCCGAGTACCTGCCATTAGCGCTACGTGATCTTCACGAGTGAAAACTCGGGGTCACTCGTGGGCCAACTCGCACTGTGAGACCGGGGTTTTATCAGTGTTTAAAAAATGTTGAGATTCTCTCTCCTGTCAATCACCGCCATGAAGGCCTTGTGGTGGGAGGGGGGAGGGACTATAAAACCCAGAAATGTGGACATGGCTCAGTCTCTGCAAGATGGGGGAGGGAGAGGTCATGACTCTCAGTCTGAGCTGTGAATCAACTGAACACACTGAATGTCTACAGAACTGTGAGTGTGGTTTTGTGTGGTTTTATGTGGTTTTTACGTGGTTTAGTTGTGTTTTATGTGTTTTATGTGTTTTATGGTGGTTTTATGGTGGTTTCACCCTGCTTGAAATGGTATGAAACTGCATTTGAATGTGGTGGCCTTGCACCCTGCTTGAAGTGGCATGAAACTGCACTTGAATTTGGTGGCCTTGCACCCTGCTTGAAGTGGTATGAAGCTGCACTTGAATTTCGTGTCCTTGCACCCTGCTTGAAATGGTAGGAAATTGGTTTTGAATGTTGTGGTCTTGCACCCTGCTTGAAATGGTAGGAAATTGCTTTTGATTTTAGTGGTCTTGCACCGTGCTTGAAATGGAATGTCAAGGAATAGCCGTGAGTCAACTGCCAGCCCACCAGCCGTGAGTGAGTTGCCAGCACACCAGTCTTGAGTGACTGAGGTGCCAGCCCAAGAATCCATTCGGCCCACAATGTCTATACTAGTCCTCTGGAAACCAGTCCCTTCTGCCCACAACACCCATACTAGCACTGCAGAAAGCTCCCCCCCACTGGCCACCAACATTTGAATTGGTGGAGAGGTGGAATATTGCTTTGGGGGACCAGCCCTCCCGTGTGAACAAGGGACCCAATGGGTCCCACTTGGTCTAGTACATAACTAAAAGTCTGATCTTGTACTCTTCCGGTTTTGCATTTTATTCTATTTGCGCAGAAACAGTACACGATAGCGCTACAATTTTCACCACCTTATTCACCATTCGTCTGAGCTACAAGGGCAATAAATTTTGTTCCAATCGATATATTTTAAAAGTTATTAAGTTTTAAAATCTTAAAATCTGTGCATGCGCAGATTGGTCTCCTCTTCTTTCAGTCGCTGGGACAGCGACGCCCCTTCCTGCGCCATCGCCGCACTGATTGGCCGTGTCCGCTGTCTGTCACGGGGAGCGCTGCCTCGCCCAGCGAGGAGAATATAAAGCTGAAGCAGTGGAGTGAGCATCACTCGTGCTCCTATGGCTGGCGCTGTGTCTGCGGCCACCTCCATGGTGCGAGCGGCCGAGCCCACTTCACGGCCTCTGTGGTGCCCAGCCACGGGCCCTGTCGGCTGCTTCTTCTGACCCGGGCTTCTACCCGCAAGGCCCCGGCCAGGGTTCAACGCGGCAATCTAGGAGGCATCGAGACCACGGCGGTGAGGCCTTGCAATGATGGGGCCACTGTGGTGGTGGGGCCTCGAGGCTAGGGAGCCACGGCAGCGGTTCGGTCTCGCGGTGATGGAGTCGCGGCGGCAGTGGGGCTTTGCGGCAGTGGCAGTGGGGCTTTGACGGCAGCGGCAGTGGGGCCTTGCGGCAGCGGTGGGGCCTTGCCAAATTTCAAAATCCGTAGAGAAATCTGTCTCATCCTCTTTTTTCAGTTTTTTCCTGTCTCATGACTGGTGGGGGAGGAGTGGGAATAGAGGGAGAGGAGGGTGGGTGTGGGGGAGGTAGGGAGTGGGGAATAGAGGGAGATGAGGGCAGTGGGGGAGGTGAGGGATAGTGGGGGGATAGGGGAGGTGGAGAGTGGGGAGGTGGGGGATAGAGAGATAGGAGGGGGCTAGGGAGGGGAGAGGAGTTATGGAGTGAGGGAGGGAGTGACTGAGGGTAGGGAAAAGGAGAGGGAGGGAGAAGTGAGGGAGGGATTCGGGGAGGGGAGGAGGAGAGGGGAAAGATCCTGGGGAGGTGAGGAGGGTGGGGGGATTGAGGGAGAGGAGGGGTAGGGAGGGAGAGGGGGGTAAGTGGGGGAGGTGAGGAGGGATAGTGGGGGGATAGGGGAGGTGAGGAGTGGGGGATGGAGAGGGTAGGGAGAGGAGAGGAGTCATGGAGGGAGGGGGGAGTGACTGACGGTAGGGGAAAGGAGAGGGAGGGAGAGGTGAGGGAGGGATTGGGGAGAGGGGAAATAAGAGAGATGGTGTAGAGGAGGGGGAGGGAGTGCTCGGGGATGAAGGGAAATGAGCCGCGCCTGCGCAGTCGGGGGCTATGTGTGAGTGGTGGAATATTGCGTTGGGGGAACGGGTTGCATTGGGGGAATGGGTAAGTGGTGGAATATTGCGTTGGGGGAGCAGACCCAATGGGTCTGCACTTAGTCCAGTATAATCTATATTTAAGAATTCATTTATGTTACCTGGATCTAATTGATTTAATTCACTTTATTCTTTCCAAATAGCATTATAGTAATTAAAAACAGAACATACAGAGAACTTTATTTCAGGCAAACAATGCATTTATTCAAATTCACCTATGGTGGAACATCTGTTATCAGCAGAACATGAGAATACACTTTATTTGATGTTGGAAGGAAAATGCTTGTTCATTTGGAATAGGGGAAGGAGACCTCATGGTTTACATACATAGAGAATAGTTCTGGCATCATCATGCAACTCAATGGAATACTCCAGTTTTTAAATGCAGTAACATAAGAGCCAGGGCATCTACTTCAAGGACATGTGTAGGAAGGAGCTGCAGATGCTTGTTTAAACCAATGATAGACAAAAAAAGCTGGAATAACTCAGCAGGACAGGCAGCATCTCTGGAGAGAAGGAATGTGTAATGTTTCGGGTCGAGACCCTTCTTCAGACTGGGTCTGAAGAACTCCAGTCATCCAATCTTCAGACTCCAGCCTGAAGAAGGGTCTCGAACATCACCATTCCTTCTCTCCTGAGATGCTGCCTGTCCCGCTGTGTTACTCCAGCATTTGCGTCTTTCTTCCTTCAAGGACACGTTGCACTTCTTCAATGAAGAAAATAACATTCCACTTTCTCAAGCACTTTTTCTAATAATTTTTGATTTCAACTTTGTATGCGTACTTTGCACATAGTCTACACTAACAAGCAATTATCAGGGATGGATGCGGCAAAGATCAGTCTGGTCAAAATAGTGTACAATCAAGTGAAAGCAATTAGAGATGAACACTATTCATCTGCCCATAACACTATTTCAATATGAAGTTGGAGCACTAATTGTGTAAAATTGTTATCGCGCTAAAATGCCCAGCGGTTCAGATTTCAGAAAAATGAGCGGTTAGAACAATTTAAAAGGGGCAACATTTTTTTGGGGATTTCCCTTCCAATTATTATATATTAATCAGCCCTTTGAAGAAGAGATGTGTTAATTCCCAAGAGGAATAGAAGCTTAGTGGGCTAACTGCTGTTTTGTTGACAATTATCACAGTTTTCCAGAGCTCCTTTGAGGCATTGAAGAATGTTTTTTCTCTTAACTCGAGCAAATATTTGTTTCTTCAAAGAAATGCTATGATTTTGCCTGAATAGGGTGTAGGTTGATGGAGCATGTTAGTTACATCGACCTATACCTCAAAGTGGGACAGGCTGGAAGGAGCAGTCGGTCATTAACTATCTTGCAGATTCTCAAATTTTCTTTAGAATTAATGGCTATTCCAATATATTTCAATTTTCTTTGCAGTCAAACTCAGTAGATCCTCTAAATATATTTCATTGCAAAAGATGCATGAACACTTGAGTCCAGATAAAACGAGTTATGAAGGTTTATCAGTGGTTGCCATTATTAAAGATCAAATCAGGCAACACCTTTTGGTGTTAGAAAATTAATTGCTACATGTGGAAATCGTGAGGTTACAGTTGGAGTTGCTTTGCTCCATCAATGGCTATATTTGAAGAGCATCACAACAAAATCATTGCCAGCTGTGTATTTGCAAGGACATCAATTATGATGAATATTTGAGCTGTGGTTTTAATTACTTTCTAACAACCTCGGTGCAAATTTACCCTCCCGGATTTTAATTAGTTTTGGAGATTTCAAAATTATTAACTTCATAAGCTTTCGGGGCAGAATTAGTCCATTTGGCTCATCAAGTCTACTCCACCATTCAATCATGGTTGATCTATCTTTCCCTCTCAACACCATTCTTCTGCCTTCTCCCCCTAACACCCTTATGGGGCTGTCCCACTGCTGTGATCTGCGAGTTTAGAAGAGTTTGCCCTCGACTCAAACCCGCAGCATGGTCGACACGTGGTCCTAGGAAGTCCTATGAGGTCACTGGAACTCTCCTTCATGCTCAAGGCAAGTTCCCGCATACTCGTGGCCTCAGCTAGGTCACGGAAATTTTTTCAGCATGTTGAAAAATTTTCTGCGAGTAAATATTGGTCAGCATGGTTCTTTTTAACTCGTAGTACAGTGGAGTGGGGTCGCTATTTAGTTACAGGCAGTCGAGGGCAGCCGTAAGCAATCTCCTTCGCTGACCAGGCCTTTTAATTGGTTCATTGGAGTTTTCAGGACCAAGGAAAACCGACGGGTAGGTAAAATGCCCGCTAAACTTTATTAAACGTTGTACAACTTCTTAAAAGTGTCTCCACTCCTTCTCCCCCCCTTTCCCCCCCCCTTCTCTCCCCTTCTCTCCCTTTCTCCCCCTCCCTCTCCCCGCTCTCGAAAGGACTTACCATACACTGTGCAGCCATCTTTTACCTTCCTCTTCATCGTGGGTGTGAATGTCAGACAGCGCTCCCCCGCTTTCCCTGGCCCCCGCCTTCGCGATGTGTTTGTGCGGTTGGTCGATCTAGTTCGTCGCTGACGGTTTTCCAGGTGAGTGCCCTCGAGCTTGAAGGTCGAAGACACTCTTCTGAATCACGGATTAGGTCGCCGCAGTGGGACAGCCCCTTTACTAATCAAGAATTTGTCAATCTCTGCCTTAAACAATCCATTGACCTGGCCTCTACAGTTGTCTGTGACTCTACAGATACATCACCCTGACTAAAGAAATTAATCCTCATCTCCTTTCCAAAGGTATATCCTTTTATTCTGAGGCTATGGCCTGTGGTCCTAGACTCTCCTACTAGAGGATACATCCTCTACACATCCACTCGATCCAGGCCTTTCACTATTCGGTACATTTCAATGAGGTCCTCCCTCATCATTCTAAATTCCAACGGGTATAGTTGGAAGAAAGGTCTCGACGTAAAACATTGCCTTTCCTTCTCTCTATAGATGCTGCCTCACCCGCTGAGTTTCTCCAGCATTTAATGTCTACCTTCGATTTTTCCAGCATCTGCAGTTCTTTCTTAAACACTAATTCCTGGGATCATTCTGTGATGGACCCTCTCCAACACCAGCACATCCTTCCTCAGATATTAACATTTTTGCCTCTTGATTTATTTCCACAAGTCTCTTAACATTTTTCTTCTTTCCCCTTTCTTTATTTTGATTTCTCTGCACGATCACACATTAAACACACCAACTTGCACTTCCTAATGCAGATGCTGTGGTGTGGAGATTTTTACATGGTTGAACATGTTAAATCCATTTGCATGTTTTCACAATTTCTAAACATAGGTCCCATTAGTAACATTAAGTTTCCCAGATTTCCCTTAGAAAGCCTTGCACTGTTTTATCCGCAAGTTGCAAATGTATCTACATTAAATCTGTGGATAACTAAATAAATGATGAGCAAAATGAGGCCATGTTTATCTTCTTCAATGATTTTTAGCGACCCACCATTTCATGCTCCAGTTTTCCCTCAACTTGAAAAGACATTGATGCAAGTATAAGAATTTATAAAGGTAAAGGGGCATCCAATAAGTTTGTTTGGAGACTCGTTCTGATATCTTATAAACTGACCAGTTAAATGAATTAATCGAGTGCAATAAAGAATAAAAATTGCTGAAGTATCTCAGCAGAATACACCGGCACTTTGTATCCTTTTGTGCATTAACTAGCATCTATAGTCCCTTGCTCTACTAATAGTGCAGTTATTGTCCAAAACATTCTCCATTTGCAAAACAGTATTTTCAGGAAAGATTGCCTTTTGATTATTTACTAAAAGTCGTCTAAATGTGGTGAGAGGCGCGCCGAAGTGCGCAGCTGTCTGTAATGGAACAAACTGTCTATGCAATTGATGTAACAATGACAGGATAACATCTCTGCCATGAATATCTTGTAATGGTCAGTGCTAGCATGCACTCCCGCAGATGGATCATTCAGCTATCAAAAGTGTCATGCACAAAAAGAGAATCATGTTCCTTCTACAGTGTTCCTTGGAGTGGACTCTGATTTGTCTGCAGTTCCAAATTACTAAAGGATGACCAGTTTTTCCCGCTCCAAGAAACAGAGGTTGCTGGGAGATTATAAAGCAGTGCTGTTATTGATTTTTTTTAATGTTAGCAGATTTTCCTGAACCTATTAGTAAATGTAGTCCTCTTCCACGAACCTTCAATTGCAACAGGAGACAAACAATAAAACTCTTGGTTAGGCTATGACTGGTCGATGCTGCCATTAATGGCGGCCAATTTTTAGGATTCTGGATGTGGGATTTATGTGGCCAATTAACACAATTCACCATAAAGTATCCTCAAATCCACCCCCACCAACTGTTTTGATAAGAATTATTTAAATAAAAGTAAAGAAAATTATTTGAATTTACCTGAGAGAACATAGAAAAACAATTAGATAAATATATAAATATACACATATGAAACACAGGACAAACAGCCCCACAAGCCTGGTCCACCAGCTAATAAAGTCATGGCTAATGTCATTGTTCCATATTTCCAAACCCCCACAAAACCATAAAGAGGAAGGAGATTGGACTTTATTGCCTTCCATCACAATGAGGAACATGGGGAATCTGTCGTGGTGGATGATTATGTTGACTTTATGTAGTTGTGTCTTGTTGCTTTTTTTTAGTATGGCTGTACGGTAATCTGAATTTCACTGAATTTCACTGCATTAATTGGTACATGTGACAATAAACTGACCTTAAAACCTTGAAACCTTGAAACCCTTTCTCCTCCCTTGCTTCTCAAAGCTCTACTTGTCTTTGCCTCTTAAATATTGAAAGGCACATTATTCTTTGGGAAATAAAGACACGATCCTCTGAAAGAAAATGCTCTGTCTCATTTGTCTTTTACTTCTAAGTAGAGCTAAATTCCCTCACCAAAGGCAACATTCACCCTGTTGAGTCTCCCCTGGATCTTAATATGTTTCAATTATGTCACCTCTCACTCTTCTAAACACCAGCTGATGCAAGCATAGCCTGTCCAACTTTCTCTCACAACCTCCTTCTATTTATATCCAGTTCCCTGATCGATAGATTAGAGCATTCTGTTGGCTTTCCTGCAAATCACACACTAATTTTACATCATTTTAGATCTGCAATCTCTCACATTTGGATAATATGCTTCTTTTATATTATTTTCTATAAGAATATAAACACTAAGGAGGAGGGAGATAAACAGATGCATGCGTAGGAAGGAACTGCATGTGCTGGTTTAAAACGAAGAATGACTCAAAAACTGGAGTAACTCAATGGGTCAGACAGTATCTCTGGAGAGGTGGAATAGGTGACGTTTTGGGTCGAGATCCTTCTTCAGAATGAGAGTCAGGGAAAAGTGAAATCAGAGATATAGACGGTGATATGGAGAGATATAGAACAAATGAATTCATGATATGCGAAAAAGTACCGATGTTAAAGGAAACAGGCCATTGTTAGCTTTAGGCTAGGGGAAAACGAGTTTCATGTTAGATTCATGTTACTCGACAAAAGGAGATAAATTAGGAACTCATTCCCAGACTTACAAATTGAGGAATTGCTTTTTTTTGTCGTTTGCCAAAATCAGGAAGTAAAATGCATCAATTATATGAATAACAAGTTTTCCTAATCCAATTTAATCTAAACTAAGACTGTGTTGAGGACTGCCTGCTTTGGGGCAATTGCAGAGACTTCCAGAAGGTCTTCTGTCAAGGGTCAGCAACGTAGCAGTCTTGAGTACATTGGAAAATAAAGCAGGTGGGATGTGAGCAAGCTCTTCAACTCCAAAATAAAACGTAACTATGGGAAATAACTGGAGATGTTACTCAAGTCTCAGCAAAGGCGTCCACGGTGGTGTAACGGTAGTGTTGCTGCCTTATAGCACTCGCAGCGCCGGAGATCCGGGTTCGATCCTGAATACAGGTGCTGTCTGTACGGAGTTTGTACGTTCGCCCATGCGACCGCGTGGGTTTTCTCCGAGATCTTCGGTTTCCTCCCACACTCCAAAGACATGCAGGTATGTAGGTTAATTCAGATTCAGATTCAATTTTAATTTAATTGTCATTGTCAGTGTACAGTACAGAGACAACGAAATGCATTTAGCATCTCCCTGGAAGAGCGACACAGCAAATTATTTGAATAAATAACAATAAGTGTCCGGGGGGGGGGGGGGGGGGCGGGGTGATTGGCAGTCACCGAGGTATGTTGTTGAGTAGCGTGACAGCCGCCGGAAAGAAGCTGTTCCTGGACCTGCTGGTTCGGCAACGGAGAGACCTGTAGCGCCTCCCGGATGGTAGGAGGGTAAACAGTCCATGGTTGGGGTGAGAGAGGTCCTTGGCGATGCTGAGCGCCCTCCGCAGACAACGCTTGCTTTGGACAGACTCAATGGAGGGGAGCGAGGAACCGGTGATGCGTTGGGCAATTTTCACCACCCTCTGCAATGCCTTCCGGTCGGAGACAGAGCAGTTGCCATACCAAACTGTGATGCAGTTGGTAAGGATGCTCTCGATGGTGCAGCGGTAGAAGTTCACCAGGATCTGAGGAGACAGATGGACCTTCTTCAGTCTCCTCAGGAAGAAGAGACGCTGGTGAGCCTTCTTGATCAGAGTTGAGGTATTGTGGGTCCAAGAGAGGTCGTTGGAGAGGTTGACTCCCAAGAACCTGAAGCTAGAAACACGTTCCACCTCCGTACCGTTAATGTGGATGGGGGTGTGCGTGCCGCCCCTGGACTTCCTGAAGTCTACAATGAGCTCCTTGGTCTTCTTGGAGTTAAGGGCCAGGTTGTTGTCAGCGCACCATGCTGCTAAGTGCTGGACCTCCTCCCTGTAGGCCGACTCATCGTTGTTGCTGATGAGGCCAATCACCGTTGTATCATCTGCATACTTGATGATGGTGTTAGTACTATGTACAGGTGTGCAGTCATAGGTGAAGAGGGAGTAGAGGAGGGGGCTCAGCACACAGCCCTCTGGAACGCCGGTGTTCAGGGTGAGGGTTGAAGAGGTGTGCTTGTCTAACCTAACAGACTGGGGTCTGTTGGTTAGAAAGTCCAGTATCCAGTTGCAGAGGGAAGGAGCGATGCACAGATTACCGAGTTTGGCGATCAATTTTGATGGTATAATGGTGTTGAATGCTGAGCTGTAATCGATGAACAGCATTCTTACGTAAGTGTCTCTGTTGTCGAGGTGGGAGAGGGCGGAGTGAAGTGCCGTTGAGATGGCATCCTCCGTACTCCTGTTCTTGCGGTAGGCAAACTGATAGGGATCCAGTGTGGGGGGTAGGCAGCTTTTGAGGTGTGCCAGGACCAGCCTCTCGAAGCACTTGGTGATGATGGGGGTAAGTGCAACTGGGCGGAAGTCATTGAGGCTTGCCGCAGTGGAGTGTTTTGGCACTGGCACGATGGAGGTGGTTTTAAGGCACGTGGGGACAACTGCCTGGGCAAGTGACAGGTTGAAGATATCAGTCCAGACGTCTGCCAGCTGCGCCGCACAGACCCTGAGCCCGCGCCCGGGGATGCCGTCAGGGCCAGCAGCTTTACGTGCATTAGTCCTACTCAGTGCCACGTATACGTCGTAGGGGGTGAGTGTGAGGGGTTGGTGATCGGCAGGTAGCACAGCCTTGATGGCTGTCTCTAGATTGTCCCTGTCGAAGCGGCCATAGAAGTGATTGAGCTCCTCAAGGAAGGAGGCGTCGCTGGATGTGGGGGTGGTGTTGGCGGGTCTGTAGTCCGTGATGGCCTGGATGCCTTGCCACATGCGTCGGGGGTCGGAGTTGTTGTTGAAGTGCTCCTCAATCCTGAGCTTATGGCAGTGCTTGGCCTTCTTGATGCCCCTCTTCAGGTTAGCCCTGGCTGAACTGTAGGCTCGAGCATCGCCTGACCTGAAAGCGGTGTCCCGTGCTTTCAGCAGTAGCCTGACCTCGCTGTTCATCCATGGCTTCTGATTCGGGAATATGGTCACCTGTTTGAGGGAGGTGACACTATTGATGGTGGAGTTTATAAAGTCCAGAACAGAGGATGTGTAGGAGTCAATGTCCGTGTGGGAGTCAAGGGTGGCCTGGGCTGCAAACGCCTTCCAGTCAGTGTTTCCAAAACACTGCTGAAGTGTGAAGTCCGCTTCCTCTGACCAGACTTTAACTGTCCTCACAGTTGGTTTAACCCGTCTGATGAGTGGGGAGTACTTAGGGAGCAGGAACAATGAGATGTGATCAGACTGACCAAGGTGGGGGAGGGGGATGGCTTTGTAAGCTTCAGCCACGTGGTGTGGTGTAATTGGTTTGGTGTATGTGCAAATTGTCCATAGTGTGCGTAGGGTAGTGTTAATGTGCGGTACACTATGGACAATTTGCACATACATCAAACCTATTAACCTACAGCGCGGAATCAGGCCCAGGAATTGGTGCGGACTCGGTGGGCCGAAGGGCCTGATTCCGCGCTGTATCTCTAAACTCTAAACTAAACAAAACTAAATAATGTTATTACAGAAAACTCAGTGAAATCGTCTTCAGATGACTGACCAATGCTGGCCAACACTATCTTGGATGGGGCGGGAAGGGATGGGGATGGGTTAAAGTTGATAGAGAAAGTACTGATTTTTAAGGCAGGTTTAAAAAACTGGTTCATAGTGTCAATGCATCTGAGTATTCCTGCAGCTTGCCTCTACTGTAGGTATTGTACAGCATGTTTATTTTTGGCCTGTGATAATGAGAAAATCCTCAGTCAAGGATCCTCTCGAGAGGATCCTCTGCAGCATGTTCTAATTATCAAATTATTTTGCTGACCTGAAAAAATGAATTAATAATGATTCCTTTGTGTTATGAAAATAGCCACCCATTAACCCTAACAAAGTTGGCATTATAATTCTTCACATCAATTATAATACCAATTACAAATCAAAGGAGATGTTTTCTTTTCAAACGGAACGATGGCATGAGTTTAAACTTTTTTTCTGAATGAAGAAAATTAGTAATTTACAGAATTGTAGTAGAACTACGAGAACAGTGATGGGTGTGTTTAATATAGATGCAAAGTTCTGTACAGTTTTGCTTGCGGCCTTGTCCAGGCAATGGTTAAGCAGTTCTGCTGCATGAGAAGCAGCTCAGGTTCAAGGGAAGTCTCTCTGAGAATTTTAAAACTAGCATTTCATAGTTCAACATTTTTATTGTAATGCTTGTGCCAGAATCCTGCCACAGGTATCATAAGGTCATAAGTGATTGGAGCAGAAATGGGCCATTTGGCCCATCAAGTGCATCCCTGGAGAAGTTTTGGGAACTAAGGAGCAAACTAAAAAAGATCAGAAGGGCAAGAAGGGGCCAGGAGATAGCTCTGATGGGTAGCATGATAGACAATCCCAAAAGATGTTATAAATACATAAGGGGGGAAAGGGTAACTAGAGAGAGAGTGGGACCTCTCAGGAATAAAAGCGGTCACCTCTGTGTGGAGCCACAGGAGATGGACAAGGTCCACAATGAGTATTTCTCATCTGTATTTGCCGAGGAGAAAGACAGTAGGATGGAGGTAATTGGAGCAGTCACTGGTAGTGTCATGAGAGCAATCAGGGTTACCGTCGAGGAAGTACTGAAGGTAATGTTGTGTTTGAAGGTAGACAAATTCTGGGGCCTGATCAGATATATCCAAGGACATTTCGGGAAACTTGAGACTAAATTGCAGGAGCCCTGGTTGAAATTTATGAGTCATTCTTAAATACAGGAGATGAGCCAGATGATTGTAGGGCTGCAGGGAAAATGCTGGGAACTATAGGCCGGTGAGCTTAATATCTGTGGTTGGTAAGTTACTGGAGAGGATTCAGAGGGATAGGATATACAGGCATTCTCATTCATATACATAAATCATTTGGATGAGAACATACGGGGAAGATTAACAAGTTTTCTGATGAAACAAAAGTTAGTGGTTTTGCAGATAGTGAAGTTGGTTGTGAACAATTGCAGCAGGATCTGGATCGATTGGCCAGGTGGGCGGAGGAATGGTTGATGGAATTTAATACAAAGAAGTGTGAGGTGTTGCATTTTGGGACGTCGAACAAGGGCAGGACCAACATAGTAAATGGTAGGCTTCTGGGTAATGTTGTAGAGCAGAGGGATCTAAGAGTACAAGTGCATGGTTGCTTGAAGGTCGAGTCACAGGTAGATAATGTGGTCAAAACGGCTTTTGGCACCTTGACCATACTCAGTCAGACTATTGAGTATAGAAGTTGGGAGGTCATGTTGCAGTTGTATAAGACGTCGGTGAGACCACATTTAGAATATTGTGTTCCGTTCTGGGCACCATCTTATAGGAAAGATATTGTCAAGGTAGAAAGGGTTCAGAGAAAATTTATGAGGATATTGCCAGGACTAGAGGGTGTGAGCAAAAGGGGGAGGTTGAGTGTCTATTCCATGTAACATAGGAGGATGAGGGGAGATCGTATAGAGGTATACAAAATCATGAGCGGAATAGATCGGGTAGATGCACAGACTTCCCAGAGTAGGGGAATCAAGGACCAGAGGACATAGGTTCAAGGTGAAGGGGAAAAGATTTAATAGGAATCCGAGGGGTAACTTTTTCACATGGTGGTGGGTATAAGGAACAAGCTGCCAGTGGAGGTAGTTGAGGCTGGGACTGTCCTATTGTTTAAGAAACAGTTGGACAGATACATGGATTGGACAGGTTTGGAGGGTTATGGACCAAGCGAGTTGGGCCGAAGGGCCTGTTTCCACACTGTATCACTCTATGACTCTGTGACTCTAAGTCTACTCCGCCAATCAGCCATGGCTGATCTATCTTTCCCTCCTAACCGCATTCTCCTGCCTTCTCCCTATAACCCCTGACTCCGCTTCTGCAATAAAAGCTGAACATGTTGGAAACATTGAGCAGGTCCAGCAGTATCTGTGGAAAGAGAAACAGAGTTCGAGTGTAATAAAAATGTACTGTAGATGCTGGTTTATACCAAAGATATAAGAAAAGTCTGAAGAAGGATCCTGACCCGAAATGTCACTACCCATTCTCTCCAGAGATCCTGCCTGACCCGTTGAGTTATTCCAACAGTTTGTGCCTATCTTTAACAGAGTTAAAGTTTCTGTTCAAGGACCCTGTTATTCCTGGGAAAGGTGGCAGAAAGCTGTATTATCTTCACCTAAACCGAGTACTTTAATACTGAGCCCAGAGGACAGAGTCAGGCCCTTCAGCCCGACTCATCCATGTCGATCAAGTCGATCATCTCAACTTGTTCCATTTTCCTGCTTGATCCACATCCCTCAAAACACTTCCGAGCAATGTACCTGTCCAAATGTCAACATCTATGATAAATGACCATAGCACCACACAAACCCCCTCAGTCTTGTCTCCATGAGCCCTCCACTTATGTCACGGCATATCAGCGCTAAACTCAACAGAACAAGAATAACCCATTTACTTCCTCAACCCTGTTCTGCCAGACACGGAGCCCAGGACTGACCTGCCACTTACAGTAACTCACTGTACATCGCATCCTCTCCTTATGCCTAAAGTAGCTCTGATTCAATGTATTGTTTGGTAAAGAAGGTTATTAAAGCTGCTTAGCCCACACACAATCAATATCTCCCATGAAAATACTTGAAGCCTCAGCTATATAAACAACTGCCTCCTCAGTTTAGGAGCAATTATGACAAACAATAACTTTCCGGCTTGCCAACAACATATTGGCTCCATAAATGAATACACAAGCAAAATCAAAATCATTCTTCTTTTTAAGCAGTCCCTGGACATTAAGGACACAAATTGAACCCGCTGATGGGCGCGGATATCCTTACGTTGAGATTGGCCGCTTCACCTAGCCTAGGTGCCACATTTTCAGGGGGACTTCCGGGTAGGAGGAGGGAGGAGTGCTCTCTCATAATTTTGTCTGGATTAAAGGATTGGGCAGGCTAGAACTTTATTCCTTGGAATAAGGTGAATGCACAGTCTTTTTCCCAGGGTAGGAAATCAAGAATGAGGGGGGAGGTTTAAGAAGAGAGGGGCAAAATTTAATAGAAACCTGAGGTGCAACTTTTACATACAGAGAGTGGGGGATGATGGAATGAGCCATCAGGTGAATTAGTTGAGGCAGGTGCAATACGAAAATGTAAAATACATTTGAGCAGGTACATGGACAGGGAAGGATTAGAGGGAAAAGAGCCTTCTTCTTGCATTTAAGGCAGCAGGAGTCTGGGTGATGTCATCCGGTACACCATCCATAAAAAGGGCGCATGCTCCGGGTTGGCACCAAGCTGCAGCGACTGAGGCTGCATTATTTCTGCTGCTGTCGCTGTTTGTTGTAACTTGCCTGACTGAGGTCAGTTGACAGGGCTCACCACGGGGAGGTCGACAACATGAGCCCCGGATAAGAGCCAAATACGGGCAAATGGGATGAGCTTAGCCGATGGGGCACCTTGGTCACCTGACAGAACAGTGACGGCGGCAAAACAGATCCTGATCACTTTAGTTTAGTTTAGTTTAGAGATACAGCGACGAAACAGGCACTTCGGCCCACCGAGTCCGCACTGATCAGCGATCCCCGCACATTAACACTATCCTCCATACACTAGGGATAATTTACGCTTACGCCAAGCCAATTAACCTACATATCTGTACATCTTTAGAGTGTGGGAGGAAACCGAAGATCTCGGAGAAAACCCACGCGGTCACGGGAGGACAGTACAAACTCCACACAGACAGCACCCGTAGTCGGGATCGAACCTGGGTCTTCAGCACTGCAAATGCCGTAAGGCAGCAACTCTACTGCTGCACCGCCGTTTAAAGACTGTGCAAGAATTGGAACCCAGGTGCGTTGACAGTAGCACCGGAACTGTAGCACCCAAACAAGTTTAACGAGAATACTGGAATTAGTCTCTGGTGAATTTAAAGGGAGCACAAGAACCGTGTCCTGGTTACTTAAACCACAGCACCTAAACTAGGGCCCAGTGAGAGGACAAGGACTGCAGGAAATGGGGTGCTGGTCAATTTGAAAGGGATGCAGCAGATATCATCTCAAAGGAAGTGAGGCAGCAGGGAGCATAAACAAGATGGGTGACCATGGATTTATAGTCGTAGTTTCATATAACACCAAAACAGACCCTTCGGCCCAACTTGCCCATGGCAACCTTCCATGTATGCCTGCTCCACATGCCCATGCTTGGCCCATAGCACTCCAAACCTTTCCTATCCATGTACCTGTCCAAGTGTATTTTAATAGTAAGATTAAACGAGAACTTACCTGTTCGAAGTTTGATCTTTATTTTATGAGGAGTTACGATGAGGGATTACGTGAAGAAGCCCCGCCTGGCGCTTGATCGGCATACTTCAAAGCAGCAGCATGAAAAACACAGAACCAATAGCCGGAGTAAGATAATAAGGCTCAACATAGACTAAAACTACCAGATGATCATTTATATTATGAGGGCTGGGAGCGGAGGGCACGTAATCCCTCATCGTAACTCCTCATAAAATAAAGATCAAACTTTGAACAGGTAAGTTCTCGTTTAATCTTACTATTTTACTTCGGAGTCACATGAGTGACTATGTGAAGACTTTAAAGCTCTGTGTTTTTTATGTCGTAGATTCATTCCATACAACACTCTGTTTAGTCAATACAGTAGTGAGTAAATAATATATTTTTTAAACATAGTTTCAATTTATGTAATAAGTCTTTTAATCATAAAAGAACATTTTTTTAATAATAACCCCTCTATCGCAGGGGAAAAATTTTACAACAAAAGTGATAATGATATCAAATGATAACATAAATCGATAATATAAATCGATATATAAAACAAAGCAAGCATTTAAAGCGAACCCAACACTGCGTGTCCAAATCCTGGCACCGTGACAACAGGTTTATCGTAGAACTTTGAAAACGTTCTTCTTTACACCACCCTGCGGCCTCTAAAATTTGATCGAGTGGTACGTCCTGTACCTTCGCCGCGGACGCAGCTGCAGCCCTAGTGGAGTGAAACTTAAATACATCAGTGTCCACTCCTGCTAAATCCAAAACCTATTCTAACCATCTAGAAATGGTTTGAACAGCAACTTTTGTATTTGGTTTTTTGGGTGTCCACCTCGGAGATTTTGGTTACTTCAATATATTTAGTTAAATGCTTAACTACCCACAATGTTTCATCGACAGGATATGCTTTAAACATTACCTTGGTTCCAGTTTTTCCTGGTCTGCTTTGTTTGATCAGATCATAAACATAAAACACAATGTAATCTGAAGCCACATGCATGCAATCTAACCGTAACAATTGCAAAGTTTGTACTCTTTGAGCTGACACTAATGCCATTACATTACTACCTTGAATGTTAACCTTAGCAAAGACATTGAAGTAATTGGAGTCCATTGCCTAAGCAAAGTGAGAACAATGCTAACATCCCAAATTTCTGTATCTCTGGGCTTGGGAGGATTTATATTAAAAAATCCTTTCATGAACCGGGATATTAATGGGTGAGACCCAATAGAATCTCAATCAGAAATTTGTCCTAAATAGGACGACAAAGCACTATGAGCACTATTAATGGCACTATAACTTAAGTGCTCATCAAAATGCAACCCAGCAAGGAACTCCAATACATTTGATATGTTCGCAGTATGATAAGATATCTTTGACTGTCTACAGAAGACTTCCCATTTCTCTATATGCGACATATATTGTTTTTTAGTGCTATTTCTCCAAGCTGCAGCTATAACATCCATGGTCCTATCCGACAGTCCAAGCTCTTGCAATGGTCTGGTCAGAACCTGCAGATTAACAAATTCATATGATCATGCAATGGATGAATTTATTTTGTTACTGGTTGTATCAACAATCTTTGCAACTAGGAAACGTCATACATGGTTCAATAATCATTTTAAGCATCGACGGGAACCATGGCGGTGTAGGCCAATTTGGCCCCACCAAAATGCCCTTGGCAGCGTCTTGCGCTATTTTCTTGAGATATTGCCCAATCAGACAGAATGGGGGAAAGGCATAAAAGAACGTATTCCCCCAGTGTAGCGAGAAAGCATCCACCGCTACTGCCCCTGGATCGTGTTCCCTAGACACGTATTTGGGCAATTGATGATTTAATCTAGATGCAAACAGATCAATGTCCGGTACTCCAACCGACTGACAATATTTTTGAAAATTTGTGGATTTAACATCCATTCTGTATTGTCTTTAAATATTCGTGATCTTTTGTCTGCCACAATATTGTCTCTCCCTGGGAGATAAATAGCTGAAAACCGAATATTCTTACCAATACACCAATGCCACATCTGGTTAACCAGATGATCACATGATAATGATCTTACTCCACCCATGTGATTGATATATGCCACAGCTGTGGTATTGTCTACTTGTAATTGGACATGCAAATCCTTCATGGTAGAACAATAAGCTTTTAATCCATAAAATGCTCCCAGTAACTCCAAATAATTTATACCATATGTTTGGAGAAATAAATCCTCTTGGACAGTCCATCTGCCCCCACAGCTGGTAACATTATCCGCAGCACCCCATCCGAGAGAACTTGCATCAGTTTGCAAAATCACTGCTGGCTGCTGAACCAAAATGTTTTTAACAGCTTGTGGAACATTCTCAATCCACCAATGCAATTCTAATAAAGCTTCCTTTGGCAATTGCATGGGCCCATCAAAATGGCCTGCTCGCTGTATAAGCGCTTGTGTTTTTGCCCTTTTGAGATTTTGGTAATGCAGTGGACCAAATTCTACTGTAGGGAATGCTGCTACTAACTTACCAATAACCTTAGCGACTTCTCGGATGGAGGGATACGGTTTGTCAATAGGCACCGACATACATTTGTAATATCAACAACCTTGTCTATTGGTAAAGTTACTAACATGGTAACTGAATTAATCACAAACCCCAAATATTCAATAGTTTGGGATGGCTGTAACTTAGATTTTGTTGGATGAATAAGGAAACCTAGCCTTTCAAACAGGCTTGTATTTTTCAGCTGAATCCTGATTAGCATTGACAATTAAAATGTCATTTAGATAAGCCATAACGATGTGTTTTTGTGCCCTTAGCAGTGCAAGTGCTGGTTTCAACAATTAGTGAACAACCTAGGAGCTGAGCTTAATCCATTAGGTAACGCTTTGTATTACCACAGCTGTCCCATCCAATTCAATTTCAATACCTGCGAAAGTGACGATGAATTGGTACTGAATAATATGCATCCTTCAAATCTATTGTATCCATGTCACAATCTGTTGATACCAGCTGCATTGCAGTGTTGAAGGTATCCATTTTAAAATGTTTATACTGGACAAATGTATTAAAATGTGTGGGGTCTAAAATGATTCTACAACCCCCATCTTTCTTTGGACTGGGGAAAATATTTGATACAAATTATTGTGGATCCTCACTTGATTTCTCGATTGCTCCTTTTTTACACCAATTCTTAACTTCTTTATCAATTTGAATTTTTTCAAATACAGAAAACACCAAATACAATTAGGCTTATTCTGTCCTGGTGGATCAATACCTTCTACAAAATCAATGGTAGATCCTAAAACATTATATAATATAACACGGTCAGATGTTATACAGTCCCATTCATCATAAAACATTTGTAGACTACCACCAATCTGAGGTTAATCCAAAGATTCTTCTGTAATAGGATAAAGATTTTGTACCTCTCCAACCGGACGTGGTGGTCTCCTTCTCCCAACATATGGGTGAACATTCGGCTGTGCCGGTTGGTAATATTTCCTTACCATACTCCTGCCTCGGCTTGTTCCAGCTCCAAATCAAAATCCCCTTCTCGTTTGACCGGCCCTTCTTTGGCCAAACGAAGGGTTTCATGAGGTCAATAGTCTTTGCCTCTTTATCAATCTCTTTATTTATTTAAACAGATTTTCTCCGAACAAATAACCAGGAGCTTGAACATTGCTTGATCTGCACAAACCTGCAATCTTGGATGTAAAATAGGCCGAATGGCAATCTTCCTCATACAATTAATCTCAAATATTGAGTTGCAGAACAATGCCAACATATCCTTCTGAACTTTGGTAATTCCACAATCTTCCACTTGCTTTCCAAAAGCAGTGATCCCAGCCTAAATCATATTTCCTGCGCCCGCATCATTGGTGACATTGGTGCCAAAAAGCCGAATTTACCGTAGGTACCTTCAGTGAGGTATAATAATTCTGCTGTATCAACTATAACAGCATCTTGAAGCTGGTGAGAGACCAAATAATTTATGTTGGCCGCCAGGTTTTCTTCCATGGCCCACCGCCTCCTTCAGGTATAGAAAACTTTGTGCCACATCAGTCACACCTGGAACAATATTTTTGTATTGTGGCGGGTACTCATGACCGAAATCACCACCTTCAGGATCAGTCTCATGCAGCCCTGGTACTCCTGAGACTTTGTTCAAGGATTTTCTCCAGTCCAATCCCAGGCTCTGGAGTTTCAAATTCCCAATTCAAACTGGCACCATATTCATGATATGGAACCCCCTCATGGGGCTGCCTGGGAATATTCTGTTTTTTTTAGACCCTTGGTTGATTTTTGTCTGGATCATTTTCCATTTGATCCATTCTAAGCCATAAGGCTTTTCTATCTGGAGGACTTTCATTATCAGAGTCATCAGAAACCATGGGCCTCTCAGATTTTCTTTAACATTTTTTAGGCACTGGATTTTCCTCCGTGGCTTCTGCTTGTGGAGCAACCAAAGGCTCACTAACGGGTATTTCAACGGCCACCGGTAACGGAACCCGCTCCGTAATAATCTGCTGTCCCGACTCTTCTCCACCCCGGGACGCACGTTTTACCCACGATTTTTTAGGAGCTTTCTCCATTTTTATTTTAAAACTCCTCCTGGTCTTTACCCACCAGCCTCACGGAGTTTGAAATGCCCGGAAGTAAAAATAATTTACTTACCTGCGGGCCTGTTCCTTACCGCTGGTGGAGCTGCGCTCTGCAGCTCTTTCCTGACCGACAGCGTCGACGTAATGCCGATCAAGCGCCAGGCAGGGTTTCTTCACGTAGTCACTCACGTGACTCCGAAGTAAAATTGTTGTTATAGTCCCTGCCTCAGCTATCTCCTCTGGCAACTCCATCCACATATCCACCACTCTCTCGCTGTGAAAAATCTGCCCCTGCTAAATATTTCTCCTTTGACCTTAAACTTATGCCCTCTAGTTTTTGATTCCACTGCCTGGGGGGAAAATATGTTGTGCTTTCACTCTCAATTTCTCCCATTATTTTATTCACCTTTATAAGATCACCACTCAGCCTTTTGTATTCCAAGGAATAAAGTCATAGCCTGCCCAACCTCTCCCTATACCTCGGGTCCTCAAGTCCTGGCAGCATCTTTACAAATCTTCTCTGCACCCTTTCCAGCTTAGTGATATCCTTTCTATAGCAAGGTGACCAAAACTGAACACAATATTATGAAGGTAGACAAAAATGCTGGAGAAACTCAGCGGGTGAGGCAGCATCTATGAAGCGAAGGAAATAGAAAGTTTCGGGTCGAAACTCCTCTTGAGAAGAGGGGTCTGAAGAGGGGTTTCGACCCGAAACATTTCTGCTGTAATTCCAGAGCAGCCTACGATGTGGAACATTAGCAACATTATGTCTAACATGTGTGGTCAAAAGGTTACTAGAGAGTGTGCTGAGGGAAATGATATACATGTATTTAGATGGACATGGGGTGATTAGGGATAATCAGCACAGTTTTATACATGGGAGGTCACGTTTTTTGAAGATGTGATCAAAAAGGGTGCTGAGGGCAGAGCTGTAGATGTTGTATACATGGATTTCAGCAAGGCATTTAACAAGATTCCGCATGGTAGGCTGCTCTGGAAGGTTCGATCGCATGGTGTCTAAGGAGAGCTAGCCAACTGGATA
The DNA here is from genome assembly GCA_963514005.1 of Raja brachyura. Next base: position 11,067,929 of record OY740794.1, on the reverse strand, counting down.
GAAAATTGGCTTCAAAGAATGAACAGAGGGTGATGGTGGAAGGTTATTTTTTTGGACTAAAGGCCTGGGTCTAGTGGTGTGCCTCAGGGTTCAGTGCTGGGCCCATTGCTGTTTGTCATCTAAATCAATGATTTGGACGCGGATGTACAAGGCATGATTAGTAAGTTTGCAGATGCCACTAAAGTGGATGGTATCATAGAAAGCGAAAGTGGTTATCAAAAATTCCAGCAGGATGTTGATCAGTTGGGCAAGTGGACTGAGGAATGGTTGGTGGAGTTTAATGCAGATAAGTGTGAGGTGTTGCCAGGGCACGGCTACACAGTGAATGGCATGGCTATGGGAGGAGTTGTAGAGCAGAGGGATCTAGGAGTGCAGGTATATAGTTCCTTGAAAGTGGCCTCACAGGTAGATATTGTGGTCAAGATGGTTTATGGCACATTGGCCTTCATTAGTCAGAGTCTTGATTATAGAAGCTGGGAGGTTAACAGTTGAACAAGACATTTGTTAGGCCACATGTGGAGTATTGTGTCCACATTTAGTCCCCCTCTTACAGGAAAGATGTTGCTGAGTTGGAAAGGGTGCAGAGAAGATTTACAAGGATGTTGCCTGGACTCGAGGGCCTGAGCTATAGGGAGAGGTTGAGTAGGCTAGGACTGCATTCCCTGGCGCACAGAAGGATGAGGGGCTATCTTTTTACACAAAGGGTTGTAGGAATATGGAACAAGCTGAAAGAGGAGGTAGTTGAAGCAGGTACTATCACACCATTTTAAAACATTTGGATAGGCACATTGATAGGATAGGTTTGGAACGATATGAACCAAATGCAGGCAAGTAGGGACTAGTGCAGATGGGACATGTTGCATAGGGCCTGTTTGCACATTGTATGACTAAATGCCTTCCTGAAGTCGATATCGATAACATTTGTGACTATTCCCTCGTCAACCTTTTTGATACCTCTTCATTTATATTAGAGCTTATTCCTCCAAGGTAAAGACGAGGAAGGAAATGAACAATTTGAAAGGTAAGACGGTGTGAATATTAAAAGCCAGAATTATAACATTTCCCAGTTCTATGTGACAGCATGAGCTGGCACTGACGCAGATGTCAACAGAACAAAATAGGACACTATGGGGACCCAAATACAATGGAGTAGAACTTGCTCCACATTCGAGTGAAAAGGGAGGCTTGGGTTGGTTCCATGCTGGTTCCCATAGTAACACTATAGGTCAGGGAGTGTTGAAACATCATTGAATGTGAAATAAAACTCAGTCAGGTGGAGCGGGATGGTGGCAAATGGAAATTGACTGGAAAACCATTCGAAGAGGAAGCTGTGGACACACTGGTGGAGGATGCACATGTGGACTGATTTAGTCATAACACCATGAACTTAGAGATAAACATTCATGCTATCACATCGGATTGGAATGATGCCTTAACATACATATCATACTGGTCTGGCTGTCTCCTGTTTATGTAGTTGGAATGAAATGCCAACACACTGTACTGATGTGTAGGAAGGAACTGCAGATGCTGGTTTACACCAAAGATACACACAAAATGCTGGAGTAACTCAGCGGGTCAGGCAGCATCTCAGGATAGAAGAAATGGGTGACGTTTGTAGTCGAGACCCTTCTTCAGACAGAAAGTTAGGGGCGAGGGACACACAGTGATAAGGAAGGGGAAGGTGTCAAAACGAGATGTCAAAAGAGATGGTCAAGCAAAATATGAGGTGCTGTTCCTCCAATTTGAGCTGGGCCTCACTATGACAATGGAGGAGGCCCGGGACAGAAAGGTCAGTGTGAGAATGGGAGGGGGAGTTAAAGTGTTGAGCAAACTGTACTGATGGCAGTGTAATAGGCTTATTTTGTATTCATTGAGTACACAATGATAGATATTTGTATGATGCATTCGTAGAGTACTGGGAAAGACGTATTAATAGTAGTATTATGATTACAGATTTACAAGTTCTCTTTATTATTTTATGGGCTGTCCATCTTAATATTTTGAAATTGCATTGACTTTCAAACAAAATGCATGAGAACTCCATGATATTTATATTTTTCGCATCAAGGCATACCATATTATAATTCTGAAATATATTGCGCTATGATGTATTTGGTTGCATGACTGACTTTTCATTTTTGTAATTATACCTGTATACATTGAAATTGGAATAATGTGAAATTGCCTCTAGTTCATTATTGCAAAAGATTATACTTTTACAGCATAAAGGAGAGCAGTTTCCTCACAGTGCTTCACAAAACATTATATCTGTTCCATAAAATTAAAGTTTGGATTGATTAACAATTTATATTGCATTAAAGATCTCCATGGTTGCATTGTGCAATGTAACAAATGGAGTGTAGAGAAAATCATATTTCTAGGCATCAGATGATGGAAAATATACCAGGGTTGAAAACTGCACAGGGCAATCATTACGTATCTTGCTTATATTAATTAGAGTAATCTTCTATTTTTTTCCTACTCTTTAGCTGTCTAAATATCCTGTCTGTAGTCCCAGGAGCCAGTCAAATGTTAAGTAAATCATTTCCTGCTTTCTCACAGTAGTGCTACTCATCATGCCATAAACGATGACAGGTGATCCACTGCATGGCGACACACATAAATAACTCCACGCAGCGCTGTGTGAAATATTAATTCCTGGCTCACTTTTTTTTGCAGCACAGTATCATGCTAAGCAGCAAAGCGTGTCAGCTCATTCTGATCTTCGACAATTACTGCTGTCAAGGTCAAAAACATGATCGAACTTTTGGCTTGTCAGGCTGCAGCTCTTGGCTCCGTGCATTCAACATCACTGCCATGGTAGCAGATCACACGCCACGACTAAAATTGCAGACACAAGGAATTGCAGATGCTGGAACCTTGTGTAAACAGGCGGCATCTCTGGAAGGCATGGCCAAGTGACGCTTTGGGTCATGATCCCTCTTCAGAATGACTGTTGTGGCGGAGAGAAAGCTGGACAAAGCCACTCTTGCTTTCCCTCTCTCTGCATTCCTCCCCCATCCTAGTCCTCAAACAAGTTTTTCTGTCCTCCTGGTTGAATTTTACTAATTGTATGCCTCGTTGTCACCTTTCCCTCAGCTAACAATGATGCATTCTACATTCTCCTTGAACTGCACCCCCTTTGATCTCTCATTTTCACACCTTACCCTTCCATATCCGGCATTGAGTGTCCATCTACGGGTCTTTCTTTACTGTTTCCTCCGCAACAAAATGCTGATATAGCCTCAGCAGCATCATATGAAGAAGGAAATCCCCTCCTACACTACCCATCAGTTGAAGGAACTATAACCTTCTTATCCATACATAACAGAGTGAGAAATATGAGTGGGTCCGATCATTCCTCTAACCTATGCTGCTGTTCAGAATGATCATGGTCAAATCGACTTTCCAGCCCAGTCCTTAACAAAGGACAAAGGACAAAATACATTTATTGTCGCATACACCAATTGGTGCAGTGAAATTTGAGTTACCATGCAGTACACAAATAAGATGAACACAACACTTTAGAATTTAACATAAAACATAAAACATAAAACATCCCCCACAGCGGAATCAACTTTTCCCACTCTGAGGGAAGGCAATAAAGTTCAGTCCACTTCCTCATTGTCGAGGCCTATTGAGATCCCGACCACATCCCTTGATTCATTTTATCCAAATTTCCGTAGGACGTACAGTTAGAAGGGAGTCGAGGAGGAATTTCTTTAGTCAGAGAGTGCTAAATCTGTGGAATTCATTGTCAGAGGCAGCTGTGGAAGCCGTCATTGGGTATTTTTAAGATGGAGATTGACAGATTCTTGATTGGTACGGGTGTCAGGGATTATGGGGAGAAAGCAGACGAATGGGGCTGAAAGGGAAAGATAGATCAGCCATGATTGAATGGCGGAGTAGACTTGATGGGCCGAATGGCCTAATTCTGCTCCGAGATCTTATGAACTTCCAGTAATCTTAGCTGCAAATACAGTGGACAATAGAGAATCCCCAGTCCTCTTGGATAGATAATTCTAAAGATTCACAAACCTTAGTGATGCTTTTCTTCAAATGGATGTCCTTATCCATGAATGTGTCTTCTAAACTCACCTGTTCATAGAAGCCTCTCAATGCCTGTCCTGTCAATCCATCTTGGAGTCTGGTAACTATCAAAAAGTTGATTCTCACTCTAGTAATGACTAGGCTTGAGGCCCATCATGTTCAATCTCTGCTTCTGGTACAATCGCCCCTTCTCAAAATGTAACTTCCTGATTCTAAATCTGACCAAAATAATTCAGGTGCTGTCTCACCAAATGTGTAGGAAAGAGCTGCTGATGCTGGTTTAACTCGAAGGTAGACACAAAAATGATGGATTAACTCAGCGGGTCAGACAGCATCTCTGGAGAGATGGAATGGGTGATGTTTCTTCAGTCTGAAGAAGGGTCTTGACCTGAAACGTTACCCATTCCAATTCCACAGATTCACCACCCTCTGAAGACTGAAGAAATTCCTCCTTTTCTCCCTTCTAACTGTACGCCCTACGGAAATTTGGATAAAAGGGTGATTGTTCGGTAGAATTTTGTTTTATTAGGTTGTGTATGTGTTGGGGGGGGGGGGGGGGGTGGGAGAAACAGAGTCTCAGTCTCTCCCTTCGGGGGGATGCGTGTTCTCCGCCACCATCTGTACTGAGGCCTAATGGCGGAGCTGTGGTGGCGGCCAGGTTCGGAGCTGCGGTGCTCCAGCGGTGGCAGCGGCCTGGTTCAGAGCTGCGGTGCTCCAGCAGCGGTGGCGGTCCGCAGAGCTGCGGTGTTCCAGCGGCAGCGGCGGCGTTCCGATTAGAGCTGCGGTGCTCCAGCGGCAGCGGCGGCCTGGTTCGGAGCTGCGGTGCTCCAGGGGCGGCGGAGGCGTTCCACTTAGAGCTGTGGTGCTCCAGCAGTGGCAGCGGCCCGCAGCTCTGCGATGCTCCAGCGGTGGCGGCCGCCTGGATCGCCTCAGCGCAGAGGGAGAAATAGGAGGGAGGAAGACAAGGATTTAAGATTTTTGCCTTCCACCACAGTGAGAAGGTGCCTGGTAAACTCATTGGGGTGGATGTTGGATATGTGTTTATTGTGTGTTTTGTTTTTATTATATGTATGACTGTATGGTAACAATTTTGTTCAGACCGTAAGGCCTGAATGACAATAAAGGAATCTAATCTAATCTAATTCCTTCTCTCCAGATATGCTGCCATCCCACTGAGTTACTCTAGCATTATGTGTTTACCGTGGTTGTCTCACCAAAGATCTGCAAAAGCTGCAGTTTGACTTCCAAGCCTGTGTAATCTAGGAAGCAACATCAGCCTCTGTTTTTAATCCAATAACATTCTTTTTTGTTAGTCATGTAGAGATCAATTTTTCTCTGGAGTTTTAATATTACAATGGAATGTATAATAGTTACGAATTTTGAAATATTTCTGATCTACTTACCATCATTCATCTACTGTCATTCCCTTTAATCTAATTTCTCAATTTACCTTAACGAATTCACGCCTCATACCTATGCAATTATCATTATTTAAATCTGGTTTCTATCCTCAATACGTCAATTTCAAACTCGGAGTAAAATACAATTATTGTATGATCATCGGTTACAATGGGATTACAATTTATTTTTTACTGACAAGGAACTTGTTGTTTACTATTTCCTATGGAAATCTTGCAAATGCTTTCGATAAACTTATTCTTCAATTGCCAATTTGAACTGTCTGGTCTGTCCAAAGCTAATTCCCCCTCAGTTTAAGTTCTGGTTTTGGTTTAAGTTTATTATTGTCACGTGCACTGATGTACAGTGAATCTTTTGTTTTGCATGCTCTCTAATGAAATTTGACAATACAATGTATAGTTTAATTTAGTTTAGTTTTGAAAATAGCTCATTTTAAGCTTCCCCCCAGTCTAGTTTCAGTCAATAAAATACTGAGTCAAGCACTTGCGAATCTAAACTTTATTTTGGAAAACACAATAACAATTCTCTTCTACTATACCTAACCACCGCGGGTTTGATTCTTGTATCTGCTTGGCCAAGCTCTTCTAGCCTCATGCAAGCAGATACACTCCAAAAGGTCACCCTGTCCCAAGCGCTCTTCCAGACGATTGACATCAGACCTCATGGGAGCTACCTTTTATAGGTCCCCGAAACTTGAGGGGCTGAACCATATGGGAGTGGTCTCTATACAGTCCAATAACAGATATTGATTAACACAGTACATGATAGACATTTCCCTAACCCAAAAATACAGTGACTAATACAATGTATCTGACGAAGTTTCTAGATGCAAGTTAACAGAGATGAATTATGCAACATGTGCCTGGATATTCAAGAAACCCAGACAAGGATCAACACTTAACCCAATCAACATCTAGCAAAGTAAAGCTTTGCAACAATATTTACAATGTGTATGTCTGGTTTGCATTCACCCAATCCGTTTCATGCAATTTACACCTAATTGTAAGAATCTGCAGATGTCCCATTCTTTCCCTGCAACTCTTCTCTGGGCCACAGACAAACTGGCACCATTCAGCAGCAGGTCCCAGTTCTGCAAAAGGCACATTTAAATTGACCAAAATGGCCTAGCAGCATTGAAGCCTTCACTCAATTTTAGTGTCCTGGCAGCTTCAATTTGGCCAGAATTAACAGTTTAATTTAATTGAGTTCAGTTTAGTTTAGTTTAGAGATACAGAGCAGAAATGGGCCCTTCAGCCCACCGAGTCCACGCAGACCAGAGATCCCCGTACACTAACACTATGCCACACACCAGGGACAATTTACCATTTTTACCGAAGCCAATTAACCTACAAACGTGTAGGTTTCTGGAGTGTGGGTGGAAACCAGAGCACTTGGAGAAAAGGTGAAGGTGGAAAAGATTTAATAGGAATCTGAGGGGTAACTTTTTCACATAAGGGATGGTGGGTGTATGGAACAAGCTGCCAGAGGAAGTAGTTGAGGCTGGGACTATCCCAACATTTAAGAAGCAGTTAACCAGGTAGACACAAAATGCTGGAGTGACTCAGTGGGCCGGGCGGCATCTCTGGAGAGAAGGAATGGGTGACGTTTCGGGTCGAGATCCTTCAGGTACATGGATAGGACACGTTTGGAGGGATATAGACCAATCACAGGCGGGTGGGACTAGTGTAGCTGGGACATGTTTGCCGGTGTGGGCAAGTTGGGCTGAGGGGCCTGTTTCTACACCCCATCACTCTATGACTGTCTGTCTGTCTGTCTGTCTGTCTGTCTGTCTGTCTGTCTGTCTGTCTGTCTGTCTGTCTGTCTGTCTGTCTGTCTGTCTGTCTGTCTGTCTGTCTGTCTGTGTGTGCATCTATCTATCTATCTATCTATCTATCTATCTATCTATCTATCTATCTATCTATCTATCTATCTATCTATCTATCTATCTATCTATCTATCTATCTATCTATCTATCTATCTATCTATCTATCTATCTATCTATCCATCTATCCATCTATCTCTAAAACTCTGACCGTGCTCTTCCGGTTTGCTGGGTTTTTCTATTTGCGCAAAAATGGTACGGGATAGCGCTAGGATTTTTCACCAGGTTACTCACCATTTTCCTGTGTTGTGAGTGCAACAAGTTTTGTTCCGTTCGGTGGTATATTGTAAAAGTTATCAAGGTTTAAAATTTAAAAAATCGCGCGTACGCAGATTCCTTCAGTCAGTGCCACGCAGATTAGTTCCTTCTCCTGTCAGTCAATGCCACAGCCTGTATAGTGATGCCCCTTCCTGCCCCACCGGCTGTGGCCTGTCCCGCCTCACTCACAAACTCCTCCGTCCCCTCCTCACAGTAACTTGTCTATCATCTCCCCTACCACCGACGGTGGCCGCGGGCGTCGGGGGATGGGGGGGGTGCGTTTCACTGGAGGTCCAGTGGGGGCCCTGGTCCCATCTCTCTCTCCGGTCTCTCCCACACTCATCACTCACCCCTCTCCCCCGCCCACCCTCTGCGGCAATGGCGGTCCCGTCTACGCGTCCCCCCGGGTCCACCTCCTCTGCCGCTGCTGTTGCGTTAACTGACCCTCACGGCCTTCTTGGAGGAGATCTTCTCCACCAGCTCATCGAAACTCGTGGTGCCCACCATGACGACCACTGACTCCATCCCCCTCCTCCTGTGGCCCGATGGTGGCAGGCAGGCAGGTAGATGGGTGGGCAGGGCATGGACGGGCTGAGCGGCAGCAGCAGGCGGGTGGGCGGGCAGGGCATGGACGGGCCGAGCGACAGCAGCAGGTGGGTGGGTGGGCAGGGCATGGACGGGCCGAGCGGCAGCAGCGGGTGGTCGGGCAGGACGGGCCAAGCAGCGGCTGAGCAGAGGGAGGGAGGGAGAGTCAGTTTGCAGGGTCTCCGAGCAGTTTGTGCGGAGTTTGAGTAACTCACGCACACACACACACACACACACACACACACACACACACACACACACACACACACACACACACACACACACACACACACACACACACACGCACGCGATGCAAACTGGTCCATTCGTCAAGTCAACGGGACCTAAACCACAGCTGACAATGAGTGACCTGGGGAGGAAGGAACTACAGATGCTGCTTTTTATGGAGGGAGGGAGGGAGGGAGGGAGGGAGGGAGAGAGGGAGGTAGGATTGATGGTAGCATCAGGGAAGGGAGTGTGAATGGTTCGGGGAGGGAGGGATGAGGAGAATGATAGAGAATTAATAAGTGGGATTAATGTAGGACTCGTGTCAAGTGGGTGGGTGATAGCTGGTGTGGTCTCAATAGGTTGAAGGGCTTGTCTCTGTGACTCTATGACATTGATCTTTGTGGCATGCCACATCTTATATTCAGTTCAGTTTAGTTTATTGTCACCTGTACCGAGGTACAGTGAAAGGCTTCTGTTGCATGCTAACCAGTCAGCAGAAAGACAATACATGATTACATTCGTGCCATTACATTTGTATAGATACATGATTAGCGAATAACGTTTAGTGCAAGGTAAAGCCACCAAAACCCGCTCAAGGATAGTCCGAGGGTCACCAATGAGGTAAATTGTAGTTCATCACTGTTCTCTGGTTGTGGTGGGATGATTCGGTTGCCTGATAACAGCCACTGTCCCTGAATCTGGAGGTGTGCGTTTTCACACTTCCGTACCATTTGCCTGATGGGAGAGGGGAGAAGAGGGAGTGGCCGGGGTGTGACTCATCATTGATTGTGCTGCTGGCCTTGCTGAGGCAGCGTGAGGTATAAATGGAGTCAATAGAGGGGAGATTGGTTTGTGTGGTGGTCTGGGCTGCATCCACAATTTGCTCTAGCCTCTTTGGCCTTTTAGTTTCAGTATAACCTTTGAGTGTGACCTTGCCATATTTCTATTGTGCATTCTTCCCATACATTCACTGGTTCACTTTTATCCAAAGCACATGTCAATTCCTCAATGAACTCCAATAAATTGGTAATACGTGATTTCCCATTCACAGAACCATGTAAGTTTTGCCTGATTACCTTTCTAAGGGCCCTGCTGTAATGCCGTTAACAATTTCACTATGACAGATGTTATCCTAACCACCCTAATATTCCTCCTTACAGTCATCAACTTTTTTTAAAATAAGGAGTTGAATTTGCTATTTGCTATTCCAATTAAACCTTCCATCCCACTGTGGCGACCTAATCCGCGAATTCAGAAGAGTTTGCCCTCAACTCATACTTGCAGCATGGTCAGCACGAGGTCCTAGGAGGACTTTGTAACTCTCCTTCATGCTCAAGAGTAGTCCCCGCGTACTCGAGTCCTCAGCGAGATCGCGGCGTTTATTTTTCAACATGTTAAAAACTGCCCGTGAGTAAAAAAAGGTTGCCATCGAAAAAATGTATATATTTTTAACTCGTTCGTTTTGTCGAGGTAGGTCGTAGTAGGTCGGCATGTTATTTATAGGTAATCAAGGGTAATCAAAGGTAGTCGAAAGTAGACGTAGATAGTCTTCAACATAGTCAAAGGGAGGTCGAAGGAGATCGAAGGAGGTCTTCTTCACTCTCCACTAGTCCAATTTTCCCAAAGCTTGTCGAAGCTAGTCTTCAACATAGTCAAAGGAGTTCGAAGGAGGTCTTCCACATAGTCGAAGGAGGTCTTCAACATGACAAGCTCTCCTATACTCTTCTAAACTCACCAATTAGGTCGCCGCAGTGGGCCAGCCCCTTAAACCTAGCTTTATTTTGTCAGTCTGCATATTCTGTCGAATCTTCTAGTCTTTGCAAGTAATAGATTGTTTTTCTCGTTAAATTTGATGAAATCATATTTTTTAATTACACCGGCACGGTGAGACTTCCCATTGAAAATCTTCACTCATTTTGGAATGTGTCCATTCTATATATTCTGACAGATGCTTTAAATGCCTGCCTCCATAAGGCAGCTACATGATCACATAACCTAATTTGTCAGGTCACTTTAGCAGGGTCTGCTTGCATGTCCTTGTAGTTACCCAAATTTGAGGTTAAAATTCTCATCCAGGACCAATTCCATTTTTCCTCAAACTGAATGTAAATTCCACTCATATTATGATTACTACTCCCCAAGGTTGCCTTCATTTCCAATCCACCCTGGTGCACAATACTACGCTTACTTAACCTTTTAGATTCTATTTGTGTGCTCATGAACTACACCATCTGTACTTTGTTTGGACTTCTGTTCTTCTTACCTGGACCCTAGTTCATGCTATTTCTGATCTTCTCAGCCAAGGTCATTCACAAGGCTGCAAACATTATTGTCATTAACAAGGTTATTCACCTCCTCCATCAGCCACTTTTTTTCTGTTTGGTCTATTGCCTTGTAATATTTAATTCTTGCCATTGGTCATCATATAAGCATACCTCTGAGATAGGCGTTAGACAAAATCCACTTATCTCCCTTCATGCCTTTAATTTGAATCCATGTACCCATGGCAGGATTATCTATTTGAATACAGCAGCATTCTACTTGGCTGTTCTCACGGATAAATGTCACAATGCCTTGCTGATGAATGAAAGAAATATAAAAAGATAAGGCCATGTGGAAAAAATGCAAGCTTGCACAAAAAATGTTAAAATTAATCAGGTGGAAGTCTGGGCTAGTGAGCTCACAGTAATGGGTGAATGGGGCCATGTGTGCATCAGGACAAGGAAACAAAGTTTCAAATAAGAATGCTTACGGAAGCTGGAACATGGGTGAATGGTCAGGTCCAACAACAATTATTGAAGATAGTGAAGCACAATAAAGCGAGTTGTAAACTCCAGAGAGAGCTTTATTAAAGACGAAGGACTTTCAAAACAATAGCGGTGTGGCTGAGCTCAGAATAGCTGCGTGGCACTCTGCCCGGCACACAAAAAACTCCTGTTTTAACTCCTTATCACCAACCCCTGCCCCTCAGTCACGCGCTTCTTCTGAGGATTCGACTAAATAACGGCCCGACTATTAGATGGCGTCACACGAACCCCCCTCCCCCCCCCCCCCCCCCAGAAACGGAGGAACAAAAACGAGCACTGTGGATGGTCAAGAAAAATGTTGAATGTCGTCAACCTTACTCGGGAGCGGCACCACCCCCTGTGGTGTAACACGATGCCCCAGAAATGTGATAGAACTCGGACCAAACTGACACTTTGTGAGTCCATATCAAGCACTCCACTCAATAGCGCATTCCAAATGGCTACCATTTGTTTGCAAGTGTATAAGAACATGTAAAACAAAAAGAAGTGGGCCTCTGATGCCTTGAACCACCAGTCGATAATTCGGGCCATTCCAATGACCTCACTTCACTTTGCCTCTCAGTCCAATTTCCTCTGAGTATATTCATGTCTAAAATCCTCCTTCTTGAATTTACTCGATGAATGAGAATCCAGGATATTTTAAGGTAGATACTTCCAAAGGTTCACAACTCCTTACACAAAGAAAGGACTTTATCTAAGTTAAATGGCTGATATCTTTTCATGTTTCCCAAACTCTCCAGGCAATGAAAGCATCATATTAGCATTTATAATCTTGATCCCTTACAAGAAGCTGACAACTTTTAATCAGACCATCTCGTCTCCTAAACCCCTGTGAATGTGACCAGTCTTATACATTATTCTTTGCTTTGCCTTATCTACCTCGATTTTTGTTTTGTACAATTCATTGTCATCTCCAGATTTTAGATTAAATAGCAAAGACTGTCTGCAGCCTGTGGTATTCAGCAACTAACCCTTTTCATGTTAGTGGAACTTTTTGCTTTCTTTAGCAAGTTGTTCAAACAATTTCAGAAACTTGCCTTCTTCCAGTTGTATTCCTGCCTCTGGGAATAACTACATACCAGGACATTTTCCTGAAATGTAACACACTGCAGTCAAAGATGTAGCAATCTACAGTGGTGTTGAATGGCACCAGAATATCTGGCAAACATTTAAATGTCTGCATGGGCCAAAGAGCACTGTTGCATGTAAGAGCGGGTAACTACCTTGGCACCATATATTGAGTGCAGCTGAATGGAATATAAAGCAAGAGGCTGAGAGGGGAGTTGGGTTTGAAACGCTGAAATGTTTGAAATGCAGATTGTGGGAACTGCTGATTCCTGACAGCCTGTGGGTACGAAACTGTTTCCAATGACAAGAAGGCAGCAGCAGGGAATGCCAAGTCTTTTCTTTCACCTCTTAATATAATATATTAATACATTATTGACAACATCATCTTGAAAAGTTGATAGCTGTGAGGGAAAGTATTCCTTGGATATCTCAAGGTGAAAATTGTGGTAAAGTCACAGTTTTGTGGTAGCTGAGAACCAAACAACTATCCAGTGCTGCAAAGAGGGGCATTAGTCATAAGGAATAGGAGTAAAATTAGGCCATTCGGCCCATCAAGTTAACTCTGCCATTCAATCATGGCTGATCTATCTCTCCCTCCTAATCCCATTCTCCTGCCTTGTCCCTCTCTGACACCTGTACTAATCAAGAATCTATCTACAGTATCTCTGTCTTAAAATTATCCACTGAGGGATTAATAAAGGGTGCGGCCTAACTTCTTGTTCTGACAGGGAAGAGAAACAACCTGGGCAGCTTCAGCTAGGATACATATGTGAAGTGTGATCCTGACAAACCCACTGGCATTTGTGTTCTCAGTCTAACACTGCAATGGGCAGAACTGGCCAATATTTATGGCGCCATGAATGACCATTTTACTACTCGGGTATGTCAACTTGGTTTGGACACCTAAAACTCACTTGTGTCACTCATCCTGGTGTCACGTTGAATTATTAACCACATTATTTATTTTGTCCACTACATGTAATCAATTTTTAGATGCACAAAGTTTGTATGAAATAAGACCATTAACCTTTGGCATTCAAAAGCTTCCCACCTGGAAGCAGCAAGATCACAAATGGGAAGCAGTGGTCAGTCAAAACTAAGGCAATTGCTCTGGGCCTGGGAACCAATGCAAAATATATCAAATACCTTAACAAAACTCCCAATACCCAGCTTAGGGGCAGCACAGTGGTGCAGCAGTAGATTTGCTGCCCGACAGCACCAGAGACCTGGGTGCTATCCTAACTACGGGTGCTGACACATAAGGCGTTTGTACATTCTCCCTGTGAACTGCATGCGACGCACGTTTTCATTTAAAAAAATGTACATGAAGTAAAGAGGAGTAGACCAAATTTGTTCCCTCATGATATCACAGAGAAATTGATTACTCTATACACTATATTAAAAATATTATTATCATTATTATTGAAACAATATAAAAGATGACTTGACTAGCCCCTTAAATATTATGTGAAATGGCTACATATTACTTCAAGTGAAAAAAATATGCTCAATAGAGTACGCCTAAGCTTTCTGAGCCTTTGTTGTGCCAAGTGATTTGCTTTGCATTAAGATAACAGCGCAAAACTTGTTAGAATAGGCTGCAGTCTGGGACGGATTTACAGATTCAATGCAAGAGAAGGACGGATAAGACACAAGATAAGAGGAACACCAATGCACTCATTTCACTTGTTTTGTTCCCATTGTTCTGCAGCTCTCTCGTTTTGCCCACTATATATATTCAAACCGTTCGAGCTTCTGCTTAGTTCATGGGAGATTTTCCCTTTTGTATTGTAGCAGGAATAAATGTTGAGGCAGTAGTCTGGTCCTTATTTATAAGTGGTGACTGTGAGATGTATACAGGAAAGACTGATTTTAGCAATTTAAGAGACTGCAATACAGAATATTGCAGTGACAATGGTGTATTCCCAGTAATCCTTTACTGAAATAAATGATCTCTGGGCACCCAGAGATCTGGAAATGGCCAGTAAAGGCTCCATCAAGCGGTAGATTGCTGGATTTATTTCACAGGAAAAGATGAATCCCATTACATGTAAGATGAATAGCGATAAAGTTTCACATTAATAGAATACATGAAGAATAAACTCTGAAGAATTCTGGATTTATAACCCAGAGACAGAGTGTGCAACAAAGGCCTGACTGATGGGACATAAATCATTTTCCTTCAAATCTTCAGCATATGTTTTATTTATCTGATAAGATATTAAAGCTTTTGAATTTACACATAAATTTTGATTTGAGATGCTGGAGTGCTGTAACTTACAAAGCCATGACTTCTTATTATTAATGTCACCATCAATGAATAATAGTGCTATTGCTTACCACTGTTTCCAAGTGCACAGTTAAGCAAGGCATCTTTAACTCAAGTTCAAGTTTATTATCACATGCATGAGTATGGTGGGGTACCAGCATAATGAACAATCTTGCTTGCAACACCAACAGCCACATACACTCAGACCAACACACAAAAACAGATTGTACATAACATTTTAAAAGAAAGAAATTACACGAAAAAACAAGGCGTTAGAGCAAAAACCATAATTAAAAAAAATAAGAAGTCCATAGTAACGCAGGAGATGTCTGAAGCATTTCTTTGTTGAGGCCCGGATTGGGGTTGAGTAAATTGGTTCAAGAACCTGATAGTAATTGTTGCTGAACCTGGTTGTATGGGATGTCTGGCTTCTGTATCTCCTGATGGTAGCGGTGAGAAGAGGGAATGGACCGGATGATGGAGACTCTTGATGATAGATGCCGTCTTCTGGGGGAAGTACCCCGTGTAGATGCTTTCAGTGAAGGGAAGGACTGTGGCCTTCATGGACCATGAAGCCCATAACTTTCTACTGCTTGTTATGTTCCTGTGCATTGGAATTGCCATACCAGGCGACGATCTAACCAGTCAGGATAGCTTCTATGCTAGACAAAAGTGCTGGAGAAACTCAGTGGGTGAGGCACCATTTATGGAGTGAAGGAATAGGTGACGTTTCAGGCCAAAACTCTTCTTCAGACTAATGTAGGGTGGGGGGGGGGGGCAGGAAGAAGAAAGGAAGAGGAGGAGCCAGAGGGCTGAGGGAGAGCTGAGAAGGGGAGGCTATGTCTGTAAAAGTTTGTTGGCGCATTTAGAAACATACTGAATGTCTTTACATGTCTAAAGAAGTAGAGATACTAGCACATATTCTTCACAGTTGCATCTAAACGCTGAGCCCAGGACCGATCATCTCCTTCTACCACCAACCCACTAATAAAAATTGATGCATGGTCTCCTGATTCCCTCAACAGATCTTAAGGTACTGATATTTTTAATGAAGTTAGAATATAAAATGTATTCCTTGCTCCTATCAACGTCTCACATAGTTTGCATTCACATTTTCCATTAAGATGCAGCGTTATTCAACGCGAGGCATATAGCTGCAGTGATAAGTGTTGTTGCTTCACAGCTCCAGATCTGGGTTTGATCCTGGCATCGTGTATTGACTGTGTGGAGTTTGTATGTTCTCCACGTGATGGTATAGGATCCCCCTGGGCGTTGTGGTTCCTTCCCATATCTCAAAGAAGTATTGGTTAGTAGGTTAATTAACTATTGTAAATCATACTTGGAGTAGGCAGATTGCGGGTGAATCAGGAGAATTTTAGTTTAGCTTAGCTTAGTCTAGTTTAGTTTAGAGATACAATGCTGAAACAGGCCCTTCGGCCCACCGAGACCGCTCGGATCAGCAATCCCCACACACCAACACTATCCTACTCGCACTAGGGACAATTTACAATTATACCAAGCCAATCAACCTACAAACCTGTACGTCATTGGAATGTGGGAACAAGCAGGAGATCTTGGAGAAAACCCATGCATGTCACAGGGAGAACGTACAAACTCCGTACAGACTAGCACCCGTAGTCAGGATTGAACCCAACAGCAATTCTACCACTGCGCCACTGTGCCGCCCTAAATAGTTGGGCTACAAGGTTATTGGGCAATAATTAGGGAAATGGGATTAATGATTTTGCAAACTCGTATTTCATATTTCTCAAAACATAAAATGGTCTCTTTTTATGTCCTTGAAAAATTTGAAATGTCTCCACTCTCTGCCTTAGTTTGTTCTGCACTTAATAGAAAACAATGACTCAGATATTTGCCAACAGCAACAGTATTAACCAGGGGCAACCACGTATTTTCACCAACACCAAATACCCTGGACTTCATTTGTAGCAATGGAGAAGAGTTACACCGGTAACAACTACCTGCATTTGCATCAGAAAAGCTATTCCAGTCGTCCGTGCCCTTCACAAAATTGATCTCAATGAAAGGATTATCAATTGACGTGAGTTACAAATGGTTTCAAGTGTAGGCAGTTTAATTCTGGAACAACCTGCTCTCACTAACCTCAGCATTTAGCAAGAGAAAAAATGTTAAAGGAATTCAGCGGGACAGACAGTATCTGTGGAGGGAAATGGTGAGATGGCATTTCAGGTTGTCATCCTTCTTCAGTATGAAGAAAGATCACGTCCAGAAATATCTGCTGTCCATTCCCTCCACAGATGTTGCCTGATCACTGAATTGCCTCAGCAGTTTGTTTTTTTCTTCAGGATTCCAACATCTGTAGTTTCTTATGTCACCATTGCAAGCATTTAGGTCCGCTTCTAAATTCTTGAAGCCAATTTTTTAAATTGTACCGAGTAATCAGTCCAACACCGGTGGTCATTTATGGAGGTCCAAAATGTTGATACTCTCTGATTGAACAAAGGTAAACGTTCTGTACCTCCTTGTTGTTAGGCTGAAGGTGCTGTGTGAGTGAGTGGCACAGTGGTGCAGCTGATGTCAATTGATCAGCTGATAGAGCTGCGGCCTAACTGTTCCTGCAACTCAAAGAAGGCAAACTCAATGCCTGCATATATTTCAAGAGGGCTTGTATACAAAAACAGAGATGTAATGCTGAGGCTCCATAAGGCGCTGGTCAGGCCGCATTTGGCGTATTGTGAGCAATTTTGGGCACCATATCTGTGGAAGGATGTGCTGGCTCTGGAGAGGGTCCAGAGGAGGCTTACATGAAATTATACCAGGAATGAGGAGGTTAATCAATGATGACCGTTTGTCGGCACATAAAGATCATTTTGCAAAGAAATGGAAAAGTAAGGCCAGGGACAAGACAAGTGATTACATCAAGAAAGGGAAGTCCAGTGAAAAGAAAGACAGACCTTGGCAGAAAAAGAAGGGTCATGTCCGTCACATAGAAGGTGATTTCGGAAGTGATGAAGACAGTGATGAAGCTGGTGAGCATGCTGTTAAAAAGAATTATCAGTTTGCATTGAATGAGAGCCATCACGAGAAAGTTGCAGTGACCACCGGAGGTGTTACAGTGCCAGTGATTGTAGATTCTGGTAGTGACAGCAACGTGATTGACAGATCACTTTGGGAATGCTTGAAACAGCAGAAGATCAAGTGCACGTCAAGGAGGTGTAGTAGGAAGTTATATCCATGCACTGCAACTAAACCATTGCAGACCATTGGATGTTTCACATCTAAAGCAGAAGTCACAGATAGAATAACTGAAGCAGAATTCGTGGTGATAGAGGAGAAGGGAGAACCTCTGCTGAGTAGAAATACAGCTCGAGAGCTGGGAGTATTTCACATCGGAGTGCATGTCAATTCAGTGCAGTCATATGATGACATGAGGTAGGAATTTCATTCAGTATGCCAAGGGATTGGAAAATTGAAAGGCCGGCAAGTGAAGTTTGCCATTGATGAACATTTCAAGCCGATAGCTCAACCAGTGCGGAGAACGCCATTTGGACTTCGTGGAAAAGTCGAAGCTAAAATCAACCAGTTGATTGATCAGGACATTATTGAACCAGTTGAACGCTCAACACCATGGGTGAGTCCAGTTGTGATTGTGCTGAAACCCAATGATGACATTAGACTGTGCGTAGACATGAGAAGCCAATGAGGCAATAATCAGAGAAAGACACCCAATTCCTACAGTTGATGAGGTGCTACATGAGTTATCAACCAGTAAAGTGTTTTCCAAAATTGATCTCAAGTGGGGATATCATCAGTTGGAATTACATCCTGAGTCAAGAGAGGTGACAACATTCGTCACTCACTGCAGATTATATCGAAATAAAAGACTGGTGTTTGGAACCAATGCTGCCCCCGAGATATATCAGTACGAAATCCACAGAGTGATTCAAGGTGTACCAGGAGCAGCAAACATATCAGATGACATCATCGTCCATGCATTAATTCGTGAAGAGCATGACAGGAGGTTGAAGCTACCGTTGACTAAACTTCAAGGAGCAGGTCTCACTGTGAATGAAGACAAGTGCAAGTTTGGCGTCTCTGAGATGGATTTCATGGGGCACAGACTCACAAGTGAAGGGCTGAACCCAGCCAAAGTTAAAGTGAAAGCTGTTGCAGATGCTCGTGAACCTTAGAATGCAACCGAGATGAGGAGTTTTCTAGGACTGGTCAATTATTGTGCAAGAATTTACTATGCTGGCAGATCCACTGAGAAAGTTAACCAGGAAAGGCGTACCATTCCAGTTCGGTAGTGAACAGAGGCAGGCATTCAAATCGCTGAAACAGAGTCTAATGAGTGCAGAAACCCTTGGATATTATGATTCAGTTGCACCAACAAAAGGCATAGCCGATGCTAGTCCGGTTGGGTCAGGAGCAATGCTGGTACAGACACATGCAGATGGACCCAGATTCATAGCATATGCCAGTCGATTGTTAACCAGCATGGAGAGAAGGTATTCTCAAACAGAGACAGAAGCACTGGGACTAGTGTGGGCCTGTGAAAGGATCCATGCATACTTGTACGGCATTGAATTTGAACTTGTTACAGATCACAAGCCGCTGGAAGTTATCTATTCGACAAGGTCTAAGCCATGTGCCAGAATAGAACGTTGGGTGCTGTGACTCCAACAGTACAAGTACAAAGTAGTCCACATTGCCGGGAAAGCAAACATCACAGACATACTGTCGAGACTGTTGAAAGATGAACAGCTGGAAACAACATCCCCGCTAGAGATGGAAGCAGAGAACTTTGTGCGATTTGTCGCAATTCAATCAACGGCAGGAGCTGTGACAACGAAAGAAGCTGAAAGGGAATCAGAACATGTTCCTGAACTCAAAGATATTAGAGAGCGTATTCACAATGGGCAACGGCATCAATGTCCTTACAAAGCATATGTTCCCATAAAAGATGCATTTTGTGTAATTGGTCAGTGTATGCTGAGAGGTAGCAGATTGGTGATCCTGCAGGCACTACGACCAAGGATCGTGTCATTAGCTCATGAAGGACATTTAGGCATCGTTGGTACTAAACAGAATTAGCAGAGCAAAGAATGGTGGCCAGGTTGTGAGAAAGATGCTGGAAAATTTGTCAAGATGTCACGGATGCCAAATCACAAGCAGGAGCAACCCACCAGAACCAATTAGAAGTACAAAGTTGCCTACAGGACCATGGGTTGACATAGCTGTTGACTTTCTTGGACCACTTCCAAAAGGTGAATCAATTATGGTGGTGGTAGATTACTATAGTAGGTACTATGAGTATGCAGTGATGAAGTCAACTACTGCAGAAAAAACTGTACAGGCATTAGCAGAGATCTTCACCAGTCACAGTGTCCCTGTTACATTGTATTCCGACAATGGACTAGTTTGTTTCCGAGACGTTGAGTACATGAGAATCACAGGTATCCATCATCACAAGGTGAATCCGAAACGGCCACAAGCTACTGGAGAAGTAGAGAGGCAAAACCAGTCCATATAGAAGAGGAGACGAATCACTCAAGCCGTAGGGAAAAACTGGAAGGAGGCATTATTAGCATACGTAGCTGTATATCGGGCGATCACTCACTCAACGACAGGGAAAAGTCCAGCAGAAGCTTTGTTTGGAAGGAAAATTTGCACTAAAATACCAGAAGTGTGAGAGATCACGGAAGACCAGGAGATGAGGGACTGTGATGCCGAAAAGAAAGGTGCTGCAAAATGGTATACCGGCTTGAAACGAGGAACTCGGCACTCTGAAATAATTCCTGGGGATGATGTGCTAGTGAGGCGAGATGATGGCAGTGAGATAGACACTCCTTACCATTGTCAACCATACAATGTTGTATCGAGGAGCGGCAGCATGGTGACAGTCAAGTCTCCAGAAGGTGTTATCCACAAGATAAATGTATCGAGCGTCAAAACGTAAATGTCCAGGGACTCTCAAAATGAGGTAGCCCAAAATCCACCAAGTTACAGATCCAGAGGGGCAAGACGACATTTCTGAGGTGGTGACCAGAGTTCCATCGGCAGCACGCTGCAACGCAGGTGGTGAGCAGAGATGATATCTGGGTGACAACACCTCGGCGGATTCAACAGACGCTGATGCTTCTGTGCCAACTAGTAGACCAAAACGTGAAAGGAGAATTCCCAAGTGATATACACTGATTTTGTGTTATAGATTATGATACTGTTATTATGATGCTGTTTATTATAATATTGTTTATTATGAGCAAGGAGGTTATTAAGGGTACGAGAGTGTAAAAAGTTGCATTTGTTTTGTAGTTGTAATGCATAGGTTTGTAAATGATTGGAACACAAATGAAAACACAAATATATCTTGTAAGAATTTAATTGGTAAGTATATCAGAAAGAATACATGTTAATTTAAAGTTTAAGTCTGGTAAAGGAGGAATGTCATGATGATGGTATGTATATATGATGACCTCGGTATCAGATGACGTGGAGATCAGACCGGGGGGGCTGTGTAAGCCAAGATGGAAGCTGTGACTGTGTGAGGTAATAAACATGGAGAACAATGAATGGAACCTCTTAATAATGTGTCGATATCATTATTACTTCACATCTGCAGCCAGGATGTGACAGTTTCCACTAGTGGGAGAGTCTAGGACTGGAGGTCAATTCCTAAAGGGCCTGTCCCACTAGGGCGACCTTATTTGCAAGTTGAGGTGAGTTTGCGTTCGCCACAAGCCCGCAGCATGGCCGACACATGGTCGAAGGTGGTCACTGGTAAGTCTCCTTCATGGTCGGGAGGAGTTCCCGCATTGTGGTTACTACTCGCGGCCTCAGTTTGGTGGAGGAAAATTTTTCAACAAGCTGAAAATTTTTCTGCGAGCAAAAATTGGTCGGCATGGAGAAAATCGATAGTTTTGAACTCGTAGTGCAGTGGTAGTGGGGTCGCCATGTCGTTGTAGATAGTCTAGCTAGCCGTAGGTAATCTCCTTTGCTGACCGGGCATTTTAATTGGCTCATTTGGGGGGGAAAAAGGACAAATTTTCAGAACCAAAGAAAGCCAACCGGTAATGTTAAATGCCTGCAAAACTTCACAGCTGTGTATCTCAGGCTTATTAAAAGTGTCTGGCTTCTTAAAAGTGTCTCCACTCCTTCTTCCCCCCCCCCCTTCTTCCCCCCCCCCCTTTCTCATCCCTGACCGCTCTATTAAAGGACTTACCGTACACTGTGCCAGCCATCTTTAACCTTCCTGTTCATCGCGGGTATCACCTTGGCATTGCACTGTGTTAATTTCAGACAGCGCTCCCCCCCCTTTCCCTTGCCCCTGTCTTTGCGATGTGTTTGTGTGTGTGCGTGTGTGCGTGTGTGCGTGTGTGCGTGTGTGCGTGTGTGTGTGCGTGTGTGCGTGTGTGCGTGTGTTCAGCGCTGACGCTCGTTCCAGCTCGTGGTTTTTCAGGCGAGTGTCCCCGAGCTTGAAAGTCGCAGACAGTTTGCTGAAAAGTCGCGTAAGTGAGAGGCCATTTAGAATTGCAGGACGATCTTTTAAGATGGAGATGAGGAGAAATGTATTTAGTCAGAGGGTGGTGAATCTATGGTATTCGTTGCCACAGAAGGTTGGAGAGGCCAAGTCAGTGGATATTGTTAAAGCAGAGATAGATAGATAGATTTTTGATGAGTGCAGGTATCAGAGGTTATGGGGAGAAGGCAGGAGAATGGAGTTAGGAGGGAGAGATAGATCAGCCATGATTGAATGGCAGAGTAGACATGATGGGCCGAATGGCATTATTCTACTCCTATCACTTATGACCCTATGACCTCAGATTCAATCCTGACCATGTTTATGCTGTTTATGTGGAATTCACATTTTCCCTGTGACCACATTCTCCAGCTTATCCAGTTTATTCCAACATTGGAAGACATGCAAGTTGATCAGTTAATTAAATATTACAGATTTTTTAGGAAAGTGGAATGTTGATTTAGGTCAGTGTTTGATGGACTTAATGGGTCTTTTTTACTCCTTGGTTACTTAAAAAAAAAAAATTAATTTTGATTTAAGATTGTGGAGTGTTGTAACTTACAATGCTGTGACCTTATTCTCAATGTCACCATCAATGAATAATAGTGCGGTTGCTTATCACTGTACCCAAGTACACACTTTTGCAAGGTTTCTTTAACTTACATTCAAGGTTATCATTACGTGCATGACAATGGTGAGGTACCAGTGCAATGAACAATGTTGCTTGTATCAGCATGACAGGCACGTAGACTCAGCCAAACACAAAGAAAGTGGGCCGAAGGGCCTCTTTCCACAATGTTTGATTCTAAAAGCATTTTGTTGCCGGTGCTGAAGGAAGCACCTTGAGATATTCTGAATTGCCAAAGTTCAATGTATATCGACGTGTTGCATAACGATAGCGTCAGCACCGGAAAACCACTGTCTATCACACAATACATTCCATGTCTGACATCTGTACTCCTGTGGCCCCCTTTGTGAGATTGCAGATTGTCAAATTCTAAGCAGCTTTGTGCTCTCAACATACCCACACTAAAAACACACACTGAAACTATCTAAACTCAATTCTCATAGGATCCGTACAACTGTCAGGAAAAGCAAATATCACTTCAGAAGTCTGGGCTGTGTTTAAACTCAGGTCCCTGAAGTGCAAGAGTTGTCTTCTAATTCTCAGCAGGCTGGTAGCACAACACATTTGATTTGGCACATAGCTGCATCTTAAAACAAAACTCGAATGCAAACGATGTGAGATCAGCTAAGTGAAGCAATACAACAAGTTCAAGGGATCAGTACAGAATTAGGAACAATTACACCAGCTGGAGAGAAACCAAATGAAAAATAGCGCAAGAGTGCGAAAGAGTTAAATACTGCTATCAAATATAATGTGCTCTGATCTCCATGGCAACAAGCCTAGCTGATTCTGTGGATAAATCTTGCCCTAATTCACTAAGCTGAAGATTTATATTATTGCATAAAAGTTCGAATAATTCCTTCTCTCCAACATTTAACTTACAATGATCTGGATAGAACTATTTTTTGTTGGTAGAATAAAAGGAGGTATTTATAGAAGTCCAGTATCTGCCCTCAGAATGTAGCTTTTCAATACTGAAACCGTTTCTGGTGCTACTGAGTGATCAGCTCAATGCAAATGGTTAGAGGGCATATTCTGTGGAGCATGGAGCAATCCCTTGGTACATTCAATTCCAATAGACTGCTATGTTATGGATTATTACATTTCCGCAACATTATTGAACGCTCGTGTTGAACTGTGCTGACACTATATGTATGGCAAAGTTACATTGAAGCACAATGTGATGCAGTGGTATTAAAGGTCAGACACGCTCTGAGATTGCAGGCTGATGGTGAATACAGACATTGAGATAGAATTACAATATTACATTGTTCAGTCACAATAGCTTTTGTATTGGTTTATTTACAAATAAGGAAATGAGGTCTATAATCCAAACATCACAACCTCCACCGGTACTTTTTTCCACAGCTTCATCGCATACTCTCAGCCAAAGCTAACATGGGAAATGATTGTGTCAGCAAGGTTCATATTCATATTTTAATTAACCACACCAGGTATTTCCCTGTGGATTTCCATGCCCATGCTGGTCTTTGTAACTATGTGGACAGAGGAAGGTTCTTTGTTCCCTGTGTATGTCAACTGATTTGACCAGAGGCAGGTCATTGGGCTACGATGCTTATGTTCACACTTGCAAGACACGTACACCAGAGTCATTCAGATGCAGTGACAGGATGTTTAATTCTAGATTTACACTTGCAGACATTGAATTGCTTAGAGCTGAAGCCGCACTGATAAAAGGTCATTGATCTGAATTGGAAATGAGTTGGTGTTTCCTTCTGAGTGATCAGCACCAAGTCAATGTTCTTCCTGCATTTCCAGCACCTTCTGTTCACTTTTCTTATTTCAAAGGTAGATTCAGACATAGGCTTCGGGCGTTGAGGCAGTTAAAAATATCTCAACAACATTTGGACACATTTCAGATTACGGTTTGAATCTCCCGTTCAATTCCATGCCATTTCCAAGCCTTGGCAATGATTCTCATGGCAATGAAAACTCATTGAAAGTAAAAGATAAACTGAAAACTAACTTCAATTCAAAAGTAGTTCAGATGGAATTGTTCTTGAGGTAACATATATATAGAAGTCTCATCTCATATTTATATTTCATTATTTTAGGCAGATGTTTTTTAAATGTCTTACAGCACATTGTGGTCCATTCGCAGCGAAAGATAGCGAGGTGGTAGACCGTGAACCTCCAATGTCAAACTGAGATGTTCCGACATTTATTAATTTCACATTATTTATTACACATTTAATAATTTCACCAATTACACATCAAATGATGACGTTGTGCCACTTATGGGCCTGTCCCACTTAGGTGACTGCAGGAGACTACGCAGTCGGCAAATGGTCGCCACATGTTCGCGGGTGGTTGCCGGGGAGTCGCCTCCATGGTCGTGAGATGTTCCCGCATTCTGGGAACTAGTCGCGGCCTCATTATGGTCACCGTGAATCTTTCAACATGTTGAAAAATTAGTGGCGACTGGAATGAAGCCGCCATGGAGAGTAGCGAGAATTCTCGTGCCGTAGGTGGGTTGCCAGGAGGTCCCAATGGATTGCCAGGAGGTCGAAGGTTCTCGGAGGTTCTCGTAGGTTCTAGCCGGTGCTGACCGGTGAATTTTATTGGCTCATTTGGGAAAAAAAACCTAAGCAGTAGTTTTCAGAACCAAGGATAACCGACCGGTAATGTTAAATGTCCGCCGAGCTTCACAGCCGTGCATCTCTGGCTTCTTTAAAGTTGTCTCCACTCCTTCTCACCCCCTCTCCCCCCTCTCCCCCACCTCTCCCCTCCTCTTTTAAAGGACTTACCGTACACTGTGCTTTAGCTGTCTTTTTACAGCACCAACCTTCTTGTTCA
This sequence comes from Raja brachyura, assembly GCA_963514005.1. The sequence continues at coordinate 11,042,414 of OY740794.1, read as the reverse complement.
TCGTGGTGTGTGTCTGTTTCACCTTGGCTTTGCACCGTGTTAATTTATATAGCGCTCCCCCAGCTTGCCCTGTCCCCCACCTGCATAATGAACTGGTGAAGGAAGCGATGTGTGTGCGTGTGTGTTCCACTCTGACAGTCACCGTTCCAGTTGCCGGTTTTTCAGGCAACTTCACAGGCACCGGCAGTCCGCTGAAAAAATCGCCCAAGTGGGATTGGCCCTTTACACTCAGTCTATCAGGGATTACACTGCTGCAATGATTGCAAGGAACCATCTCACCTCCACTTCCAAGACTATACAGATATCACTTTGTACACACCCTCACAATCAAAGGAGCTGCTACTAAACATTATTACTCAGATTTGGGGACTGATATATATATTTAGCAGTTTATTCTTCATCAGTTTCATCGTAATCTCATACAGTGTCACACAGCTTTTTCAAACTATTATTAACCTTTGGACTGCTGATTACCGCTGCTTTAACCTTCTCACATTGACAGGTACAATTCCAATATGGTAAAGTGTGAAAGATTCAGAAATATAGAGCAATATATGTAAATAATTGTCTTAAAACTTACAACGTAAACATATTATTTCAGCATAACACAATAATTATGGCAACATATCTGTAACTAAATGATTTAAATGTCATTGAAAAGACGTTCTTGTGATTTATTTAGCACCTCATCCTGCCTACTTACGTCATTCTAGACCCAATCAATATTGGATTCGCTGCGGAATAAACAATTTTAACAAGACCACAGATACCTTCAATAATGAAGAGAGTAAAACACTGAGCCCTGAATGTAACTGTCATCAAATGCCAGCAGCGTTGCTAATAAAGCAACATCACTTGTTTAAATATGTTTCTGCCTGAATATGGAGTAAGCAGTCTGAAGAAGGGTCTCGACCTGAATCGTCACCCATTCCTTCTCTCCAGAGATGTTGCCTGTCCTGCTGAGTTACTCCAGTATTTTGTGTCTGCGTATGGAGTAGCTAAATTACCCAAATAGAACTTAAGCTAGATTCACAAAACTTTCAACATTTACCTTTTGAGCCAGTGGCACTTTTGGGATTGATCATAGAACCCAGGCAGTTAATGGTTTCCATGGCAATATCCTGATGATTTATCAAGCCTTCTCTCCATAGCTTGTAACTATGCAATTTAGGTTGACTGATTTATTTTTTCCCTCCCAGTTTCCTACTTAGAATTATTTCTCATGGAGTAAATTAAAACATGAGCATGGGGAATATTGGTGGCTATGATTATTAACATGGCCAATTAAAATTGGCAGGTTTGGAAGGGAATAATAAATTCAATAATGCTCAGTTGGACAAAAAGCTTGAGTGGTTTACGACTGGTAGATAGATTCAGCATAAATACTGCGCCTTTACACCACAGATGGATGAATCAAACATACAGATGTGTTGAACAGAAACAACGAACCATCTAGGCTTCATGCCAATGTATATAAAGCAAAAGTATTCAAGGTCTTCTAACCTCACGGAAACAGTCATTGGTGTTACTACTGGGGGACAGGAGGATGATTCAGAAAGTTGTGGGAGTGCATCCTTTCATCACCATCTTTCAGTCTCCGGAATCCTTCCTCCTTGCCTCTTAGCCCTTTCCACAAGAACTACTCCGTGTTGTCAGCTGTCTCCGTTTATTTTCCCCGTGCCCGAAGGGCCTGTGTGGAAAACAAACATTCCCCTCACATTCTCACTAAAGCTCCCAAGCACTTCGCAGCCAATAAACCACTTCTGAAGTGTAGGCACTACTGTTTTGTAGCCAAGCGCAGCTGCCAAACTTGCAAACAGCAAGGCCCAAAGCGGGAAAGGGTTTAGGGAACAGACAATATTTTTGGTGGTGGTAATTGAAGGATGACTGTTGGGCAGAACACCAGTATAAATACACCATGTCACCTCTTACATTCAGCTGAATAAACAACCAGAGCCCTTGCCAAAGCTCACACTCCATGGATCTGTCAATATTCCGCACCTTGGTGCTGCTTTGATCTAGATCTTGGTTTGGTGTTTGACCCATAGCTACGATTTTCACCATTAATCAAAATAGCATTGGTACTTACTAGTCTGCCATTTTCAGCACTTATAACCCTTTGTTTATGCAATTCCAAACCGAAAATTAATCAAACCTGCAGATAAACATGCAGCGGGGCTCCGAAAAACTGACTATGTCCAAACATTCCACGCGGCAATGGCTTGTCGGCTCGCAGTCGCCTCGACGTTTACACACCGCCCCGACATCATGCCTCCGTGAACCTATCTGTAGGTGCCTCCGTGACCCTCTATGTGTGTGGCTCCGTGGCCCTCTGTGTGTGTGTGCCTCGGTGCCCCTCTCTGTGTGCCCCTCTCTGTCCTGGCGACCTTACCTTAGACATCGCTCCAAGTTCGCCTCACTTTGCGCCGCGTTGCGCCACTCACCTGACCTCCGCGCAGCCCTAATTAAGCAACTTTTGTTTTTATCTCCTTCTTTCACAAGATACCTTTTAGTGCCTATTACTTAATCTGCAACAAACATCCCATTTTTAAATGCCAAATCTGCTTAGTGGTGTTAATATACAAACTCAGTCATGTTGTTTGAATCATTTCTTGTCACAACTTGAGTCATAACTTCATTTGCTTCATCTGTTTCTTTTCTACTGGCTCAATTATGATTAAGTCTTCTACGCAGAAGGTGCTGCGCCACCAGGCTTGGGAACAGCTTCTTTCCTTCTGGTATCAAATTTCTGAATGGTCCTTCCATAAGCTAGGGTACTGGCCGATTCACCTCTACCTCAGTGTGGACATTGGACTTTGTACATGGAGCTAATGTTGAGAACTATATTCTGCACTCTATTTCTTCCCCTGCTCTACCTATGGTATTTGTGTTTGACTTGATTGTATTTATGTCTGGTATATCTGATCCGTTTGGATAGCATTGCAAAGCAAAGCTTTTCACTGTACCTCGGTAGACTTGACAATTGTAAACCTGAACCTAAACCATTAGTAACTCAGCATGTTTGTGCTCTTCTGTGGCATCATTCTGATGTTGACCAAGAGGTTTGGTAATCCACATCTCGCTGTTGTCTTTGTTACAAGTAGGTATGTTACAAAACCTACTTTGAGCAGCGCTGCAGTTCTGCCGCTCCCCGTGTGCGCGACTTTGGCGCCTTTCAGAGGGGGGCGGGCTTAAAGTGCCGTTTTTCGACGGACTGGGAAAATCGATGAATGTCGGGCAATTTCGTTGCGGAAGAAAAATCGCTCCGACATTTCATGAATGAAGGTATTTTTAAATTACTCTAAATTATTTATTAACTAGAGTAATTTAAAAATCACCTTCAAAAGCCGTGAGCACCGACAACCGGAAGGATTTTGCGTAGGGGAGAAAAAAAGGTAAATAGTTTATTTTTATATTAAAAGTTGTTTTTTCGGGAGGCTTTAATAATATTTTCATGTGGCGAAATGGGGTCCAAAAAAATGTATGAACAAACAGTATTTTTCCTCCCGACTTCACTGCTAACCGCAACGTTCTAATCCACCGCATTCCACTAAAACCCACTCGCAAGTTGATTTAAATGGCCATTAATTTACAGGCATAAAACACTAAATTCCTTCCATTTGGCCCAGAAATTCATGAAAATTAGATTTAAAAATTATGTTATATTGTGGATTATTGTGTGAATGTTATTTGGACACTTAGTCAATTTTAAAAAAGTTTATATTTTCTTAAGAAATGGATAGATGTTTAGATCTACTCATTGAATTTTGTAATTAGCTACAATTAGATAACTAACTAATTATATGCTTTAATTTCAGGTCATCCAAGTAAGATTGTTTCATATTTGTTTCAGAATGCTTCAATCTATAATAACTGAAAATTTCATTGAATTCTCTTAATTTTTAAGAAAGTTATGGGATTTTAACTGTTCCAGATCACAGCTTTTGAGTTAAGTCAACTGAAAGGCAATGGGGAACAAGATGCTAATTTCCGAGTATGAAAATGGCCATAACTTTCTTAATACTGAAGATATGAAAGTGAATTCGGTGTCAAATTAAACTTCTTTTTATGCTTTATCTGATGGGATAAATTGAGGACTAGATTTTTAAAATCTCAAAATTTTGTAACATTGCTATTACAAGCCCTATAAAACATGGTTCTTCCCTGATTCTTTGACAAATCACAATTTCTCAACCACGTTATTTGATGTTGAATTAAACAGTAAAATAAGAGAGAGTTTAATACCATTTTGATTTATTTTGATATTAGGTTTAGTTTAGTTTAGAGATACAGCTTGGAAACAGGCCCTTCGGTCCACGGAGTCCGAACCGACCAGCGATCCCTGCACATTAACCCAATCCCACACACACTTGGGACAATTTACACTTATACCAAACCAATTTACCTATGTTTGTGGAGCGTGGGTGGAAACCGAAGATCTCGGAGAAAACCCACATGGTCACGGGTAGAACGTACAAACTCTGTACAGGCAGCACCCGTAGTCGGGGTCGAACCCACGTCTCTGGCACTGTAAGCGCTGTAAGGCAGCAACTCTATCACTGTGCCACCGTGCCTCCACCCTCATGAGATTCTTTTCTGGAGAGTAAATAGCCTCACGGTGAATATTCCCTTCCGTGAAAAGAAAACAACACTACAACCACTTCTTTGGCTAACTATTTTTCTTTGCATTTTCATCTTGAGGATGTGTGTCCTATTCGAATGATAGCTAAAGTATTTTACCATTTTAAATTGCCGTAAGTGCCATGAACATCTTCCACTACATCTAAGACAGTTATTCGCAACAATCTTACCCAGATAATTTAAACACCAGCCTTTGGCAACAGTCACAGTACACTGTGGGTGCGTTCAAGATGCCACATAAAAGGCAGGTGCACCAGATAAGGTTCATATATATTTAGGGATGTATATCAGTATGGATGGAAGATTGGTTATCGCAGAATGGACATTGAATGTGAAATAATGGCAGGAAGAATATAAGCAATGGAGTGCTCCAAGGTATCCAGATTTGCTGACAAGTGGGAGGAGATCTTGCGTTGTTGATATTAGGACTGTTTCAGGATAAAGATAGGTTGAGTGAGTGGGTGAAAACTTGGCAAATGGAGTTTAATGTGGGAAAGTGCGAGGTTTTGCACTTCAGAAGGAGGAATCTGGAGGCAGACTATTTTCTAAGTACAGAGGGATCTAGTGTGTTCTTCAGCATGCATCGCAGAATGATAGGAAGCAGGTACTGGTGGTTCGGAAAGCAAATGGCAATGTTGACCTTTATTACAGTGAATGCTGGTGCTTAGAAATAGGAAAGTAATGTTATAATTGTACAGGGAATTAGTGAAATCACTCCTGATGGATTGTGCACAGATTTGGTCCCCTTATTCAAGGGGGGCATTGCGAGCAGTCCAACGTAGTTAGTTCATTCCATGCATGAGAAGACTCTTCTCTCATGTGCGGCTAAATAAATTAGAACACTATTCTTTGGGAATTTAAAAGAGTAAGAACTGATCTAATTGGAACATATGAGATCCTTAGGAAATATTATAAGGGAGATGGGAGAATGTTGAACAAAAAGACATGGTTGCATAACGAGATGAATGAGGTAATGGCATAGAGTGATAGTCTTACCTACACCGACCAACATGCTCCAGCTACACTAGTCCCACATGCCCATGCTTGGCCCATAACCCTCTAAACCTATCCTATCCATGTACCTGTCCAAATGTCTCTTAAGTGTTATAATATTACCTGCAAATGTTATGATAGTATCTGAGCGAATCATAAGATCATAAGTGATGGGAGCAGAATTAGGCCATTCGGCCCATCAAGTCTACTCCGCCATTTAATCATGGCAGATCTATCTCTCCCTCCTAACCCCATTCTACTCCCTTCTCCCCATAACCTCTGACACTTCAGAGAATCTCTGGAATTCTCAGCTCAATATGGTTATAGAGGGAAGAACATTAGAGGTATTTACAGAGCAAGTTGCTAATTCTTTTTTGATAGATCAGGGAATTAAGGGCTATGTGGACCTGGCCCAGTAGAGGAGCTGAGGCTGGAACATTTCGGTAATGATCACATTGAATGAGAGAGCATGGTGGTGAAGCTGAGTGACCTACTCCCGTTCTATTTCCTTATGTTCTTACATTTCTACCGAGCATAGGATAGAATTCTTCAACATTCCTCGTACAATCTCCCTACAAGTTTAAAGGTGACAGTTGATGCTTAATTAAATCAATTGCATAAGCTTGGCAATTAGAACTCGAACTTGTGATGCAGTGCACATTTCAGAAAGCGACCACAGTAGCAGTGCTGAAACAGGTCAGTGATGAGATGAAACAATCTTACCTGAGTTAATTCTCAATTCGCAGCTCATCGCAATTTCTAATATGTTATTATTTGAATGGTCCTGTAATTTTTACCCAGCTTCACGAAACATGGTTTGCTTTACAGGCTTACAGTATTTGTTAAAATAGTGTGCATATCTAATCTCATGCCAGGTGGGAGAATACTTTTCTTCCGCTCCTTGAAAGATGTACTCTCACCTTTGCTGTCAATTTCCATTATTTTAATAGTTTAAAATGATTTCCATGCATCCCATGAATGAACCGAAAGGTTCGCAGTCTGATTGTGTACGCCAAGGCTTCCAACATATTGAGCTGGATGTTGTGCAGTTATTTTGCCCTCATTGGCAGCACAGTGGTACAGCGGTAGCTTTGCTGCCTTACAGCGAATGCAGCCCCGGGGACCCGAGTTCGATCCTGACGACGGGTGCTGTCTGTACGGAGTTTATACCTTCTCCCCGTGACCTGCGTGGGTTTTCTCTGGGTTTCCTGCCACACTCCAAAGTCGTGCAGGTTTGTAGGTTAATTGGCTTGTCCCTTGTATGTGAACGCTGGTCGGCGCGGACCCGGTGGGCCGAAGGGCCTGTTTCCGCGCTGTATCTCTAAACTAAACTAAACTAAAATCTTCTAATGAGTGATAGAATCGGGGGGTGTTGATGGTGGGGGGAGGGGGAGGGGGGAGGAATGGGAAGGAAGTGGCGTAACTTGATGAGAGAATAAAGTGAGATTAGTGAAATTTACTATAATTTGGTGCACAGTGGCTTGGACAGACATTGGGTCAAAGAGCCTATTTCCATGCTGCGTTACTACCTATCTATATCCCATACATTTACATCATACTTATGCAATGGAAAGAGTGCACCATCTCCATGACTGCCTACTCGCCTACCCCATCGGGTAACACGTGTACCACCGGTGGCAGAGTCACCAAGCTCCAAGTTGGCGTCATCAGTTAACCCAGGACCTACAAAACTGGAATGGAAGCAGGTCCTTAGCGATGAGGGACTGCCCAAGAAGGAGGCATATGCCTCCATTACGTTGACTATTAGGCATTTTCAAATCTTATTTCTTAATTGTCGATATTATCCTGAAAAAGCAACTGAAAGCAGTCTATTTCTGACACAATCTCCATCTGTAATTATATCAAATGATAGATCCTTTGTCTGAATTGGCTGGGTTGCTTCCCATTCTCTTTCCACAGATGCTGCCTGACCTGCTGAGTCTTTCTGGCATTTTCTGTTTTTGTTACGATTGTTTAAGACAGTTCCATTTGGTGACTGGTAACCTCGTAATCGCCTTCACAAGTTGTAGCGACCTAAGGTGCAGGAAGGAACTGCAGGTGCTGGTTTACACTGAAGATAGACACAAACAGCTGGAGTAACTGAGCGGGACAGGCAGCGTGTCTGGAGAGAAGGAAAGGGTGATGTTTCGGGTCAGAGTCTGAAGAATGGGTCTCGACCCAAAATGTCTCCCATTCCTTCTATCCAGAGATACTGCCTGCCCAGTTGAGTTACTCCAGCATTTTGTGGTTACTCGTAGTGACCTAAGATACACTCGCAACTGTGGTGGGAATATATTTCAGTATCTGAATCCACTTACACAAATTTCACGTATTGTTGCTGCTGTCTTTTTAATATCTCTTATGCAAACATTATGCCTGAAGCACCGTGCTTGATTAAAAAGCTTAAGCTCACCACTGAACTAATTAGACCAATCTGGCCAGTGTTTATTACTTCAAATGCAGCTTCTCAGATGAAACCGATAAATTGGTTTACACTCCACTATCCTCCTTCATAACCTTGTTAAATTTGTAGAGTGGTTTAGCTCGTTAGAAAAATTAACACAATTGCCATGGATCGTGTTGAAGGATTTGACATTTAACTATAATGCTATTCTTCCCTTTCACCTTCTCATTTAGATGATACTTAATGGGCAGATGGGGCTCGTCAGCCTGGGAAGGCAGTCCATCTAGGAGAGAGAAAAGTCTGATTTAAAACCTCCACTGCCTTGTGGCCATATCCAGTCATGGAAAAGGCTCCAGGAGTAAACCTCAAGAAAATCCAGAGTAGGAGCCCCTAAGGCAGTTCATCGTTGTCTCCAACCTCGCTCTGGCAGCTCCTGCGACGGCGCTGAAGCCAAACTGTAACGGCCCTTTGGATCGATCAGCGGCATGGAGAGGGGGGACATGCTGCATGTGGCGATGTGGTGTATATACAAAATATAGTGGAGGCACAGTGGTGCAGCGGTAGAGTTACTGCCTTACAGCGCCAGAGACCAGGATTCAATCCTGACTATGCATGCTGTCAGTACGGAATTGGTGCGTTCTCCCTGTGTCCGCATGGATTATCTTCAGACCACCAGTTTCCTCCCAAATTCCAAATAATTCCAAAGTGAAGGTTTGTAGGTTAATAGGCCTCTCCAAATTATCCCTGGTGTGTAGGATAGAACTAGTGGACAGGTGCTCATAGGTCTGCACGGAATTGTTGGGCTGAAGGGCCTGTTTCCACACTGTATCTCTAAAATAAGTGGCATTGCCACATGAGCTTATTCCACTGTGTACCAAACACAATCTTCCTCTTCTTCTGAATTCCAGTAACGAACAGTCAAACAGTTAATGGTCAGCGTGGACTCAGTGAGCTGAAAGGCCTGTCTCCTTGTTGCATTTCTAAACTAAACTAAATTAAACCAAAACTGTAGAAACAAGGAACTGCAGATGCTGGTTTATAAAAAAAGATATATCCAAAGTGCTGGAGTAACTCAGCAGGTCAGGCAGCATCTCTGGAGTACATGGTTAGACAGGTGACATTTCGGGTAGGGACCCTTCATGTTCTCCAGAGACGCTGCCTGACCCGTTGAGTGAAGGGCCTGTCCTACAAGCATGCAACTCTATGCGATGAACGCGATCAAACTAGAAGCGGAGGCTGCGCGGAGGTCGGGTGATCCCCTGTACAGGGCCGTTCCCACCAGCATGCGCCTGCATGCGGCAAGAGAGACCAAACCGGCAGCAGTGGCCGCGCAGAGGTCGAGTGAGTGGCCCAACGCGACGCAAAGTGAGGCGAACTTGGTGCGAAGTCTAAGGTAAGTTCGCCAGGACAGAGGGGCACACAGAGAGGGGCACAGAGGCACACACACACACAGGGCCATGGAGCCACACACATAGAGGGTCATGGAGGCACCTACAGATAGGTTCACGGAGGCACGATGTCGGGGAGGTGCGTAATGCGTCGAGGCGACTGCGAGCCGACAAGCCGTTGCCGCGCGGAATTTTTGAGCATAGTCAGTTTTTTGGAGCCCCGCACGATGTCGGGACGAACTCCGCACAATTCCGCACGGCTCCAGTGATCAAAGTGGGACCGGCCCCGCGACGCCGGACGGCTCAAGCGACCACGTTAGGTCGCGCTAATCGCATAGAGTTGCATGCTGGTGGGACAGGCCCTTTACTCCAGCGCTTTGTTTCTTTTTAATCCAAAACTGTGAGTGAAATTGTTTCAGAAACACTGAAAATGCCTAAAAATGAGTTTTACAAGTATTAAAGATGTTATTAAAACAAATCTAATACTGAAGAGCAATCATACACACGTAACGATAATCAATTACATTTAAATGAATCACTATTCCCCCTGCAGCCGTTTCCTGCTGTTCATTCAAAGGGATGACTGCGGCGCAGTGGGTAGTTTTCCCAGCTGGCGGCGTGTGTGGAGGTTTCTGTGCTGGGATTTCATGGGGGACTGTGTGTGCAGTGCACACAAAACTGTCAGCACAGTATGCCGAAGGATGCCACTGCCAACTGAGTCTGGTGCCAGCATAGGACCCCTGTAAATAAGCGCAGGCAAATCCAATTGAAGCATTGGTTCTTGTAGAGAAGATATGCCCCATCACCTCACCCCTCACATCTCTCAGGGGCAGAGAGCTTTGACGGTAGATACTGCTTTTCTAAATGCCTTTCAAAAATTGTTTTGTTTAAGGTTAAAAATACAATTAACGACACAGGCTGAAAACTGTAGTTTTGCCTCAGTGAGTTGGAAGGCAGAAGTGAATTCTCAAAAGTACGTGATCGCTGAATTCATTTAGAAGGACATTTTGGGAAAAACGTGCCCCAAGATAGTGAAAAAGCATTTAGTTTTGATTTATAATATATTCTGTTAAAGGCTTGAACATGAGCAGGATGTAAGACTTATCCATCTGTAAATATATCTTCCTTTATGATAACTGTGAACAGAAATGTTAAAATTTCTACCACCAGGAAACACCAGGGGGCGCCGACAATGGCAGCCTCGCCAACAGTCTGTCTTTCCATCTATTTTGTTATTTTTAGTGTGTTTTTAAAGTTTGTGTTAATGTTTTCTAGTTTGTTTTATGTGGGGAGTGGGGGAAGGGGTCGGGAGAAACTTATTTTCAATCTCTTACCTTGCCAGAGATGCGATTGTTTTCCAGATCATATCTCTGGTCGCTCTGCAGCCTAATATCATGGAGCTGGAGGCCTTACTCGAGACTGACTTTGAGTCCCACCACGGGGCTGTGAACTTACCATCGGAGCTGATCTCTTGCCTGGGATCAGCGCTCCAACCGTAGCCTGCGGATTTCACCAACGTGGGGCTCACAGTCTCGGGTAGAGACTGATGTCTGGAGCTCCAAACAATGAAGAAGGTTTCGACCAGCCCCGACCCGGGGTCAGATCGCCCGCCGCTGGGGAGCTGAGATTCACCGACGCGGGAGCTTGATCGCCCCGATGCAGAAGTCCTGACCGCCGGATACGGGAAGCAAGAACGTCCCGTCAAAGATCGTCCCGACCACGGGAGAACAAAGAAAGGAAGAGATTGAATTTTTTTTGCCTTCCATCACAATGAGGTATGTGGAGGAGTCGCTGTGGTGGATGTTTATGTTAAAATGTATTTTGTGTGTCTTGTTGCTTTTTATTGGTATGACTATATGGCAAATAAATTCCTCCATGGTTGCAAAACATACTTGGCTAATAAAGTATGATTATGATTATGATGAAAAATATGAATGCATCAGTTGATATATTCCTCATTCTTCAGGACTTAATGAGAATTTAGAAAAGGGAAGGCCAATAGCTTAATCTTGGACAAGGTGCTGAGCCTAGGGGGTCATCTGGCAATGGGTCACGTCAATTACTGCTAAATGGAACATGACACAGAAAGCTCACCATCACGTACGATAGCTCCACTAACAGGAGTACAAATGACCTTTCATAGTCAACGGTGGGAAATTGGCATCTAGCACTTGTAGCTCCCACAACAAACTCTGGGTTTCCTAAACTGTGTGTTTTGAACACTTAACAATGGGAGAATGGGCCTTTCACAAGTGTGTTGCTTATCCTGAGTAGAATCTCAATTGAGCTAGTCAATGTAATGAATAGGTACAAGAAGATAGAGACAAAAAGCTGGAGTAGCTCAGCGGGACAGGCAGCATCTCTAAAGAGAAGGAATGGGTGACGTTTCAGGTCGAGACCCTTCTTCTGTCTGAACAGAAACAGCTTTCCCCCCTCGGTTATCAGGCTTCTGAGTGGTCCTTCCATTAGCTAGCCTTCTGTCTGGTTCATCTCTACCCCATTGTGGACATGGGGCAATTTCTATGGTACTAATGCATCACAATGTTGAGAATTATATTCTGCATTCTGTATCTTCCCCTTTGCTCTATCTATTGTATTTGCATTTGACTTGACTATATTATGGTATACAGCGCATTCAGAAAGTTTTCAGACCCCTTCATTTTTCCACATTTTGTTATGTTACAGCCTTATTTTAAAATTGATTCAATTCATTTTTTTAAAATCATCAATCTACACATAATACCCCAGAATGAAGAAGCGAAAACAGGTGTTTAGAAATGTTTGTAAAGTAATTTAAAAGAAATAACTGAAATATCACTTTTACATAAGTATTCAGACTCTTTGCTATGACACTCAAAATTAAGCTCAGGTTCATCCTGTTTCCATTGATTCTCCTTGAGATGTTTCTACACTGTAGTCCACCAGTGGTCAATTAAATTGATTGGAAAGACATGCACCTGTCTATATAAGGTCCCACAGTTGACAGTGCATGTCAGAGCAAACACCAAGCCATGAAGATTAAGGAATTGTCCGTTGACCTCCGAGACAGGATTGTGTCGAGACACAGAACTGCGGAAGTGTATAAAACAATTTCTGCAGCATTGCAGGCCCCGAAAGGCACAGTGGCCTCCGTCACTCTTGAATGGAAGAACTTTGGAATGGCCAGGACTCTTCATAGAGCTGGTCGTCCGGCCAAACTGAGCAATCGGGGGAGAAGGGCCTTGGTCAGGGAGGTGACCAAGAACCCAATGGTCACTCTGACAGAGCTCCAGAGTTCCTCTGTGGAGATGGGAGACCCTTCCAGGAGGACAACTATATCTGCAGCACTCCACCAATCAGACCTTTATGGTAGAGTGCCCAGATGGAAGCCACTCCTCAGTAAAAACCCGGTTAGAGTTTGCCAAAAGGCACCTAAAGGACTCTCAGACCATGAGAAACAAGATTTTCTGGTCTGATGAAACTAAGATTGAACTCTTTGGCCTGAATGCCAAGCTTCATGTCTGTATGAAAACAGGCACTGCCCATCACCTGGCCAATACCATACCAACAGTGAAGCTTGGTGGTGGCAGCATCATGCTGTGGGGATGTTTTTCAGTGGCAGGAATAAACAATAGACAATAGACAAGAGGTGCAGGAGTAGGCCATTTGGCCCTTCGAGCCAGCACCGCCATTCAATGTGATCATGGCTGATCATCCCCAATCAGTACCCCATTCCTGTTTTTCCCCCACATCCCTTGATTCCGTTAGCCCAAAGAGCTATATCTAACTCTTGGCTTAAAGATAGGCAGATAGCTACAGTTAGGCTATTTTAACTGACTCAACATCCACAATGTTTACCTCTCAACAGGGGACATTGGGCACAAAATAAGAGCATGAATCTTGCTTGATTTCATTTATTCTCCTTAACCTAAGAGTAATAAGGCCAATTGTAGCACGCCAGTTTTGCAACCTAAGCTATCAGGAGTAAATACAAAATTCCTGGCAATGGAGAATTATGCTAAATTGGCTGTACTATTTCTTTGTCTCGGAGATATGTGATCAAAAGCTACTCTTTCAATATCTCTGTTATCCAATGGTCACTTTTATGTATGCGACAAGTATTGGCTTCAAGTTTAGCATTTAGAAAATCAGCTTTTTAAAGTTATTTACCATTCTGATTATAATAAACCTTAATACAAGGGTAGCAAAGATGTTGGGGATGAATCCAACTAAAATTCCCAAGATCATTAATATTATACTATAAAATACATATTGAGAAATTTAGAAGTCTTCACTCAGCCTAGTTGAATGTTGGTCAAAATAAAACAAAATAATTTAATTCTACAATAATCTTTTCCTGGTGTATTCAAGTGATGAATAATTTTCAACTCCTCCTATCTAGCTCTCTCTTGAAAGCATCCAGAGAACCTGCGTCCACCGCCCTCTGAGGAACTGGGAGACTCATCAGGATCAAGGGAAAGATGAACGGAGCAAAATACAGAGAGATCCTTGATGAAAAACTGCTCCAGAGTGTTCTGTACCTTAGATTGGGGCGGAGGTTCTCCTTCCAACATGACAACGACCCTAAGCACACAGCCAAGACAATGCAGGAGTGGCTTTGTGACAAGTCTGTGAATGTCCTTGAGTGGCCCAGCCAGACCCCAGACTTGAACCCAATCGAACATCTCTGGAGGGACCTGAAAATAGCTATGCATCGACACTCCCCATCCAACCTGACAGAGCTTGAGAGGATCTGCAGAGAAGAATGGGAGAAATTACCCAAATACAGGTGTGCCAAGTTTGTAGCATCATACCCAAGAAGACTTGAGGCTGTAATTGCTGCCAAAGGTGCCTCAACAAAGCACTGAGTAAAGGGTCTGAATACTGATGTAAATGTGATTTCAGTTATTTATTTTTAATTACTTTGTAAAAATTTCTAAACATCTGTTTTCGCTTTTTGTTATGAGGTATTGTGTGTAGATTGATGATAAAATAAAATAATTTAATCAATTTTAGAATAAGGCTGTAACGTTACAAAATGTGGAAAAAAGTGAAGGAGTCTGAATATTTTCTGAATGCCCTGTATCTGATGTGTGTGATCTTTTACAAAACAAAGCTTTTCACTGTACCGCAGTACACGAGTATAATAAACCTCAACCTAAAGATCATTCCAGGACTACTGTGCATAGTCTTACCCTCCATCACCATTGGACGGCACAGTGTCGCAGAGGTAGAGTTGCTGCCTTACAGTGCTACACCTGGGTTCGATCCTGACCACAGGTGCCATCTATACACAGTTTGTACGTTCTCTCTGTAATTGCCTGGGTTTTCTCCGGGTGCTCCGGTTTCCTCCCACATTGCAAAGACGTGTAGGTTTGTAGGTTAATTGGCTTCGGTAAAAATTGTAAAATTACCCCTAGTGTATAGGATAGTGTTAGTGTACGGGAATCGCTGGTCAGAGCAGACCCGGATCAAATCTGCTGTATCTGTAAACTAAATTAAAAAAATATTAAAGAAACTTAAAATGGTATATGCCTGTCTTGAAGGTAGTTGAATAAATGTTCAATAGATTGATTACCGTGACTGTGGTCGTATGAGGGCAGATTGAGGTAGATGGTTGCACTTGCTCTATAGCTTAGAGGTAAGGTATAACAATCTGAAGGATTGACGGGTTTACGTTTAGTATTTGCTTTATTATTGAAAGGGTATCCAAGTGTATTGTTGTCACACACTCAATATAAAGCCTCACCATGTCCTGTCTCCATACTGCATGACTCTATGACACTACCTATAAATGAACAGGCTGCAGACTTGAATGGTGGAAGTGCGTGGAGTTGTATTATCGTGAACAGAAAGACCTTCTGCAGAAATGTAACCACCCTGTGAAGGAAAGTGCAGCTCATCTCAAGATTCACTCGAATGAAGTATTGGTTTATAATGGCTGAAGATTAAAACTGATAAAAAGCAGCGGACTGCAGAACAACTAAAAAGCAAACGAGTGGATTAATGTGATTAGTGTCTGTATGGATGCTGTGAAATCACAATGGTGACCCGACTATATAAATCTCGAGCAATCTTTTAGGGTGCTTATCCTGGCATTAATGGCTTCAAGTCCCATGTTTATATCAAACTGAAACATTTTATTGTAAAACCTGTCCAGTGCTGTAGTCATTTAAAAAGGTCAGGAGGTTTAAGAGTCCAAGTGAAAGTGGCTTAACATAAATAGGCAACCTCAATCATGGTGTTAACCAAGGGTGAGACTATAAAATGACAATAAATGATTCAACTAGACAGTTATTGACAAGCAATATCTTTTACTGATGTCTCAAGATCTTGCAGCAGAATGGGCTGCTGCAAAATTCTTACTGGCGAGTATTGTTGTACAAGTCTGCAAAATATGAAGGGTCATTACCTCACTATGAATGCGATTGAACACCTGTAGGTTTGCATCAATGTGCCACCGAGGATTAAGTCATCCTTAGAAATATGCCAGTCAACTCTGGACAAGATCCTACGAAGTTCAGACCATCTCAGACCATCTGCAACCTTTGATGACCTCCATGCTGCCATTGCCAGCAAAACATTTCAGAAGAGGGTCTCAAATGAAGCAAGTGTCCAGAAGCTGTCTACCTCAAGTTTAAGGCGAATAACAATGGATTAAAAATGACATAAACAAAGATGAAGCCATTGTAGGTGACGATAGTCCAGAAAATATGCAAAACACAGATTTATTTTCAGTATGGTTCGATATTATTTTAAATTTTTACTGGATTCATCAATAACATGTGTAAATGTTACAGCAGAAAATGGCAAATGGAATGAACATGAAGAGAGGCCATGTGACTCATGCAAAGGAAGCTTCAGCAGAGCGTTCTTAGGACAAGTTACAATGCATTGTGGATGTCAGAGCTTGGGTAAGATGCCTTGAACTACTGAGTAATTGCTGTCATCAGTCACTTTGTGAATGGTAGCCCAGGGCAACCAATAAGTGTTTTCATCCTGTAGTTTAACTAAATGTGAACAAAATGCCTTGCAGAAAGGGATAGAAATGCTAACTTAATTTATGGAGTGAGTAGATTTCATCAATTCCCACAGGGAAGATCTCTTATTTTAATTACAGATCATAAACCTCCATAAGTTACTCTAGCCTTAATACTGGAGAATCCACCGACGGCAGCCTCCTAGAATGTAAGGGTTATCTATTCTGTTAGTTACAATATAACAATACCATAGTGTACCAGTTCTCTAAATAAACCCTATCTGGAGATGCTTTATCTATGCTCCCATATGAAGATTCTGACACAGCAAGAATGTGTTCTTTACAACTCATGGATGACTTTTGAGTCACAGTGAGAAATCACTGATGCAACATGGCTGGATACACTTCTGACATGGTTCAATGAACATATCCTCACAGGTTGGACCAATTCAGACATCCAGCTAAATGTTAGTATTCTATCGTCTTAAAACAGAAGATTCAAATTCACCACTCATAAAATTATGTCTGAAGAGGGAAACCAGGGATATGGAGAAGGAGGGAAAGCATACATTCGACATAAATCATATATAAATTAGACATAAAGTTTATGACAATAAAAGAAAGATAGTGTAAGAAAAAGGACATGAATTCAAAAATACATCATGGGGGAAAAGCCCATGGTAGCGGAAGAAGTGGTCTGTGGTTCTCCATTGTTGAGGTAAGATTAGGACTATGCAGCTCAGTTCAAGATGCTATTGGTTGTCACAAAGTAGCTCTTCCTGAACCTGGTAGTGTGGAACTTGGTACTTTGCATCACCTGCCCAATAGCAATAGAGGGAGGAGGGGATGGTCCAGATAGGTCCGCGTTTAGGGTGGCATGGTGCCGCAGCAGTAGTTCCTGCCTCACAGCGCCAGAGACCCGGGTTCGATTCTGGCTACGGGTGCTGTCTGTATAGAGTTTGTACGTTCTCCTGGTGACCGCATGGGTTTTCTCTGAGATCTTTGGTTTCTTCCCACACTCCAAAGACGTACAGGTTTGTTGGTTAATTGGCTTACGCATTATAAATGTAAAATTGTCCCTAATGTATGCAGGATAGTGTTAGATACTGTTAATGTGCTAGTCAGCACAGACTCGGTGGGCCGAAGGGCCTAATTCTGAGCTGTATCTGTAAACTAAAATAAACTAAGCTAAATTGCAGTGAGCCACCATGTTTAACCATTATCATTCCTGGTAAAGGTATTCCAACAATACTGATGTGTAGGGACTACCAGAATGTATCTCCAATCAGGAATGTGTGTGACCCGGAGAGTAGCCTATAAATGGTGGTGTCTCCATGTGCTTACTGCCCTTGTTCTTCTTGATGGTGGAGAATCTGGGTTTGTGTGGTGCTGTCAGAGTTAGCCTGGGTGAAAAACCACAGTGCATCTTGCAGATGGGTCACGCTGTAACCATAATGCAAGTCTAGGGTGAGGAATCAATGTATCAAGTGGTGAATGGTGCGTTAAGCAGTGGCCTGGACAATGTCCAAGCCAATAGACAGTCGCCAAAGGAGTTGAAAATTATTCATCACTTGAATATAATAGGAAAAGATTTTTGTAGAATTAAATTATTTTGTTTTATTTTGACCAACAGGCGCAGCTGGATAGACAATAGTTGCAGGAGTAGGCCATTTCCCTGGTAGGCTCCAATACAAGTTGCTCTAAGAATCCATCACAGAGGCACTCCACAAACTCCCTTTCTTGGGGTCCAGTACCAACCTGATTTTCCCAGTCTACATGCATGTTGAAATCTCCCATAACAACAGCAGCATAACTGTAGCACATTGCAATATTCCACCACTCACCTGTTCCCCTATGTAGCCTGTTTCCCCACACAATATTTAACCACTCGCGCTTTGCCCCTAACATTGCTTCCTCACTCCTTACCTCCCCCCCACTAAACACAATGTATAAATAACATTAAACAACAATCCTTGCCCTCGCCTCCTCCCCTCCCCCACTCCCTCCCTCTCCTTACAACAATGTAACAAACATTGCACTGGGAGTACTGTCATTTGGTAACATTGTAACAAACAGGCCAAGTGGAATTGGATTTTTTAAAGTGAAAAGTGATTTTTTTAAAGATGAAATATAGACTAAGGGGGGGGGGGGTCCCATGTTCATACAGGAGGGGTGGGCCCCCAACACAATATTCCACCTCAGAAACTGCCAGAAATTCTGCCCAAAACAGGTGTGAGATAGAGAGAGGGGGCTGAGGGTGGAGAATCAATTTTAGACATATTTCATCTATTTCTGCAGATCACAGCAATGAAGGAGGAAAGTCTATCCTGGCCTGGTTCTCACAGGCAGCCAATGAAGGGAGGGAAAATATACCGGGTGAGGTTTAATACTTGCAGGGGGCATACTTACTGATGGGCTGACGAGACTCCTCCTTGGCTAGTACAGGCTTGATGGGCTAAACGGACTCTTTAAAAAAAACCTGAGAGAAATCTCAGTGAAAGGCACTTTTTCTGGACTTGTCGTGGCCAGAATTCTCCTGGGCTAATACAAGCATTTTGGACAAAAGGAACTGGTTTATTGGCTAATATGGGCCTTGTGGGCCGAAATGAGTGGTTTCACGCAGGCCCAACAACTCATTTCATTTCATTTCCATTGCCATTTCAGTTTCAAGCACAGGGCAGGCCAAACAACTCATCTCATTTTCATTTCATTTCATTTCCATTGGCATTTCAGTTTCAAGCGCAGGGCAGGCCAAACAACTCATCTCATTTTCATTTCATTTCATTTCCATTGCCATTTCAGTTTCAAGCACAGGGCAGGCCAAACAACACAACTCATTTTTCATTTCATATCCATTGCCATTTCAGTTCAATCACAGGGCAGGCCAAACAACTCATCTCATTTTCATTTCATTTCATTTCCATTGCCATTTCAGTTTCAAGCACAGGGCAGGCCAAACAACTCATCTCATTTTCATTTCATTTCATTTCCATTGGCATTTCAGTTTCAAGCACAGGGCAGGCCAAACATCTCATCTCATTTTCATTTCATTTCCATTTCCATTGCCATTGCCATTGCCATTTCCATTTCAAGCACAAGGCAGGCCAAACAACACAACTCATTTTTCATTTAATTTCCATTGCCATTTCAGTTTCAAGCACAGGGTAGGCCAAACAACTCATCTCATTTTCATCTCATTTCATTTCCATTGCCATTTCAGTTTCAAGCACAGGGCAGGCCAAACAACTTATCTCATTTTCATTTCATTTCATTTCCATTGCCATTTCAGTTTCAAGCACAGGGCAGGCCAAACAACTCATCTCATTTTCATTTCATTTAATCTCCTTTGCCATTTCAGTTCCATGCACAGGGCAGGCCAAACAACTCATTTTATTTTCATTAAGGGCTAACAAATCAAGTACACAGCAGGCTCGCAGTTCAGTAGACTCACTGTTCAACTCACAGCAGAATCACAATTGTGGCCTCTTCCTCATGATCTTCCAGAGTGACAGACTCACATCTAGGCATCCGGGGTCTTTTAGTCCAGCCCTCCCCCCGGAACGTTACCTTCATCATGATGATTGACAGGCAAGAGGATCTCAAGATTTTTTTTAATATTCATTACTTTTATATTTTTCATTGATCAGAAAAATCCTCAGGGCTGCCTCGGCGGAGGAGGACTGTGAGTAAGATGGCCAAAGATCATAGCGATATAGGGTAGCGTTTTTCTAAAATCAATATACAGGAAGTGGTCATAATGAGACTTTTAGTTATATAGATGTGAATAATGTAAAATATATCATCAATCTGAATGAAGCTTGGCTAATGCACACCACAGGACAATGGTGAGTAAGGTGGGGCAAAAATTATAGTGCTATTGTGTACCGGTTTGCCGTAATTTCAGGATCACACTCATCACAGACATACAGACATACTGACAGACACACAAACAAGATGAGAGTTTTAATAATATACTAGACCACGTGGGACCCGTTGGGTCTCTGTCACATGGGAGGCTTGGTCCCCAGTGCAACCTGTTCCCCCAATGCAATATTCCACACTCACCCATAGCCCCCATGGGAGGCCTGGTCTCACAATGCAATCCGTTCCCCATGGCAATATTCCACCACTCACCTGTTTGCCCAATGCAACCAGTTCCCCCAACGCAATATTCCACCACTCACCCATAGCCCTCATCTGCGCACGGGCTGCTCATTTCACCTTATTCACCCTCCCTCATTTTAAAATTTAAAAAATACTCTGACTTTAAAAAAAATGCATTTGCACTTTTTAGCGCTAGCAGGACTCAGTCACCCTGGTGACCCAACGCAACATTCCACCTCTCCACCAATTCCAATATTGCTGGCCAGTGGGGGGGGGGGGGCTTTCTGTTGCACAAGTTTGTACTATTTGTTATTTGTTGATCACACACACCCTCTACCTCACACAGACACACACACACACACACACACACACACACACACACACACACACACACACACACACACACACACACAGACGCATTCTCACACACAGACTCATTCACCACAGGCACACAGACTCATTCACCACACACACACACACTCATACACACACACACACACACACACGCACACGCACGCACACACACACACACGCACAGACAGACAGACAGACAGACAGACAGACAGACAGACAGACAGACAGACAGACAGACAGACAGACAGACAGACAGACCTAACCGGAAATGATGTCATCGGCGCCATCTTGCAACTAAGCGAAAATCACAGTATGAGCGCCATTTTTGAAATTAAAGACAGTCCTGATCTAATAAAATGTTTATCACGTTTTATCCATCCGAAAACTGTTGCAAGCAAGCCCTTTAAAAGCCAAGCCAATTGGACAAAAACACTTTGCAAGCCAACAAAACACATTTGTTGAAAGCCCTTTAAAAAGCCAACCTAATTGACCAAACACTTTGGAAACAACAAACACATTTGCTGAAAAACACATCCCGGGGACTCATTGTGGAGTAGACGTGCATTCAGTGTTATTCGCAGCTCAGAGAGCTGTGACCCTCTTGCCTCCTCCGTCTGGCAGAGATTGAGTGAGGCACAACACTTCCGGGTTTTATAGTCCCTCCCCCTGCTGCCAGCGGGGGCAGCAGAGAGAATGGCAATTTTTTTTTAACATTAATATCTCTCTGATTTTTTATTCGCTGAGAAAAATCCTCCAGTCCAGTCCAGCGGAGGGGGGCATCTGAGCGAGGTGGCCAAAAATGATGGCCATAACTGGCAGGAGTTCTCTCGGAAATCACATCGTAGTGAGTCAAAAGTGGTCAAGATCTTACTTTTAGTAAGATAGATAGATAGATAGATCGATAAATATTAATGGTATTTGGAATCTTAAATAGATTCATCCCCAACATCCTTGTCTCGACCCGAAACGTCGCCTATCTCCTTCGCTCCTTAGATGCTGCTGCACCCGCTGAGTTTCTCCAGCTTTTTGTGTAACCTTCGATTCTCCAGCATCTGCAGTTCCTTCTTTAACACATCCTTGCTACCCTTGTTTTCAGGTTTAATTTAATCAGAGTGGTAGACAACTTTAAAGAGTTGATTTTCTGAATGCCTTAAATGATTTGTGGGTTTTCCCACACTCCTATGATGTACAGGTTTGTAGGTTAATTGGCTTGGTATAATTGTAAATTATCCCTAGTATGTGTAGGATGATATAAGTGTGCGGGGATCGCTGATCGGTGCAGACTCAGTGGGCCGATGGGCCTGTTTCCGCTCTGTATCTTAAAAACTAAAAAAACTAAAGATAATGGGGATCTTGGCAGCTAAACACCTTAGGTAGATGCTTTTCTTGGTGGGGACGGGTGTAACAGTGACGGATCAGGCTGTCAACCATTCTCTGCAGTATTTTGCCTTCCCATGCATTGGAATTACCATGCCATGCCATGATGAATACGATCAGGACACTTTCTCCGGTGCATCTGTAGATGTTTGTTTGAGTACTCAGTGATATGCCAAATGTCCTGAAACATCCAAGACAGTAGAGGTGCAGGCTACCTTCTATGTGATAACGTCTATGTACTGGGCCACGTACAGGTCATCCAAGATGTCTGAAGAAGGGTCTCGAACCGAAACGTCGCCTATCTCCTTCGCTCCGTAGATGCTGCTGCACCCGCTGAGTTTCTCCAGCTTTTTGTGTACCCTCATCCAAGATGTTAATGCTCATGAATTGGAAGCTGTTCCACTATCACGATATCTCTCTCTGTCACTGATCTACTAATGAGAACCAGCGCAAGGTCTCCTGACTTTCCTTATCTGAAGTCAACAATTAATTCCTTGGGTACACAGAAGGCTGGAGAAACTCAGCGGGTGCAGCAGCATCTAAGGAGCGAAGGAGATAGGCGACGTTTCAGGTCGAGACCCTTCTTCAGACTCCTGGTGTCACCTCCTGCACCCACACACAACTGACTGACTTCATCCATTTCACCACCAACTTCCATCCGGCACTCAAATACACTTGGACCATTTCCGACATTTCCCTACCATTCCTTGACCTCACCATCTCTATTGCAGGTGATACACTCCTGACCGACATTTTTTTTTTACCAACCTCCTCAATTAATTCCTTGGTTCAGTTGACATCGAGGAAGAGGTTTGTTTAGAGATACAGTGTGGAAACACGCCCTTTGGCCCACCGATTCCAACAATCATTTATACACTAGTTCTATCCTAGACACTAGTGACAATTTTACAGACGCCAATCAGCCTACAAACCTGTACATCTTTGGGGTGTGAAAGGAAACCAGAGCACCTGGAAAAAACTGAGGTGGCCACAGGGAGAACGTACCAACCAACAATCACCCACGCACTGGTTCTATCCTAGACATTAGGGACAATGTTGCAAAAGCCAATTAACCTACAAGTTTTGTAGTTTTTTTCTGTTTTGTTAGTTTTTTTATTTTGCACAATCCGCAAGCATTGCCACTTTTCATTTCACTGCACATCTCGTATGCGTATGTGACAAATAAACTTGACTTGACTTGACGTTTGTATGTCTTTGGAGTGTGGGAGGCTGCCGGAGCACCTAGAGAAACCCACGTGGTCACAGGGAGAATTTATAAACTTTGCACAGACAGCACCCAAGGTTGGGATTGAACCCATGTCTCTGGCGCTGTAAGGCAGCAATTGTGGTGTTTCATCACCACCCATGATTCGGCTCAATACTGTGTTGTCATCAGAGAATTTATTAATGGCAGTGGAACTGTGCTCAGCTGTACAGTCATGGGCGTAAAGAGAGTAGAGCAGGGGACCAAGCATGCAGCCTGGCCATGCGCCTGTGTTGAGTGGTCAGTGAAGATGAGATGTTACCAATCCACACTGACTGAGGTCTGCTAATGAGGAAGTCAAGAGTCCAGTTGCAATGGGAGGTGCAGAGGTCAAGGTCTTGGACTTTGGTGATGAGTTTGTTCGAAACACTCAGCATCTGTGGAGAAATAAACAAAGTTAAACCCAAGGTTGTAGAACCTTTGTCAGAATATCGAGAATGCTCATAATTCGCATAGCACTGTATTAGTACACATGACAATAAAACACCTTTGAAACCTTTGAATGCTTGTTTTTTGCAAGGTTTAATTCCGTACTTTGAACAGAAATGTTAACTTTATTTCCTATTCAACAGATGCTGCCTGACCTGCTGACTCCCATCAGGCAAAAGGTATGGAAGTGTGAAAAAGCACACCTCCAGATTCAGGGACAGTTCCTTCCCAGCTGTTATCAGGCAACTGAACCATCTTACTGCAACCAGAGAGCAGTGCTGAACTACCTCTGGTGACCCTCGGACTATCCTTAATCGGACTTTACTGGCTTTACATTGCACTAAATGTTCTTTCCATATCATGTATCTATACGTTGTAAATGGTTTGATTGTAATCATGTAATGTCTTTCCGCTGAATGGCTAGCACGCGACAAAAGCTTTTCACTGTACCTCGGTACACGTGACAAAAAACTGAATCAAACTAAACTAAATTGAGTGTTCCCAGCATTTTTTGTTTGTAATTCAGGTTTCTGACATTTGAAGTCTTTTAATTTTTATTTAAGCTGATGAGGCTAAGTGGCTGTTTGGACGTATAAGGGAGTGCTGATGGCTGCAAACTAGGAAACTATATCTGAGGAATTGTGTGCTGGCTTTGGAGAGGGTCCAGAGGAGGTTTACAAGAATGATCCCGGGAATTAGTTGGTTAACCTGTGATGAGCATATGTCGGCACTGGGCCTGCACTCGCTGGAGTTTAGGAGAATGAGGGTGGGCCTCATTGAAGCAGACAGAATAGTGAAAGGCCTGGATAGAGTGGATGTGGAGAGGGTGTTTCCATTAGTGGGAGAGTCGAGAACAAAAGGTCATTGCCTCAGAATTAAAGGAAAGTTTTTTAAGGAAGGAGATGAGGAGAAATTTATTTAGTCAGACGGTGATGAATCTGTGGAATTCTTTGCCACAGAAGACTGTAGAGGCCAAGACAGTGGATATTTTTTAAGGCAGAGATAGATCATTTCTTGATTATTATGGGTGTCAGAGATTATGAAGACAAGGCAGAAGAATGGGGTTTGGAGGGAGAGATAGATCAGCCATGATTGAATGGCAGAGTAGACAATGGGCTGAATGGCCTTACTCCTATTCCTTATGAATTGGCTAGAAACCTGGTGCCTCAGTATGTTCTTGAAGTAGGGTTACACAAAAACCTGGAGAAACTCAGCGGGTGCAGCAGCATCTAAGGAGCGAAGGAGATAGGCGACGTTTCGGGTCGAGTCCTGTTCTTGAAGTGAAAAGTACAAGCTGTGAGGCAGTGTGACAGGCAAGTTGTCCAACAACTTTAGGCTGTGCACGCCACACAAACGAAGAAGAAGAGGTGTGACCTGGAGCGACATGGGTCTTGCCTACTGAGGTTTTGATTATCTGCACACCACAACACATCACCATCTATATCTCTCGTTTCCCTGATCCCTAACCAGTCTGACGAAGGGTCTTGAACCGAAACGTTGCCTATCTCCATCGCTCCTAGATGCTGCTGCACCCGCTGAGTTTCTCCAGCCTTTTGAGTACCCACAACATTCACAACGCTGTGTAAAATGGAGGCATCTTGTCTGTATTTGTCCTCGGCAGCTTTAAGAAATACTGACATGCACTAGTCTATTTACACCTGGGGTTTAACTTGGTTCAACGACAGTATGCAAGTGCTGGGAACGATAATGGCTTTTATTTCTACACATAACATTGTGAACTTATCATTCTACTGAGAAATGTTCATGCTTGTGACAAATGTAACCCCATAGTAACGTCTGAAATTTAATCACCAGGAATGTAATTGACTAATAGTGACCTTGTAACATTAAAAATTGTATCTAACAGGTCCCAGCTACGAGACAGGAAAATGAAAGCGAAGATAGACACAAAATGCTGGAGTAAGTCAGCGTGACAGGCAGCATCTCTGGAGAGAATTAATGGGTGACGTTTCTGGTCGAGACCCTGTTTCAGACTAATCAGGGGGAAGGGAAACGAAAGATATAGACAGTGATGTTGAGAGATCTGGAACAAATAAATGAAAGATATGCAAAAAAACAAAGATAAAGGGTTAAAGAAGGAACTGCAGATGCTGGAGAATCGAGGGTTACACAAAAGGCTGGAGAAACTCAGCGGGTGCAGCAGCATCTAAGGAGCGAAGGAGATAGGCGACGTTTCGGGCCGAAACCCTTCTTCAGACTGGCTAGGGATCAGGGAAACGAGAGATATAGATGGCGATGTGAAGAGATAAAGAACAATGAATGAAAGATATGCAAAAAAGTATCGATGACAAAGGAAACAGGCCATTGTAAGCTGTTTGTAGTGTGAAAATGAGAAGCTAGTGCGACTTGGGTGGGGGAAAGATAGAGAGAGGGGGAATGCCAGGGCCCGAGGGCTGAGGGAGAGGTGGGAAGAGGAGGAGGCAGCCAGGGTTAACAGAATTGAGAAAATTCAATGTTTAAGCCCAGAGGATTCCGACTCCCCAAGCGGAATATGAGGTGCTGTTCACTCTGGCCATGGAGGTGGCCCAGGACCGAGAGGTCGGATACGGAGTGGGAGGGGGAGTTGAAGTGCTGAGCCACCGGGAGGTTGGGTTGGTTATTGCAGACCGAGTGGAGGTGTTCGGCGAAACAATAAAGGGAACAGGCCATTGTTGGCTTATTGCGAGGTGAGAATGGGAACCTGGTGCGACTTCGGTGGGGGAGGGATGGAGAGAGCGGGAATGCAGGGGTTACTGCTGGGCTGTAAGCTTCCCAAGCAAAATATGAGGTGCTGTTCCTTCAATTTGCAATTAGCTTCACTGACAACTAGGACAGAAAGGTTAGTGTGGGAATGGGAATGGGAAGGAGAATTTAATCTTGCCATTTGAATTCTAGCCAATTCATAAGGAGATCAGGTAGGTTCAGGCACACATCAATATTCATACCACTGGGCTCTAACTTCAAGTAACCCCTGCAGTCCTTCTCTCTCCATTCCTCCCCCACCCAAAGCACACCAGGTTCCTGTTCTCACCTAGCACACAGCTAACAATGGCCTGTTTCCTTTACCATCGTTACTTTTTTCCATATCTTTCATTAATTTGTTCCATGTCTCTTTACATCACGGTCCATACCGCTTGTTTCCTTTTCCCCGACTAGCCTGAAGAAGGGTCTCAACCCGAAAAGTCACCCATTCCTTCTCTCAAGAGATGGTGCCTGTCCCACTGAGTTACTCCAGCATGTCGTGTCTATCTTTGGTTTAAACCAGCATCTGCAGTTCCTTCCAACACAAAATGAAAGAGAACTTACAGTAGGGCAACACGGTGGCGCAGTGATAGAGTCGCTGCTTCAGAACGGCAGTGAATTTGATTCTGATTATGGGTGCTGTCTGTATGGAGTTTGCACATTCCCCCTGTGGCCGCGTGGGTTTTCTCTGGGTGATCCAGTTTCCTTCCACACTCCAAATATGTACAGGTTTGTAGGGTAATTGGCTTTGGTAAATGGTAAAATTGTCCCAAGTGCGTGTAGGTTAGATCACTGATTGGCACGGTCCCTGTGGGCTGAAGGGCCTGTTTCGCACTGTATCTCTAACCTTTTTTTTTGTTACGTTTTTTTTATTAATTAGAAGCAATTACATAATTTTTTAAAAAAGATACGTGTTCATTGTTGACATAATAAAAATCATTTTGTTCTTTGTAGCTATACATAATCAGTATTATTTACGTTAATCCTTGCTTAATAATTGTGCTTCTATATTTTTTTTTTCCATTTTTTATAAAGATAGAAAATAGTGGAAAAAGATTAAACAAAAAAATATATATATATAAAGTTAGGAAAGAATGGAATATTCTACAGATTTTACATCGTTGGAGATATATCCGCGTTTTATGATATGTACTACTTCATCTATTCTTCGATTCTGGTTTCAGTCGGGTTCTCGTGCCGAACCAGTTTGCCCCTTCAAATATTCAATAAATGGGGACCATATATTTTTTAAATAGTTCTTGTTTGTCCATTAAGACAAATCTTATTCTTTCCAAATATAGGGGCTCCAACATTTCTGTGGTCCACATTTTAATTGTGGGGGTTATAGAGCCTTTCCAAAATTTTAATATTAATTTTTTCCCAATTATTAAACTATAATCAATAAAAATTCTTTGATTCGAAGTCATGAATTGATTTTGTTCTGTTATTCCTAATATTATTAATTTTGAGTCAGGAGCCAGTTTGGTATTGACGACTTCTGAGATTATCTTAAAAATTTCCATCCAAAAATTATTAATTTTTATACAACTTACGAATGAGTGCAATAGGTCGGCCTCTAAGTGTTGACATTTATCACAAAAAGGGGAAACACTTGGAAAAATTCTATTCAGTTTTGTTTTTGAATAATGCAGTCTATGCAATACTTTAAATTGTATTAAAGAATGTCTAGTGTTCAACGAACAGTGATGTATATGTTGTAAGCTATCATCCCAAATTTCTGGACTAATTGTTTGACCTAATTCATTTTCCCATGATTGCCTATATAAATCCGTCTTTGGAGCATCGCTATCTAATAAAATACTATAAATATATGGTATCAGTTTTTCTGTGTTTGGATGTTTATTCAAACATTCATAATCATTCATATATCTTTCTAAATCTATATCTGTATCTCTAACCTAAACTAAACTAAAATCACTACAGTGGGGAAGGGTAGCTGGTCATTCAGTCATATCTCACTGTGATCGTTTGCAGATTGAAAGCCCCCCACCCACTGCCTTGTGATGGTTGTGAATACAAGCAGGGTTCAATTCAATTCACAGCAGGAAGGGTAGGGTTCAGCTGGTGTGTTAGATTATGGTAATCTCCCTACCTCAAGTTACTTCATCACTGCCTGAGGAGTTCCATTTGTCCTTTACTAAACACACCTAGTCACGGTTTCTGCAGAGCTGACAGCAATTCAATTATGACTTCTTGTAAATGTCACGCTAGCATTATCAAGGACCTTTTCCACCCTTCGGTTTTAGTTAGTCAGAAGAAGGGTCTCGACCCGAAACGTCACCTATTCGATTCCTTCTCTCCAGAGATGCTGCCTGCCCTGCTGAGTTACTCCAGCATTTTGTGTCTACCTTAATTATTCATGCGACTTTTGTAAGTTTTAAGGCTGTGATTAGTGTGTTCCATCGGGCTCATCACCCTCACATTTTTGACAATATATTATCAATATACTGATAAAACTCTGATCTTGGATGTGGATGTATTTGTGTGTGTATTTGTGTGTTTTTCTGTGATTCATATCTCCTCGAAAACACGACACAGTAACGGTGAAATTTTTACACATTCCGATAGAGATTTACCTCATGATCTTGAAAATCGCCTCATCTGAAAATTTGATTCATTATTTCTTGAGCTTTTTATTAAAATTGTTCACAAATCTGAGATCTTTTTTGAAGCTAACGAGCTGATGACGTCACAATGGCTCTGCTCCTCGCAGCCAGTTGGACACTATTTTTGCGCGAGCTGTGAGTTACGTTAAACACCCCCCCCCCCCCACCACTCGAGGTCATTTTGTCACCTCCCGCTCGCCATCGACTGGCACTCGGCCGGACATCTGCCTCGACCCACCTGCAGCCCAGCCGCCCAACCCCTTAGGGCTCTGGATTGAAGCCGCTGAACCCACAGTAATTTGGTTGGGCTTCCGAGGTCCCGAGAGCTACCGAGGCCCGCCACCTGCTCGCCGAGTTCAAGTCCGCCCTCTACCTCTCTCTCACCCCCTCTCCCCTCCTCTACCCCTCCTCTCCCCACTCCCCCTCCTCTACGCCCTCCAAACCCTTCCTGTCTCCCCCCTCCAAACCCTTCCTGTCTCCCCCTTCTCTTCCCACTCTCTCTCCCCTACTGCCCCTCTCCCTCCTCTCTCCCTTCCCTCCCACTCCCCCCTCTCCTCTCCTCCTTCTCCCCCTCTCCCCCTCTCTCCTTCCTCCCCCCTCTCTTCCCCCTCTCTCCCTCCTCCCCTCCATCCACACCGCCCCTCTCACACCCTCTCCACCTCCCCCCTCTCTCCTCCCCTCTCTCCTCCCCTCTCTCCTCCCCCCACTCTCTTCCCCTCCCATCCCCCCCTCTGCCCACCCCTCTCCTCTCCTCCCCCTCCCTCTCCCCCTCTCTCCCCCTCCTCCATCACCCCTCTCTCCCCATCCCTCCACCCCCCTCTCTCCCCGATCTCCCTACCCCCTCTCTCTTTCTCTTCCCCACTCTCTCTGCCCCTCGAGATAGGGCGGGGATGGGGTAAAAGGAGCCAATTAATAATATTAATATAATATCACAAGGGGTGGTTAGTGCGTGTGTGAGGGGGGGGGTTAGTGTGTGGGCCCCCCCCCCCCCCCCCGGCAACCCTACGTTGAGGGGACAGGACCTAACGGGTCCCCCTTGGTCTAGTATATATTAATGATGTAAACATGATGATAGACAAGAAAGCTATGCATCGCAGCAAGACTTAGATGGCTTGATCAGTTGATCATAAACGTGGCAAATGAATTTTTATGTTTAGAAATGGATCTGAGATGGTGCAATGAAGTAAAGGAACACAATAAATGGGAAGATAATGACATGTGTGGAGGAACGGATGCACCTTGCCATCAATCAGGTGATTAAAAGGAAACACATATGTTTTACTTTATTAGCTGAGGCTTGAAACATAAGAGCATTAACATTGGAACATCAGGCAATGCAAGAAATGTTTAGAGCACATAGCTGAGAATCTGAAGAAGGGTTTCGACCCGAAACGTCACCCATTCCTATCCAGAGATGCTGCCTGTCCCGCTGAGCTACTCCAGCATTTTGTGTCTATCTTTGCTGAGAACTGTCTACAGTTCTGGTTATCACGTAACGGGAGAGATATGGAAGAAAACATTGGAACATGTTGGAGAAATAGCTGCCAGTGAATTTATTCCAGAAGCTGAAATAAAATCAACCACCGTAAAGGAGACATCAATAACAAGCTAAGCCATGATGTCACACATTCTTCAAATGATAAAGTAACAACAGCAGCAGAGACCCAAACACCATTAAGAAGGTCTAAGCGTCTGAACTTAAATACTGGGAGTATAAATGCGAAAAGAGGTCAAGCATAGAACATCGAGCAATACAGCACAGGAACGGATAATTCAGCCCATAAAGCTTGTACCGAACATAATGTTTAGTTAAACGGATCTCATCTGCCTGTACACGATGCATATCCCTCTATCACTGGCACTACCACTAAAATCTTCTTAAATGCCACGATTGTATCTGTCTCCACCCTAGCAGTGTGTTCCAGGCTCCCACCACTTTCTGTGTAAAAACTTATTTTGCACATCTACATCTAAAGGTTCTGAATGTGTACCCTATCTATGCCAGTGTGATTTTATTGGGTCTAAGTATGTAAAGGAGCAACATTTGCAACTGACAACATAATATCATCATGATACTTACAATATAAAAGTGAGGTATTAGGGTTTACAGTTTTTTACTGGAGCCAATTAATGTACATGTTTTAAGTATGGGAGGAAACCGGAGCACCTGGAGAAAACCTACACGGTCACAGGGAGAACATACAAACTACATACAGACAGCACCCATAGTCAATGCTGGAGTAACTCAGTGGGACAGGCAGCATCTCTGAAGAGAAGGAATGGGTGACGTTTCGGGTCTCGACCAGAAACATCACCCGTTCCTTCTCTCCAGAGATGCTGCCTGTCCCGCTGAGTTACTCCAGCATTTTGTGTCTACCTTCGATTTAAACCAGCATCTGCACCCGTAGTCAAGATCGAACCCGGGTATCTGCACTGTAAGGCAGTAACTCTACCGCTGCGCCACTGTGCCGCCCCTAAAATGGTGTGATAAGCAGAAACACAAAAGCTATGTGCTGGAATCTGCTGATAAAGAAGTTGATAACGGAAAGCATTAAGGAAGAAATGAAGGGCAGATGGAATCAGATGGGGGAGAGGATCTGATGTATGCGGGTACAGGTGGATTGATGTTTCAGAACCCGGCCCGCCTTTGGACTGAATACACCCCTGCATCACCACCCCTGCAATAACTGAAGAAGGGACCTGACCCATAACGTCACCTATCGATGATCTCTAGGGATGCTGCCTGACCCACTGATTTACACCAGCATTTTGTATCTTTCCTTGGTAACCCAACATCTGCAATTCCTTGTTTCTACAAAAATGTGTGGGCTGGAGTTATATCGGAAGGAGAGAGCGAGTGTATCAGAAGGAGAAAGAGAAGGTAAGCGTTACCTGAAGTTAGAACATTGAATGTCCATGCCAGTGGGTTGTAGACTACCATGGAGGAATATGAGATGTTCTAATTTGCAATGGGTCTCACCCTGGCTGTCGAGAAGACAGAGAGGAGACAGGTCAATGCAAAGGTGGGGTGAAATGACATGCAAACAAGAGCTCAACGCTGACAGACGAGAGAGCATGATGGCAGGACAAAGTTTACTGTCTTTATTCATAAGATCCACCCTGATTTTAGATAGAACTAGTTATAGTCATAGAGTGATATAGTGTGGAAGCAGGTCCTTCAGCCCAACTTGCCTGCACCGGCCAACATGTCCCAGCTACACTAGTCCCACCTGCTTGCATTTGGTCCATATCCCTTGCAAGCCTGTCCTATCCATGTACCTATCTAACTGCTTCTTAAATGTTGGGATAGTCCCAGCCTCAAATACCTCTTCTGGCAGTTTGTTCCATACACCCACCACCCTTTGTGTGAAAAAGTTACCCCTCAGATTCCTATTAAATAATTTCCCCTTCACCTTGAATATATGTCCTCTGGTCCTCAATTCCCCTACTCTGTGCAAGAGATTCTGTGCATCTAACTTCACTGGGCCCACTTTGTATCTGGTTCCAGGCTGTAGGAAGTCGAGATCCTGAAGTAAACATTCTGATCATAATCAATAACTTCTATCAGAAGGAGAGAAAGCATCAGAGTGGGATGTTTGATGATACCTCTGTGGTTGAGTGACTTCAGGCATTCACTCTCTGGTTGAAGAATGATGAATTAGTCAAGATGCAAAGGATTGATAATGCCCACAGTCACATGGGCCAGTATAAATTGTCCTATGAGTTAATCATAGGTACAAAGTCCCTGCTAATAAAGGACTTCAAGTTGAGAATGAAGAGAATAATTTTCATCAACACCTGCCTTCTGCTTGAACGAGATATCTCCGACACAAATTAGATATAATGAAAAGGGCAGCAAATAAACTGAAAAGAAATAGACGAAAACATATTTGGATCAATGGATTAATCACAAAAGAATTTCAACAAAAATTGAACAAATATACTGCAAGAGAGCAAGGTGAATGATAAAACATAATTTTTGAAGTATATGCTACCAAGTTCAAGCTTTCAACAGCTGAATGACAAACAGATAGTGCCAAATGCTATAATTAATGTTAATTCAGAAGAAGTGCAACTTTGTCACAGTTTTGAAGGTAGTTTATATTCTGGGCACAGAGAGGTCGCTTGGAACACAAGACTTACAGTAATTTTCTTTTAAAGGCAATATGGAATAAAGTGCAGTGCTTTTGAATTGTTGTGGAGCATCCGCTGGGAAACAAGGCTGTGGCCTCACTTCATGAGAGAACAAGACTTGTTTTGAAAGGTTTGACAGGTTGAGAGGCAGTGAGGCTGGACTGGATTTTCTGCCTGACTGCTTCTCTTCCTGTGATGAATCTCCAGAGCTTTCACTTCTTTCACTGTGTAGTGACTGGTAACTAATGAAGTGGGCACAAATCACGTTGCCTCTCCCATTGCATACTTCCTTCAACTTTCTTCTATGCACCAGAACTTATTAGATGTATGCTAGATGATTCAAATGTAAGATTTCATACGTTTTTACACCAGTAGGATTCTTATTATTCGCTCCTTAGATGCTGCTGCACCCGCTGAGTTTCTCCAGCTTTTTGTGTAACCCTCGATTCTCCAGCATCTGCAGTTCCTTCTTTAACACTTATTATTTATAATGTGTTAGTTATTCAAGCTTCTATTTTCTTTCACTTTTTTGAATATGGCCAGAATTATTGTACTGCATTTATAAATCAGATCTATCTTTTCCTAATGTAGGAAGGAACTGTAGATGCTGGTTTAATCCGAAGATGGACACAAAAAGCTGGAGTAACTCAGCGGGTCAGACAGCATCTCTGGAAAAAAGGGATGCGACGTTTCGGATCGCGACCCTTCTTCACACAAGTATACCTTTGCTCAGCTTCAGTATTCTTACCTGAATTAAGAGGTGATGATATTGAGATCTACCTCAAGACCTGAGCGCTATTTATGGCGACCCCTTTGCTGAAGATGTGCAGAGGATGCAGTATTATGATTATAATTGTGGATTAATTCACACCGATGAATATCTAATCGACACTTGTCACTGTTCATTGATTCATTTCACAAATAACGTTCATTCCTCAACCAAAGGAGAATAATTACCCCGTTTTCACCTAACACACAGCTAACAATATCTATCAACCAGATTTACACTGATGCCACATTGATCCTAACTAATCCTAATTGTATTCTGTCCTCAGAGTCTCTGCAATTCCGCTAAGATTCTACCACTCACCTACACACTAGGGGCAATTTACAGCAGCCAGTGAATCTAATAAACCAACGATAGACACACATTTCTGGGATCTCAACGGATCAGGCTGCATCTCTGGAGAAAATGGATAGTTGACATTTTGGGTGTGGGTCCTTCTTCAGACTGAGTTTAGAAGGGAGAGTGGGAAATAAAATGGAAGCGATAAAAAAAAAAGACAAATCAGGGCCTCCATTCCTCCCCCACCCTAGTAGTTGTACTAGTTTCACTGTCATCCTGGTGAGTTTCATTGTCTGCAACTCGTTTTCACCTAGCGCACATTAACAATGGTTAATGTCCTTTATCATCGTTACTTTTTTGCATATCTTTCATTCCTTTCTTCTATATCTCTCTACATCTCCGTCTACATCTCTCGTTTGCCTTTTCCCTGACTCTCAGTCTGAGGAAGGGTCTCGACTCGAAACGTCACCTATTCCTTTTCTCCAGAGATTCTGCCTGTCCCGCTGAGTTGCTCCAGCTTTTTGTGTTAATATTCAGTTTAAGTCAGCATCTGCAGTTCCGTCCTACACATAATTAGCTGGTCCCCTTTATCAGAATGCTACTTATCAGATCTTATTGTTTGTAAATTGGCCACTGAGCCCCCAGAACTCTTCGCCATGAATGAACTTCCTTGACTGTGAGCTGCTCTGGGATGGTCTTAAAACTGCAAACGGTACTGAAGAAACTCAAGTTCTAACATTTCTAACAAAACTGCCTCCAGTATCTTATTCTAGTTCTTTAGTGCAGTCTTCCCTTTACTCCCAAAGAGGCACAAGTCAAGGATGTTAAGTTCTCATATGTGAACAGAGCAATGATAATATTTACTTGCTGCAGCTTTACAAGCTCATTAATGAACAATATAACAAATAAATATGTTAGTATATAATAAACTACCAGCAATGCAGGGTAACTAGACTATAATTGCACAAGCTGAGGTACATAATGCAATGTAGAATAAGTCCACAGTAGATTGTAGCTGAGGTAGGGTTGTGGATAGGGTTGTGCAGGGTGGTTTAAGAACCTGAAGTTGGATGGGTAGAAACTGCTTTAGAACCTGGAGGTGGCAGTTCATCGCACTCCCATAATCTCTTCCCAATGAGAGCAGCAAAATGAGAGAGTGGCCATGATGGTATGGATCTTTGATGATATTCGTTGGCCTCTTTAGGCAGCACTTCCTGTAGATCCCTTTGATGGAGGGGAGATCAATATTCATGATGGATTGGGCAATTCCTGCAGCCTCTTAGTTTATCTCTGCTCTCATCAATATTTATCCCAGTAAACCCATTTGTTCTTACAATCTGTAAAATCCAGCGACAGTATTTCTCTCCCCTCAGATACCACCTTATAGAATCATAGAATCATATAAAATAGTTGCAGGAGTAGACCATTCGGCCCTTAGAGCCTGCACCGCCATTCAATATGATCATGGCTGATCATCCAACTCAGTATCCTGTACCTGCCTTCTCTCCATACCCCCTGATCCCTTTAGCCACAAGGGCCACATCTAACTCCCTCTGAAATATAGCCAATGAACTGGCCTCAACTACCTTCTGTGGCAGAGAATTCCACAGACTCACCACTCTCTGTGTGAAAAAAGATCTTCTCATCTTGGTCCTAAAAGACTTCCCCCTTATCCTTAAACTGTGACCCCTTGTTCTGGAGTTCCCCAACATCGGGAACAATCTTCCTGCATCTAGCCTGTCCAACCCCTTAAGAATTTTATAAGCCTCTATAAGATCCCCCCTCAATCTCCTAAATTCCAGCGAGTACAAGCCGAGTCTATTGAAACTTATCTATTGAATATATTCCAGCATCTTCAAATTATTCTGCTCACTTGCTTGTCCATTTGGGTTCATGTTTATTTTGTCTCAGCTTAATTACTAATCTTTTCATTAGATCTTTATGTTTGCTGCTTTGAGTAGAGCAATATGTCCTACCCAACCAAAAATAACCAATGGTATTTCATCTTTAAAATAGCCACATCTTTTGCTTTACCATCTATAATTGGGACTTGATATTGCTGGAGCTGGGAATATAGGATCACGTGCCATTAGTTAGAGAACTTTAATCCAACACTTAGGTCTTCAGAAATGTCTTTATCTGGAGAGAGGCAGACTGAGCAAGCTGGGTGATAGCAACACAGCAAAGATTGGGAACATGATAAAGAAAAGGAGAAACATAAATATCATCAGAAATGAGGTTTAGGGAATGAGAAATTAACAACAGCAAGAATGAGGTGGATGTCGCATTAGATTAGATGAACTCTATATTAAATCAGGTACTGAATGAGAAATATAAAGGGGGAGGGACAGCTCCCAGTTAAAGAGAAAAGGAAGCAGAAAGTAAAAATAAAGTGAAGATGCAAGGAAACTGCATCTGATGTCTGAAGAAGGGTTTCGGCCCGAAACGTCGCCTATTTCCTTCGCACCATAGATGCTGCTGCACCCGCTGAGTTTCTCCAGCACTTTTGTCTATCTTCGATTTTCCAGCATCTGCAGTTCCTTCTTAAACTCCAATAATGTTCCAGATTGTGTCACAAAGTGAAGTTGGCCATGACTCCCAGGCCGATTTGGAGATCCAAGCCGCTGAGGTTGGCCTCCCGTTCCGACATCAGAGTTCCAACATCCCGGCGAGTGGGCCTGAGCGGCGGGCCGCCCATAGCGGCGACTGCGGAGGACTCCAGAGGCCCCGACAACGGGTGAACATCAGGAACATTAGAAGAAGATGACTGACTTTGGTGCCTTCCCTCACAGTGGGAAACTTTGATTCTGCTGTGTGGGGATGTTTTATGTTGAATTCTATCGTGTGTTGTGTTCTTTATTTTTATTGTGTGGCTGTATGGTGATCACATTTCACTGTGCCAACTGGCACATGTGACAAATACATGTATCTTGTATCTTGTATCTTGTATCTTTTAAAACATTCCTTGGAGTCTATCATGGGAAGGATTGGTAATGCTGCTGGGGAAGGCTTAAACTAATTTAGCAGAGGAATGGGCCTCAGAGTAGAAGTTCAGATGGCGAGGTTCAATCACCCCAAGGAGAAAAGTTTAGTAAACCCAGTGGACAAGGAAGGGGAACATGGAATCAAATCAGATGCAAAGGTTAAAGATGATTGGGGCAAGATTTAAAAGGGACTTGAGGAGTATTAACACTATCTTACATACAATAAGGACAATTTTTACATTTACCAAGCCAATTTACCTACATACCTGTACATCTTTGGAGAGTGGGAGGAAACCGAATATCTCAGAGAAAACCCACGCAGGTCAAGGGAAGGACGTACAAACTCCGTACAGACAGCACCCGTAGTCGGGATCGAAACCAAGACTCTGATGCTGCAAGCGTTGTAAAGCCCCTGTCCCACTTAGGAAACCTGAACGGAAACCTCTGGAGACTTTGCGCCCCACCCAAGGTTTCCGTGCGGTTACCGGAGGTTCCCGGAGGTTTTTGTCCTCTGGCAACCACCTTCAACTAGCATCGCAAATGGCTTAGACTAAAAAATTACCAATTTTCAAAACGGTAACCACTTTCGACCATTATGGAGACTGACAAAAACCTCCGGGAACCGCATGGAAACCTTGGGTGGGGCGCAAAGCCTCCAAAGGTTTCCGTTCAGGTTTCCTAAGTGGGACAGGGGCAATAAGGCAGCAACTCTACAACTGTGCCACCATGCCGTCCTGATGCGCCTGTGGAATGAGCTGCCTGAGAAGGTAGTTTATCAGAATCAGAATCAGAATGCCTTTTATTGTCACTATACACATGTACAATGAGATTAAAAGCTGCTCCTACTCAGTGCAAAACAAAAAGGGGGGGGGGGGGGGGGGGGTAAGATGCACAGTTTCTGCGGCGCTATATACATATCTATAAAAAGACAATGGATAAATAGAATGAATAAATAGGATTCCTATATCCAGTATGGGTTATTGCACATATTGGAAATCACAGTTACAGTACAAATTACAGTAGGCGGATAGATGAAAGACCGGGGGTTAGGCTCTGAGTCAGTGCACGTGTGAGTTCAGGGAGTTAGGCATGTACCATAACAATATGTCAAAAATATTTAGACAATTCATGAATGGGAAAGGATTAGAGGGATATTTGCCTAAAGTGGGCAAATAACTTAGTAACTTAGATGGCCATCTTGGCCAGTATGGACAGATTGGGCCGAATGGCCAGTTTCTGAGCTTCATTGCTCTATGGCAATGCTACTTTACAGCAAACAGGTAAGTTCATATCAGGAGAATGCAAACCAAAGTCTCATCTATTTTAATGAAAGGAATCTAACTGGTAAGGTAACTGAACTTAAAGCTTTAATTTACATGGGGAAGTACAATATTTTTGCTATCACAGAGCTTACAGATACAAAACGGAAACAGGCCCTTCGGCCCACCGAGTCCGTACCGACCAGCAATCCCCGCACATTAACACTATCCTACACACACTAGGGACAATTTACACTTATACCATGCCAATTTACCTACAAATCTGTACGTCTTTGGAATGTGGGAGGAAACCGAAGATCTCAGAAAAAACTCATGTGGTCGCGAGGAGAATGTATAGACTGTGTATAGGCAACACCCGTAGTTGGGATCGAACTGCAAGCGTTGTAAGGCAGCAATTTACTACTCTACCACCATGCCGCTTGGTTGAAAAATAGGCAGAACCGGCAACTCCATATCCCAAGGAGCAGAATTTTCAGACAGGATAGAGGGATGTCAAAGAGGCAGTGTCGCATTGTTCGTTAATGACTGCATTGATTCAATGTTGGAGTGTTACCGAGGAGGCCTTATGAACAGTCTTCACTCACTAGGGATGTATAACAGAACTCCCAACAGTCAACAGGAAGTTGAGGAACATCTATGTAACCACATTTCAGACACGTGTAATAAAATTTAAGATTAAACGAGAACAAACCAGTTTGAAGTTTGATCTTTATTTTATGAGGAGTTACAATGAGCGATTACGTGAACAAGTCTGCCAGTCCGCATGCGCGTCAATCTTCAAACCAGAGGTGTGAAATCACAGATAACAGTAGTTGAAGTGACATAGTAATAGTAGAGAAGACTAGAACTACCAGATTACCTTTATGATATGAGGGTTGGGAGCAGAGGGCACGTAATCGCTCATCGTAACTCCTCATAAAGTAAAGATCAAACCTCAAACTGGTAAGTTCTCGTTTAATCTTACTATTTTACTTCGGAGCCACGTGAGTGATTCCGTGAAGATTTCAAAGCTCTGTGATTTCATGCCGTGGATACGAGTCCATGCGAAACACGGCCTCAGTTGACCCAGGATGAGTAAATAATAAGTAATGCATTCAAACATGACACAGACTTAAACATGTTGATGCTTTAATTTGCAAAAAAGAAAAACAATAGCGACCCCTCTCTCCCAGGGGGAATCTATAAAACAGAATCTAAAATGGAGTGGGCAAATACCTCCAGTGTGGCAAGAGGTTTATTATAGAACCTTTGAAATGTCAGTTCCTTTGACCATCCTGTGGCCATGAGGATTTGGTCGTGAGGGACGTTCAGTGCCCTCGCTGCTGACGTTGATGCAGCCCTGGTGGAGTGAGAATTAAAAATATCAGTGTCCACTCCTGCACAAGCCAGAACCTGTTTCAGCCACCTTGAAATGGTCTGTACCGACTGTGACTGATGAATATCATTAATTCAGAGCCTCTGAGGCTCTTGGTGACCTTGATATACTGCTGTAAGTGCGTAACTACACATAACAAAAGGTCTATGGGGCATGCCACAAAAATAAGGTTAAGTCCTGATGTCCCTGGCTCGCTCCGCTTAATTAAATCATAAACGTAAAACGTTATGTCATTTACAGATGAAACCATCCTGCCCAGTCGCAGCTACTGCAGCGCCCTGAGCATGACCACTTTGAGAGTGAGTCTGGGCAAAGACAGGGATGTAGCTGGAGCCCATTGGAGAAGCAGCGTGAGAACCACGCTCACATCCCAAATCTCCGAGTACCTGGGCCTGGGGTGATTACAGTTAAAAATACCCTTCATGAACCTGGATATTAAAAGGTGAGACCAGCAGAGTGTTGTCCCAAACCGTGCCATAAGTATGATGATCAGGCACTCCTGCAACTGTTGATGGCACTAGAGCTCAGTTGCTCATCAAAATGTAGTGTTGAAAGACATTCCAACACATCCGGTATGCTTGCCGTGTGATATGATATGTTCGACTGCAAGCAGAACACCTCCCATTTCTTGATATGAGAGATGTACTGTTTTTTAGTACTATCCCTCCAGGCCGTAGTTATCACATCTACTGTACGACCTGATAGTCCGAGCCCCAGGAGCGGTCTCCTCAGAATCTGCAAACCAATAGATTAATACAGTCATGTAGTGGATGGTTCTCCCCAGTCACAGGGTGAACCAGCAGGTTACTGCGTTTGGGGACAGCCATAAGAGGTGGTGTTATTATTCTCAGAACGAGTGGGAAACATGGCTGTGTAGGCCAGTCAGGTATTACCAAAACACCTGAGTTGGAGTCCTGCTTGATCTTAAGCAAACACCGACTGATGAGGCAAAATAGGGGAAATGCATATAAAAACATTCCACCCCAGTGTAGCGAGAATGCATCTACCGCTACTGCCCCTGGGTCTGGTTCCCATGAAACATACCTTGGTAACTGGTGATTTGGTCTGGATGCAAACAAATCGATATCTGGTACGCCATACCGAACGACAATATCATCAAATATTTCATGATTCAACATCCATTCTGTGTTGTCATTGAATTTTCGTGACCTGGTGTCTGCCACCATGTTGAATCTACCTGGTAAGTAGATAGCTGAAACCCAGATGTTTCTTGTAATACACCAGTGCCAAAGAAGGTTAGCCAATTTATCACAGGATACCAACTTGATTCCACCCTTGTGATTAACGTAAGCTACTGCTGTAGTGTTGTCAATCTGAAGCTGAACATGCAAGTCATGCATACTAGTACAATACGCCTTTAGGCTATAGAGTGCTCCCAACAGCTCTAAATAGTTAATACCATGTGAGTGAAGAATTAATGCCTCATGCATATTCCATCTGCCTCCGCAGCTAGAGATGGTATCAGTAGCTTCCCATCCTAGAGCACTAACATCAGTTTGTAAAATAACTGAAGGTTTCTCAATCAGAATGTTATTGGAGCAATGCCAAACATTCGCTATCCACCACTGTAACTCAGCAATGGTTTCAGCTGGTAACCGCATGGGTCTATTGAAGTGACCTGCATGTATTTTGAGTGCGTGCTCCTTTGCACGTTGTAAATTTTGATAATGTAAAGGCCCAAACTGTGCAGCTGGAAAAGCAGCCACTAATTTGCCAATTATACTAGCTACCTGTCGAATAGAAGGTTGCTGCTTATCAACGAGATCGTTACAAGCTTCTATTAATTCTGATCTCTTGCCCCTAGGCAGTCACAGACATGTGAGTTGAGTTAATGGTGAATCCCAAATAATCAATAACTCTAGATGGTATCAATTTGGATTTAATTGGATGGATGAGAAACCCCAATCTTTAAACATGAGTTTGGTAGCTGAAACAGATGATTCAGCTGATTTCCAAGTTTTTCCTATGATTAGGACATCATCCAAAAAAGCCATTACAATAT
Organism: Raja brachyura; assembly: GCA_963514005.1. The sequence continues at coordinate 11,000,271 of OY740794.1, read as the reverse complement.
AATTCTGAGCCCGGAGTAGGCCCAACACCAGTTTTAACAATTTTGTAAATAATCTAGGGGCCAAAGTTAACCCAATTAGACAATATTTTAAACTGCCATAGTTGCTTCATCCAGCTAAATTTCAAATATCTCCAGTGATCGCAATGAATGGGTACTGAATAGTATGCATCTTTAAGATCTATGCAGGCCATATAACATCATTTGGAAACCAGTTGGTTAGCAGTAACAAAAGTTTCCATTTTGAAATGTTTATACTGCACAATGGAGTTAAGTCGAGTTAAATCAAGGATGATTCGACATCCACCATCCTTCTTTTGCCTAGGAAATATATTAGACACAAATTGGTGAGATTGAGGAAACGACTTCTCAGTTACCCCTTTTTTAGATAACGTTTCAAGTTCAGCTGTACATCCAAAGACTCTTGTTGTGAAAAAAACAATGTCTGGCTTGGTGTATGCTGTGTAGGTGGACGCAAATTGAAAAGGAATTCGATTCGGAACCCTTGTATACCGTGCAGTATAAACGAATCTGATGTTATCCAACACCATTCAATGAAAAATAAGTGTAATCTCCCACCAACTTGTAACTGACCCATACATGATATGTTCTGAAAAGAACCAGATCCACCTACCTCCATGGTTGCCGGTGGATATTTCTGCCCCCGAAGTTTGGGGGGTAAGAATGTTGGAGCGCCAATTGCGCATGTTTGGCAAGGGTCGGCTTGGTTAATCGAACCGTTTGTAGGGATGCTGCCGCTGAAGTGGAGTTTTGCTAGTCGGCAGGGCTTTTATGAGGCCGACCGTTTTCGCCTCATCATCCAGCTCCCTGACCCGTTTTGATAGATGTTCACCGAACAGAAGATTCGGTGGTTGCACGTAGCTGGATTTGCACAGTGCCACAAACTTGGGGTTCAGAGTAGGATGGATGGCACTCTTTCTTAGGCAGTTTATTTCAAAATGTGCATTGCACATTAGGGCCAGAGCATCCTGCTGCACCTCAGACAGGGGCCCTCCATCCACCGACCTGGTGAAAGCTGTGATGCCTGAGTATCTTCTGGAGCTCACTTCCTGGGCTCTGATACCTACACCCATGTGACTCCTGAGGGTGTGGTTAACAGTCGGCACCTTGAGCGAGGCACAATTAGTGGGTGTCTCATATTTTTTGGAAGTTTCTTCCATTGTGAGGTCTTGTAGCTGGTGTGAAGCCATGTCATTTATAGTCATGGCCAAGTCTTCGGTCGGGATTGCAAATTTTGATGCCATGCTTGGCACCCCTGGTTCGCACCCTTCATGCCTTGAGGTATTCTCCCCGGCTATACCTCCGAACTCGGAGTCAGAACAAAATTGACCCCGAATGCTCTCCTCCTGTGAGAGGGAGACATTATGCAGCCCTGAAACAGGTGCCGCTGCCACGGGCCCCCGAGAAGACCCGCGGTGATATAACTCCTCTTGTTGGAGCATATCGTGATGGAGCATCCTCTCCATCAGGAGCTCCATCCTGGACAAACGTCCGAAGACGCTATCCATTGTGGAAGGGGAACCCTCCTGGCCCGACTCATATGAGTCAACGGGCCTTACAGACTTCTTAGTGGCTTTCCGTCCCACCGGAGTAGCCACTGTGCTCTCTATCTGTGCACCAGTGACTCTGAAGGTGAGATAGATGGCCGCCTGCTACCCGCACTCCCGCGGTCTTCTGTAGCTGCTCTCCCAGAGGCCCGCCTCGACTTCACCCTGGTCATTTTCTCCATTGGTTCGTACTTACTCCTGTAACAAGAATTATCGACCCAAGAAAACGACCTCAACTAAGTTTTAAACACTTACCCGAGGGTTTTTAAAACTTACCTTTGGCGGAGCTACTCGCCTGCCAGCCTGTCATTGCGCCATGAGTCAGACGTAATGACGCACATGCGGACTGGCGGGCTTCTTCACGGAATCACTCACATGACTCCGAAGTAAAATCAGGGTTATAGTCCCATGAGATTTTAATTTTCCTGCGATTGTCTGTGTGTAAAAGGCTCAGAGAGGGCAGGATTTTTAAGATGTGTTCAATGGATTTTTTTGACACTGTATTAAGATACAGGCCAATAAGGGAAGAACTATTGGTCTTTATCTTGGAGAAAAAAGCTCTTCAAAAGGACACACTAACTATATTCAGGGCAAAAGAGGACCCATTAAGGACAACAGGGATGATCTGTGTGTGTAGCTAAATGATATGGGTTAGGTCCTAAATGAATACTTTTCTTCAGTAATCATGAACCCCCAGGACCTGGCTAAACCGACCCGACCAGCTGTGACCTGCGCCAGATACTGGCAGAACGACATCTGAGATTGCAACGGACTCGAAGAAGATCAGTAATCATGGGGAACTGACTTTATGCGGTTGGAGAATTTCACAAAGAGGAGGGTGAAAGTCTGGTGTGGGTTTCAATAAATAAAGAGGAGTTAATCGGTGCCTTAGCAATCTTAAAGATGTTTAAATGCTTGTGACAGGATGGGATCCCCATTTTCAGGAAGAGCAGGGAAATGCCTTGTAGTTATAGACCTGTGAGCCTAATGTCATTGATAAGAAAGTTATTGGAGAAAATGCTGAAGGAGTGTTAATGATCACTTGGAATGGCAGGATCTAATCAAAGATCATGTGGCGAAGTCAAGGGCAGATCCTAACTGACCAATTTGATTCAATTTTTTAAAGAGGTAACCAAGTGTATTGATGATGGCAGAGCAGTAGATGTGGTTTACAAGGAGCTCAGTGGCCTTTGAAAAGATCCCTCATCGAAGGCTACTCCAAAATATTAGGAAACATAGGATTGAAGGCAATTTGGCAGACCGGATCTAAAACTAATTTAATAAAGGGGGATAGAGGGTGATGGTGGAATGTTGTTTTAGTGATTGGATGCCTGTTAGTGGTGGTGTTTTGCAGAAATCCAAGTTGGGACCTTTGCATTTGTAATATATGTGAATAATTTGGATGTGGATTTTGGGGGCATTCCAATTTCATTGGAAGTTTGGTGATTTAACCCTCAGTAAAACTGCATCAGCTCATTGTGACATCTGTAGACAACACCTAGAATGTTTGTTATTTTTACTGTGGTTTCTGGTTGCAATTTGTTGCGATCTTGATCAATATCAAGATAACATCCTTGCATTCTTTAATCTACTTTCAACCAAGTGGATTACTCACTGAATGTTCTTTGTACTAAATTGAAAGGATAATGCAAATCCCCCAAAATATTACCATCTTTGATGAACCATTTTTTACATGGTGAGGCAGTGCCCCAGGACAGGAGGCAATTTCTATCATTAAACATCATTTAAAACAGGTCCTTGAGCAAGTTGCTGCTTGGGAGATTGGCCACGGACAAACAAAGATGTTAGTGTAGGCATCGAGTGAGATAACATGATGGAGGAGAAAACGTAATAACAAGGAACTGCAGATGCCAGTTTATCCCAAAGAAAGACACAAAATACTGAAGCAACTCAACGGGTCAGGTAGCTTCTCTGGAGAACATGGATGGGCGACGTTTTGGGTCGGGACCCTGCTTCAGACTGATTGCAGGGGTTTCAATAATGAAGTAGAATATATTGTACAGAAACTAATTGGCTATTGATTGATCATACTAACAATTTCATTGGGAAATCCAGAAAGCTGAAGATTAAAGCTAGTTACCTGGAACAGGATTTCATTTTTTTCTCATTTATCATATTGTTCACAGTGAACTATATTTATATAATTCTGAAGAAGGGTCTCGACCCGAAACGCCACCTATCTCCTTCGCTCCTTAGATGCTGCTGCACCCACTGAGTTTCTCCAGCTTTTTGTGTAACCCTCGATTCTCCAGCATCTGCAGTTCCTTCTTTAAAACTATATTTGTATATTCTGTTGTGCTGCTGCAAGTAAGATTGTCATTGGTCTATCTGGGACATATGACAATAAAACACTTTTGACCTTCTCTTGATTTCATACACGCCCGGTGCTTTGAATGGGTGCTACGTTTGGCCCCAATGACAAATCAGTAGCTCACCAAAAGATTCACAAAAAATTGGGAAATCCTCGCTTTGAGAAATCATTATTGTGATTTGCTCCAATGAAGCAACAATCAAACCTCTACTAAGCCTTTGGCACTCTCCCAGTACTCCTGCAGGCTAGCATTGGCACTTGAATACTAACTCATGAGCAAAAGCTGTATCAGGTCACAGATGGAGAACTTTGTGAACTGCAGTTATCTCTTTGCAGAAGCCGAGATTGGTGCAGTAGGCTGCCAACAACTAAACAAAAGAAAAATGATAGGGGATAATAGTCAACACATTAAAACGATATTCTGGCTGGACATATTAAATCCTGGGATTTTGTGATGTGTTTTTCTTTCAATTTTATGTTAACTATGAAAGTGACAAGTCAAAAACTTTTGATCCCATTTTTGGTGCCTGTGTTGGTTGCCGCACACAATGAAGGTGTCATCACATGTACGCAATGTGAGGGGGAATGACACTGAATCACACAAGAAAGTGGCAAGTCCTAATGAGCAAGATTTCACCAGAAAATGAGAGCAATGGTGTCAAACTGTGTCCCAGATCATTTATCCTGCATCACTCCTTACACATAAAAACAAATTCAAATATTTCCAGACTTTGGTGCGTGAAGAGTAACAATGTGGCGCAGGTAGATTTGCTGCATTAAAGCACTTACAGCGCCAGAGACCCGGGTTCAATCCCGACTACGAGTGCTGTCTGTACGGAGTTTGTACGTTCTCTCCGTCACCACGTGGGTTTTCTTCCAGATCTTCAGTTTCCTCCCACACCAAAGACATACAGGTTTGTAGGTTAATTGGTTTTGCATAAATCTAAATTATCCCTCGTGCATGTTGGATTGTGTTAGTATGCGGGGATGCTGGTCGGCGCAGACTCGGTGGGCTGAATGGCCTGTTTCAGTGTTCTATCTCTAATCTAAACTAAACTAAACAAGTAGAAAACCAAGAAAGCATAAATATGGGTTGTGAACAATCTATTCCATATGTTAAAGAAGGAACTGCAGATGCTGGAGAATCAAGGGTTACACAAAAAGCTGGAGAAACTCAGCGGGTGCAACAGCATCTAAGGAGCGAAGGAGATAGGCGACGTTTCGGGTCGAGACCCTTCTTCAGACGTTCTGAAGAAGGGTCTCGACCCGAAACGTCGCCTATCTCCTTCGCTCCTTAGATGCTGCTGCACCCGCTGAGTTTCTCCAGCTTTTTGTGTAACAATCTATTCCATATGTTTTATTGAGAGATTTTGTAATTAATCACAATTTTGGCCATGTCAGTTACATGCCTATTGATTTTCTTTTTCATCTTTTCCTGTTTGCAGCTCCCAACGTTCCTTCAGGCTACGCCGTGCAGAATCATTCCTGAAATGACAGAATCAGCAGGTGATCTATTCAGACTCTCCACTGATGTTGCTTCACAACTGGTAGTTTGAGCTACACTACAGCAGCCCACAGTGACTGCCTGTCTACTCCATCTTTCCTCCCACATTAGACCTTAGACTTCAGTTATCTTTCCTCCCAGTTTAGACCTCAGACATCAGTTATCTTTCCTCCCAGTTGGGGACTGCTTCACATTTTCTTCAGTACGATCTTCCATTTTCAGCAAAACCGGATACTTAACACAATGCAATATACTGTACAGGGTTGGTTTGGCAATGCAAACTATCAGCTTGTTAATAGCTTGTTTAAAAAGGAACTGCAGATGCTGGAAAATCGAAGGTGGTCAAAAGTGCTGGAGAAACTCAGCGGGTGCAGCAGCATCTATGGAGCAAAGGAAATAGGCAACGATTCAGGCCGAAACCCAACGTTTCGGTCTGAAGAAGGGTTTCGGCCCGAAACGTTACCTATTCCCTTCGTTCCATAGATGCTGCTGCACCCGCTGAGTTTCTCCAGCACTTTTGTCTACCTTTGTTAATAGCTTGCTTCTGAGCAACATTGGTCGAAGCTTGTCCTTACTGAATTCTTGCTTGCTCTCAGGGGGTGCCTTATTTCAACTCAGTCAAAAATCAAAGCAAAACCACTCCATTTATATAATGTCCAGGTGAGACTGCTTCTGGAATGCTATCCCTGGTCTGTTTGCCTATCTTGCTACAGACAGACTGAAGCAGATTTTCAGCAGATGGATTCTTCATATTACCGATTTGTCCCATGAGGAGAAATTAAGTAGACGCAACCTGCACTCCAGTGTTTAGAAAAATGAATATTCTTTAACAGGAATTATGCTTTCCTTGGCTGGGGTTTACAGTCCCCAAACAAGGTATCAATTATTCAGTTTGGAGTTGAGATGAAATTCCTCCAATCAGCTGTAGTGCTCTGAGGACAATCAGGGACAGATTGATAGATTTTAGATGTTAAGAGAATCAAGGGATACACTGTTAGTACGTAGGTTCGTAAGTCATAGAAGCAAACTTAGGCCATTCGGCCCATCAAGTCCACTCCGCCATTCAATCATGGCTGATTTATCTCTCCCTCTCAACCCCATTCTCCTGCCTTCTCCCCATAACTCCTGGCACCTGTACTTATCAAGAATCTATCTCTGCCTTAAAAATACCCATTGACTTGGCCTCCACAGACATCTGTGGCAATAGGTTCTGCTGATACACCACCCTCTGACTAAATACATTTCTTCTCATCTCCTTCCTAGTACAGGAGAGTTGGACCGAGGTGCAGGATCAGCTGGGAGGACATATCGCTGACCCCTGCTTCACAGAACATGTTGGAAATTATCATCAGGTTAGGTAGCATCTGTAGACAGAGAAGCTGAGATCTTTTCACTCCAATTATCTTTCCTTAGGACCATTCTGAAAATTGGGTGGAAATTGTTCACATTGTTTATCTCTCCACAAGCTACCCACAACCTGCTGAGTATTTCCAGCATCTTCTGTTTTTATGTGTAAGAAGGAACTGCAGATGCTGGTTTAAGCCGAAGATAGACACAGAAAACTGGCGTAACTCAGACTGAAGAAGGGTCTCGACCCGAAACGTCACCCATTCCCTCTCTCCAAAGATGCTGCCTCGCCCACTGAGTTATTCCAGCTTTTTGAGTCTATCTTCTGTTTTTATTTCAGACTTCTGTCCTCTGTCCTTCTGTCCAGTTTAATGCCTTTGCATTTCCGTTCCAGATTATGCATCAGACATAAACTCACCACGATAAAGGGAAAGGATTGCGGCACTTACTCGGGCTAATTACAATGCATGGAACCCCTTTCATGCAGAAGACTTGAAGGGAAAGTCGATAGCATTATGTGCGTCACTCCTGTAAAATCAGACCATCTGCATCAGATGTGGGAATAGTGAAATATTGCTGCAACTGACAAAGCCCTGGAATACTCAAGCAATGGTCTTAAATATTAACACATCAAGTACGTACAATTGAATAAAACAAAGCCTGGAATGAGCGTATGCATATATTTTAAGGTGCTTCTGAAATAGTCCATGTAGGAGTGATGTTTCTTTTTTCTGACCAACTTCAATCTGATCGTTTGAATTGACAGAGTTTCAAACATATTCTCTGCAAACCTGACTCCCGCAGGGTTAAACCAGTTTGTATTCTGCAAGAAAACCCACTGCGCCACAAGCTCCCTTGAATCCAGCCAATTAATGCCAAGCCTGTAGGCATCCCTGTTGCTACAGCAACATCTCCGTCTAATCAATACTAGATGCTGGTTTCCATGACAATTGCAGAAGAGATTCAGGGATAATCTTGCAACAAAAAAAAAACTGGTTATGAGAGAAATGTAATTGCCATAAATGAACATTTTCAAGGGAACATTTAATATGTAAATTAAAGAAAAATGTTGGTGCAAGTACAGAATTGTTTCCTGTTATTGAGACAGTTTACTGCTTCCTTTAACCGAATGAATTCCTATATTGTTTTTATTTTTCATTTGTGTTGCAAAGACTCTGAAGGTATTTTGGCAGTCGCTGTTTTCCTACGTTTTAGCCAAATTCCTTTTTCTTAATGAGGTCTAGGAATGCAGGTGCATAGCTCCCTGAAGATGGAGTCGCAGGTCGGTCGAGTGGTCAAAAAGGCTTTCATCAGCCAGAGTATTGAGTACAGGAGTTGGGAGGTCATGTTGCATTTGTAGAGGATGGTGGTGAGACCACATTGAGTGTATTGTGTTCAGATCTGGGCACCGTGTTATAGGAAAGATGGTGTTGAGCTGGAAAGGGTGCAGAGAAGATATACAAGGATGTTGCCAGGACTAGAGGGTCTGAGCTATAGGGAGAGGTTGAGTAGGCTGAGACTCTATTCCTTGGAGCGTACTAGGCTGGGGGGTGATCTTATAGAGGTGTATAAGATCACAAGAGGAATAGATCAGGTTGATGTGCAGAATCTCTTGCCCAGAGTAGGTGAATCGAGGACCAGAGGACATAGGTTGAAGGTGAAGGGGAAAAGATTTAATAGAAATCTGAGGGGTTACTTTTTCACACAAAGGGTGGTGTGTGTATGGAACAAGCTGCCAGAGGAGGTAGTTGAAGCAGCAAGGACTAACCCAACATTTAAGAAGCAGTTAGACAGGTACATGGATAGGACAGGCTTGCAAGGGATATGGACCAAATGCAAGCAGGTGGGGACTAGTGTAGCTGGGGCATGTTGGCCAGTATGGGCAAGTTGGGCCGAAGGGCCTGTTTCCACAATGTAACGCTCTTTGACTCTATGACTCCATAAGATAGTTTTTACATTGCATTTTGGTGACAGTGGTGGTGGACGGAGTGACGAATGATCCTGTGCACCAGCTGCAACAGTCCATTGGATTCAGAATTGAGAAATGCATTTGCTTAGATTGGTGGTACACTTTATCTTCGAGTCATACAGTCATAGAATGATATAGCGTTGAAACAGGCCCTTCAGCCCAACTTGCCGACACCAGCCAACATGCCCGCGTTTGGTCCATATTCCTCCAACCTGTCCTATCATGCACTTGTCCAACTGCTTATTAAACATCGGGATAGTCTCTGCCTCAACTACCTCCTCTTGTTCCATCGACCCACCACCCTCTGTGTGAAAAAGTACCCCTCAGATTTCTATTAAATCTTTTCCCCTTCACCTTAAACCGATGTCCTCTGGTCCTCGATTCACCTACTTTGGGCAAGAGACTGTGAATCTACCCGATCTATTCCTCTCATAATTTTATACACCTGCGTAAGAGAAGAAACCCTCTCTGAATACGTGGGACAGTTTAATGTTACCCACCATCTACCTATCATTGTGAATAAGCAGCCATTCTGTGTCAAGTGCGTTTTGTGAGTTAATGTTCAAGAATCATTCGACCGTTTAGGTCAGGTCTAACTCTGACTGCACCTGGTTTCAATGTACAACCTTCTATCAGCAGAGCTGCTGAACGATAATCTTGGAGCCAGGACTGATATTTTTATCCTCCATCCCCACCTGAACCACTTGTAGCAAACCCACAGCAGGCTGAAGTGAGTTCAGAAACTTAGTAATCAACAGAGTATGTGGAAAAATGTTCCGTTTCCCTTACCCATACCAGCAATCCATGAGGCTAGGATTCATCTTAATTTTTTTGTTTAGCATAGAGATACAGCGTGGAAACATGTTCTACGGCCCACTGGGTCCGCATCGACCAGCGGTCCCTACACAGTAACGTCACCCGCCACACACTAGGGACAATTGACACCAAGCCAATTAACCTACAAACCTGTATGACTTTGGAGTGTGGGAGGAAACCAAATATCTCGGAGAAAAACCACGCAGGTCACGGGGAGAACGTACAAACTCTGTACAGACAGCACCCATAGTCAGGATTGAACCCGGGTCTTTGGCCCTGTGAGGCAGTGGCTCTACTGTGCGTTACCATGCCACCCACTGATCGGTGTTGGGGCAGCATTTGATGCTGTTCCTCACAGCTGCAGGGATGCAGGATTGAGCCTCTTGTCACATGTTGTCTGAGGGGAAGCTAAAGCATAAAACTGTACCATGTTGGAATAGACCGTTCCATCCACAACACCTGTGCCGAACATGATGCCAAGCTAAACCAATCTCATCTGCCAGCACATGATCCATATCCCTCTATTCTCTGTATTTCCCTGTGCCATGTGCCTATCTGAAAGTTTCTTAACCACCACCATCATATCTGCATCCATCAGCACTCCTGGCAGATTGTTCTCCCTGGGATGGTGGGTTTCTGTCAGGTGTTCCAGTTTTCAACCTCTTTTCAAAGATGTCGACGCAGGTTCATTGGCCACTGTAGATTTCCCCTTACTCTAAACTTGTGGCAAAAGAATCAAATGGGAGTTGATCGGCATGTGAGAGTGAATAAGCTGCAAGCGTTGAGGGGAATGAAGAAAGGGGAAATGGAGTTACTCCGATCAATGAGCATGGATAAAATGGGCTGAAAAGTCTTTCATAGTCGGAAAGTCAACTTTGTTAACTTTGGCTGTTGGTTTCAGCTCGGTCTCCATCACAACTGGCACTGTATTCACTCAGCAAACACTCAGGGGATCAGAGCACACATTTTTGCACAGGTTTGCAATGTTAATACTACAAAATATATGCTTGGACATTGATAATAGCTCCACACAAACTGAGACAGAACATTTTACTTTTAATAGAATCTTCCTGATAGGTAATCGCCAAGAGTTGTGGTACTGATACCTGTGGGGCACCACTTGCCTTGAAGGAAGAATGCATCTAAATTCAAACTCAATGTGCACATTATTATAACAATCTAAATTGCAGATATAGTGTAGAATCCATTTGATTTGATTTTATCCTTTGATTTTATGCTGAGGAACCTTTATTCTTCTACACCCAGTTTATATTATATATGAAACTTCAAATAGTAACCTATGAATTTGGAGCAGGGGAAGGCCACTCTCAAGCTTGCTCTGTTGTTCATGGTTGAGCTGATGGTAACTTCAGCTCTGAATTCCCGCCATTCAGCCTCCTTCTACCCGAGAGCTTGAACACCACCCAACACTGAAACAGAAGAATGGCTGGATAACGTGCCTCCGTGACTAAGCATGCCCAATGGCTCTGACATCCACCATCTTGGTGCTTCAAGAGGCTGGTCATGACACACTTTAACGTCAGCCTTCCAGACTACTTTGATCCACACTAGATTGCCAACTATCACAACAGGTCTACACCAGGTGCCATCTCCTTGACCCCACACTCATTACTCGGACATCCAGATTACAAAAAAACACCTATGTCAAGCACATACTTAAAGACTGCTTTAACACCATAAAACCAACCAAACTCATCTGCAAGCTCCAAGACACCCCCCACCCCCAGATTCACACCCCCTATCCCCTCGTTCTTCAACTGGATTCTCTACTTTCTGACCTACAGACCACGTTCCATGAGGAGAGGCAACAAAACACTCTCCATGATTGTTCTCAACACTCTTGCCCCACAAGGATGCAATCGCAGACCCTTAATATACCCTGTACACCCACGACTCTGAGGCCAATTTCTGCTCCAACCTTATTCACAGATAACACCAGTGTAGTGGGGCGGATCCTGAACAGGAAGGAGCTAGAAAGCTTGATAACATGGTGTCAAGACAACAACCTCTCCCTCAAGATCAGCAAAGCGAGGTAGTATAAAAGCCCCAGCCAGCATCAATGGTGACAACGTGTAGATGGTGGATGAGCTGCAGGTCCCTTGCCATAAATATCACCAACAATTTGTCCTTGACCAACCACATTGAAGCTAGGGCCAAGAAAGCACACCAACACCTCACCTCTCTCTGAAGATTAAGGACATTTGGCATGGCTCTAATGATCTTTAACAATTTTTATAGATGTATCATAAAAAGCAAACCTATTGAGATGCATCACAACTTGGTTTGGCAAAGTTCTGCTCAAGACCACAGGAAATTGCAGAGTTAGAGAGTTGTGGATGTAGTCCAGTCCATCACACCAACCGCTCCGCGATTCCATCTAGACATCACACTGCCTTAGGAAAGCAGCCAACATAATCAAAGAGATTTTCACTCCATCTTCTCCCCTCTCACATCAGACAGAAGATCAAAAGCTTTAAAGCATGTACCATCAGACTCAGGAACAGCTTTTGCCCCCACTATTATCACACGGAATGGCCCCTCTGTAAGCTAGGGTGTAGTCCCAATCTTCCAACCTACCTCATTGTGGACCTTGCATGTATTTTTGTATATCTGAACTGCCTCTGTAACCAAAACACAGTAATGATATCACACTATATTCTGCACTCCGGTATTTTGCTCTTTGCACTTCCTGTGGTACTGTGACTGGCTTGATTGTACTCCTGTATAGTATGATTTGACTGGATAGCATGCAAACAAAGCTTTTCACTATAGCTCAGCACACGGCAATAATAAACTGATACCAATAACAATACCACTTTTACACCAAGTAAAATTGCAGCTACCTTGACGTCAAATGCAGCAAATGTCCACAACAAACTATTGACCAGGAACATGCTGCCTCCAGGATATGCAACTCCGTACAATGTTATCAATTTGACACATAATTTAAAATATCAAACACATAAAAGTCAGCACTCATCACTGAAACAGTGCAGCCTCTAAGATATCAGCTCATGCCAGGATGTTTGTAAGGAAAAACGTACTCATTTTAAAGCATATCATGGACCAGATGTCCAAGAAATACATGTGTGCAAATTAACCAAAGGACACGTTTCAAAGCTCAAAATGGAGCAGTGTAAAACAGCATCTGTTAGTACAGTCAATGCAGGAGGTCAAGAATATCAACATTTATTTCTAACTCACTGCCAGCATGATATTCTGCAGCTGCGGCAGTTGAACAACTGCAAACATATGGATAAAAATATGAATATTTGGAAGTAAATTATAATAGGTTTTTGTTGCATTGTGCATTGGAAAAATGGAACATTAAAACAATGTAACGGCAAAGAAATACTGCAGGCCGTTAAGGGCAGGACAACCTTTTCAGCACCTAAATTATTCACTGATCGTGATGTGTTCCTGAAACACCATTGATCATATTGTCACACATTAAGCCCTCTGATGTATTCCGATCAATTTGGTGAGTTTTAGAATTCAGTAAAATTACAGAGTATAGCAAGATAATGTCATCCTCATGCTCACATCTGCTTCAAATTCCCCCTCATATTTTTAGTGATGCTGTACAACAAGCGCCTTGAGAACTAGGTATGTTTAAAACAAGTATTAACATTTTTATTAAAATCTGAATTTCACCCTCATTGGCTTGCTCTGCATTAATCCATGGAAAACTAAATCTGACAAGAATAACAGTGATTTGGAAGTATTTGCAGTTGATTGCTTTGCAAAATGCCATCCAGCAGCACAGCAAGCAGTGATCACTTACAAATTGCCGTTATAATTTTGATGAAGTTTTTAAGTCAGGTCTGTGCATCATTTACATGAAATTATAGGAAGAGAAGCTGTGGGCAGATGGTGAGCTCGGAGTCCTTAATTGCCAAAGTGCATCTCTCTCATTAGCTCCTTGGGGAATGCACCGTGTGGTGTGATCCTTTGTAACACATTCTGGGAAGGCCCTTGTGGTCAGCGCCTTCATTGAGCTGCTGGCCTCTGTTCCTTACGCTGGCAGTATTCCACAGATTCTTAACCCAATCACCACCATTAGATGGTTTTGTTTAGTTTAGAGATACAGCGTGGAAACAGGCCCGTCGGCCGACGGAATCCACACTGCCCAGCGATCCCCTGCACACACTAGGGACAATTTGCATTTCTGCCAAACTAATGCACTACAAAACAGTAGGAAACCGAAGATCTCAGAGAAAACCCATGCGGTCACGGCGAGAACATGCAAACTCCTTACACATAGAAATCGTAGTTGGGATCGAACCCAGGACAATGGCGCTGTACACACCACAAAGCTCAACGCTACTGCTGCGCCACTGTGCCGCACTTTTTTCTCATTTGTAAGGCAGCTGTGTACTCCAAGGCACATGGAAGATGCTGTCTGTGGTTGTGGTACACAAGCTCAGGTAGCGGACCGCATCATCCACTAACGCTTTTATAGCCTGCCTTTCAGCGCACAAAACCGCAATGCTTTTTACCTTCTATCTGTCACTGGCCCTCCGCCATATATGATGCTGTCACATGATCAGCATCATTGCCATTGGGCTGCACTGCATTCTGAGGAGTGCAATTGAACCTGGAAAATCAGTGAGGTGATCCTGATTGTTGTCCTAGATTTTCCAGGATTGTACATGTGTCACAAGCTGCATGAGTCCCCCCTCATCATAAAGTCCATAAGAAGAAAATTAAAGTAGAACTCCTGATCCAAGAGCAAAGATAGGGACCCTTCAGCCCCATCGTACTTGTGCCAGCCCTTTTAAATGTTCAACTAGTCACACCCTACTGCTCTGTCTTCAGAATCCTGCCATTTTATTCTTCAATTAGAGAACAAATATAACATCAAATGCTGGACTGTAGATGCATCGGGTCTCAGTAGGCTGCATCACAGTCCTTACTTGCACAACCACAAGTTTGATTAGTGCAAGCATTCTCTATTTTTTGACAGGGATGTGCATGCATGTTAAAATGAATTAATGGCTGCTGGTAAATATTAAATATCAGGCAGCAGCTGGGCAGTCTGTCATCCCTCAAACCCATTTCTCCTGTAATTAAAACTAATACAAAGATTCGTTTTGAGCACCTACCCCACTTACTGGATTAATGAGAGAATTAATTTTAAATGATTATTCATTAGGAATGTTATACAAGCCAAAAGCTGCATGTAAAAGCTGATGGGGAAATAGTTCAAAGACTAACATGTTCGAACGTCGGTGAAAAATGAAGCATTTTGGCTTACTTAACATTAAAGACAATTTAATCTAGTGTAAATAATAATTGTACTGATTCAATGGAAAAATAGTAGGCTTCTAGGTAAAACTGCAGACAGCCAACGTTACTATGGTGACGCATCTTGCAGGACCTGACCACGTTACTGCATAATGGTGGACCTTGAACATTAAGATTTCATTCCGTGCTGATGTCACCAATTAATCCAGGTGAAAACCAGGGTAAAAATATAAAAACTGCTTTAAAAAAGTTGTCTTATAATTATTCGTATCACAAAATTATATACCACACATCTACATCAGAATTTCTGGAACAAATTTTTACCGAGGCATGTAAATAACCAAAGCTCCCTGATATAAATCAGATCTTTTATTAAAAGACTAAGCACTAAGAAGCAGTATAACATTGTGATTATACTCTTAAAACAAATTCTGATGTATTAATATCGGTAAAGAATTCACTTGCTTTCATCCTGACCACTTCCATAACTGGGAATATAAGCTGTCTGGGAACTTCAATTTCACCCTTTTCTTCTCAAAACAAAATGGTCCCCTTTCCCTTCAAGGTCATAGCCTCAGAATTAAAGGGCACTCTTCCAGATAGGAGGTGAGAGGAACTTCTTTAGTTAGAGGGTAGTTAATCTGTGGAACTCACTGCCACAGACGGCTGTGGATGCCAAGTCAGTGGATATTTTTAAGGTAGAGATAGTCAAATTCTTGATTCAAACGGATGTCAAGGGTTATGGGGAGAAGGTAGGAAAACGGCATTAGGAGGCAGAGATCAGCCATGATTGAACGGCAGAGTAGACTCGATGGGCCAAATGGCCTAATCCTACTCTTATAAGAAGAAGGGTCTCGACCCGAAACGTCGCCTATCTCCTTCACTCCTTAGATGCTGCTGCACCCGCTGAGTTTCTCCAGCTTTTTTTGTGTAACCCCCCTACTCTTATAACTTGTGAACGTATGGATGCTGATGACCTGGTAGTCTATAAATTCCAAGGATACCATTCACCCTCCAATCCCTTTCTATATAAAAATAGAAACATAAAAAAATAGGTGCAGGAGTAGGCCATTTGGCCCCTTGAGCCACCACCACCATTCAAAATGGCCATTGCTGATCATCCAAAATGAGTACCCCGTTCCTGTTTTTCCCCCACATCCCTTGATTCCGTTAGCCCGAAGAGCTATATCTAACTCTCTCTTGGGTTAAAGATAGGCAGATAGCTACAGTTAGGCTACTTTAACTGACTCAACATCCATAATGTGTACTCTCAGCAGGGGATATTGGGCACAAAATAAGAGCATGAATCTTGGCTGATTTCATTTCTTCTCCTTAACCTAAGAGTAATAAGGCCAATTGTAGCACCTGTTTTGCAACCTAAGCTATCGGGAGGAAATACAAAATTCCTGCCAATGGAGAATTATGCTAAATTGACTATTATTTATTTGTCTAGGAGATATGTGATCAAAAGCTACTCTTTTCAATACCTCTGTTATCCAATGGTCACTATTATGTATGTGACAAGTATTGGCTTCAGGTTTAGCATTTAGAAAATCAACTTTTTAAAGTTATTTACCATTCTGATTATAATAAACCTTAATACAAGGTTAGCAAAGATGTTGGGTTGAATCTAATTAAAATTCCCAAGATCATTAATATTATACTATAAAATACATATTAAGAAATTCAAAAGTCTTCGCTCAGCCTAGTTGAATGTTGGTCAAAATAAAACAAAATAATTTAATTCTACAATAATCTTTTCCTGTTATATTCAAGTGATTAATAATTTTCAACTCCTTTGGTTATTGTCTATTGGCTTGGACATTGTCCAGGCCCACTGACTAACGCACCATTCACGACTTGATACGTTGATTCCTTACCCTAGACTTGCATTATGGTTACAGCGTGACCCATCTGCAAGATGCACTGCGGTTTTTCACCCAGGCTAACTCTGACAGCACCACACAAACCAAGATTCTCCACCATCAAGAAGAACAAGGGCAGTAAGCACATGGAGACACCACCATTTGTAGGTTACTCTCTGGGTCACACACATTCCTGATTGGAAATACATAGGCATTCCCTTCTCATTCTTGATTCAAATCCTGGTACTCCCTGCACATCAGTATTGTAGGACTAACATTTGCCAGGAATGTTAGTGCTTAAAAATGGTGGCTCACTGCAATCACAATCACAATCACAATAATACTTTATTAGCCAAGTATGTTTTACACCATATATGAGGAATTTCATTTGCCAAGTCAGTCATACACATAAAAAGCAATGGAACACAAGATACATTCCTCAGTGTGATGGAAGGCGAAAAAATGGTTCAAATCTCTTCCCTTCTTTGCTCTCCAGTGGTCGGGGGCCTCGAGCCCTCCGTTGATGGGATGATCTTGACTCCCGTAGCCGGCGGCGTTTGGGCCCTCCGCATCGGGGCAATCAGCTCCTGCATCAGGGGGATGCCAGCTCCCCCGGGCCGATGATGGGACCCCGGGCCGGGGCTGGTGGAGCCTCTGCATCGATGGAGCTCCCGACTAGCCTCTCCCGAGACAGCGAGCTCTTGATGGTAAGTCCGCAGGCCACTGTTGGAGCGATCCCCAGGCAAGGGATCAGCTCCGATGTTAAGTCCACGCCCCGCGGTGGAGCTCAAGTCAGTCCGAGGAGGCTTCCAGCTGCATCGATGGTAGGCCGCAGAGCAACCGGAGATGCGAGCCGGAAAACAGTCGCATCTCCGGAAAGGTAAGAAACAGAAAAAAAGTTTCCCCCAACTCCCTCCCCCTCCTTCCACATGAACCAAACTGGAGAACATTTACACAAACTTACACACACTAAAAAACAGACAGACTGTTGGCGGGGCTGCCAGTCGTGTGTCACCCCGTCTAGTTTAGTTTAGTTTATACAGTGCAGAAATAGGCCCTGCGGCCCACTGAGTCTGCGCCAACCAGCACATCAACACTATCCAACACTATCCTACATACACTAGGGACAATTTTATATTTAGAATGCGTAAACCAATTAACATCTTTGGAGTGTGGGAGGAACCCGAAGATCCCGGAGCACACCCGTGCGGTCACAGGGAGAACGTACAAACTCTGTACAGACCGCACCCGTGATCAGGATCGAACCTGGTTCTCTGGCAGCAACCAGCAAGGCAGCAACTCTACCGCTCGGCCACTGTGCACGGCCGTTACGCCATCGTGCTATGCAATGTCTCGAGGAAACTTGGAATGGGCAAACAATTTTGGCCTTGTTAGCAATGCTCACATCCCAGAAACAGAATTGAAAACAAATCTAAATGTTGCTGGAAATCAAAAATCTATTAATAAAAACAAAACATGAAGTTAACTGAAATCACTCAAAGATGTACACTTAATAGAACATGAAACAAAATTGCTAAATTTTAAAAGATTCAATGTGCTCCTCGTTTTCTTCCCCACAGTCCTAAACTCTGCACTAAATAGGAGCTAATGGTGCAGGATTCATCGAGATTCATATCGATCCATACAACATGGGAACAGGCCTTTTGGCACAACTCGTTCATGCTGAACAAGATGCTGTCTAAAGGAATCCCATTTACCCCCGTTTGGCCCTCCCAACCTTTCCTATCCATGATCCTGTCCAAATGTTTGTTAAATATTGTGATTGTACCTGATACTACCACCTCCTCTGAACGCCCATTCCATTTACCAACCATCCTCTGTGTGAAAGATGTACCCACTAGATCCTCTAATTCCTCTCTCACCTTAAACCGGTGCCCTCTGGTTTTAGAATCCCTTATCCTGGGTAAAAGACTACCCAAAAGACTATCTACCTAATCTATGCCCCTCATCATTCTATCAACCTTTAAAGGTTACCCCTTCATTCACTCCAAGAAAATCAGCCTAAACCTATCTAATCTCCCCTTATACTCAGCAATGAGAGCTGAGAGTTGAATCCATTTTATAGATTCTGGGAATCTCAGCAAGACTGAGTTGTCGTGCTCCTGATGGGCCGCTGATATGGACTCCAATACTGTCAGGAAGTCTGTGGTTCTCTATGTCAAAATGCATGTATCAAATCACAAACCTACCAGCATTTACTGTAATTGAGTAACTGCCGGCAATTCTTCTCAGAGCTGCCAATATTTACCTGCAAGATCCAGTCTATTGTCTGCTTTCATCAGATATTTTCCAGGGAAAGGTGGTCAGTACTTTAGTTTACTTTTGACATACACCACAGAAACAGACCATTGAGACAGCACTGACCAGCGATCACCCCGTACACTAGCATTATCCACACACTTGAGATAATTTACAATTGTTTTAACCAAAGCCAAATATTCTGCAAACCTGGATGTCTTTGTAGTGTAGAAGGAAACCAGAACACCTGGAGAAAACCCACACAGTCACCAGGGAGAACGTACAAACTCTGTACAGGCAACATCCATAGTCAGGATCGAACCCAAGTCTCTGGTGCTGTAAGGCAGCAACTCTACCGCTGTGCCACTGTGCCGCCCCGCAGTAGTGAGACAGTAACTTTGAAGAAATGTTCGGGACGTTTAAAGTGGGCTTCTTGCCTGACAGGGACTGATAAGATGCCTACAGTGCACACTGTCATATTTAAATTGTCATCGTTCTGAGTGCTGGAGAGCTTGAATGGGACCTCAAGTCTCCAAAGATTTGACAATAACCAGTTACTAAGTTATATCCATGTCATCCCAGTGGATTGGTTGAGAATACAGGAGATGAACCAGGACACTGGGAATATTGGAAGGTTGGGCTGTTGGGCATTATGAACCGGCAGATTAATTATTGGGATGGGAGGATGGAGAGGCAGGGAGCTGGAAACTGGCAGTGTTTGGATGGTAGTAGATGGGTATTTAGGGACAGGCAATCTTTGGATGGCGGTGGGAATGGGTTATTGGCAACGTTTGGACAATGGGCTGGATGTGTGGATTCAGAAAGTAGTAGTGTTTGGATGGGGAGAGGGGGTCGAGATCAGGAGATTAGTGATGTGTGCATTGCAAGCGGATAATCACATCTGAGTATGGAAGCCCCAGTCTTTGGATGGTCGATGAAGCAAACTATCAGGGCCTAGTCGTGGTATGAGAGATGTTGGACCGTGGGGAGGATATGGAGTAAAATTAAACAGCAATGTTCTCTGCCAGCACTCTTTTACTATGCTATGAAAAATGAACAACAAAATCTTCTTCTGATATCTTCCAGTTCAGGAACCTTTGCTCACTGATTCTGCCCATCACTCTATGATTTAACAATTAATTGGATCTATTTGTCGTGCTCACGACATGGATGACTGCTAGACGCAATCGAGAATCCCAACTAAATGAGGTTATGTTGGTTCAATTAATATTTGAACTTGCACAGGTTCAAATGTTGCAAAAAAACTCAGTTTGCTTCACAGTTTTGCTGTAGAAAGCACACATCCATATCCTGCAATTGTACCTGCAACGTGCAAAGGGAAATAAGTAAGTATAGATGTGGGTATGACATCAGTGTCCTGACAAGTATCCCCATTTCATGGGACCTAACATTTACAGCTCTGGACCATTTATTTATCAAAAACACTTTGCCTCTGATGGTGAGGAAATAAACCCAAGTATCCCAGTGTTTTCAAGATGTTCGGACAAATGTTTACATCTTAATAGCATGAATGATAATTTCCCCATTCCTTTTGCTGAATCTCCCACCATAGACCCCCATCCCCCTGCATGCACACCCAACCAATTTGTGCCATTTTGCAACATCAACTTCATTGACACACATGTTATGATTTCAGATTGATTCAGACTACACCATCCCTCTCATTATGGTGTAAGAAAGAACTGCAGATGCTGGTTTAAATCAAATGTCGACACAAATGCTGGAGTAACTCAGCAGGTGGGGCAGCATCTCTGGAGAGAAGGGTCTGAAGAAGGGTCTCGTCCCGAAATGTCTCCCATTACTTCTCTCCAGAGATGCTGCCTCACCCGCCAAGTTACTCCAGCATTTTGTGTCTACCTCTCATTATGGCTACTTGTCTACCATCTACCTGCTCTCTGAAGCCTGTCATTTATTTTCTGATGTGTTTTTCCCATTTTATGTACTTTAACACTCTCTTTTCAAACCCACTCCCTCTTTCATATTACAACAATGATATCATGAGCCTGCTATGATGGCATAATGAATAGGCTATCAAGACAAGTAGTTGCTGGAATATATCAGCTCTTTTAAAGGGCTTTCCGATTGAAATGTCTTGTTGGAGAAAATGGAAACCTTCATTCAAGGTCTGTCATGCTGGTGTTTAAAGTGCTGCTCTGGCAAATAGACTTTGTAGTTATCCAGACACCTAAAAATAGAAATAGTTAATACAAAGGAGGCTTATTGATCTGAGAACATCTGACATGCATGACCCCATTGTCATTTAATTTATCTTATTTAACATAATGAAACATGTAAATTGGCAACACCAAAGAGATTTGCATTTGATGACCAGATACCCATTTTAAGAGACATCCAATTTTCAAAATGGCCATTGTATGAGGAATAAACATATTTCCCCTGCTTCACCTGGACCTGCATTGGGTCTGTTCCAGCAGGATATGATTTTGGTTCCACTTGCTGTTTGTTGGATCTTCTTGTCCTGTTGATCACCATTAGATTCCATTGGGGGAGTGTCGTCCTCATTAAAGGACCTGCGACATTGGCAACAACATAGCAAAGGTGCCAGTGGAAAGGATGGAGTACCTGGAAGATTAGAAATTGGGATGTTGTGTTGGAAGTGATTTTCTGGATATCCCTGTGTGCTGCAATTGCTTAAGTTTCTGTTTGTGTAGAGGCCTGTTCAGTGCCAGCCATAATGGTGGAACAGGATGGCTAAAGCTGGTTGGAGGCAATCTGACCATTTGACCATATGACTTCTAGCCGATTGACCTTTGACCAGGTGAAGCAGATCATGTGATGCCAGATGAGGTAATGTTTGGGTCACGTGTCGTTGAGAATCTGGTTTTGCACCAACAACAACTGCAGGAGAAGTTCCAGGAACTAAAGCAGAGGCCAAGAGGGAAAGCAGCTGCCATCCTGAGAGTACACAAAAGGCTGGAGAACCTCAGCGGGTGCAGCAGCATCTAAGGAGCGAAGGAGATAGGCGACGTTTCGGGTCGAGACCCTTCTTCATTGAAGGAGATGCCATCCTGAGACTTCACTTTCCTTAAAAGCCTTAAAAGCCTGGATCCACAAGGTTTCAGGAAGACCAACATTTTCAACCTCAGCCTTAACGATCGCAATCTACTGATGTTTTCCCAGTGTAGATCCTTTTACCCATTTCTCTATCCTACTGAGCTGCATAATCAGTTAATGGCAAAGAGAGAAGTTCTGTCATCTCTTCACACTGGGACAACAGACCGCATCATGCGCAAGACACGTTTTTACCTTCTGCTGTTCCCTCACAACTAACGTTATGTCCAGTGATTACATTCGCAAAAAACACATTTAAGGCAGCCCATGGTTTACTATTGCAGGCATCCATGATTTTAAAGAGAGATTTCTATCCAATATAAAGCATTATTGATTTTTTTCATCACGGCTCTGCTTCTCTGACTTTCACTGGGCAACCGGATGAGGTAAGATTTGTGGAAATATTCTTCAGTTAAACTAGTTTCACTCTTGTTTTGATCACTGTGCATTTCATTTTCCCCCAAAAAGGTGAAAAATATAGGTCAAGATTTCTTAGGATAATTATTCTTTCTTTAGTTGTGAGTACTGCAACCAAAGATGTGAGATCATAGTGGGATTGAGCCAGAAAATTGTATCGTATTTAAAAAAGCACTTTATCACCAAAGAAAGAGAAGTCTCTGCTGCAGTGCACACAGGGCTGAATTGCCCATAACTAAAGCCTGTCTTTTTTCCCCATTTGCTTATACTTTAACAGTAACCGGAAGTGGCGGGGCTGCTTGGCAGCTGCGGCTCACCTGCAGTCCGTCTGTTTTTTATTTTATTTTTGTCTTCGTGCCTGTTTTTAGTGATTATTTTTGGTGTTTTTTTTTTAGTGTTTTGGGGGGGGGGGGGGGGGGGGGGGGGGGGGTGGGAGGGGGGAGAAACGGGGTTTTAGTCTCTCCCTTCGGGGGGATGCGACTTTTCTTGTCGTGTCCCCCGTCACCGTCTCCGTCTGTGCTGAGGCCTTAATGGCGGAGCTGACAGCCTTCCAGCTTCCAGCGGCGACGGCACGGCTTCGGAGCTTCAGCGGCGACCTGGCTTCTGAGCTGCGGTGCTCCAGTGACGGCCTGGCATCGGGGATGCGGTGCTCCAGTGGCGTTCCGGCGGCGACCTGGCTTTGGAGCTGCGGTGCTCCAGCGACGGCCTGGCTTTCAGGGCTGCGGTGCTCCAGTGGCGTTCCGGCGGTCTGGCTTTCGGGGCTGTGGTGCTCCAGCGACGTTCCGGCGGCGGCCTGGCTTTCGGGGCTGCGGTGCTCCAGCGACGGCCTGGCTTCGGGGATGCGGTGCTCCAGTGGCGTTCTGGCGGTCTGGCTTTCGGGGTTGCGGTGCTCCAGTGGCGACCTGGCTTTGGAGCTGCGGTGCTCCAGCGACGTTCCGGCGGCAGGCCCTGTGGTGGTGTTCCGGCATTCCGGCGATGGCAGTGGCGACGGCCCAGTTTCAGAGGCTCGGCCGCGGGCCTGGTGGACGGCAGCATCGGAGGCCTGGATCTCCTCAGCGCAGAGGGAGAATAAGGATGGAAGAAGACAGAGACTCTAAGACTTTTGCCTTCCACCACAGTGAGGAGGTGTTTGGTGAACTCACTGTGGTGGATGTTAAATTTGTGTTTATTGTGTGGTGTTGTTATTTTTTATATATGCATTCCTGCAGGCACGAAATTTTGTTCAGACCAAAAGGTCTGAATGACAATAAAGGCAATTCATTCATTCATTCATTCATTCATTCATTCATACTTCAGAATAACATAGACACATCCGGAGTCATAGAGTCCAACTTTGGCCCAAATCCTCCATGCTGACCATGATGTCCTATCTGAGCTAGTCCAATTTGCCCACATTTGGCTCACATTCCACTAAATCATGTACATGTCAAAATGTATTTTAAGTGTTCTTATTGTATCTGCCCCAACTACCTCCTCAGGCAGCTTGTTCTATGTACCACCACTCTTTGTATGAAAAAGTTTCCCCTCAGGTTCTGATCAATTTTTTTCCCCTCTCACCTTAAATTCAATTCAATTCAATTCAATTCAATTCAAGTTTAATGTCATTGCACAAATACAAGTATAGGTACAACGAAATGCAGTTTAGCGTCGTTCTTAGTGATAGCGATATAGAAAAATAAATACAGAGTGCAGTGGTAGCAATATGGAAAATAAATAAATACAGGGTACAGACAAGTCTATCAGCTGGGCTCCGAGTTCAGCAGTCGGATGGTGTAGTTGAAGAAGCTGTTCTTCGTCCTACTGGTGCGGGACTTGAGGCTCCTGTACCGCCTCCCTGATGGGAGGAGGGCAAACAGTCCATGATTAGGGTGTGAGGGGTCCTTGATGATCTTCCCGGCCCGCTTCAGGCACCGTTTTCGGTGGAGGGCATCCAAGGCAGGGAGCGGGGCACCGATGATGTACTGGGCGGTTTTCACCACCCGTTGTAGTGCCTTCCTGTCTGCCACGGTGCAACTGTTGTACCATACCGTAAAGCAGGTGGTCAGGATGCTTTCGATGGTGCAGCGGTAGAAGTTCGTCAGGATCTGGGGGGACTTGTCCCTTGGGTAAACGCATGTCCCTTGGGTAAAAGACCCTGTGCATTTGCCCTATCTCTTCCTCCATAATACTTCCATAAGGTCACCCCTTAGCCTCCTGCACCCCAATAAATTAAGGCTTAACTTGCATCATTGCTTGCTACAGAGTCCTTGACAGAACTAGACCCTCAAGTCCTGTCAACACACATGTAAATGCTCTCTGCAATCGTCCCAGCTTAATAACATCTTTCCTATTTCAGGGTGAACAAAGCTGAACACAATAGTCTGGATGTTTAAGATAAAGATAAGGGGAAGAGCAATAAAAAATCTGGTACGGTTGGATGAAAGAAGATGGGAAGATTCTTATACGGAGTACAGCATCGTAAGAAATATGCTGCATGGAAGTTTCTTAGCAGAGATAAAGAACAATGGGAACTGAACATGTATTATGTTTAGATGTTGGTAAATAGCACAAAGATGCAATCAATGCTTTGTACCTTAACACAAAATTCCCGCATTTAAACGATGTATAGATGCAAATTATTGGTTAGGCCCCTAAACCCCTCCCTTCACCACCTCCAGTTTAAATTCCAGTTGGAATATTTTGGAGGACCAAGTAACCAAGAACCAAGGCCACTTTTGAAGTGTGCAACTTTTGATATCCCACCAAGTTTGCAACCTATCTCCTCTCTAGGCCACTGCTCTTTACTCAACCAGCCCAATCTCTTTCACAGAGGCAGTAATACCCTCGGAGCAAACAAATCCTTGTACCTAGTACTTCTGCTAAACAATCTCAAATGTTCACAAATAGGACAAAGAGACACAAAGTGTTGGAGTTATTCAGTGGGTCAGACAGCATCTCTGGAAAAAAGGATGGGTAACATTTCGGATTTTTTGATCACTTCTTCCGACTCGACCCAACCCGAAATGTCACCCATCCCTTTTCTACAGTGAAGCTGGCTGACCCGCTGAGTTACTCCAGCGCATGGTGTCTATATTTGGTCTAAAACAGCATCTGCAGTTCCTTTCTGCACTTCTATAAAGAGAGTTGTGCAACAGATTCAGAGATAGATATGAATACGGCACATGGACACAAAGACACATAGACACATAGACACATAGACACATAGACATAAGGCACATAGGCACATAGACACACATACACATAGACACATAGACACATAGACACATAAACACATATACACATACTGTAGACAAATAGACACATAGACACAAGGCACATAGACACATAGACACATAGACACATAAACACATAGGTACATATACACAGACACAGAGACACAGAGACACAGAGGCACAGAGACACAGAGGCACAGAGACACATAGACACAGACACATAGACACGGTACATAGGCACAGACACATAGACACATAGACACATAAACGCATATACATATACTGTAGGCACAACGCACATAGACACATGGACACATGGACACATAGACATATAGACACATAGACACATACATTAGGTACATAGACACATTGACACATAGATCTTGTTCTTGGACAGAGATAGATAGGAACACAAAGCAAGATAGAAGAATATCTACAAGGCTGGTGAGCTTTGCGTCAATGGTAAGAAAGTTGCAGGGGAAAATTCTAAGGGGCAGGATTTATGTTCATTTGGAAAGGGAGGGGCAGTTCAGAGATAGTCAGATGGCTTTGTGAAGGGGAAATCCTATCTTGCGAACTTGATTGGGTTTTTGAGGAGGTTCCCAAATGGATTGATGAAGGCAGGGCAGTAAATGTTGGCTAGATGGGATTTCGTAAGGCATTTGACAATGGTCATTGGTTTGGGTGACTAATGCACAGGGAACCAAAGTGAGCTGTATAGTTGGATCTAAAATGGGCATGGTGATAGTCAGATAGCATTGGTGGAAGGATGCTTAACTAATTGGAAATCTGTGGTTTGTGGTGATATCATTTAATGACTTGGATATGAATGTGGTGATATGAATAGTACGTTTGCAGGTGACAGGGAAATCGGTTATATTGTGGATCGTGAGGAAGGTTGTCTTAAGGCTACAGAAAGATGTCGAACAGATGGAAAGTGGGGCAGAGAATTGCCAGAGGGAATTTAATCCCAATAAATGTTAGGTTGAAGCCACATAGGGTAGGAAATACACTAAGAAGGAACTGCAGATTCTGGTTTCTACCAAAGATAGACACAAAATGCTGGATTAACTCAACGGGTCTGCCTCTGAAGAAAAGGAATAGGTGAATAGGTCAAGATCTTCTTCAGATGAACAGAAAGAGCCAGGTCTAAGTCCAGAGGCCTGAAAATAGCAACACTGGCCAATAGGGTGCTGAAGAAGGCATAAGTTATGTTTGCCTTCATAGATCCATGCATTAAGCCCAAGAGATGGGATGTTCTAATATTACAATACACAGATGGGGCCACACTTGGAGATTTGTGCGCTGTTTGTTTGCCCCAGAGAGAGCGCAGAGGTCATCTAGGATGCTGTCTAGACTGGGGAGAGATTGGATAGTTAGGATTGTATTTGCTGCAGCAAAGATGACTTATGGGTTGACCGGATAGAAGTACAAGATTATAAGAGGCAGAGGTAGAGTAGTTAGTCAAATATTTGTTTTCCCATTATAGGCATATTTTAAAAAAAGGCATCGTTTCAAGTTCAGAGGTATTAGTTTCAAAGGGGATCTGAGGGTCCTTTTTATTTAACACAGTGAATATAAGGACTATGCGGCCAGGTGAGGTGGTGAAATCAGATACAATTACCACACTTATGACATGTATAGACAAACACTTATTTAAGTGTGCAGGCACAGAAGGGATAGACACAAAATGGAGAGAAGGAATGGGTCATGTTTCAGGTCAAGGCCTTTCTTCAGACTGACCCTTCCCTCAGTCTGAAGAAGGGTCTTGACCCAAATAGTCTCCAATTCCTTCCCTCCAGTGATGCTGCCTGTCCTGTTGAGTTACTTTTGTGTCTATCTTCGGTGTAGACCAGCATCTGCAGTTCCTTCCTACACAAGGCATGGATCGGTATGTTCTTAATGCAATAAATCTGATAGGGGTAGAAGGGCAAAAAGATCAGCATGCACGGGTTGGGCCAAAGGGCCTGTTTCTAATCAATGACTAATCAAAGAACCAATGCACACTTGGAAACACCAATAGCAAATGATGGAACGCATTAAGGAAAAAGAACGGGCTAAACAATGAAAGAGAAAAAGCTGAAAACAAGGTGCCTAATTGCACAGAGGATTAAATGTTCTGAATACACTTAGAAGTATTTTCAATTCACAATTAATTTATTTCCTTTCATTTTATAGATCGCAAAATGTACAAGAAAGGCCGATGGGATTTTGAAAGGTTTGGGACTGGCATGGTAGTGCCACAGCTGGCACCGCTGCCTTCAGGTCCAGGATCCAGGGTCAGTCCTGGAACCAAGTGCTCTTTGTGCCCGCATGGGTCTCTTCTGGTGCATTCACTTCCTCTGAGATCCCAAACATGTACCGGGAGATTATTTGGTGACTGCAACTTCACTCGCTGGAATTTAGAAGGTTGAGAGGGGACCTCCTTGAAACTTGCAGAATAATGAAAGGCATAGATAGAGTGTATATGGAACGGATGTTTCCACTGGTGGGAGAGTCTAGGACCAGAGGTCATAGCGTCAGCGCGCTCTTTTAGAAAGGAGGTGAGGAGGAAATTCTTTGACTCAGTAGAGGGTACTTAATCTGTGAAATTCATTGAATCCACAGATGAATGCGCAGGACGTCAATTGATATTTTTAAGGCAGAGATGGACAAATTCTTCATTAGAATGGGTGTCAAGGGTTATGGTGAGAAGGCAGGAAAATGGGATTAGGAGAAAGAGATCAGCTATGATTGCATGGCGAGGTGGACCTGATGGGCTGAATGGCTTAAAGCGCCTGTCCCACAAGCATGCAAGTCCATGCGATGAGCGCGACCTAATGTGGTCACTTGAGTCGTCCGGCGTTGCGGGGCCGGTCCCACATCGATCGCCGGAGCCGTGCGGAATTGTGCGGAGTTCGTCCCAACATCGCGCGGGGCTCCAAAAAACTGACCGTGTTCAAAAATTCCGTGCGGCAACGGCTTGTCGGCTCGCTGTCGCCTCGACGCATTACGCACCGCCTCGACATCTTGCCTCCGTGACCCTCTCTGTAGGTGCCTCCGTGACCCTATCTGTGTGTGGCTCCATGGCCCTCTGTGTGTGTGCCTCTGTGCCCCTCTCTGTGTGTCCCTCTCTGTCCTGGCGAACTTGCCTTTAAGACTTCGCTCCAAGTTCGCCTCACTTTGCGCCACGTTGCACCACTCACCCGACCTCCGCGCGGCCCCCGTAGCCGGTTTGATCGCGCTTGCTGCATGCAGGCACATGCTGGTGGGAACGGCCATGTACAGGGGATCACCCGACCTCCGCGCGGCCCCCGCTGCCGGTTTGGTCGCGCTCATCGCATGGAGTTGCATGCTGGTGGGACAGGCCCTTAATGGTCTAATTCTATTCCGAGAACTTGTGACCTTGTGAAGTCACACGTTGGTGCAGTTCAATGGCAAAGGGATCAAAGGGGAACTGATGTCCATATGCAGGGGGCATATGGACATCAGCATAATTCCATAATTCACAGGGATGTATTGAAAATAGAAGGATGATGAGATTAATGAGATTGCTCTGCTCGGGAGAGAAAAACATTCAGAAACATTTGAAGAGAAGGAATAATGTTGCGTGGGAGATACTTTTTATCTCCTCTGTGAGCAAACAACTGAAAATCAGCTGTTATTGGATCATGTATTTAGGGAATATAAGCATATGCTGTATGTGATTAACTTCTCCAATTCTGCAACAATGCTTCCACAGAATGTACAATACGGCTATTGTATCCACCTGCTACACAGGGGGGGCTATGCCCCACATGAAGTCCCCTCCTTCTATCCTACATTCAGATCCATCAGAATATTTACCTCTTCTTTTCCCTGAAATTAATCCCTGTTCTTTGCTTCAACATTTCTTGTGGCAAAACAGTTCGACATTCCAACCATATTTGGAGGAACTAATTTCCTCTTGAATTTCTTATTCAATGTCTTACTGTTGACTGTTTTGTGTGCATAGGTCGTAGATCACAGATAATAATGATGCAAAGTTAAAAATAAACTGAAGAGTTCATGTTAATGGTGCCTGTTTCCAGGCACAATAGCTTTGTTTGATTTGGGGGCACAGATTTTGCCGTGCTCTGTATAATCCGGATCCCCAGACAAACAATAACACCAAATAATGTTTTAATTCACCAGGAATTATTTAACTACAGTTAATTAGGACATCGTGAAAGCAAAGGAAATAATGGTTATTTTAATAATTTATCAGTTGAACTTCCCCCAATTACAACAATCAACGCCGTGTAAACATGCCTTAAATGTTGCAACAATTAATTACTATTTTTCAAGTTTAACTATTCTACACGATCAGTCTGGTATTTATACAATCTAGTGTTTCAGAATACTTCCAAATAACCTTTAAAGTTTTATTTAACATGGCTATTCTGATAATCCCTACAGTAGGAAGAAGATTAGGACTTTGAATTAATGCTCAAAATGGTGCAACGTACAATAAATTATTTAGAGCTCTCAGTTTGGATTTAACGGCCTTTCTCATCAGAAAAAAAAGTGCCTTCTACCTTTATCTCCATTAAGCATCTCATTGATTAATGTGCTGAATGTTGATTAATGTACTGGCAGTTGGAACAAATGACAGAAACATCTCCCAGAGAAAGTGGGCATGCTTTCATTTATTCTTCTTCTTTTCCAATCTTCAGTTTTGTAATACTATTCTCAATAAGGATTTTAATTTTGCTGGTGAAATAATATTCATCATGTATAAATGATATTCCTTAACTACACAAGGTAATGGTTTAAGGACTAAAGGATATCCAGTAACAGTCAACTGCATAACTTCAGAACCATAAAGCGCCTGTCCCTCTTGGCCGTCATTTGCGCGTAAAGCACGCAACATCATTTACGCCTCACGACACACAACGCATAATGCAGGGTGCACATTACGCACACATGGTGCACGGTGACATAGACAGTGACGCGCGGCCACGACTGTGACAGCCAAGTGAGACAGGCCCTTAAAGGTTCAACTCCTGCCATTAACTCAAAGGCAAAAGGAACAGAAGGTAGGACTGAAGAAGGGTCTCGAAGAAGAGTCTGAAGAAGGGTCTCGACCCAAAACATCGCCCATCTTCTTCGCTCCTTAGATGCTGCTGCACCCGCTGAGTTTCTCCAGCTTTTTGTGTAACCCTCGATTCTCCAGCATCTGCAGTTCCTTCTTTAACACAGAAGGTTGGACTTGCTGTGAGCAACTAATTAGTTGCTCTACTAAGACAACACCAACTCCACATTCCATTTCTTATCTCCCCTCAATTGCCGACCAATCAATAGTCATTTGCTTGCAGTGTTACAATGAAAGTAAGACTAATATCCCAAATCAAAACTTATATGTTAATCTGCGCCGAACACCATGAAAATGTTATCTAACATACATGAGCTTTCCCTTAGGGTCTCCTTTGTGGGCCTTTGGTTGTTGCATTCCTCTTCTGACATGCTGGCTCAGTGCCTGCAGTATGGTTCAGGGACAAGGTTGACACACAGTGGAGGAGACTGCTTTGGAAGATGAGCCCAGCCTGTAACCAAAAAGCTCCAATTTCAGAATCATTTCCACAGGGCAATAGGTAGGAAAGTGCGTTGGGAAGGTGCAACAAAGAAGGGTATTTATTGTGGATGGGAGCATATGGAGTCTGGAGGACTGGTAGGATCTTGGAGCCATAGATCTTAAAAGCAACAGGACAGTTTATGGTAGTTAAAAAGCATATGGATGATTCCTTCGTTAGGCAAGGCCTAGACTGTAAGAGCAGGGACAGCCTAGAGTAGAAGAGCTGCATGGGAGCTCTAGGAATCACTGGCTAGAACGCAGGTGGACTGCTGCAAACAGTTCAGCTCATGACTTTATAGGAAACGTGGCTCTACCCGGAGAGGGTGCAGGGGAAAGGTGTAGGAAGGAAATGCTGGTTTAAACTGAAGACAAAATGCTGGAGTGAATCAGCGGGTCAGGCAGCATCTCAGGATAGAAGGAATGGCTGACGTTTCGGGTCGAGACCCTTCTTCAGACTGATCAGAGAATTGAGGGACACAGCGGCCCAACTCATCCATGCCGACCAAGTTGCCTAATTGAGTTATTCCCACTTCCCCACACTCGTCCAAACCTTTCCTATCCAAGTAGCTGTCTGAGTGTTTTTCACATGTCATAATTTATACCTGTCTCCACCACTTGGTCTGCCATGTATGGACCACCATGTGTGAAAAGCTTTCCCTTCAGGTCCCTTTTAAATCTTTCCCCTGTTATTTAAACCAATGCTATTTCATTTTTGGCTCCCCAAACCTGGGGAAAAGATTGTGGCTGTTCAACATATTAATGCCACTCATAATTTTATGTACCTGTATAAAGCCACGCCTCAGCGTCCTGCACTCCAGGGAAAAAACACAGAGCTTACCCAGCTTCTGCTCTAAGATTTAATCTTCCACAGCCACTAACATCCTCGTGCACCCTTTCCAGTTTAATGCCATCCTTGACGGACCCATCTGCAGTGGACCAATGGGCAGGTAAGCCCAGTTCACCTACTGAATAGGCCCCGAGCCACTGTCGTCAACAGGAACCATGTCACCGAGAGTGAGGAGGGTCTGGGAGTGAGGTAAACCAGTGAGAGTAATGGGGGGGGGGGGGGGCACTGAGAACAAAGAGGGGCCTGGCGGTGATGGGTGGGGGGGAGAATAGGGATGGGAGCAGACTGAAAGGGAACTGGCGGGGGGTGGGGGAGGAGTGCTGTTGTCATGTACGGCAGCAGGCAGTAGATAGAACTGTTCGGTACTTTTGTGACTTTCTCGGCGCCAACACATGACGACATGTGTGTACTGGCAAGGTTGTATCCAAAACAAAGCATTTCACTCTACCTACATACGTACCCTAGGTACCTGTGACAATAAAGTATTATTCATCATTCATTCATTCAATCACCAGTTTTAGTGCCAGTCGCAAATTTATTAAGTTACTACATTCACATACAAATTGTTACTGTGATGAATGAACAACAGTGGACACGGCAGCAATCCCTGTGGCACATTACTTGTAACAGGCCTCCAATGTGAAAAACAATCCTCTACCACCACCCTCTAATTCCTGTCTTCCCCAATTCTGTATCCAATTGGCAACTTGCTCTGAATCCCATATGATCTAAACTTCCATGAGAGGAATAGATCAGGCAGATATAAAGAGTCAAGAATAGGAGGGCATAGGGTTATGGTGAGGGGGGAAAGAGGTAATGGGAACCTGATGGGTACAAAGGGTGGTTGATGTACGGAACGAGCTGCTGGAGGAGGTAGTTGAGGCAGGTAGTATCGCAACATTTAAGAAACGTTTGGACAGGTCCATGGATAGGATAGATTTAGAGGGATATGGGCCCAATGCAGGTGGGTGCGAGTAGTGTAGATGGGACATGTTGGTCAGTGTGGGCTAGTTGGGCCAAAGGGCCTGTTTCCACACCGTATCACTCTATGACTACGACTAAATCTACCATGGACTACTTTGTCAAACTCATTGCTTAAGTCTTAAAGAAGGAACTGCAGATGCTGGAGAATCGAGGGTTACACAAAAAGCTGGAGAAACTCAGCGGGTGCAGCAGCATCTAAGGAGTGAAGGAGATAGGCGACGTTTCGGGTCGAGACCCTTCTTCAGACTGGTCAGGGATCAGGGAAACGAGAGATATAAACAGTGATGTGGAGAGATAAAGCAAGAACAATGAGTGAAAGATATGCAAAAAAGTATTGGTGATAAGGAAAGCAGGCCATTGTAAGCTGTTTCTGGTGTGAAAATGAGAAGCTAGTGCGACTTGGGGGGGGGGGGGGGAGATGGAGAAGGAATGTCAGGGCCCGAGGGCTGAGGGAGAGGTGGGGGGGTGGGGGGAAAGGAGCAGTCTGGGTTAACAGAATTGAGAAAATTCAATGTTTAAGCCCAGAGGATGCAGACTCCCCAAGCGGAATATGAGATGTTGTTCCTCAAACTTGCGGTGTTGTTCACTCTGGCCATGGAGGAGGCCCAGGACCGAGAGGTCGGATACGGAGTGGGAGGGGGAGTTGAAGTGCTGAGCCACCGGGAGGTCGGGTTGGTTATTGCGGACCGAGCGGAGGTGTTCGGCGAAACGATCGCCTAGCCTCCGCTTGGTCTCACTGATGTAGATTAGCTGGCATCTGGAGCAACGGATGCAGTAGACGAGGTTGGAGGAGGTGCAGGTGAACCTCTGTCGGACTTGGAATGACTGCTTGGGTCCCTGAAAGGAGTGGATGGGGGAGGTGAAGGAACAAGTGTAGCATCTCTTGCGGTTGCAAGGGAAAGTGCCCGGGGAAGGAGTGGAGCAGGAGGGAAGGGAAGAATTGACGAGGGAGTTGCGGAGGGAGCGGTCTTTGCGGAAGGCAGATGGGGGGGAGATGGGAAGATGTGGCGAGTGGAGGGGTCACGTTGGAGGTGGCGAAACTGGCGGAGGACTATCTGTTGTATGCGCTGGCTGGTGGGGTGAAAGGTGAGGACCAGGGGGACTCGGCCCTTGTTGTGAGTGGGGGAATGGGGAGAGAGGGCAGTGTTGCGGGGTATGGAGGAGACCCTGGTGCGAGCCTCATCGATAGTGGGGGAGGGGAAACCCCGTTCTCTGAAGAACGAGGACATTTGCGATGACCTGGTGTGGAACACGTCATACTGGGAGCAGATGCGGCGTATTCGGAGGAATTGGGAATAGGGGATGGAGTCCTTACAGGAAGCAGGGTGGGAGGAAGAGTAGTCCAGGTAGCTGTGGGAATCAGTTGGTTTGTAGTGGATGTCAGTCAGGAGTGTGTCACCTGCAATAGAGATGGTGAGGTCAAGGAATGGTAGGGAAATGTCGGAAATGGTCCAAGTATATTTGAGTGCCGGATGGAAGTTGGTGGTGAAATGGATAAAGTCAGTCAGTTCTGCGTGGGTGCAGGAGGTGACACCAAAGCAGTTGTCAATGTAACGGAGGTAAAGGTCGGGGGTGGGGCCCTGGTACGTCGAGAACAAAGATTGTTCGACGTACCCGACAAAGAGGCAGGCGTAGCTAGGGCCCATGCGTGTGCCCATAGCTACGCCTTGTGTTTGGAGGAAATGGGAGGAGTCAAAAGAGAAGTTGTTTAGGGTAAGGACCAACTCCGCTAGGCGGAGGAGGGTGTCAGTGGATGGGTATGGGTTGCTCCTCTGGTCGAGGAAGTACCGGAGGGCTTTGAGACCATCCTGGTGGGGGATGCAGGTGTATAGTGACTGGACGTCCATGGTGAAGATGAGAGGATGGGGGCCTGGACAACGGAATGTGCGGAGCCGACGGAGAGTGTCTGAGGTGTCTTGAACATAGGTGGGGAGGGATTTAACAAAGGGGGATTGCTTAAGTCCATGTGGACATTGTCCACTGCACTGCCCTCAATAATCTACTCGGTCACCTCTTAATGAAACCCAGACAAATTGGTGAGACATTATTACCCATGCACAAAGCCAAGCTTATTATCCCTAACCAGTCCTTGCCTTAACAAATGCACATTGATCTTAACTGTCAGAATCCCCTCCAATAACTTACTCACCATAATGTTAGACTCACTGGCCTGTTGTTCCCAGCCTTTTCCTTGCAGCCATTCATAAATAGAGGTTCACCTATAGACACCCTCCAATCTTCTGACACCTCTCCTTTGGCTATGGATGATACAAATCTCTCTGTCAGTTGCCTTATGATTTATTCTCTACGCACACTGTCCAGGATACACTTGATCAGGTCCCAGGGAGTATACACCTTAACATGTTTTGAAACCTCCAAAACCTCCTCTTCTGGAATTTGAAATCTTTTCAAGACATCGTCAAGAGGGCAGCACAGTGGCACAGCAGTAGAGCTACTGCCTTAAGGGCCTGTCCCATCAGCATGCGACTCCATGCAGTGAGCGCGACCTAACGTGGTCGCTTGAGCCGTCTGGCCTCGCGGGGCCGGTCCCCACTTCGATCGCCGGAGCTGTATGGAGTTGTGCGGAGTTGGTCCCGACATCGCACGGGGCTCCGAAAAAACTGACCGTGTTCAAAAATTCTGCGCGGCAACGGCTTGTCGGCCCACAGCCGCCGCGACGCATTACGCACCGCCTCGACGCCGTGCCTCCGTGACCCCCTCTATATGTGCCTCTGTGACCCTCTCTGTGTGTGCCTCCGTGACCCTCTCTCTGTGTGCCTCCGTGCCTCTCTCTGTGCCTCCGTGTCCCTCTCCGTGTGTCCCTCTCTGTCCTTGCGAAATTACCACGGACATCGCTCCAACTTCGCACCACATCGCACCACTCACCCGACCTCCGCGCGGCCCCCGCTGCCAGTTTGGTTGCGCTCGCTGCATGCAGGCGCATGCTGGTGGGACAGGCCCTTTACAGTGCCCTTTACGGGTGCTTGTCTATACGGAGTTTCTACGTTCTCCCAATGACCTGCGTGGGTTTCTCTGAGATCTTCGGTTTCCTCTCAAACTCCAAAGACGTACAGGTTTGTAAACTAATTGGCTTGGTATAAATGTACTTATGTCCCTAGTGTGTGTAG
The DNA here is from genome assembly GCA_963514005.1 of Raja brachyura. The sequence goes on along the minus strand of OY740794.1, from coordinate 10,964,093 downwards.
CGCAGTGCTAGTGTGCGGGGATCAGTGCGGACTCGGTGGGCCGAAGGGCCTGTTTCCATGCTGTATCTCTAAACTAAACTAAACAAAACATCACTATTACCTTCCCCGAGTCCCACAACATTCATATTTTCTTCTCCACCGTGAATACAGGCGAGAACGATTCATTTAACTGCCCCGTCCAATTTATGAAAATGCTGCCAGGAATAAAGTGTTGGGATGAGAGCTCTCCCCATTTTGTGCCATGTTTTCTGCAAAACTGAAATGACCTCCAGGATGACTTCCACCACCCCCAGGTGCCACGTGCACCTCCCCTTTCAAGGTGCAAGCTGACTGATGCAGCGCAGGCTGATTGCGCTTACTTGAGGCACTTAGAAAATGAGGCCCTTGCTGCTTGCCCAAGGCAATCGGCAGGAAGACTCACACCAGCTGGTGGATGGTTGCTGGTCTCTGAAATTGTGTAATGAGGGGGCAGGATGTATTTAGTGTGATCCTTGCGTCTGCTCGAGTGACTGGAGATTAATCCCGTCAGGACTGAAGTCTCCGACACTTCCCAAATCCCCCCCTCCCTGTCCGATGCCTATGAATCCTAAAGCCCGACCTTCTATCTCTCTCCTGGTTTTTTTGCTCATTTTACTTTACAGTGAAATAACTCAACACCCACACGGTAATGACAGGCTCATCGAACTGCTCCAGAGGTCCTGAAATATCAACAATGAGAAGCCTGTCACCACAGTATTTAAGCAGTTTTCAAACTCTTTGGAGATTAATATGCATTTTGTCCACCCACACAAAGTATATTTCCAAATTACTTGCAGCTTTTAAATATGCAAAAAGATGATCCATTTGCACAGTCCAGTAGTTCACAGCTAACTCTGCAGGCTGCATTTTCATTAGTACCTATTGACAACATGAGTAGTCACATGTACCAACTTAATAATCTGACGAACACTGCATGTTTGAAGGGCAAGTCTGAAGGTTGAATAAGTCTGTCAGGAAGCCTCCCCTTAATAATGTGCTTCCTGCTACATTTTTATCTGAGTTGGCAGCAACATTTTCAAATCCAAGTGAACTTTGTCCACTTGCACTCAGCAGTATATATATATATTTTTTAAACTGATGTAAATTAAAAGGGCAAAACTAAAGGTGAATTTCCACTTTACTTGATTGCTATGTGAGGTAGGATTGCATATAAATATGGGAGCTGAACAATGCACAATGCCCGCACCTTGTAACAGCGGCAGGTTAAGTTGATAACAGGCCGGAGGGAAAAGGGTCCCAGGTTTTATGAGACAATTTTAGGTACAAAGCCAGACATTTCATCATTCATTAAGACCAATTCCACATTCCCACACAAAATACTTGCACAGATTCATCGCCATAGGGAACCTGATTGTCTACATTATTGAATCAATGTCTGGACATAACATGTTGTGGACGTACAGTTCTGCAACCTGCATATGCCATGTGCATCCATGTCACCAATAACTGGGTCTACTGTGTTCAACATTTGGCAAGCCATGACTAGTATAGATTTGATGAACGATACAACAATAAGCCGGTGAATAACGAACTCTTCCTCACAACAAAAAGAGGGGCAATATAAGAGGTTTATACACAATGAGGTAATGATGGATGGGTACAAATAGGAATCAATGTTAAAATAAGAAAAGTTAAATATTGTTAAGGCCCAAGGCAATAGGAGGATTTGAGGCCTAAAATTTCTTCAAATGCTAATGGATACATCACCAACGAAAAAGCCTTTGGAGACAGGAGTGTGTGTGTGTGTGTGTGTGTGGGGGGGGGGGGGGGGGGGGAGTTGCATGCAGTTCGGGTCACCGCATCACATGAAGAAAGTGTGGAAATTTACCAGAATACATTTACCAGTAACAGAGGACATTCACCAGAATATTGCCTGGATTAAGGGGTATTAGGTACAGGGAGAGGTTGGACACACCTGGATTTTCTGAAATGCCAGAGGTTTCAAGGAGACTTCATGGAAGTATATAAAATTATGAGAGGCATAGATGGGGTAGATAGTCTCAACCTGTTTTCCAAGATGGAAATAATCAAATACTCGAAGGCATAACTTTAAGGCAAAATTTAAAGGAGATGTGAAGGGCAATGTTTTTACGGAGAGGGTGGTGAATGCTTGGAACGTATTGCCAGGGTTGGTGATCGAGACAGATTTGATAGTGGCATTTTAGAGAGGTTTGGATAAGCATGCAGTGAATGCAGGGATATGGATCATGTGCAGGTGGATAAGAGATGGTCTTGACATTATGTTCGACACAGACATTGTGGGCTGGAAAGCCTGTTCTTGTGCTGTACTGTTCTATGTTCTGTCCACAAATTTACCAATTACTCCATTGTCCTTCAAATCAGAATCAGAAACAAAATCAGAATCAATTTACTGGCCAAGTGTGTACACTTACAAGGAATTTGATCTGCTGCTTAGCTCGCACATGGTAAGAACGCAATATACAGCAGACAATTAAAAAAAAATTATAATTAAAAAATGTAGAAATAAAGTGCAAATAAAATCATTAATACAGATGACAAGCATAAATGGGCTCAGCACAGATCCCCTCCTGTGGCACATCACTGACCATTGGCTTCCAATCAGAGGACAACCCTGTTTCTCTCACTCCTTTCTCCAAGCCAATTTTGAACCCAATTGCTGAGCTCACCTTGGATCTCAGCCGATCCAACTTTCTGGATTAGCCTGCTAGGCAGGAACAAGAGTTTCTCAAAACTAGTCCCAAAACAGACTCAAAGCCCCTTGCCGAAACTGTGATAATTCCAACAGCTTTTAAATGGGAAGTGAATAGAAAAATAAAATAAATAAAGAATACTGGAAAGAATAAGTGACTGGTCGAGCGGCATGGTGGCACAGCGGTAGAGTTGCTGTCATACAGCGCCAAAGACTCGGGTTCCATTCTGATTAAGAGTGCTGTCTGTATGGAGTTTGTCCGTTCCTGCTGTGATTATGTGGGTCTTCTCGGAGTGCTCCGGTTTCCTCCCACCCTCCAAAAATGTACGGGTTTCTAGGTTAATTGGGAAGTTGTAAGAATTGTCCCGAGAGTGTAGGATAGTGCTGGTGTACTGGGTGGTCGCTGGTCAGTGAGAATTTGGTGAGGCAAAGGGCCCGTCTCTGCACTGTATCGCTAAAGAGGAAAAGTCTAAAAGAGTCAATGGGACAAAAATCAGACAGTGGACACAAAACCAAATTGAATTGCACAAGTGTTAAACTGCAACACCGGGTCATTCTAATATTCTGATATTAGGGCTGCAGATAAAAATCTTTGGTTAAAGATGGAAGTTTTAAGGAGCATCTTAAAGGAGAAAAGAGAGGCAGTAGGCAGATAGTTTTGTTGCTGGCAATTCCAAAGCTTATGGGCATCAGTAGCTGTTAGCTATGGCCACCGATAGACCAGGATAAAAATTGGAGGCCCACAGATAACTTTGAAGATGGTAGGACAGAGATTTCACTGACAGGGAATGGTGAGTCTACACTGAAATTTAAAAATAATTAAAAATAATTTAAAAATTAATATCAATGTGTGACTCAACTGAAATTGACTCTAGATCAGGATGTGTGGACTGATTGGCAAACTGGACTGTTAAGTGGTTTGGAGAATTTGGAAAGGCCCAATGTCCAACTGAGAATGGAGTAAGGGAGGCCAACAAAATTTGCACTGAAATAATCAAGGGTAAAAGGAACAATTATAATTTTATTAGCATTTGAGGGAGGGTTGAAATCTGGTGTTATTCAACAATTGAGATGATGCTGGTAGGACGAATGGATTTGCCCAAAGCTTATCTGAGGGACAAATATTCTTCTTCTTTTCGTGTCCATCTTGTTACAAATGTTGGCCTTGCTGTCATCGTCCGTCCTGAAAAGGACGCAAGCTTCCGGCGACAATCAGTGGAAGCCATCACTTGTCGCAATAGATGATGGTGGTAGCAGAATTAGCTCCGGATACACTTCCAGTTTCCAGCCCCGCGACGTGGATGCTTCTGCTTTGGGTCGGGACAAATATCACATTAAGGTTAGTTTTGTTCCATTTCGGACAGCAGCCAAGGCCAATGTGGATGGAATTTATTGAGGAGACAGAGATATGTCTTTGATCAACTACCACCACTCAGTTGCAAGAAATGGTTGACAAGTAGATACCAGGCAACTTCTGAGAAAATGGAAGAATAACAATTTGTGATGCTGATGGGAAGCTTTCTTGGTGTTTTGAATGATGCTGAAAGGAGAGGATGAACACGATAAAGATAATGAGAAGGATGTGGAGGAGCAGATTGGAATTGTGAAGTGGGGAGGTTACTGGTGTACTGCAGACTTGCTAGTAGAAATAGGAAGGGAAGCCATTGCAGGTGATTTCCTTTGATTGATGTTCGGATAAGAAGTGAAAATAAATGCAGTCTCGAACAAAACACAAAGTGCTGGAGTAGCTCAGCATCTGTGGAGGGCAGGGAAAGGCGATGTCTCGAATCGGACCTTCTTCAGATTAGATGTAGTAAGAGGGAGAAAAGCAGAGAATAGGTGGGCGCAGGACAATGCCTGGCAAGTGGTAGGTGGGTACAATTGAGGGGGGCGGGGGGACAAAGGCGAGAGATGAAAAGGAGACAAAAGGGTGTCAGATAAGAAGAGCAGTGGAGCGAAAAAGTAAAGCCAGTGGGGGGGATATAGGTGGAAGAGGATGGGAGGGAGAGAAAGGAATGGGATACCAGAATAAATTGATGTTCAATGGGTGGGAGAGGCACAGGAAAGAGAGATAGGGATAGGGGGGTGTTACTTCAAACATTCAAAGTTTTATTTGAAATTCCTGACTGAGTGACAATGACGATTCTTTGGAGGAGGATGGGCAACCAAGTTAAAGGTAGCAGACTGAGAAGGAGAGAAAAGATTGTCCTTTTCCCAGACTCTCCGTCTGAAGTAGGGCCACCCGAAACGCAACGTCACCTATTCCTTTTCTCCAAAAATTCTGCCTGACCCGCTGAGTTACTCCAGCTGTTTGTGCCTATCTTCGGTTAAAACCAGCATCTGCAGCTCCATCCTACAGGAAAAGGTATTAATATCAGAGTAATTTGGGGTATTATTCATGACTTTGATCAGAGCTGTGTTGATACAATTGGAGGGAAAGAAACCGGAATGGAAGGTTTCGAGGAAAGGCATGCTGAGAAATTCAACACTGATTCGGAAGTCAGCAACATATTCATGGAAAGGAATGGATGGAGATATGGTTGTAGCTCATGAGAACGGAGAGGTCAATAGATGGATTTTGTGGGTGGTGCTTGAGGACAGCAGACTCGGTGGAGAAGAGCACATGAGGAAAGGGAACAGAACTCAGGAGCTCTTAAGCTGCGATATTCTGCAAGGCATTTGGAACTTTGTTGTTTTATTTCTTTGCTCAAAATTTATTTTAGCTAAACTCTTCCGTACCTTGGAGAAACATTCATCTGGCTGAGGCTTTTTTCATGCATTTGTTAGAATGACAATGACTCCACCTCCATGCATACAATGCATCAACCCACACAGGCTGACATTTTGTAGGACATTCTTTTGGGCATGTCTGCTCATGCAAAAAGCATAGTTTCTAACGTCAAAGTAGCAATGAGACAGAGACATCTACAATTCGACACAGCCTAATCATTATGTGCAGAACATAATGGTTGATTGTTCACTTCTGATGCTGTACCAGGAGATTGGGGCAAGGAGCAATGGAAGGTGCTGCAGGGAAACAGGAATCAACTGCTTGAATGTCCTCTAGTGCTTCATTCGAATTCATTGAGTATGCATCAGACATGTGGGGATTAAAATATTGATATTTTTCTTCAATCGCAAAGAGAAAATCGAGTTTCACTGTACCTTAATTGGTACACGTGACAATAAACAGACCTTTGAACCTTTTGAACCTTTGAAATATCTTTGAGGCAGAAGAGGCAGATATTGTATCTGTCCTTCCTGTTAAAAGGACAGATACAATAGAAAGAACCATAGAGACATGTAAATATTGTGGTGCTGAAGATGTAAAAAAAATGTCAGTTGCAAGGGATGTTTGAAGAATAATAACTTCATTACAGCTGAAGAAAGTTTGTCATTTTTAACTCTGTGGGTTTCTCCTTAGGTTTAGGTTTAGAGTTGGATTAATTATTGTCACATGTACCGAGGTACAGTGAAAAGCTTTGTTTTACGTGCTATCCAATTAAATCAGATAATACTATACATAAATACTATCAAGCCAAACTCAAGTACAATAGGTAGAGTAAAGGGGAAGATACAGAGTGCAGAATATAGTTCATCAGCATTATAGCGCATCAATTCCAGAGACAAAATCCAATGTCCGCAATGGGATAGAGATTAATCAAACAGCAGGGTAGCTTATGGAAGGACCATACAGAAGCCTGATAACAAAGGGGAAGAAGCTGTTCCTGAGTCTGGTCGGGCACGCTTTGAATTTCTGTATCTTCTGCCTGATGAAAGCAGAGAATGGCGACTATTTGTGTTCTAGCCGCAGAAGCCACAGATCTATGATCACATATTACAATCGCTCCACACTCTTAAATCTCTATTCTATACACTGTAAATGGATTGTTTGTAATCATGTATTGTCTTTCTGCTGACTGGTTAGCACGCAACAGAAAGCTTTTCACTGTACCTCGGTACACGTGGCAATAAACTAAACTGAACTGAACTGAACTGAAAAGAAGGAATGACTGGGGTGGAACAAGTCTTTGATAATGCTGGACTGGGCTACATTCTCCTGATGTGGGCTACATCTACAATTATCTGCAATTTCTTGCAGTCTTGGTCTGAGCTGTTTCCAAACCAAGCTGTGAGCAACCCAACTGTATGCTTTCTATGGTGCATCTGTAGAAGTTTGTAAGAGTCATTGGAGACTTGCCAAATC